>CM029017.1:80169973-81436493 GCA_016801055.1 Panax notoginseng | reverse complement strand
CTGTCTAACAGAACGGGGTCGAGGCACTTCAAAAGCCCTCCTCGTACACCTGAAGTGGTCCTACAGGAATTACTCTGCTGATCCAGATCCATAATATCTGGACAACAAGTCTCCAAATTACCTCAAAAAGGTGTGGTATTTTCTAACCTAGAGCTTTTCAAATGCATTTAATGACTATATGCATGCATGCATTATTTTAACATACGTCTATAGTAGAGTTAAAAATGCATGACTACTCAATGCCTACATTTTGGAAACTTTTGCCATAGTTTCCTCTATAAATAGGACTATCCACATGCATATAGGCATGACTAGGTGGCCATTCATTAGCACACCTGCCCACAGTCATATACATACTATTTACATTTAAATGTCAAAGTCATCAATCCATAAGAAGAGCCTAATTACCATGATCACTTTGTTTTATCACCTTAACTCATTTTTCCCTTAAATAGGATAAGAAATAGCAAAAAAAAAGGTGCCAATTTGACTGTTTTAAAAGTCAAATTTTTTCACACATTATGTTCAGCACGGTTTAAATACTAACATTTACTATATTGAATATTTTTTATCAAGTCATTTGAGCATGCATATTCACTACTATGTGTTTAGATGCATTTCATGTGATAAGCCATTTTCCAATGGATAGAAACTGGAAAAGAAAACATGTATACGTTACCAAGACAGTGTAGAACACTTGTACGGTGACAGAATTTACAGAAAGATGTCCGAACTCAATAGATCTGAAGAAGAGCTCTTAGATTTCCTTCGCGGCGTAACTTGAAAATGACTTATGAAAGCAACCTGCAGGCATTTAGTAGCTACGGCTGGCCGTAAGTGCACCTGCGGCTGCTGCAGGTGTACCTGTGGAACCCCTACATGGTCCCACCCCTCTGACTCGGTCCATTTTGAGTTGTAAAGGAGTTCTCACAAGCTGAAAAGGCCAAATCAAGGATAAAAACGCTACAGGATTAAGCGGAATAGCCTGAAATCCTGGTTTTTTTGGGGCCGACTGTGGCTTTCATATCATTCATTGGTATTCGCCCAAACACAGGGTATACTATAACCGATGATCCAAGTTATTACAGATCACATTCAGGAATACTGCACAGAGGTCCAATGCCATCAATTCAGGTCGTCACCCTAATCTTTTCAAGCGGATCCCCGGCGGGGGTTACAACGCATTGTCGTTTGTCCAAAAACAGATCCCCAGCGGGGGTTACAAACGCATATTGTTCGCTAATGCACACGTCAGTGAGGATCAAATGGATCCTCGGCGGGGGTTATAACGCATATTTTTCGTTGATATGCATGTCAACGAAGGTCAAGCAGCCTTAACGTCAGTTTAGCCGTTGGTAAGTAAACCCAACGACACATCGGAGGCCATCCGATGATTGCAGCAGTTGATACACACATCAACAAAGGCCAAGCAGCCTTGGCATTTATCCCTAGCAGGGAGTTCATTCCGTTGATATACACGTCAGCAAAAGTCAAGTAGATCCCTGGAGGGGGTTACAACGCATGGTCATCCGTTGGTTCACACGTCAACGAAGGTCAGGCAGCCCTGACAACATCTACTATTGGTAGTAAAACTGACAGAACATTGATATGTCCTGGCGATACAAACCAGGAAAGATCAACATCATCGGAGAGGATTGATGATGGAATATGGTATACACATCCTCAAATAGACAAAACTTTATCCCCACATATCTCTTGTACACGAGAGGCACATCTTGGAATAAAGTCTATATCAAGGATTCAGGACTTTGGTGATAGCCCCAATGTCAATATCCAAAGAAGTTTGGATCACATATCCAAGCTTGTCGTTATTACCATCCTCGGTTAAAGCGACAGAGAGTCGGCAATCATCCTCAGTATGTGGGAAAACAATCCATATGCATCATACATTTGCATCATGTTGTTACGCATAGCATCATGTTTATCTTTTTGTATTTCAAGTGTCTAGGATTCTTTATCCTATCCATGCCATTGCATTGCATGAATATGATAAAGAGGGGCATTTGTAGACACTCAAAATTTTCTGCACACCTGTTACTAATATTGTAGGAAGGCAGATTCGTCTTTCAAAGATAACCCTGGAAGATAGCTCACATCCAGTCTTGATACTACCGGAAGTTCAGTTTCAATCACGGAACACACACCGAGATTATCAGTTTTAACCTCGAAGATAACCCGGAGGCCTGCAGTTCCAATACCGAAAATTCTATCGGAGAAGGTCGATTCATCCCGGAGATAACCCCGAGATATTCAGTCTCAGTCCCAATACTGGGAGTAGCAGATTCCAACCTTGGAGATAACCCCAAGGAATGCAGTTGCAGTTCCGGAGATAACCTCGAAAATGCTTCTTTCAAATTCATGCAATATGCTTCAACCACAGCACTTCCACTGAGGCACTCAGTACAAGACCCGACGATAACACCGGGAAGACAGGCACACCTCAGAGATGACACTGAGAACCTTCAACACTTACAGCAGTCCAATCTCAGAGATAACCCTGAGCAACATCTACTTTATCAGCCCAAACTAGAGAAAACCCCGGTCAGGAGAAAAGTCGTCATCTTACCACCTTGACGCCACATCACGTCGTCTCAACATTTTAGACATACATTTCTACACAGCAATGTTCCACAAGAACAAAGGAAGTTCAATCCCGAGTGACTATTGCGCAGGGCAACAGATAGAATTTGAAGCTTGAAGACTGGAGGGCATGATCCCATCTTCCAGACTTCGTACAACCTCTAATCCCATGTCATTGCGTAACTATCGACAACGGCAGTCCAAAATAGGTCTTATACACCTCAATCGGATGCCCGGATTGGAGTTTTGAAAGTTCGAGCGGATATCACGTTGCACACGTGCACGTACTTCGAGATGGTGGGATCCGCGAAGCCCGGGGCACCCCAGGCAGTCGCAGTTACACCTGCGGCTCCCCCTCTATAAATAGAGGGCTTGGGATGGCCATTTTATAAGAGAAAAAGGCGAGAAAGCCCTATTCAATTTGCTTTGTACACACCCCAAACTGAGTGCTTTCTCATTTTAAACACTTGTAAGCTCATATATAGCTATTTTTTACTGGCGGGAGCTGAGTGTTCTTCCACTTAAAGCTATAGAAGTCTTCTTTGACAGCCCGCTGTAAGCCTTCTTACACACTTTAAAGCCTTTCTCTTCATCTTTGCACACACTATTCTTCACGTTGAGAGTCGTGTTGTGTATGTTTGCCCGGACTTCGGTCCGTGGCTTTTATTTCTTTTATATATATATATATATATATATTATATATATATATATATATATATATATAAGAACTGTTGTCGGACTTGGTTCGATGAGCCTGGATTTTATATCTGGATATATATATGAACTGTTGTCGGACTTGGTTCGATGAGCCTGGATTTTATATCTGGTGCATTTACATGCTTATATATATATATATATATATCATCCCGCCTTGAGTTTACTTCGTGGCGGTTGACCGTTTTTTACTGCTTTCTGTACATTTCGTCCTTCCTAGAGTTTCCTCCGTGGCAGTTGATCGATTTTACAGCTTTATATATATTTCTGATCCCCCATGGAGGTGCTTCGTAGTGGTTGATCATGTCATTATATATATATATATATATATATATATACTTACCGCTTTTATATATTTACATTTCTGATCCACCATGGAGGTGCTTCGTGGTGGTTGATCATGTCTGCATATATATATTTACAGCTTTTATATATATAACTACTTACAGCTTTCATATATACTGCGGTATTATGTGAGCCTTGGAATTATGTGATCACAGATTCAGTCTACTGAATCTAGATTCGGTTCCCGTGATGGACAATTTTAGCTGTAAGCAGTTTGTAAATTTATTCACGGTGTTGGATTTCCTCAGATGGCTTTCATACCAATGAGGAGTTCGGCACTGCTTTGTATATTATTTTCTCGAAGATGCTTCGCATCTCAAAAATAAAAGCAATCAAGCCGAACATTTAATAAAGTGAAAGTATCAAAGGTCTCAATTACTATTGAGCACAGGGTTTGAAAAACCTCTTTTTTACAAAACATCACTGCTATATCTTGTTAAAACTGAATTTTATATAGAAATTCAAACCCTTTGTATATAGTTGTGAACGAGGCATATCACTACTTCCAAATAACAACACATTGACCCACAGACACACACGTTCATATAATAGTTTCTTGAAAAGTGGCGGTCACCGTGGCAACACGGATGTCGGGGGTGCCTAACACCTTCCCTCCGCATAAGCAAGTCCCTGAACCCTAATAAATCTCAGTTTCACAGGCTCATTTAAAAGTGTCACATTATTGGGTTAGTGTGCTAACCTTTTCTCGGTTGTGTTGGTACAACCAGTTAAAAAACTAACTAGCGACTCTTAGCAATCCATCATCGACATTATACATGTCGGACCTTTTTCACTTATTTTTTCAAACAAATCTCATCTAAAATGAGAACACAAAAGAATAAGAAATAGAAAAGGGACAAATAAAAATCTCGACGTCGACAAGGTCTTTTAATAGAAGCTTAAATTAGCTTTGCATGGCAGTAGTCAACAGTACATGCAAGTTTCCTAACTCCATATTGTAAAGCATGTTTATGGTTAATCATTGTTGACTACATCACATCTCTGATTATTGATTCTCACGTTGTACATGTTGCATATATTCATCAAGTATGAAAGGCTGATCACCTTCATTACCATTTGGTTCAGTTATATGTGTTCATGTTCATTGTTGGCCATTCATTATTATTGATTTGGTCATTCAGTTATGGAAATTTATTCATGTTATTTCATAATTATTATATTGTTGAAAGTTTGTCAGCTTTTTATTCTTTTCAATCATGATATATCTTTCTTTGAACTTAAATCACCCTTGCTATATCATGATAAACATTTCAGATTAAGATGAAACGTCGGATACATGCAAAGTCAAAGACAATTCCAGCATTAGATTATTGTGCAGTTAAAACTTGTAACAGTGTTGTATGATAATGACATGGTATGTCAGTTAGGATTTTGAATTTAGGTATTATGTTAAAGTTATCGACCTTGGGGTTTATGTGTAAAGGTATTTGTATAAATACTTTCTGTTTATATCTTCCGCAATAGTTATAGAATTGGTGTACCAGGTTCGTGGTGATTAGTACACGGATTTGGGGACGCTACAAAGCACCTACTTACATGCTCTGCTATCTCCATCTTCATATTTGGCCACCAAAAATTCTGTCGATGGTCTTGATACATGTGACACCCCCAAATCCCGATACTTCATTACCTCAAGATTTGGTGTTCACGTAATCAAAACATTCATTTCTAACTACCCAATCATAATAGAATTGAATAATAAAAGAAAACCTGCCCATACAGGATTAAAACTTAAATAAAAGAAATCTCCCAGGTTATCCAACCTTTAACAACAATCATTCAAATGCGGAAAATTAAATAACTTCATTACAATCTTTAAATCAAATTCTGAAAGTAAACTATCAAAACTATTACAAGTCTTCAGCATTTATTCATCTTTCCTTTTCCCTTACTGGTACTAGGTACGTCACCCGTTTCAACTTTAGCTGTAAGAAATTTTACAGGCAAGAGTGAGCAAACAATGCCCACTTGAAATAACAATAAGTAAATCTTTAAACTTTCACATCAATTGCCAATAATAGGCTCAATAGAACTGAACAATATATTCTATTAACTTTATGAAAATTTTAACATTCACTGAGGGTCTAATGACCACGAATCATGTCCACAGTTATAAGTAATCTTTCAACTTTAACTTTAACAGTCATAAGACTATAAGGACTTCACGTACTTAGGGGGATCAACCCTTCGTACAATGTATTGTGCACAACCATTTCAACGCTAAGCGTAAACCTCTATTAAAAGAGTTGTTCATCTCAGTATTTAGAATACAAGTCCGCACCAAAGTAAGTTTGGTTTGGATAAGCTTTCAAGGTAATTTGGAGTTCAACGGACATCAACAAAGGATTAGTTGAATACAAGATAGTAACACTATGTTATTGAACGATCATACTGAATAAACATTTCGTTCTAAGTTCATGCTTTAGGAATAATCTAATAGCATAACAATTGAATAATTTATCATACCTTGCTTTGAACAACATTAAGCTAAGGTTACATTTTAGAATTTAATATCAAGCATGCACAACAAATAATAACTTGAACGATAAACTAAAGGTACTTGCATGCTAATATAACTAGTTTAGAGTTAAGAAAAGTTGCACAATTATAAAAGTAGAGTTATAGAACTTGCATAAGTATAACATAACAGTGAAAAGTAACCTTGCTGAATAATAAAGTAGCAAAGGTTAGGGAACTTGCCTCGTGTGTAGGTTAAACAATTACTATTCACGCTCACCCCAAGTCCTACACATACCATATGCATTGACAATACACATTAGTTACACTAACATTACCTTTATGAGTTACTTTATTACTATTAGTATAGCTACTAACTAAGTTTAAGTTTAAACAACACCACATCTTTCATGAACATTACTTTTTAGCTTTATTACAACTACTTAAACGATCATGCCATTGCACCACATGTACATTAACAACTTGATACAACATCCTAATACATGTCCAACGTGTTATCATTAAGTTATACTAATACCCAAAGGGTTGCACTTGCATTCGTGCATCCCGACGCCCTCCGATTGGCTCTAAATACACAATAGTCCTAAAGATGGCCATTTTGACTACTGTTACAGAACTCAAATTAAAAAACGTAAAGAATGAAAGTTGTAGGTCTACTCGTCCTCTTTCCGAATCATCTTGAATTACCTCAATCGGAGTTCGTATGAAAAAGTTATGGCCGTTTTACTACAGGAGGTCAAAACTGCCAAACTAGGCCACTTTTCCGGCGCCGGGGCGCGGAACAGTGGCGCTGGGGCGCGAGCTACGGCGCTGTGGCGTGAGCTATGGCGCTGTGGCGCGAGCTACGGCGCTGGGGCGCGAGCTTCGGCGCTGTTTTGGCGTTGGGGCGCGAAATTTGGCGCCAGGGCGCGAAATTTGACGCTGGGGCGTGAATTTTGACGCTGGGGCGCCGAAATTCACAGAAACCAACCACGAAGAACAGAACAACTAAATTTTCTGTCTATAACTTTAATTCCAACACTAATTGACATGAATAACTAATGCAAATTACACATAAACTTCACCAAGCATACAAATACTAAATTAACACAACTTAAACCATAATTTTAGAAAAATTAAATACTAGAATAACATATTTTAAAACCCAAAAACTCCATTTTTGATATTTCTTAACACAGTGAATACTGTAATCATAATGATACACCAATTTGATTCTTTTGAACTAAGTTCTCTGTAATTCTTAACAAACTAACTAATATAGTCACAGTTCAATTTCACACACTAAATTGATCATCATAATTGTTATTTACATAAGCTACATAAGAAATACATATACTGACATTATTTCTTCCTACTGTCAAATGAATTTATCATGTAATTCTCGTTTAAGCACTACCTCTAATCATCATAAACTCATATAATCACAAGTAACCCATTGTATAACAACAATTCAACAAATTTGAAATTACAAAGTATATCAAATTTTGCCGTATGCTCATATATGCATATTCATATAATTAGGGAAAATACCTTCAATTAGCGTAATAATTCCTCGCAAAACACCACTGAATTAGCTTTGAAATCCTTGCTAACCTCTGAGAATTGCAACTTCATAGACCCTTTTCTCCTCTCAAATTCTCTAAAACTTTTCTTTTTCTCCTTTTAGCAGATAACTCTAAGGTAAAACTGATAGCTAAGCCACATAACAGTATACGTATACTAAAATTAAAAGTAACGCACGCTCTATTTTTCAAACGTTTGGAAACTGACGACTGTATTAAATATACCAATAAGTTTATCAGTTACCAAAAATATATTTATATATATATATATATATATATATATATATATATATATTATTTAAATTTTAATAATTTAAATTCAAAAATCCAAGGCCATAGGCTTTGTTTGGCAAATCCCTTTAAAATTTAAATGATTAATATACTTACACCTTGTTTGGCAAAACTAAATTAAAATGACTTTAATTTATTTTAATAACTCTTTATCACAAAGTTATTTGTCACACTTTATGAAATAATAATTAATTAAATAAATCACTTAACCACATAACTCAATCCACATAACACATTAATTATTTAACAAATAAATAGTTAATTAAAACAACTCACTCAAATTGAACAATTACTTATTTGTCACACTTTATGAAATAATAATTTATTAAATAAATCACTTAAACACATAACTCAATCCACATAACACATTAATTATTTAACAAATAAATAATTAATTAAAATAACTCACTCAAATTGAACAATTACTTATTCAATAATAAACACATCCAATAAATATTTATATAAATCAATAAATATTTATAACTTACATTTAAAAAAATATAGAATGTTACATCATTCCCCCTCTTAAAAGGATTCTGTCCTCAGAATCACAACTCAAACAACACATTCGCTACATTCTTCCCTACTTACAAAGATTCTGTCCTCAGAATCGAAGACACAGATTAAATAAATAACTCAGGGTGTTCTTTCAACATTTTCTCTTCGAGTTCCCACGTTGCTTCTTCAGCGTTGTGGTTCCTCCATATCACCTTCACAGAAGGTATCACTTTATTCCTGAGCACTTGTTCTTTCCTGTCGACTATCTGGATAGGAACCTCTTCATAAGACAAATCTTTCTCGAACTGCAACGGTTCGTACTCGATCACATGTTTGTAGTCGGGTTTATATGGTCGTAACACCGAAATGTGAAAAATATTATGAATATTTTCCAACTCTGGAGGTAGAGCTACCTCGTAAGCCACTTCTCCCACTCTTTGCAGCACTTCAAAGGGTCCAATAAACTTCAGGCTTAGTTTTCCCTTCTTACCGAAACGAATTTTCCCCTTCCAAGGAGAAACTTTTAGGAATACATAGCTTCTTACGTCAAATGCACGATCTTGCCTGTGTTGATCAGCATACTTCTTCTGTCGGTCTTGAGCTGCTACCAATCTTATCCTGATGAGTTTGAAAACCTCAGCAGTTTGTTGCACCAATTCTGGTCCTAACAGTTGACGTTCACCAACTTCATCCCAGTACAGTGGAGTTTTGCATTTTCTGCCGTATAACGCTTCGTAAGGCGGCATGCCGATGCTCGCGTGATAACTATTATTGTAGGCAAATTCCACCAACGGTAATTGCTCTTCCCAGCTTCCTTTGAAATCCATGACGCATGCTCTCAACATATCTTCCAATGTCTGGATCGTTCGTTCGCTTTAGCCATCTGTTTGCGGATGATATGCCGTACTCATTCGCAATTGTGTTCCCATACATTCTTGTAGTCTCTTCCAGAAGTTTGATGTGAACCTCGGATCTCTGTCTGACACAATTGACATTGGAACTCCATGTCTTGCAACGATCTCTTTAATATATAGTTTTGCCAGCTGATCAAGATTGAATCTAATCTTTATTGGCAAAAAGTGTGCAGATTTTGTCAGTCTGTCTACTATTACCCAAATCGCATCGTATCCTTTCTGAGTAGTTGGAAGACCCACCACAAAATCCATCGTGATATGCTCCTATTTCCATTCCGGTATTTCTAACGGTTGAAGTAATTCGTTGGGTCTTTGATGTTCAGCTTTTACTCTTTGACATGTCAAACATTTAGCCACGCATTCTGCAACATTCCTTTTCATATTCGGCCACCAAAAATGTTGGCGTAAATCTTGATACATTTTAGTGCTTCCTGGATGAATCGAATATCTTGAGCTATGAGCTTCGGTCAGGATTTCGTTTTTCAGTTCTGGTGTTGCTGGAACCCAGATTCTTCCCTCGTACCGTAGTAATCCTTCGGTATCGACCTTGTATTTCGTATTGTTTCCATTAACCATATTCTCTTTTATCTTTCCACATTCTTCATCTTGTAACTGAGCGTTTTTCACCTTGTCCAGTAAAGTTGGACCTGCTTCTAGATGAAATAGTTGTTCGTCGAATTCCTGTGGAAATTTGATTTCTAGTTCTAACTTTGTCATTGCTGAAATGAGCTCCTCCTGAGTTGTTAGCAGCATTAATTTCTCCCGACCTTTCCTACTTAAAGCATCCGCAACCACATTCGCTTTGCCCGGATGATAAAAGATCTCACAATCGTAATCCTTTATCAATTCCATCCATCTCCTCTGACGCATGTTCAGATCCTTCTGATTGAAAATATACTTCAGACTTTTGTGGTCTGTGTAGATCTCACATTTCTCTCCATACAGATAATGTCTCCATATCTTGAGAGCAAATACCACTGCAGCCAATTCTAAATCATAAGTCGGGTAACCTTTCTCGTAATCCTTCAGTTGTCTTGATGCATAGGCAATAACTTTGCCGTTTTGCATAAGAACACAACCCAATCCTTTGTGTGAGGCATCACTATACACCACAAAATTTCCTGTATTATCCGGTAGGGTTAACACAGGTGCCATACTTAGCTTTTTCTTCAAATTTTGGAAGCTCTCTTCACACTTTTCCGTCCAAACGAATTTCACAGCTTTTCGTGTCAAATTTGTTAACGGAGTGGCTATCTTAGAAAAATCTTGTATAAACCTTCTATAATAACCGGCCAGCCCCAAGAAACTCCTCACCTCCGAAGGTGTTCTTGGTTGTTCCCAATTGATTACAGCTTCCACTTTCGATGGATCTACTGAAATCCTTCCTTGTCAATAACATGACCCAAAAATTGTACACGATCGAGCCAAAATTCACACTTAGAAAACTTCGCGTACAACTTTTCCTTTCTTAGTGTCTCCAATGTCAGACGTAAATGTTCCACGTGTTCTTCTTGAGTTTTTGAATACACCAGAATGTCGTCGATAAACACCACTACGAACTTGTCTAAAAATGGTTTAAACACCCTGTTCATCAAATCCATGAACGCAGCAGGTGCATTGGTTAAACCAAAAGACATCACCAGAAACTCATAATGTCCATATCGAGTTCTGAATGCCGTTCGTGGTATATCCTCCTTCCTCACTTTCAACTGGTGATACCCACTTCTCAAATCAATTTTCGAAAAGTATTTAGCACCCTTCAACTGGTCAAACAAGTCATCTATTCTTGGCAACGGGTATTTGTTTTTAATAGTAACTTTGTTTAACTCCGTATAATCAATGCAAAGACGCATTGACCCGTCCTTCTTCTTCACGAATAAAACTGGCGCTCCCCACGGCGATACACTTGGTTGAATATATTTCTTGTCTAGCAGTTCTTGCAACTGTACCATCAGTTCCTTCATTTCTACCAGAGCCATTCTGTACAGAGCCTTTGATATCGGTGCTGTTCCCGGCACTAAGTCGATCACGAATTCAATTTCTCTGTCCGGTGGAAGTCCTGGCAAATCTTCTGGAAACACGTCTTCGAATTCTCTCACTACCGGTATTTCTTCTAATTTCACACCTTTCTTCTGAGTATCGACTATGTAAGCTAAATAGCCCACACAATCTTGGCTCAACAACTTCTTGGCCTGCATAGTCGTCAGACATTTCATTTGTCTTGGCGACTTGCTACCATAAAATACTACCTTTGATGGAGTCATAAGGTTTACACACTTCTTTTGGCAGTCAATTACTGCTCCATAATTGAACAACCAATCCATTCCCAAATTACATCAAATTCCCCGAGTCTAATCGGAATCAAATCTACTAACAAGATATTCCCCTTAATGTTCACCCTACAGTTCTTGTAAACGAACCTAACAGGGATTATTTCCTTATTCGCAATTTCTATGTTCAAAGGAAAATTCAGTTCTTCTCTAGGCAATTCTAACCTCTTAGCAAATTCATCAGATATAAACGAGCAAGTAGCACCCGAATCAAATAATACATATGCATCAATATCATTGATTGGGATAATACCTGACACCACATCCTTTGATTGCACAGCATCTTGCACAGTCATGTTGAAGGTTCTGGCTATGGGTTTGTTTGATGCTGCAGGTCCTGTAATAGCCCACGTACCTCCATTGTTACCTCCTCCATTGTTTCTGGTTGTCACTCCCTCCTTCTTCTTAGGACATTCACGAGCAAAGTGATCCTTAGATCCGCACGTGAAGCACACATTCTTTTTTGATTGAGTGCAATTTGGGCGATGTGACCCTCCTGGCCACATTTGTAGCAAACTCGTTTCCCCATCAAACACGCTCCCTTGTGAAACTTCCCACATGTCGCACATGCTTCAAACTTCTTATTCTGCTGGTTACCCTGCTGGTTTCCAGTACCCATACTTCCATTCCACTTTCTCTTCAAGTTGTTGTTGTTGTTGTTGTTGTTGTTTCTACCGCTACCACCTCCACTCTTCATCTCAATTTCATTCTTCTTCTTCTTTTGTTCCTGGTTGAATTTTGTTACCGCCTCGCCTCCACCTTCGGCGAGTACTGCTTTCTCCATTACTGCTGCAAATGTCTTCAACTGGAACAGGGAAACCCTACTGTACAACCAGGGCTTCAGTCCCTGTTCAAACCTCTTCGCCTTGCGTTCGTCTGTGCTAACCTGATATGGCGCAAACCTCGCCAATTCGTTGAATTTTGCAGCATACTCGGATACCGACATCGTCCCTTGCTTCAGCTCCAGAAACTGTACTTCCAGCTGACTCTTTGAACTCTCCGGGAAATAGGTCTCGAAGAACAACTCCTTAAACCTATCCCAGGTCATCACTCCTGGCCCTTCACGAGTTTTATTGGCCTGCCACCAATAACTAGCTTCTGCTTTAAACATGAAAGTTGCGAAAGCCGTCTTCTGGTCATCCCCTACCCTAGCGACATCGAACACCTTCTCTATCTCCATAATCCAGGTTTGAGCTTCAACTGGATTCATGGACCCACGGAATTCAGGTGGTCCAACCGCCTTAAACTCCTTAAACGTTGTACTATGGTTTTGAGGTTGATTCTGCAACGCTCCTGTCAATAGTGTCACTAGTTGTTGAACGGGATTCGCATCAACATTGTCGTTAGCTTCTTCGGTGGTTCTCTGTCGTGTTGGTTGACGTCTGGGAGGCATTTTCTGTTTAAAATAGAACATCTATTAGACTATTACTCAACTTCTTTAAGTATTTCTAATTAACTTGCCTCTATAAAAGAAATAACCACATAGCACATAACACTTTGAATAAAATAATAACTTTTATTTATTCATAAACTTTTTGAAAACATAACACAATAGCATCTCTGCTATCTACATCCTTTCCTGAACTACAAAAGTTTCAGGACAACACCATTATTATCATATCCCATGGTTACTTAACACTAGGGATTTACACATTATTTAATACATATTACGTGCATTAAAGGCACACTTTCTACGATGATCTATTAAGATACTTCTTAGCCCTATCACGTTCTTCCTCCATGACTCGAAACATCGTTCTTCGATCTAACACAAATGATGGCAGCGTCTCGAACTGAATCGGATATCCCATAACTCGATCTTGAGCTCGATTAATTGCGGTGTCGAATACTTTGACCATTTCTTCCATCTTCATCCTTTTTGCCTGTGAGATCCTTACTGCTCTTCCAGTTCGTTGATAAGCTTCCTCGTATGTATCTTCAGCTCTTGCCCTCTTAGCCACTTCTTCTCTCAGCCTGCTCTTCAGTTCAACAACCATCTCGATCAATTGTTCCTTCTCTCCTTCAGTCTGTGTTAGTTTCTCTTCGGCGTTTGTCAGTCGTTCATCACGATCCTGGATCTCGCCGTCTTTTTGTGTAATTGTAGTCTGTTGTTCAGCTACTATCTCCTGTAACTCCTCCACTGTATCTTGTAGTTCCACGTTAAGGTCGTGCACTTCATCATATACACGGCCAGCTATCGAGTTAAGCGGAATCCTTTCCTCCTCATCCTCGTCATCCTCATCCTCCTGCGGTAACTCAATGGGATCCTCCTCATCTGTCTCCACATCATCATCCTCATCCTCAACTACTGTGACCAACGGGGCTGACTCCCGTGGCAATAGTTGTTCCCAAACTACATGAACATCACGAGGTTCCTCCTCTATAGGCATTTGAGGTCCCTCCTCCCTAGCCTGACTGGACTCTCCAACATTAGTCATCCTGACAACAAAGTTTTAAAGTTTTAATTAATAATCATTACTACCCGACACTCACGAGTACATTAACATAAACACATAAGCACATAAGTGTTTTATTACTTCTTTCTTAAAACTCGATAAGAGTTAACTCCACTATCTTTTCAAAAGGTTACTTCCTAAGGCTTTTCCCCCCACCTAAGGTTCATAACCTAAAGCTTTGATACCAATTTGTGACACCCCCAAATCCCGATACTTCATTACCTCAAGATTTGGTGTTCACGTAATCAAAACATTCATTTCTAACTACCCAATCATAATAGAATTGAATAATAAAAGAAAACCTACCCATACAGGATTAAACTTAAATAAAAGAAATCTCCTAGGTTATCCAACCTTTAACAACAATCATTCAAATGCGGAAAATTAAATAACTTCATTACAATCTTTAAATCAAATTCTGAAAGTAAACTATCAAAACTATTACAAGTCTTCAGCATTTATTCATCTTTCCTTTTCCCTTACTGGTACTAGGTACGTCACCCGTTTCAACTTTAGCTGTAAGAAATTTTACAGGCAAGAGTGAGCAAACAATGCCCACTTGAAATAACAATAAGTAAATCTTTAAACTTTCACATCAATTGCCAATAATAGGCTCAATAGAACTGAACAATATATTCTATTAACTTTATGAAAATTTTAACATTCACTGAGGGTCTAATGATCACGAATCATGTCCACAGTTATAAGTAATCTTTCAACTTTAACTTTAACAGTCATAAGACTATAAGGACTTCACGTACTTAGGGGGATCAACCCTTCGTACAATGTATTGTGCACAACCATTTCAACGCTAAGCATAAACCTCTATTAAAAGAGTTGTTCATCTCAGTATTTAGAATACAAGTCCGCACCAAAGTAAGTTTGGTTTGGATAAGCTTTCAAGGTAATTTGGAGTTCAACGGACATCAACTAAGGATTAGTTGAATACAAGATAGTAACACTATGTTATTGAACGATCATACTGAATAAACATTTCGTTCTAAGTTCATGCTTTAGGAATAATCTAATAGCATAACAATTGAATAATTTATCATACCTTGCTTTGAACAACATTAAGCTAAGGTTACATTTTAGAATTTAATATCAAGCATGCACAACAAATAATAACTTGAACGATAAACTAAAGGTACTTGCATGCTAATATAACTAGTTTAGAGTTAAGAAAAGTTGCACAATTATAAAAGTAGAGTTATAGAACTTGCATAAGTATAACATAACAGTGAAAAGTAACCTTGCTGAATAATAAAGTAGCAAAGGTTAGGGAACTTGCCTCGTGTGTAGGTTAAACAATTACTATTCACGCTCACCCCAAGTCCTACACATACCATATGCATTGACAATACACATTAGTTACACTAACATTACCTTTATGTGTGACGCCCCCAAAATTAGGTATACATCACCCATCTTGGGTCGTCAGATACATAGTACAGAATACAAATACAACTTAATAATACAACTGTCGTGTACAATACGACAAAACATAAACTGTGAGTTTGAATACAAATATTATCTTCTAGAGAGTATTCATACTCAAAAGGAGTCCTCATTACATTTATTAACACACCATTACATAGAATAGTGAGGACTACTAACTAATACTATCATTCGGACCATCACTCCGTACCCCGACTTGTCCCAGCTACGTTCTCATTTCCTGAAGAGAACAGTGAAAGAAAGGGTGAGCTCAACTAGCCCAGTAAGAAATATTATGACTAAGATAATGCAGAATAAATTATCATTAGCCTTCAACAATATTAAACTGATAAAATATAATAGACATCAAGTTTAACTGCAGCGGAACAAGCAATCCATTAAAAGAGTCAAGTAGAAGATAAACTCTACTATCTTTTATGATTTAAAAGATTTTCCAACACTGTGATCGCTGAGACTCAGCTTAATAAAATAATCCACATCATCGAATCACCCCTGCACTACGGCCAAGGATATTCGTATATTCATTAATGGTCATGATCATGCCAACAACTGTCCATCAATGCACTACGGGCCAATGAGGACTTTTACCACATCATTTGTAACATTACGGTCATGATTACACCGAATAATCCCTGGTCATAATCATACCAAGTCCATCTATGCACTACAGGCCACAGATGACTTTCAACATTTTATAAACATGAGGATGATGACAATGATATAAGAATTCAATAAAACAAGTTCAAGAATTAATTTATCCAAGAATTAACAACGTCCAAATTGTCAACATGATACTGCTTTGTGGAGTAAAATTCAAGAATGATCAGGAGAATATTTTCATGAAAAGATACTGGATGAAGCGCAAATATCAAGGATATTCCACAAATTTCATGGAGTATAGAAGTCAAAACTTAACCAACTGAGTACAATAAAGAATGGAATAACAAAAGAAATCACCATGCATGCGATAGACCGCACAGACAGGTTATTCCAATAGAATAATAAATAATGGAACCAGGTCCGGCGTAAACGCACAGACAGGATATTCCGACAGAATAATAAATAATGGAACCAGGTCCGGTGTAAAACACACAGACAGGATATTCCAACAGAATAATAATAAAACGGAACCAGGTCCGGTGTAAAACACACAGACAGGATGTTCCAACAGAATAATAAACGGAACCAGGTCCGGTGTAAAACACACAGACAGGATGTTCCAACAGAATAATAGAAGAATGTCACCAAGTATAGGGTAGACCGCGTATACTGGTTATTCCAACAGAATAATAAAGAAATGGAATAACAGAAGTTCTCTTCATGAATACAAAAGAATAATATCCCTTACCGTTTTAAAGACGAGCTGAAATAAGGAAGTAGTTAAATAGCAGAATACTCTTCTTCTCTTTCTCTATAGTTTCTCTCTATAGTTTATCTCTCTAGAGTTCAGTGAATTCGTAAGAAATAATGAAGGAATGAGCTGCTATTTATAGAAAAATAGAATGCATAGTAACTAATCCATGAACGGTCCAGATTGATTACTTTAATCTGACGGTCCATATTTAAAGAAAAATCTTTTAAATAAAATATAATATATTCTATTTATAGAATAAAGTATTTTGTTTTATATAAAAAGATGTTTCTGTTTTATTACGTTAATAATACGAATAAAACAAAACGTCATTATCGCTAAATAATTCATATTATTAACTGACAATAATGGAATCAAACTGAGTGACTTCTCACATAAGCATTAATAATCAATACCGTGTGCTACTATGCAACCACACGTATTACTGTACTTTTACTACCGAGTAGTTCAACAGTAACAATGGTAAAACTTCCGCCGTTATTTTTTTTTTTTTAATAAAATATTTTTGTCGTTTTCTCAATCCGACAATAATTCCGTTGTGGGGTCCACCAATGATTGTGCCGTCGTACGAATATTCCCCGACAAAAAGAATATTTTCCGACCAAACGAATATTTTATAACAACTTGCTTACTTTGCAAAATTTATAAATATTACCCACAACTATAACATTATATCAAATTAACTCCATAATATTCAAAAATGATATTTATAGAAAATTCATCTTTATTTATAAAAGTTGGGGTCTTACAACCTCCCCTTCTTATGAAATTTCGCCCTCGAAATTAGGGTACGTACCTGGTATGTCGAAGAGGTAAGGATACCTTGATTTCATTTCAGATTCTAACTCCCAAGTCATTTCCTCAACATCGTGGTTTCTCCACAAAACTTTGACTTGAGGTATAACCTTGGAGCGTAGAATATGTTCCTTCTTATCCAAGATTTGAACAGGAACTTCTTCATACGTCAAATCTTCCGCTATTTCGTCCGGTTCTAACTCAATAATGTGGTTCGGGTCTTCCACATATTTGCGTAACATGGATATGTGAAAAACGTTATGAACACGAGACATACTTGGCGGTAAAGCGAGTCTATAAGCCACAGTTCCTACTCGATCGAGGATTAAAAATGGACCGATGAATCGAGGATTGAGCTTTCCTCTCTTTCCAAATCTCGTAACTCCTTTCCATGGAGCAACACGTAAGAACACATGATCTCCTACATCAAATTCCACGTCCTTTCGATGAAGATCAGCATAACTCTTTTGTCGATCTTGTGAGGTTTTTATACGTTGTCGGATCGTTTGAATCTTTTCTGTAGTCATACGTACCAACTCCGGTCCCAACAACGTTGCTTCGCCCACCTCATCCCAGCATACTGGAGAACGACATTTTCTTCCATACAATGCTTCGAATGGAGCCATGCCAATACTTGCTTGATAACTGTTGTTGTAGGAAAACTCCACCAATGGTAAGAACTTGTCCCAACTTCCTTTGAAGTCAAAGACACAGAGTCTTAATAAATCTTCAAGAGTTTGAATAGTCCTCTCTGATTGTCCGTCCGTCTGAGGATGATATGCTGAACTAAATCGTAAATCCGTGCCCATAGCTTTTTGTAAACTAACCCAAAATCGTGAAGTGAATCTTGGGTCTCGGTCAGAAACTATGGATACTGGCATACCATGCAGTCTTACAATCTCGTTTATGTACATACGAGCAAGACGTTCAAGTGTATAAGTTTCTCGTATCGGTAAAAAATGAGCAGACTTGGTCAATCTATCAACAATGACCCAAATCGCATCAATACCTTGAGAAACCCTAGGAAGACCGGTAACGAAATCCATGGTAATGTGCTCCCACTTCCATTCTGGAATTTCAAGTGGTTGCAATGGACCTTTTGGTACTTGATGCTCCGCTTTGACTCGTTGACAAGTTAGACACCTTGAGATAAACAACGCTATCTCTCTCTTCATATTGCTCCACCAAAATGTATGACGAAGATCATGATACATTTTGGTACTTCCAGGATGGATTGCAAACGGTGTGTTGTGCGCCTCCATCATGATTTCATACTTTAAATCAGGGTTGTTAGGAACACAAAGTCTGGAGTTGACTCGAAGTATTCCTTCTTCATCGATTCTTGCTTCCGGCATAGAACCTTCTTGCACTTTCTTCCTCATACGCATCAGCTCCAGGTCTGTAGCTTGAGCAGCTTTAACTTTATCGATTAAAGTTGGTTCTACTCGTATATTCGCCATCATCACATGGGTCCCTGGAGTCTTTAACTCTATCTCCATCCTTTGCAAGTCACACAAAATGGGCTTTTGTGTTGACAATATTGCACTCGTACTTGCATATGATCTTCTACTCAATGCGTCAGCTACCACGTTCGCTTTTCCAGGATGGTATTGAATGGTATGATCATAATCTTTCAACAGTTCAAGCCAACGTCGTTGTCGCATGTTGAGTTCCTTTTGAGTGAAGAAATATTTGAGGCTTTTATGATCCGTAAAGATCTCCACCTTCTCCCCATACAAGTAATGCCTCCAAATTTTAAGTGCAAAGACAACAGCTGCCAACTCTAGATCATGAGTAGGATAATTCCTCTCATATTCCTTGAGTTGTCTTGATGCATAGGCTATGACTTTTCCATGTTGCATGAGAACGCATCCCAACCCTTTGCTCGAAGCATCACTGTAGATGACAAATCCCTCCGAGCCAGATGGTATTGTTAGAACAGGTGCTGAAATGAGTCTCCTCTTGAGTTCTTGAAAACTCTGCTCACATTCTTCGCTCCAACCAAACTTTGTATCTTTCCGAGTCAGCTGAGTTAATGGAGTAGCGATTCGAGAAAATCCTTCCACGAATCTCCGATAATAACCAGCTAAACCAAGAAAGCTACGTACCTCGGTCACTGATTTAGGTTGCTCCCAGCTTTGAATAGCTTCAATCTTTGCCGGGTCAACCGATATTCCACGACTTGATACTACGTGCCCAAGGAATGCTACCTCTTCCAGCCAGAACTCGCATTTCTTCAACTTGGCATAAAGTTTGTATTCACGAAGCTTTTGGAGTACCAGCCTCAAGTGTTGCTCATGATCTTCACGGCTTTTGGAATAAATAAGGATGTCATCAATAAAGACGACCACAAAGTGATCCAAATATTCCTTGAATACCCGGTTCATCATATCCATGAAGGCAGCAGGAGCATTAGTCAATCCAAAGGACATGACTAGGAATTCATAATGCCCGTACCGAGTTCTAAAAGCCGTCTTTGGAATATCCTCAGTTCTAACCTTCAGCTGATGATATCCAGAACGAAGATCGATCTTTGAAAAGAATTGTGCTCCTTGCAACTGGTCAAACAGGTCATCAATACGTGGCAATGGGTACCTGTTTTTGATGGTGACATGATTCAACTCCCGATAATCAATACAAAGTCGCATACTTCCATCTTTCTTCTTCACGAATAGAACAGGAGCACCCCAAGGAGAAGTACTAGGACGAATAAAGCCAATGTCTAACAATTCCTGCAGTTGGATCTTTAACTCCTGAAGTTCAATAGGAGCCATTCGATATGGGGCTTTGGAAATGGGTTTTGTACCGGGTTCAAGGTCGATACAAAATTCAATTTCACGCTCTGGGGGTAGGCCAGGAAGTTCTTCAGGAAATACGTCAGGAAATTTATTAACAACAGAAATATCATTCAAAGCTGACGTATTTTTGTTTAGATCTGTGACATGAGCTAAGAAAGCTTGACATCCGTTTTTCAATAAACGAATAGCTTTATGGCTTGAGATGACAGCGATTGATTTTAATGGTTTGGTTGCTTGAATTCGCATAATAGGTCGATTAGGAATATGAAAGCTAACAACCTTACGAAAACAATCAATTTTTGCATGATGAGTAGTTAACCAATCAATCCCTAGAATCACGTCAAATGCAAGTATTTTTAATGAAATAAGATCGACAGGTAATGTGTGGGTACCAACTTGAACCAAACAAGACTTATAAACCGTGGATGTAATGAAGGTTTCTCCCAATGGAGTTTCAACTGCTAAGTCAAAGTCTAATTTCTCCGGAATCAAATTTAATCGATGAGCGCAAGTAGGAGAAATAAAAGAATGGGTAGAACCGGTATCAAATAAAGTATAGACTTCGTTAGAGTTTATGATAAGCTTACCCGTGATGACCTCATTCGGGTTCCTTGCTCTCTGGGAGTTCACAACAAACGCTCTCCCTTGCACAACCGGTTTTGACTTTTCTGGGACGGCCTTTGGTGCCTCCATCCTAGCTGAATTTGTCTTCGGTAAACGACAAAATCGGGCTAAATGACCTTCTCTTCCACAATTATAACATGCTTTGGACGGCATCGCGCAGTTTGGACTGATGTGCCCCTCCCCTCCGCATTTGAAACATATGATAGGTGGTCGTTCTCCTTCCTTAACGACAGGTGCTGGTGCTGACGTCTTTCCATCATTGTTAAATCTCCTCTTCTTGAAATGCCCATTCTTATTGTTTTGGCCCTGATTACCACCGAAGTGGTTACCATTTCTGGCCTGTTGATTCCCTCCACGCTTGTTGTCACCGCTTCGATGACTGCTTTCACTGGTATTATCATTTTGCCGGCTGCTCTCTTTTGGTTGCGTTGTCTCGTTATCGCGCTCCACCAACTGAGCCCTATTTACAACATCTGAATACAAACACAGTTTATGAGAAACAAGATGTTGACGTATCTCCGGCTTCAAACCTCTTAAAAACATCCGCGTCATTCTTTCTTCATTATCCACCAGGTGGGACGCAAACCGGGATAACTCCGCAAATTTTGCCTCGTACTGCGACACGGTCATATTATTCTGCTCCAATTTGATGAACTCCACCTCCTTCATGTGACGAATACTCTCGGGAAAGTATTTGTCGTTAAACAGCTCTTGGAACTTCTCCCAAGACATCTTCAGTGCGGCAGGTTGAGTACGCTTTATCGATTCCCACCAGTAATCTGCCTCTCCTCGCAACATAAAGGCGGCAAAGGGAACCTTTTGCTCCTCGGAGCAACCCAAGACATCAAATATCTTGGTGATCTGCTTTATCCATGTTTCAGCTACAAGTGGTTTGGGTTCTCCCTTAAACTCCGGTGGTCCCAGCTCCTTAAACTGTTTAGCGGTGACCGCCTGCGAGTTTCCAGTATTTCCACCTACGTTGTGGACAGGAGCCGCTTTCACCTGTTGTTGCATGAATTGCATAAAACTTCTGAACATTCCATCATTCATCATCTGGTCAGTGTTGTTGTTTGCATGAGGATTGTCACCTTCCTGATGCACATTATCCTGATTATTGATATGTGGTGAATCAATAATCGTCTGTGCTCCATTGCTATGCTCAACATTCTCAGATGCCATTTTCAGATACTGCCACAAAATAAAAGTTAATTGATATGTCATATATTATCCTTATATTATGACCGACCAATTAAATACCATGCAAATAAACTTAGGTAGGTCATACTAGCGAAGGAATTCCCCGTCTCTCCCCTCCTAGTTCTATTCTCACATCTTAGCCAGGGATCATATCCCTAAGCTCTGATACCAACTGTGACGCCCCCAAAATTAGGTATACATCACCCATCTTGGGTCGTCAGATACATAGTACAGAATACAAATACAACTTAATAATACAACTGTCGTGTACAATACGACAAAACATAAACTGTGAGTTTGAATACAAATATTATCTTCTAGAGAGTATTCATACTCAAAAGGAGTCCTCATTACATTTATTAACACACCATTACATAGAATAGTGAGGACTACTAACTAATACTATCATTCGGACCATCACTCCGTACCCCGACTTGTCCCAGCTACGTTCTCATTTCCTGAAGAGAACAGTGAAAGAAAGGGTGAGCTCAACTAGCCCAGTAAGAAATATTATGACTAAGATAATGCAGAATAAATTATCATTAGCCTTCAACAATATTAAACTGATAAAATATGATAGACATCAAGTTTAACTGCAGCGGAACAAGCAATCCATTAAAAGAGTCAAGTAGAAAATAAACTCTACTATCTTTTATGATTTAAAAGATTTTCCAACACTATGATCGCTGAGACTCAGCTTAATAAAATAATCCACATCATCGAATCACCCCTGCACTACGGCCAAGGATATTCGTATATTCATTAATGGTCATGATCATGCCAACAACTGTCCATCAATGCACTACGGGCTAATGAGGACTTTTACCACATCATTCGTAACATTACGGTCATGATTACACCGAATAATCCCTGGTCATAATCATACCAAGTCCATCTATGCACTACAGGCCACAGATGACTTTCAACATTTTATAAACATGAGGATGATGACAATGATATAAGAATTCAATAAAACAAGTTCAAGAATTAATTTATCCAAGAATTAATAACGTCCAAATTGTCAACATGATACTGCGTTGTGGAGTAAAATTCAAGAATGATCAGGAGAATATTTTCATGAATAGATACTAAATGAAGCGCAAATATCAAGGATATTCCACTAATTTCATGGAGTATAGAAGTCAAAACTTAACCAACTGAGTACAATAAAGAATGGAATAACAAAAGAAATCACCATGCATGCGATAGACCGCACAGACAGGTTATTCCAATAGAATAATAAATAATGGAACCAGGTCCGGCGTAAACGCACAGACAGGATATTCCGACAGAATAATAAATAATGGAACCAGGTCCGGTGTAAAACACACAGACAGGATATTCCAACAGAATAATAATAAAACGGAACCAGGTCCGGTGTAAAACACACAGACAGGATGTTCCAACAGAATAATAAACGGAACCAGGTCCGGTGTAAAACACACAGACAGGATGTTCCAACAGAATAATAGAAGAATGTCACCAAGTATAGGGTAGACCGCGTATACTGGTTATTCCAACAGAATAATAAAGAAATGGAATAACAGAAGTTCTCTTCTTGAATACAAAAGAATAATATCCCTTACCGTTTTAAAGACGAGCTGAAATAAGGAAGTAGTTAAATAGCAGAATACTCTTCTTCTCTTTCTCTATAGTTTCTCTCTATAGTTTATCTCTCTAGAGTTCAGTGAATTCGTAAGAAATAATGAAGGAATGAGCTGCTATTTATAGAAAAATAGAATGCATAGTAACTAATCCATGAACGGTCCAGATTGATTACTTTAATCTGACGGTCCATATTTAAAGAAAAATCTTTTAAATAAAATATAATATATTCTATTTATAGAATAAAGTATTTTGTTTTATATAAAAAGATGTTTCTGTTTTATTACGTTAATAATACGAATAAAACAAAACGTCATTATCGCTAAATAATTCATATTATTAACTGACAATAATGGAATCAAACTGAGTGTCTTCTCACATAAGCATTAATAATCAATACCGTGTGCTACTATGCAACCACACGTATTACTGTACTTTTACTACCGAGTAGTTCAACAGTAACAATGGTAAAACTTCCGCCGTTATTTTTTTTTTTTTTTTAATAAAATATTTTTGTCGTTTTCTCAATCCGACAATAATTCCGTTGTGGGGTCCACCAATGATTGTGCCGTCGTACGAATATTCCCTGACAAAAAGAATATTTTCCGACCAAACGAATATTTTATAACAACTTGCTTACTTTGCAAAATTTTATAAATATTACCCACAACTATAACATTATATCAAATTAACTTCATAATATTCAAAAATGATATTTATAGAAAATTCATCTTTATTTATAAAAGTTGGGGTCTTACATTATGAGTTCCTTTATTACTATTAGTATAGCTACTAACTAAGTTTAAGTTTAAACAACACCACATCTTTCATGAACATTACTTTTTAGCTTTATTACAACTACTTAAATGATCATGCCATTGCACCACATGTACATTAACAACTTGATACAATATCCTAATACATGTCCAATATGTTATCATTAAGTTATACTAATACCCAAAGGGTTGCACTTGCATTCGTGCATCCTGACGCCCTCCGATTGGCTCCAAATACACAACAGTCCTAAATATGGCCATTTTGACTACTGTTATAGACCTCAAATTTAAAAACTTAAAGAATGAAAGTTGTAGGTCTACTTGTCCTCTTTCCGAATCATCTTAAATTACCTCAATCGGAGTTCGTATGAAAAAGTTATGGCCGTTTTACTACAGGAGGTCAAAACTGCCCAACTAGGCCACTTTTCCGGCGCCGGGGCGCGGAACAGTGGCGCTGTGGCGCGAGCTACGGCGCTGGGGCGCGAGCTTCAGCGTTGGGGCACGAGCTACTGGCCCATTTTGGCGTTGGGGCGCGAAATTTGGCGCTAGGGCGCGAAATTTGACGCTGGGGCGTGAATTTTGACGCTGGGGCGCCGAAATTCACAGAAACCAACCACGAAGAACAGAACAACTAAATTTTCTGTCTATAACTTCAATTCCAACACTAATTGACATGAATAACTAATGCAAATTACACATAAACTTCACCAAGCATACAAATACTAAATTAACACAACTTAAACCATAATTTTAGAAAAATTAAATACTAGAATAACATATTTTAAAACCCAAAAACTCCATTTTTGATATTTCTTAACACAGTGAATACTGTAATCATAATGATACACCAATTTGATTCTTTTGAACTAAGTTCTCTGTAATTCTTAACAAACTAACTAATATAGTCACAGTTCAATTTCACACACTAAATTGATCATCATAATTGTTATTTACATAAGCTACATAAGAAATACATATACTGACATTATTTCTTCCTACTGTCAAATGAATTTATCATGCAATTCTCGTTTAAGCACTACCTCTAATCATCATAAACTCATATAATCACAAGTAACCCATTGTATAACAACAATTCAACAAATTTGAAATTACAAAGTATATCAAATTTTTCCGTATGCTCATATATGCATATTCATATAATTAGGGAAAATACCTTTAATTAGCGTAATAATTCCTTGCAAAACACCACTGAATTAGCTTTGAAATCCTTGCTAACATCTGAGAATTGCAACTTCATAGACCCTTTTCTCCTCTCAAATTCTCTAAAACTTTTCTTTTTCTCCGTTTAGCAGATAACTCTAAGGTAAAACTGATAGCTAAGCCACATAACAGTATACGTATACTAAAATTAAAAGTAACGCACGCTCTATTTTTCAAACGTTTGGAAACTGACGACTGTATTAAATATACCAATAAGTTTATCAGTTACCAAAAATATATTTATATATATTATTTATATTTTAATAATTTAAATTCAAAAATCCAAGGGCCATAGGCTTTGTTTGGCTAATCCCTTTAAAATTTAAATGATTAATATACTTACACCTTGTTTGGCAAAACTAAATTAAAATGACTTTAATTTATTTTAATAACTCTTTATCACAAAGTTATTTGTCACACTTTATGAAATAATAATTTATTAAATAAATCACTTAACCACATAACTCAATCCACATAACACATTAATTATTTAACAAATAAATAGTTAATTAAAACAACTCACTCAAATTGAACAATTACTTATTTGTCACACTTTATGAAATAATAATTTATTAAATAAATCACTTAACCACATAACTCAATCCACATAACACATTAATTATTTAACAAATAAATAATTAATTAAAACAACTCACTCAAATTTAACAATTACTTATTCAATAATAAACACATCCAATAAATATTTATATAAATCAATAAATATTTATAACTTACATTTAAAAAAATATAGAATGTTACAATACATCTTAGTACTACCAGGATAAATTGAGTAACTTAAACTGTGAGCCTCCTATAATATCCTTCAATTCTGTTTCACATGGAACCCAAATTCTTCCTTCAAATCTTAATAACCCATCATTATCAAGATCGTACTTTATCTCTTCTCCACCTGGTAGTTTTTTCTTAATCTGCTTACACTCATCATCCATAAGTTGTATTTCTTTGACTCTCTCTAAAATGGTAGGTCGAGTCTCTATTGTAAATAATTTTTGACCCGATTTACATGGTAACCTCACCTCTAACTCCATGCTAGCCATCTCTATTATTAACTCCATTTGAGCAGTAACATAAGCAACCTTTCCCTACCCTTTCTACTTAAAGCATCAGCCACCACATTCGCCTTTCCTAGATGATACAGAATTTCGCAGTCGTAATCCTTTATCAATTTCAGCCATCTTTTCTGTCTCATATTTAAGTCTTTTTATGTGAAGATATATTTTAAACTTTTATGGTCCGTGTATATCTCACATTTCTCCCCATATAGGTAATGCCTCTAAATCTTTAAGGTGAATATCACAGCTGCTAGTTCCAGATCATGAATAAGATAAACTTTCTCATAATCCTTTAACTGTTGTGATGCATAAGCAATGACCTTACCATACTGCATGAGCACGCAACCTAGCCCTCTATGTGAAGCATCGCTATACACTACAAAATTCCCTGTATCATCGGGTAAAGATTATATAGGTGTTTCACTCAACCTTTTCTTTAGTTCTTAAAAAACTATTTTCATACTTCTCAGTTCACACGTACTTCACTGTCTTTATTGTCAAATTAGTCAACAGAGTAGCTATCTTAGAAAAATTTGGATAAATCTTCGATAGTATCCCGCTAACCCTAGGAAACTTTGCACCTCTATCGGTGTTTTTTGTTGTTCCCAATTAATCGCTCCTTCCACCTTTGTTGGATCAATTGAAATTTCATCTCTATCGATAACGTGCCCCAAAAACTGCACTCTTTCAAGTCAAAATTTGCACTTAGTGAATTTCTCATATAACTTCTCGTTCCTTAGTGTCTCCAACACTAATCTTAGATGTTCAACATGATCTTCTGATGTCTTAGAATAGTATACTCGATAAACACTACAACAAACTTGTTCAAATATTATTTGAACACTCTGTTCATCATATCCATGAATGCAGCTGGTGAATTCGTCAACCCAAACGACATTACCAGAAACTTATAATGGTCGTAACGAGTCCTAAACGTCATCTTAGATACATCCTCCTTCCTGACTTTTAATTGAGGATACCCTGTTTGTAAATCTATCTTAGAAAAATACTTTACCCCTTTCAACTGATCAAAAAGATCATCGATCCTGGGCAATGAGTATTTATTCTTTATCTTTAGTTTGTTCAACTCTCGGTAGTCGATACAAAGTCTCAACAATCCATTCTTCTTCTTTACAAATAATACAGGTGATCCCCATGGCAAAACACTCAGTTGAATGTATTTCCTATCCAATAGTTCTTGTAGTTGAACCATTAACTCCTTAATTTTCACTGGCGTTATGCGATACGGTGCCTTTGAAACTGGTGTCGTACTTGGCACAATGTCTATTACAAATTTGATCTCCCTATCTGGTGGAAGACCTAGTAATTCGCTTGGAAACACATCCGTGAATTCTTTTACTATAGGTATTTGTTCCATTGTTTCTCCCACTCTCTGGGTATCAACAACATGACACAAATAACTTACACTTCCCTTCTTTAGTAATTTCCTAGTTTGTGTCATGGTAAGACAACACGATCGTCCCGGCGACTTAGTACTGTAAAACACTACCATAGACTGCTTTAAGGTACGAAGGTTTACACACTTCTTTTGGCAATCTATAATTACACCATGGTTAAACAACCAATCCATCCTGAGAATTACATCAAATTCTCCCAACTTTATCGGTATTAAATCTACCGATAATTTATAACCTCTTATTTCTACACAACAACATCTAGGAAAATGTTCAACGGAAATTATTTCTTCATTTGCTACCTTAATATTTCAAGGTATAGACAATATTTCAGGGAGTAATCCTAACCGTCTAGAAAATTTACATGCTATAAAAAACAAGTAGCACCTGAATCAAACAACATATAAGAATTTTTATCGTTGACTGGGATAATACCTGCAACTACATCTCTCGATGCAACTGCATCCTGGACCGTCATATTAAAGGTGTGGGCCGTCGGTCTACTCGACTAAGATAGACCACTAATAGCTAACTTATCACTATTAGCGCCCTTATTACCATCCATCCCCTTCTTCGAATAGTTCTTCGCCTGTGATCAGTTGATCCACATATAAAGCATCCATAGTTCTTCTTCGGACTTGGACAGTTAGGAGAAATGTGAATTTCTTGTCCACAGTTGTAGCACATAGTCTTACCCTTGAGACAGACTCCTAAATGACTCTTCCCACAGTTCTTGCATGCCTCCATCCTTTTCTTAGGATCTCTTTGTTTCACTCTGGTATTCCCAGAGTTAAAAACCTTCCTCTTCTGTCTGTTACCACTCCCGTTAACTCCCTCAGTTTTCACTCTGCCATCTACTTTACCTTTATTCTTCTTCTCTATGTGGTATTAGCTTAAAACCTCACTATCACCCTCTACGATTATTGTCTTTTCCAGAAGGGTTCCAAAGGAATTTCTTTGAAACACTAATATTTGGCTATAGAGTCATGGTTTCAAGCACTGCTCGAATCTCCGTGCCTTTCTCACCTCCATATCCACTTGATGTGGAATAAATCTCACCAGTTCATTGAACTTGGCAGCATATTGGGGAACAGTCATATCCCCTTATTTCTGTTCTAAGAACTTCATCTCCATCCTACCCTGCATACTCGTGGGGAAATAGTTCTCGAAGAATATCTCCTTGAACCGTGTCTACATTACAACCTCCACTCCATCCCTAGCCTGGTTCGCCTCCCACCAAAAGTCAGTATCTCCCTTCATCATATAGATGGCAAAAGAAGTCTTCTACCCCTCTTCGACATTTGCAATAACAAATGCTTTCTCAATCTCTTTCACCCAAGTTTGGGCTTCTATAGGGTCCATGGTTCCTTTGAACTCCAACGGACCTACACTATTAAAATCCTTAAACGTAGAAGCACGTACTACCGCAGGATTAACATGTATATTTCTACCATTTCTATTAAAGGCAGATGTTAATAAATTAACAAACTCCTGCATCAGGTTAATAAGTCCCCTTTCTGGTTAATTCACATTAGCTTCTGGATTTCGTTATCTTCTTCTTGGCGGCATCTTTCTGTTAAAATGAATAAAAGTTCATTATTACTTTCCTCTTATTAATTAGTAATTATTCATTTTTAACAATAACTTAAACTCATTAGAAAATATGTTCAAAAAAATACTTATATTGATATGCTTTCTTCTCTGTAGTATAATACTACATCGTTCACCATTACATAGCCTTAGCTAATTAAATTATTTTTTCGCAATTACTTTTCAAAAATTGGGATTTACAAATAACTAACCTTTGATTATTCAAAAGAGGGTTTTACGTCACTACATAGATACACAATATTTACATATCTATACTTATTCTAGTTATTAACTAGATTACATCTGCCTAATGGCATTTTCATAATCTGTATCGGTAAGACTGGCCATCACGTCTCGACTGATCGTATACTGAGTCCCCTGCCTCTACAGGATACTCAGCAACTTGTCACTAATAATCCTCATGTGAACTCCTATGAATATATGACATCTTCCTAATCTTCTGCCCCTTGGCCTTTAGCTCCTCCCTAAGCTCGAAGGCCTCGTGTTTTAGTTCTCGGACCTTGACCTTAGCCAAAACTTTCTCATCGTGTTCAACCTCCCAAAACGTCTCCATGTCCCTCTTGTCCTCCAAGATATCATGGACCTCCTCTTTCAATTCCTTTACCTCCTTACCTAACTGGATATTCATATCCAACACAGTCATGAACAACGCCTTCATTGACTCTCCCGGTGTCATCTCCTTTGTTGATATTACCGTATTAAACGATACTACCTCTACCTCCTTCTCAGACATTCCATCGAATAAGGATGTAAACCCTACGTTCTCGGAATCCTCTGATTCATCCACCACCACTATTGGCACTGCGGTTACGGGTGACGATAAAATCTCTATCTGGTTTACGGACTCCTCACTAACAACATGTATATCATTATACATCACTATCTCCTGACATCTACAATAAAACATAATATCTTGATTAGTACACAACATTAGAATATTATAAACATATATCACATTTAATGCATTTTACGGTTAACTTCATCTTTTAATTCTTCTTGTAATGAATTTCCTTAATTCACCACTTCAAAACTCAACATGAGTTTAATTACTACTAGCTTCCTCAACTCTTCTTAAGGTTATGGCCTAAGGTTCTTTCCCCCCTTAAGTTATATAACATGCTGCTCTGATACCAACCTATGACGCCCCCAAATCCAGGTATCTTCCAACCCGATAGATGGTGCTACATGGTGCTACTATTCACACATACATTCAGTTGAAATACATCAATAGAGTGAATATGTCTACTATTTATTACCTAATAATAAGTCCCTTCCCTGATTCTTTGTAACCATTACATATGTTCTTTGTCATAGTATCAAATTAATACATAAGTAATATTACTCTATTATAAGGATAACTATTTATCTGCCTTGGTCTTCACTTTGTCCTTACCGGATCCTTCGATTCGTTCATTTTTAGCTGCAATCATATAGTTCAAGCAAGGGTGAGCAAAACTAGCTCAGCAAGTATAACAATTATAGTAGAGCAGAATGCATGAATCATATGAGTATCTCTTCTATAACTGAATTAATAGTTATGAAGTACTATGAATAAATCAAAATAGCACTTCTCTTTTCTTTAAAATGTTTAACAACAAACACCATCAGTTAAACCTTGAGTTTGGTCAAAGACCATGAGCATTTCATTTTTTCTTTCACTAAAAAGGATAACTTGGCACTAAGTCCGTAAGTCTGACATTTCTTATGAGCACGTCTAGGTGATCAGCCTATAGTACTCTATGTTATACAACACTACTACATTAAACATATCTACGTTAAGTTTTGGCAAACTCACATGACAGTCATTTTAAGGCAAAACATTTGTTTATTCATACTCAGTCTTTCTTTGAATCTGTTACCAAAACAGTTGGCACAAGATAGCAATATCGATATAGTTTGATAGATTATAAAGAAATCCACAAAAATACTATAAGTCTGGTGTAGCCGAATTAAATGGCTTCGACTTCTTTGTTGCGTCAATTTATGTGTATAATACATGAATCATAAAGCTTGTCTGAGATAAAGTATAGACAATGGTTTAGAAAACTAGCCTCCAGCGTCGTCTAGTGCTAATTCACTTTCCTTGTGAGTCTTTAAACATTCTACATGACATAATCACATAGCATGCCATATTAGGTTACATACAATCAATAAGTATTGTCATTAACATATCTTCTCCTTCTTCTCAGTCTAACTATCTGTTTGTTTTAACTTACTAACATTTGTTAGGTTAGTTAACGCTCATTATTACTTTATAACATTTTATTATTATAAGTGACCTTACTTATTCAATGTTTAAGTAATTACCTTCCGAGCAATAACAAACATTCATTCGATGTGCGTACGGTTTACACTATTATTAAACTTACTTTGTGTTTACATTTTTTATAACATTTTGTTAACGTTTAGTTGTTGAACTTAAGGTTTTAATCATCATTTAAGAGGTTACTTTAAGTTTAATTAAGGTCATAATTCAACTTCAATCAACTTACCTTTCTTTTGTGTTCATATCTATTCTTCTCTGCCTTTGGTCTAGGACTGGCGATGCGGCGCCGTGTCCTTTGTTAATTATTGTGCTGCAGCGCATATTTCTAGTGGCTCGGATCCAATGTTGGCACTGCAGCGCTCTAAATCCTTTAATGGGTGGCGCTACAGCACCTCCCTTAATCCTTTAAAAAAATTCAATTTCTTAAGCCATTCATTTCCCGACCTTGTAACTTACTTGTTATAGCTTGGAATTGGTTAGTTCAAAAATCCATCTCTTGCTTATTCATCATACTACGATTTCCTCTAGACAGAACAATTTTTTGAATCCATTAATGAGGCTTCCAATTGATTAAATTTTCATTATTCGTTCGCTTAACGTTCTTGAGCTTTCATCGCTCATCCATCCGTAATTCATTCATACGATGTCCGAATTCGACAGTTCTTGAGTCTATGACTCATAAATTTCATGGTATTTAATATGTTTATGAAACCCTAGCTTTCTAGGTTCGTTATTAATATTTCATTTCCATTACGAAATCCTAGTTAACTATATTTTCAACGTTTATCGCATTTTCTTTGAAATTTCACCATAACTTCGTTATACAAGATTTTTACTCTGTTCAAAATGGATTCATTCCATTATTCAAACATCTATCATCCTAACCAAGCATATAGCATCTAATCCTATACACGATGGTTTTATACTTGTCCATCAACAACATGTGCTATGTTTTCATGATTTCTTCCTTATGTTCTTAATCATTCGATTATAATTTCACTTGATACAAGGTTATTAATGTTTAAAGTCCACTAATTGCCATCCTTATTACTCCTTATAAGACATTCTCCACCAATAATCACTTCTCTATCAAAACTCAAATTGAAGAGATGAAGATTAAAGGTTCAAGTTTCATTACCTTTTGCGTTCTTGGAGTTCTTGAGTTTTAGCTAAATCTTTCTTCTCTTTGATCACTTGCAAATGCTCTCTTTTATCTCTCAATAATAGCTCTAGATGTTGGTGAAATTAAACAACCAACAAATGAAGACAACTCTCTCTTATTTATAGAATTACAAAGTAGTGGCAAAATGGTAAATTGGTCCCACCTCCTTCATATTCCGACCTCCACAAACTAAACTTCCAAAGAAAGCTATCCCACCTCCTTTTTGTCCAGCCATGACTCACTATCCGGTGACCCTATGGTTCGATCCATGGGTTCGGTTCTTAGTTCGGGCTTAGGTTTAATTCAATTTGGGCCTAACCTTGGGCTTGAATTAAATTATCTTTGGACCTTGATTAAGTTTATTATTGGGCCTCAACCATATTTCATTTGGGCTTGCCAAAGTTTACATTCAAGCTTTACTAGTCCATTAATAATGGTTTGTGCTTTTAATGCATAATTCTCGTATTCCTCTCATATACTAGTTAGTATAACATTCATCTTATACGTTGTATTATCTTTCGTATATACTTGTACAATACCTTGTATTATACTCGTATTTTTTTCCCGCATAATAATTTTCTTATTATACATAGCCATTAATATTCAAATCTTCACTTTCCTTAGCATTCTCAAATTGAGTACGCAGGTAAAAAATTATGTTTGCCATAACTAAATTATTATTACATAATCTATCTTTCCCTAAAATTCTACCATTACGTATTTCCTGGAAGTTCAAAAATAATTCCCAAGCTGAAATGGATGAATAGTGCTTTTTGGAGAATTTCTCGAAAAACTTTTATTTTCGTCTTGAAAATTCACACACTTTATTTCTAGTACTTAGCCATAATACTACGATCATTCATCCCTTCTAGGTTATAGAACAACCTTCATCTCGCTTACTTGTTATAATAAACATATATTATAATTTTATTCAATATATATTCAAATAAAATTAATTTACATTATAATCCGATTTTCTCGGTTGTTACACCAAGCACACGCTGGCACACGTCGGGTACCAAAATGTAATAAACCAGGTACCAAAGTGTAATAAGAGGTACCAAAGTGTAATAAGTTAGGGGTAAAGTGTAATTAGCCAACTAAATGATCAAAATACCACCCCTGGTCTTGAAAATCTATAAATACCAAGCAATTTCTCTTCATTATTCACAAATTCACAAAACGAAGAGAGAAAACTCTTGCCAAACAAAAAAAGGACGTGAGAGACTCGGATTTTCAAACCTCGGAGGATGAAAACGTAAGATCAAGTCGTTTATTAATAAAGAAACGCGAAGAATCATAAGGTAATAACTAAAAAACTTAAACTTTTCATCCTTTAATCATTTTCTAGCATGTTATGAAGTGATGTGTTGTTGGTTGGATGATTCATTGGAATCAAATAGTTGTTTTCGACGTTGGGAAAATTTTACTCTTTTCTTTTCTTACCTTTTATGTTCTTTAGGTTGAGTTTTGTTTGAAAATGTGAGAGTTTTTAAAAGAGTCCAACATAAAATGTCGACAATTTAAAAATCAGAGTCGCAAGTTGGTAGATTTGAAATGGTTGTACTAACTCAATCGATTTTGAAAAGGTTTACACAAAGGTCCAACGGTTGGACTTTGTTTATCAGGCCTTGGAAACCGAGATTCATAGAGTTCAGGGGATTGATTAAGAGGTGGGAAGGTGTTACGCACCCCCTAAATTTCGTGAAAACATGATTACCGTAACTTTTCAATTCCCTAATTATCTGAATATATGTGTGTGTGTGTGTGTTTATTGAGTCTATGTGTAGTTATCTGGAAGTAGTGCTATGAATCGTTTGTACCTATATATAAAGTGTGTGATTTGTATAAAAGTTTAATTTTAAGCAAGATATAGTAATGATATTTTACAAAACAAGTTTTCAAATCCTTATGCTCAATAGTAATTGAAGCCTTCGATACTACCATTTTATTTCGTATTCGGCTTAATTAGATTTTATTTTCAAGATATGAAGCATTTTTGAGAAAATAAGATACATAGTAGTGTCGGGCTCCTTATGGGCATGAAAGCCATCCAAGGATGTCCAGACACAATAGATAATTTATAAGCTGACTACAAAGCTGAAAAGTGTCCATCATGGGAATTAGATCTAGATCCGTAATCTGAATCTTAAACCTCGTGGCTCTTAGGCTCACATGATTTGTTAGTTCCCAGTAGGTACACAATAGATCTAGAAGGGGGGTTGAATAGATCCTTTTAATTTTAAATACTTTTCTCGATCATTTTGTATTGCTAATGAATTAGTATATGACAAATATAAGAATCTTTTTAAGCACAGCGGAATAAGTAAAAGATCCCCTTCATTGATATAATCATAATCATACATAAATTGTTCTTAAAGTTAGTTCAGTTACAAGCTGTTCATACATACATAGCAGTTATAGCAGTTAAGTACATAATGTAAATGACATAAAGTAAATGACACAATGGATTTTAAGTGGTTCAGAGACTCAAGTTCCTAATCTACTTTTTTGCTTTCAACTAGCAGGATTTCCACTAAGGAAGGGCAGCACCCTGAATCACTAAGATTCCTTCAAGGCCATCAGCCTTGGAACTTCAATTCACTAAGAAAACTTTAAGGCCAGTAGCCTTGGAACTTCTCTAGTTCCCTAGGAACACTTCAAGCCTAGCAGGCTTGGAACTTCATTTAGTCCCCCTGGACAAGGACCCCTCAGGCCCTGGCTTCTTGTTGGTGTTGGTGTTGGTGTTGTTATTGTTGTTGTTGTTGTTGTTGCTTTACTACTAAGATGTCTTTAAGCTTGAACATCTTTAGTACTTAGCAGCTTGGCGTGGTCCTCTTAGCATTCTTCTTCGAGTATGGACCACATCTTCTTTGGTGCAGCTGATCGATCTTCATTTTGTTTTGCTCATCTTCATTTTTTGTCAGCTATGCATCATCACCATTCGGGTTTGCCAAGTGTTTGAGCTATTTATAGACTTCGTCTGGCAGTCAGCATTCCCTGAACCCTTCTTGACTGGTTGGCAAACATGGTTCTGTACTTATTTTGTTTCAGCTTTTGGTTCGTGGTGATTCGTAGAGTGACTCTCAGGATCTTCTTTATGCTCTGCTACTTTTCTGAATGCTATCTTCTTGACCTTCTCATTTCTCAACTTAGCTGCCATCTTCAGTGGCATTCTCATCTTTGTTGAGTGAAGCTTTAGTCTGTTAGAGTCTTTCTTCTAAGCTGCTTCACTTCCACCTTTTTGATCTCACTGTCACTGAGACTTGTACTGTTTAGTTCTGGTGGAACTCGTAGAGTCAACAATAGCATTCTAATAACTCAACGATTCTGCAATTTTAGCAACATCAGCCACTCTTGATCTTTGAAGCTCTTGTTGATTTATACTCCTTCACAACCTTTTCGTTGGAATGTAGCCGTTGGGAGCTATTTGAATTGCTTAGCAGATCTCGAGTTATTTGGTGTAGACTGCAGATATGACATGACATCCCTTTATGACTTTTTGACACTGTAGTCTACTGTTTCACCTACCCCGTCAGAGATGTTACTTTGATGTCTCAGGCAGGTAGTCAACTTTATTTCCTCCTCCTAATTTCTTGACCAGAGATTGTCCTTTTGCATCGATGCTCTCAATAAGCTCTGTTCGAATATCAATCTTCAGATTGAACCGTTGCCAATGCTTCAATCTTCAGATGATCGAACTCTACGATTCTCATGCATATCTACTTGGACCTGATCGTAGTGTCATGATGAATGTTGCTTGTAGACTGGTTGAGACAACACTACGATTCTGAAGAGTGTTCATTAGTTCTTTAATATAGAACACCTCTTCCTTCTCTTATACAGTGCTTCATTATTTCTGTTTGCTTTGGCTTATCTCAGGAACTGATAGCTTGACTCCTTGTTCTGGTCTCTCCTGAATAGCAAGACACTACAGATTTGTGGCATGCCCAACTTGCTTTCTCCTTGTGATCTCCCGTTCACTTATCATCAATGGACTAACCCAATGCTTAATCACTTTAACCTTGTTCTTCATAAGCTGACCAGTATCTTTGTGTATACTTCATCAGTTCCTGCTTTGTTTGACAAACACTACGATCTTGGTTACTTCTAAGATCATTGTCTTCTGTTCACTTGACAGCTACTACACTTGCTGACTTTTCTTAGTCAGTCGCTTTGACTAAAGTCTTCTTCTGATCAACTTGTGGAAGTCTTCATCTTAAATGGCTTCATAACTCAATTTGGATGTTGATTGGTTTGGTGCTTAGATCTTCCGTTAGTGTGCATGCCATTCGTTGATTGCTTTCTGGCTTCAGGAGGGATGTATCTTTGCAGCTCAGATCAGAGGCTTCATACTTTGGATATTCTGAGAGTGCTCATTTGTTCAGAATGGTTTTTGTGACAACCCGGTATTTTCTATATAATTAAATCAGAAATTTTGCGTATACATTTTTTTTTATTTTAAGGATGAGGATTTGTACAAGATATTGTGTATATGTAATTATGTGATAAATAAAAATATATTTATTACATGAATATTTACAAATAATTTTATTTTAGAATTATTGATTTTTATAAAGTATATTCTTATAATAATTAATTTATAGCAGAAATGTTTTTATTAATGAAAATATAATCATATATTATTTAAATAATATACGGAGTGATTTTTAGAATAACTATAATAATTATTCAATTATATGAATTTTAGTACATATTATTAAGTTAATTATTTTACCTTAATTATTAAGGTTAAATATGGAAGAATAAATCAGATATGGAATCCAAACCCTAATTTTAGATTTTTATCAAGAAATGAGTATAATAAAATAATATTAATTATATTTTGTTTTTTTAGTGCTATAAATATGTACTATATGTACGTATTGAGGATGGTTGGTCAATTATGGTGTTTAATGTCAAAACCCTAGTTTTACTATGGGAAACCCTAATTTGAAAATCAATTGTGAGTTTAAGATAGTTATATAACTGTGATATATGATTTATGTTATGTTATGATTAATTAGGTAATCCTAATTAAAAGTTAGAAATCCTAATTAGCTAATCAAGAAAATCCTAGCAATATTTTCCTTATAAACCCTAGTTAGTAAGTCAATTAAGAATTTAAAATCTGTTAAGCCATCGTGTTATATTGTATATGGTATGTGTTGTAGAGTTTAGTGCTAATTATAGAAAACCCTAATTAGTAATTAAAAACTCTAAAAACCCTAATTAACTAGAAACCCTAATTTGCTAATTTGGTAACCCTAATTTGTTAATTGTATGCTAAGTGCTAATTAGTGGACACTAAAACACTAATGTTCATGTATAGTGTAATTAGAAAATTAATCATAATTAGGAAACCCTAATTTCAAAAAATTTAGAAACTAAAATTTATTTTATTTTATTTTTTTGTGCAAACCCTAAATTGAAAATCCTACAAATGAATTGTGCTAAACCTTAGGGTTAAATCTTAAGGGTCAAACCCTAAGGGTTTGCAAGATTACCAAATGGCCATTAAATTTCCAAGCCAAATATCCATTATACCCCTTGCATTATTGAGGCTAATATGTAGGCTTTGACATTGGGTTTAGTTGGTAAACCAAATCCAACCACCCCATGTGACAAATCTCAGCAGATCAGCCTCTAGATCAGCAACATACAATGTATACAAGCACTATAAATAGAATTGGAGATAGAAAAAGTGTACATTTTGCTCATTTTGCTCAAACATCCAACCAATCCTCTCTCGCACTAAAACCAACGAAATTTGGTAGCATAACAGTCACATAATCAAGCCCCACTAACACCATAACAAAATCAGAAGCTCAAAATCAGAAGATCAAAGTGAGGTATAAAAACTAACCCTAGAAAATTTGATCTTGATCCATATGTTAGATGTTATGATTGAGTGTTAAAATATGTTGGTTATAGTATATAATGATGATCTGGGTTGCTAGATATTAGATCCATAACATCTAGAGGCTCGGATTTGAAGATTTCAAAAATCTAGAAAATTTGTTCTTAGTAGTCTGACAACGAATGTCAGACCTTATATCTCTGTGATCTGTTAAGAGTTTTGTGTTTTGAAACTTTGTAGTTGCAGTCTGATATGTGCTCTTTGATCTGAGCTTAAAATCAGGCTTAGATCATATGTAGATTGCAAGTTATGGAAGGTCAAACTGCGTTGACCGACAATGACTTGTCAAGTTTCTGGGTAACCCATGTAACGCCCCGAAATCCGGTCTATTTTCACATCCGGATTCCATACGTCACTATCCCATTTTCTTCTAAACATACATCATTATATACTAAAATATAATAACATATATTCTAAAATCCCAGGTTCTATAACCACAACCTCTTTCATTACAAATAATTATAATTACATTATTCTTTACATCTTACACGAGTGACTTTCATCCGCCACAAAGGATTCATAACTGTTCATTAAACTAGTCTATAGTTTAATTCTATCATTCTATATTACAAGTCTTCACTTGCTCTTCACGTACATTCATATAATGAATGGCACTTCGTCTGAATACCGCTCAGCTAGATCTTTACGGGATCCTTAAGTTTTTTCTAACATCGTTCGCTGAAAATGATTTTATTTAAAGCAGGTGTGAGCATTCAATTGCCCAGCAAGTCATAACAGTTGAACAAACAACTTCAAGAGTGTAAACATTCTTCAGATCTTCAATAACCGAACAAAGGTTATGAAGCAGCTTGAATAATAGGAATAGTCTTGATTCCTATCATTTTAAAACATTAGTCACATGCACTTTGAAATACTTTCATTCTCTACTTTCTTTCATGCACAATCGGTCTGGCCAGAATCAATAGCATAGACTTAACAATAACGGTTCATGTATAAACCGAACATTCTTTTATTGAACAGTTCAAACATAGAACAGTTCATCTCACAGAAACACCGAAGTGTTCAAATTGTGGCACAAGGCCTCATACGTTCTACCACCTTGTACAAATATCACACATTCGCACATAGACAAAACTTCTCAAGTTCAACATCTGAGAAGTTTTAGAAACTAGCAATCATTTAAAATATGAATGAAGATAGGAAACTTTCCTTACGCACAGCTACAACTTACAGATTACGCTGAAATGCTTATTCCAAAACCCTATATAACAAATAAGGAAATAACAAGTACACCAATTAGTCATATACTTGACTTACGCATTGGTTTACTTAACTTTACTTCTTAAGGTTCGCACTATTGTAATTTAAGTTTACGCGACTAACTTTCTTTACTACCGGTTTACGGCTTCATGACATTCGGAGATGTCTTACTCAACACGTTCATCATCTTTGATGATTCACATTCTTATCTTCTTCTTATACTTCTCTAGGACTCAGCACACATCGCTTTTCTGCTAGTAGTCCATATGGTACTCTGAGTGGTTTCCCACAAATAACTAACAAACAAGTTCCCGTCTCATCTACACTGCCCACACAGTGAGTTAGATTTGTTGCCAGTTTTGTATATACCTTCGCTCTCTGAAGGAAATGTTTAGCCCAGCTCCCATATGTCAACCATCAAAGGTTACGATTGTACTACAACCTAACTTACCTTAACTTATCCGAACCATTAAACTATAATGTTGGTTATATCAACTTCTTATTCCTTATGGCTTTCTGGCAACTAAATGCCATACCTCAGGAATCGTTCTTTATCGTCTAAGTCATACAATCTTTTGTATACTCGAAACGATCATTCAATGTCAATACTATGAGACCATAGCATTAAACATTTCATATGAACTTATTCATATCTTACAACGTTCGGTTCCCTCAACTCGGAACATTGTCCAAGTTATACTTATTAACTCGGCTTCTTAACGTTATACGTTATTATCTCCAATTTAGTTTCTTCACCGTTCATGGTTAATCAACATTCTTCATTACATTACGGTTAAACCATATACAGGGTGTAGGTTCTGCCCGTTTAACACTCGCTTACACTCAACCCTTACGCTGGTTAAAGTGTTCAGCGCTTACTTTTCATTCTATCATTCTCATCCGACTTATCTTCGGCTTTCAGTAATCTTATTACCGTTCGTTACGGCTCTCTTGATACCATTCGTATCTTACTTACTACCTTCATCAACGTCTATGTCATACAACCATGGTATACTTAGAACGTTCGTCCAACGCGAATACAATTCACAAGGATCGTTTACGTATTCAATGTTTTACTTGTTCGTCTTTTAATCTCTCATTCAACCTTTACTCAAGGTTTCAATTACTTTCATCATTATCCATCCCATGAACCCCATGTTCATTATTCTTTCTTAATGTCGAAGCCATACCATTCGTTGTATGCTAAGACCGATCGTTCATCGCAACAACGTTGCGTTCATAGCGTCTATACGCTTTACATTTATCTCTCAATGCCATGTCATAACATCAAAATGTTATACATTAACATCGTCAACCAACGTTTAAGGAATCACAACCATAGCAATCTCTCACGTTCGTTTATCGCGACTACGGTCCCCGGACATCGATTCCGTGACCCGCATCTACATTCTTTGTCTTTTATTCTCGTTTAATCTTTTCGTTCAACCTTTGCTAAAGGTTTAAAACACTTGACTAAGTGTTACATTATGTGAACCATATGTTCATACTTCTTTCTTGCACATCCCCTAGTATCTGAGAAATAAAATTCTCATTTCTGGGCAGTGCCTTGCATCGGTGCCGTGCCCTTCTTTCCTCTCGCGCTGCGGCGCCACTCTCCAGAAGTGTATGGCCGAGCTCGCGCTGCGGCGCTCCTTCTCGCGCTGCGGCGCCAAGACAAAAAGTGTTAAGTCAAGTTTGAGATGCTTACTTTACGATCTCATAACTTCTTCGTTATAACTCGGAACGAGGTCGTTCCAAAGCCATTCTCTTCCTTATCTTACGTACTTTAATATGGCTTGGACAGAACTTCATTCTAAATCTGTTAACATGACATTCAATTGGCTTAATCTTAACCCTTCGTTCATTTTACGCTTTTAACGTTCTTTGTTCGTTCGTCCGTAATTCGGTCATCCGAACTCGGAATTCATTCGTTCTTGAGTCCACGACTCACGTTTTATACGTTCTCTTACATTATTATGAAGCCCTACACGTTCGGGTTCATTTACTAACTTTCAAATTCTCGTTCGTCTTTTACGAAAATTTCGCCATAACTTCGTTATAGCTCAATTTAAATTCGTTCTTCATGAACGTTTCTTACGCTCCTAACCAAACAAGAAGCAACTAACTTATACACGATGGTTTTAAACTTGTCCATCAACAACATTTACACTACGATGGTTTTAAATTTGTCCATCAACAACGTTCTACGCGTTCTTCGCGTGTTCTTCGCGTTCTTCGTTTTTAATCGATATTTTGGATTACGATTTCACTTTTTCTTGGAATTTGATGTTATAGAACACCATTCCTTACTTAATTCACCTACTCGTTCATAATATTCATTCGGATCGCTCAAAATCCTAACAAATCCTATACTTGCTTAAGAAATTTATAAACTAAATTTCTTATTTCTCATTTCTTATTTTCTCATGATTTCAACCATATGAAATCATTACTAACATCTTTTACTCCTTATTCTCATTAAGTTATGTTTTAAACAAATTAAACTTAAAAAAAAAAAGTAGAAGAAACTAGGGTTCGGATTACCGTTCTTCTTTATTTCTCTTCCGTTAGACAAAGCCGACGATTTGCTAGCTTTTCTATTTCATGATCACTTTTGATCCGAGCGTTCATGATCATGCTCTTCCTCTTCTCTCCCAACCGAGCTCTCTCTATCTCTCTCAAGGTAGGATTTTCAAAAAAATCCTAGAAAATGAAATTCTAGGTTTCTATTTATAGAAAACCAAAGCTAAGGGCAAAATGGTCATTTCCCCCCTAACCTCCTTACTATTCCCACCTCCTCAACAACTTAACCACCAAGTTTACTTGGCCACCACCCTTACTTGGTGGCCAAGTGGCCGGCCTACATGCCCATGGGTCACCCCATGGGTTGCCCCAATGGTTTTTACCCATTCGTTTACCCATCGGTTCGATCCGCGGTTTCTTTTCTTGGTTTGGGCCTTAACCCTAATTCTTATTGGGCTTAACTTGGGCTTGATTTCATAAATCATTGGGCTTAACATAATCCATGTCCAATTAGATTCTACAAAGTCCATGAACTCAAAGTCCATTAAGACTAATCGTATTCTACGCATTCCATTCTCGTATTCTCGTATTCTCTTCGTATATTGTTCGTACGATATTCGTATTATACATCGTACTAATCTTCGTAATATACTCGTATAATAACTCGTATCATACTCGTATTTCTCACGCATAATAACCCTAATTATTATACGTGATCATAACATTCTCGGAACTCACTTTTCTAAACCCTTAGGTTTTGAGTCCGCAGGCGAAAACTTCGTTTTTGCCATAACTGAAATATTATTGAATATTTCATCACGTCTTAAGATTTCACGCAATCAAAAACTTCTCGGAATTTCAAAATAAATCTCCGAGCAGAAACGGGTGAATAGTGCCTATTTCGTCCTTTTCCCCGGAAATATTTTATTCCCGGAAAACTTTTATTTTCGTCTTGAAAATTCTTACTCGTTCAGTTTAGCTCGTGGCCAGAATCCTCCCGATTAATAATCATTCTAGGTTATAGAACGATTAATGAACACATAGCACAGAATAGTATTAATAAAAATTCATTTTATTAATAACTAATTCTTTAACTTAAATTCTTGACAATCCGATTTTCCGAGTTGTCACATTCTTCCCTCCTTCAAAGAATTTCGTCCTCGAAATTTTAGCTTACCCTTCTCCTCGACTTCTCTTCAAAGAAGTTCTTATCTTTCCATCATTCCTAACCTCCATAACCTATCAAGAATCATGAAGCGAAAGGAATAACTAGGAATATAAAGATTCCTTTAAAACATTTCATTCTTTTGCTGAGGGGTCAAATTGACCATGAACTCTTACAAGGTTAAACAGCCTCTCGCCGTAAACCTTTCTTACACGGTAAGTTTACAATCACAAAGAAGGTAAACTACCTCTTCCATACGTAGGTGATCAGCCTAACGTATAACCCCATTTCAGGGTATGTTCACCTCAGACTTAGTACCAAAAATTTGGATATTTCTTGAAACACTCGTCTAGTCAACTCGCTTGACCTCGACTATTTCTTTAAATTCTTTTCAAAACGTTTCATGACGTCGTGATACCGTACTCTTCACAGTACGTTGAGGACTTCGTCAGTTTATGACTTCGTCATTATACATCATACCATAGCAGGTTATTGATCCTCTGATCAAATTCCATACCAGGTTTAATTGCATTAACAACTCCATCTTTTTACCATCCTTGCATCAAATGCACTGATGATATAAAATTCATTTTGATATTTTAAATCAATTTCTGTTTAGCCGAAACAATTGGCATAGACATAAAAAGCATAGCTCTTTTAAAATCCATTGGTTCTAAAAAGTTGAACCAATTCTTTTCTTTTTCAAAATGTACAATTCAGCACGATTTAAATAAACTTCGAAATCTAGCATAGCTAGAGTATTTGGAATATCCTATTCTCCATCTTCCTTCATTGTCTTTCTGTGACAATACTTAAACTTCTCTAGCACCTTCAATGCTAAGTCTACTGAAAGTACTTCGTTTTCAGTCTAAACATTCCTATACCTTAGTACAGTTCATCAACTTACCACACATTATGAGTTCAAGAACTTTCCACAATAATATGAGTTTAAGAACATCCAGACAGACCTTAGGCGTCCATTCGCTGAAACATTTGAAAACATACCATATTATTATGAGTCACGAACTTACCATAAGTATGAGTTTCAAGAACTCGCACCTACCTTATCGTTCTCTACCTATCAAGTATATACATGAGAAAAGATTCACCTTCCCGTCATATACATCTTAATAGCGCGACCAATTCCAATGATTATCACTATAATAAACTGAGCAGTTGTTACACCAAGCACAAACCTCTGCCCATACAAAGGTTCATACAACTCAGCCATCACATGAGTCCTCAATTGAAATCTTACAACTTCTGACTTCCTCTGTACTTAATACAAATTTTCTTTAATTCGTATAGTAACCTTTACAACTCAATCTGAGTTCTTCTTCCCGTACTACTTCGTAGTACCATTCATTCATAGCATTAGCTATAAATCATTCATCGTTTAACAGTTCATCTGTTACTACAATTTACTATGATCACGTGGTGATCTTCTTATCATTCTCTCTACGATTATAGTCTTAGGTACTCTTACCTAAGATTTATAACCTATCAGCTCTGATACCAACTTGTAATGCCCCGAAATCCGGTCTATTTTCACATCCGGATTCCGTACGTCACTATCCCATTTTCTTCCAAACATACATCATTATATACTAAAATATAATAACATATATTCTAAAATCCCAGGTTCTATAACCACAAAACCTCTTTCATTACAAATAATTATAATTACATTAGTCTTTACATCTTATATGAGTGACTTTCATCCGCCACAAAGGATTCATAACTGTTCATTAAACTAGTCTATATTTCAATTCTATCATTCTATATTACAAGTCTTCACTTGCTCTTCACGCACATTCATATAATGAATGACACTTCGTCTGAATACCTCTCAACTTGATCTTTACGGGATCCTTAAGTTCTTTCTAACATCGTTCGCTGAAAATATTTTTATTTAAAGCAAGTGTGAGCATTCAATTGCCCAACAAGTCATAACAGTTAAACAAACAACTTCAAAAGTGTAAACATTCTTCAGAACTTCAATAACGGAACAAAGGTTATGAAGCAGCTTGAATAATAGGAATAGTCTTGATTCCTATCATTTTAAAACATTAGTCACATGCACTTTGAAATACTTTTATTCTCTACTTTCTTTCATGCACAATCGGTCTGGCCAGAATCAATAGCATAGACTTAACAATAACGGTTCATGTATAAACCGAACATTCTTTTATTGAACAGTTCAAACATAGAACAGTTCATCTCACAGAAACACCGAAGTGTTCAAATTGTGGCACAAGGCCTCATACGTTCTACCACCTTGTACAAATATCACACATTCGAACATAGACAAAACTTCTCAAGTTCAACATCTGAGAAGTTTTAGAAACTAGCAATCATTTAAAATATGAATGAAGATAGGAAACTTTCCTTACGCACAGCTACAGCTTACAGATTACGCTGAAATGCTTATTCCAAAACCCTATATAACAAATAAGGAAATAACAAGTACACCAATTAGTCATATACTTGACTTACGCATTGGTTTACTTAACTTTACTTCTTAAGGTTCGCGCTATTGTAATTTAAGTTTACGCGACTAACTTTCTTTACTACCGGTTTACGGCTTCATGACATTCGGAGATGTCTTACTCAACACGTTCATCATCTTTGATGATTCACATTCTTATCTTCTTCTTATACTTCTCTAGGACTCAGCACACATCGCTTTTCTGCTAGTAGTCCATATGGTTCTCTGAGTGGTTTCCCACAAACAACTAACAAACAAGTTCCCGTCTCATTTACACTGCCCACACAGTGAGTTAGATCGGTTGCCAGTTTTGTATATACCTTCCCTCTCTGAAGGAATTGTTTATCCCAGCTCCCATATGTCAACCATCAAAGGTTACGATTGTACTACAACCTAACTTACCTTAACTTATCCGAACCATTAAACTATAATGTTGGTTATGTCAACTTCTTATTCCTTATGGCTTTCTGGCAACTAAATGCCATACCTCAGGAATCGTTCTTTATCGTCTAAGTCATACAATCTTTTGTATACTCGGAACGATCATTCAATGTCAATACTATGAGACCATAGCATTAAACATTTCATATGAACTTATTCATATCTTACAACGTCCGGTTCCCTCAACTCGGAACATTGTCCAAGTTATACTTATTAACTCGGCTTCTTAACGTTATACGTTATTATCTCCAATTTAGTTTCTTCACCGTTCATGGTTAATCAACATTCTTCATTACATTACGGTTAAACCATACACAGGGTGTAGGTTCTGCCCGTTTAACACTCGCTTACACTCAACCCTTACGCTGGTTAAAGTGTTCAGCACTTACTTTTCATTCTATCATTCTCATCCGACTTATCTTCGGCTTTCAGTAATCTTATTACTGTTCGTTACGGCTCTCTTGATACCATTCGTATCTTACTTACTACCTTCATCAACGTCTATGTCATACAACCATGGTATACTTAGAACGTTCGTCCAACGCGAATACAATTCACAAGGATCGTTTACGTATTCAACGTTTTACTTGTTCGTCTTTTAATCTCTCATTCAACCTTTACTCAAGGTTTCAATTACTTTCATCATTATCCATCCCATGAACCCCATGTTCATTATTCTTTCTTAATGTCGAAGCCATACCGTTCGTTGTATGCTAAAACCGATCGTTCATCGCAACCAAGAAAGTCAAACCAAGAAAGTCGAGCATGTTCTTTGTTTTCTAGGTAACCTAGAAAACATATGAACATGTCGACTGACATGGTTTGACCGGATCATAAATGTTAATTCTGTTGATGTTAATGGCATGTTATGACATAAAACTGTAGTAATACATGTGGTCTACGACCTGAAAGCTTTATATCACAAAAAGATTACACGGATTGCAAGTTGTCGAAGCCCAAACATGCATGCTTGAACTGTTCTTCATTTCTCGGCAACCCAGAAATGAAGAACAGCCTCTGACAGCTTATTTAAGCCCTTTGATCTCTTTGGTTGTGCATTATTTGATGATGTTTTATTGTTGGATCGTGTAGTCTTGTATTTGTACTACATGATCTGATCAACAACATGTCCAGAAACACATTACACCGTGCACGATTCTTGGTCAAAATAGCACCCACGAAACTACCTTATAAATGCTCAAGAACATGAAGAACACCTATAGCGACAATTATGTCACTATAGGTGGTCTTTAGCGACAGATTATATATAAAAATTATACTTTTATTAAATAATTATAGAAAATTAGTTTTTAATTATTAAAAATACAAAATAAATTATTAAAAATTATTTTAAATTCCGAAAATTAGTTTTTAATTATTTTGAATATATTTCATAAATATTAAATATTTTTGGAATATTAAAGGTATTTAATTTATTTAATAATAATATTAAATATATTATTTAAAAATAATTTTAACACTTAAAAAATTATTTAAAATTATGTTATGATATAAGAAAATATTTTAAGTTATTTTTAATGACTTTTAATATTTTGTGATAAATTAATATTAATGATAATTAAGTTATTTACTAAATGAATTAAATAAATTAATTAAAAATGATTTTATTATATTAAAAATCATTTTAAATAATAATAATGTATTTAAAAATATTTTAAGTTATAAAATATAACTTTCAATATTTAAAGGCAAATTTCATTAATTAATTATTATTAATGATGTTAAGGTTATTTAATAATAATATTAAATAATTTAGTTTAAAAATAATTTTAATATTATAAATATCATTTTAAATAAAAATAAAGTGTTTAAAGATATTTTAAGTTATAAAACATAACTTTTAATATTTAAAGAATAATTTCATTAATAATTTAATATTAATGATATTAAATTTATTTTATAATTATATTAAATAAATAGTTTAAAATAATTTTATTAATTTAAAAAAATTATTTAAAAAGGATATAAATGAATTAAAAATATTTTAAGTTATAATTAATGACTTTTAATATTTTGATAAATAGTACATTAATATTTATATATTAATTATAATTATTTAAAAATGATTTTAATTGTTTTAAAAAATCGTTTAAGGGTAATATTAATACTTTAAAAAATATTCTAAGTTATTATAAATAACTTTAATATTTTGGCAATGGTTTCATTAATAGTTTAATAGTAATTAAATATTAATGATAATAGAATTATTTAATATTTAAATCATTTAATAATGATTCCGATGTTTGAAAATTTATGATAAATTATAATAAATATTTTAAAATTATATTAAGTCATTTAAAAATAATATGACTGATAATTACAGATGATGAGCTAGAGGATAGAGTCTTAGACTCGATAATTACCCGATAAAGTTGTCGGTACACCGATATATTTCAGAAATTGATCTGGACTTAGATAATTTGACTAGATATGTGTTTATTTATGATTCAATGATTGTTAAACATATATGACAATGTGATTAGGTAATGTGCTGACTGCAATAAGCAGTGCTATATGTTATAGTATGTTATTCTAATCAGTAAAATGATCTTATTACTAATAGGTGGCTATATAAAAGATAAAACTAAGTTACAAATTGTAAGCAGCGCATCAGTCAAGTATCTTACCTTTGCATTTTCTTTATGTAATGGACAGGAGTAAGAATGTTTCAAAATTATATTATTATTGTACAGATTATTAACCCTATATTATATACGTTCATTGCTTATCAACATGTTAGTATATGGTAATTCAGATATATATTCTATTCGTTAATTTCTATAAATGGTTATACAAGTGTCCCCACTTGGATAATCATTGTATTTAATCACATGTTGATGCACCTTTGTTAATTACCTGTATATATATATATATATATATATATATATATATATATATATATATTGAATTATAGATTATTTGTTGAACAAGATAAAACATTTGATTTGGAACCTAGACAAGTATGAACATCCCTACACGGGAAAACTTTTATGCGCCCAAGGCGGACAGAGTGAACGATACCCTTATTCTTGCATGTAGTATTGATCAATACATGGTACAACGGGCTGATCACCCCCGCGCCCGTAAGTTATGGCAGTTTATAGATGAAGTTCTGTTTAACCTATTCGAAAATTGAAAACAATGTTCATAGTATATCAGCTTAACCCTAGTTATAGTCATTACATAGTTTCAAAAATTTGAAAGAGGGTTGTTATGTTATTATTATCGATTTAGATTACTTCACAACTATTAATTTGTTGTAGAAGGGTAGTATAAATAAAACATTAAAAATATTTCAGTTTATATATATATATATATATATATATATATATATAATTGCTATTACTTTATGGGCACTCAAATGCTCATCCTTGCTTAATTTAAATGTTTTCAGCTAAGTGTGAAGAACTAGAAGGATCATGTAGAAACAAAGGAAAAGGAAAGCTAACCAAATAAGATTTGTGGTATTCTGTGTAATAGTTTGATATTATTAAGACAATGTTATATATTATCTGTCATGTTATGTAAAGAATGTATTAAAGGTTACGTACTTGGGAGCAAGACTTTGATAATCATGTAAATTAAGTATAATAATTATATTATTGTTATTATTATTAGTATTATTCCGCTCATAGAAATGGTATCGTGAAGCACCGAGTTTGGATTTCAAGTACCTGGATTTGGGGGCTTTACAGGTTGGTATCAGAGCTTAGGGTTAAAAACCTTAGGTGGGCTAGACCTTGGGCTATAACCTTATAACAAAGGGAAATGTTGAAAATATAAATAACTCATATAGAGTTTAAAAAGAGATGGATTGAATAAATTCATCGTCAACTAAAATAAAACATAACTTATATAACACTATTGTTTGCTGTGTGTATATATTATATGTTAATCAGAATAATTTATGCGTGTAGATGTCTGGTGGAAAAGGCTTGTTATATGCATATAGCATGAAGAAGAATCAAATCCATACACCTGAGCTGATATCGAAGCCAATAGCTGAAATGGAGGCTCACAATGAAATAACTCAGACGAAGTGGTTATTATAGAAAACGTAGTACCAGATTCAGAAATGGTGGAACTGACAGATAGTGATTCGGACACTAAAGTTGAAGCTGATCAAGCATCAACGGAGGTGCAGGATCTGAGGAACAAAGTTTCTTCTCTGGAAAGGCTGTGGGAAATAGAAAAGATGTTGAATAGGCAGTTGCGTCAAGCGTTAATAGAAACAATAGAAGAACAAGATAAGCTTAAAATCCAAATTGATCAGATGGGAGCCACAAGCAACATATCATGTGCAACTCCGACCAAGAAGGGGAAAACAAAGATAGAAGATCATGACTTAGGAAAATTCGACAAGAAGAAAGGGAAAAGAATATGTTATCTTTGCGGTTATGAAGGACATACTACTCTGTATTGTCCTGACTACAAACCAGGACCATGTTTTATCTATGGGATAGAAGGTTATCAGGCGAAAGGGTGTCCAAGGGAAAAGGTGTAGCGAATAGGTAGTATAGGTTCTGTTGTGTAGGTGTGTTTAATGTAATATGTGTGTTTAGTATGTCTGTGTAATGTAATATTCTAAAATTTTTGTAATGACCAAGTTTGTAAATCCCAACTTTTGTGGTCACAAAGGGATAGCTGATGTTTAAAGCATTATGGGTTATGCTATGTAAAATATTCGTTAATGAATATGAATCTAAGTTTTAGAAATGAAACAAGTTTAATATGATAAACTTATGTGATAAGGTTTAGAATGTAAGGTAAATTTATGATTTTATCTAATCAGATAATGCCGCTAAGACGTCGAACTAGAAATCAAAGGGCAGAAGAATCTGTCAACAACGCTGAGTGACAACAACAAGCAGACCTGATGCAGAACTTCGCGAACATGATAGCTCAGGCTATGCAACAGGGAATACCAGTTGCAGGGAACCAGCCGGACAACCTCTTAGCTAACTTCAAAGACTTTAAGGCTGTAGGACCGCCGAAGTTCAAAGGTACAACTGACCCTGTTGAAGCCCAAACTTGGGTCAAAGAGATTGAAAAAGCATTCGTGATAGCTAGGGTAACTGAAGGGCAGAAGACCGCTTTTGCCACTTACATAATGAAGGATGAGGTAAATTTTTGGTGGGAAGCAAATCAGGCGAGGGCAGGAGAAGGTGTGATAACTTGGGATAGGTTCAAAACTTTATTTTTTGAAAAATATTTTTCACCTAGTATGCAGGCTAGGATGGAGGTGAAATTTTTAGAATTGAAACAGGAGAATATGACGGTGTCCGAATACGCCGTCAAATTTAATGAGTTAGCTAGGTTTACCCCGCATTAAGTTGATATGGAGGCTAGAAAAGCGAGAAGGTTTGAGCTGGAATTAAAACCCAGGCTCTACAACAAGGTGGCAGTGTTGCAGATCCCTACATTTGCAGCACTCATGGAGAAGGTGATTATTGCTGAGGAGGAAAGTGAGGCCATGAGCCTCTACAACAAAGAGAGGAAGAATAAGGGTAAGACCGAAGGAGCTGGGAAGGTAGGAATTAATAGTGGTAGCAGGAGTGGAGATAGCAAGAGGAAGGTGAAGGTGAACAACTTTGGGAATGTGCAGGTGAAGCAAGAAGCTGTGAAGAAACAGATTGTGTCGTGTAAGAATTGTGGAAAGAACCATACAGGTGAGTGTCTGAAAGGAAAGTTCGTATGCTATAAGTGCGGGCAGGAGGGTCATATCTCTCCCAACTGTCCCAATCCTAGGATAAACAGTGGGTGTTTTCTGTGCGGATCAACTGAGCACAAGGTGAAAGATTGCCCAAAGAGGAGGGCGGAGGTAGGAAGTGTTAATACTGGCACTGGAAGCGGGACTTTGGCAATCACAGGACCGACTTCGTCAAACAAACCAACAAAATCAACAGCAAGAGTCTATAATATGACTGTTCAGGATACGATGGTAGCTGTGAATGCAACTCCAGGTATTATTCATACAACTTTTATTTTATTATACATGATTTTCCTATATATAGCAAAGTATTTTATAAAGAAAATTTGAGGGAGAAATTTGAGTTCTTTTAGAAATCAAATTTTTGTTTAATCAGAAAGACAAGCTTTATGTAAATAGTTAAAGATCATTTCGATCAAATTATGATCGAGATCTACTTGCAATAATGGTGTATGCTATGTACCCTTGAATGTATAGGTTTTTTTTAACAGTGATTCCGGGGACGGAATCATTATAAGGGAGGATGAATGTGACAACCCTATATTTTCTATATAATTAAATCAGAAATTTTGCGTATAATTTTTTATTTATTTTGAGGATGAGGATTTGTATAAGATATTGTGTATATGTAATTATGTGATAAATAAAAATATATTTATTACATGAATATTTACAAATAATTTTATTTTAGAATTATTAATTTTAATAAAGTATATTCTTATAATAATTAATTTATAGTAGAAATATTTTTATTAATGAAAATATAATCATATATTATTTAAATAATATACGGAGTGATTTTTAGAATAACTATAATAATTATTCTATTATATGAGTTTTAGTACAGATTATTAAGTTAATTATTTTACCTTAATTATTAAGGTTAAATATGGAAGAATAAATCAGATATGGAATCTGTGACGCCCCCAAATTCGGGTACTTGAAACCCGAACTCGGTGCTTCACGATATCATTTCTCTGAGCGGAAGTCTAATAATAACAATATTATACATTTTAAACTTAATGTACATATACATCAGAGTCTATCTCCCAGGTACGAGACCTTAAAATACAAACCTTACAATACATGATACATAAATCATTGTCTTAAAAACGCCAAGCTATTACAGCAAATAACGCAAACTTATTCATGTAGTATTCCCTTTCCTTTATTTCTGCTTGAGCTCTCTGGTTCTTCATACTTAACTGAAAACATTTAGATTTAAGCAAGGGTGAGCATTTGAGTGCCCAGCAAGTAATAACAATTATATATTTTAGTTGAAAGAATTAAATGTTTTCTTTGAAAGACACTTCTACAACGAATCAACAGTTCTGAAGTAAGCTGTACCAAGAATAATAATAACATAACAACTCTCTTTCACATTTTTAAAACTACGTATTGACTATAAGTAGGGTTAAGTGACATATTATGAACATTATTATTTTTTTTTCAAAAAGATTAAACAGAAATTCATCTGCAAACCGTCATAACTTACGGACACGGGGGTGATCAGCCCGTTGTGTCCTGCATTGATCAATACTACATTTTAAGAACTCTCTCCGCCTTGGGCGCATAAAAGTTTTCCCTATGTAAGGGATGTTCATACTTGTCTGGGTTCTAAAGCAAAGGTTTTATCTTGTTCAACAATAATCTATAATTCAATCTATATATATATATATATATATATATATATATAAGGGTAATTGATAAAGGTATATCAACATGTGCTTCACTGTAATGATTATCCAAGTGGGGACACTTATATAACCATTTTATAGAAATTGACGAACATAATATATATCTGAATTACCATATACTAACATGTTGATAAACAATGAGCGGATATAGATTATGTCGCAGTAGAGTTGATAATATAGCATAATAATAATTTAATTCTGAAACTTCTTACTCATGTCCATTGCATAAAGGAAATGCAAAGGTAGGATACTTGCCTGATACGCTGCTTACAGATTTGTAATTAAGATTTATCGCTTTTCTCACGACCTATCATTAATGAGATCGTTCGTTCGATTAGAACAGTATATAATATCACATAACACTGTCTATTACAGTTAGTACATAACCTAATCATGTTATCACATATGTTTAACAATCATTTATTCAAAATAAACCTTAACACAGTCAGAATATCTAAGTTCGGGTAAAATTCTGAGGCATGTCGGTGTATCGACAGATTAGTCATGTAATACTTGAGTCTAAGACTCTAATCCGTATCTCAATATCCATACATAGTAGTCATATTATTTTTAAATGACTTAAAATAATTTTAAAACATTTATCATAATTTGTCATGCAATCGGAATCATAATTAAATGATTTAAACATCAATCAATTCTATTATCATTAATATTCAATTAATATTAAACTATTAATGAAATCATTGTAAAATATAAAAGTTATTTATAATAACTCTAAATATTTTTAAAACATTTATAATACACTTAAATGATTTTTAAAACATTTAAATTTATTTTTAAGTAATTATCACTAATATTAAAGTATTAATGCACTATTTATCCAAATATTAAAAGTTATTAATTATAACTTAAAATATTTTTAATTCATAAATATCCCTTTTAAATGATTTTTTTTTAAATAAATAAAATCATTTTAAAACTATTTATTTAATATAAATATTAAATAAACTAAATATCATTAATATCAAATTAATATCATTAATATTAAATTAATAATATTTTTTATGACAAAATATCAAAAGTTATATTTTATAACTTAAAATATTTTTATAATACATTAAATGATTTTTAAAATCATTTATTCTATTTTCCATAATTTATTTAATGTATTAAATAAATATTTAAACACCATTAATATCAATTAAATAGTGAAATTTTATCACAAAATATTAAAATTCACCACAGATATTCTCAAATATATTCTAACACAATAATATTATTTTTCATGATTTTTCATGAATTAAAAACTATTTTTCAATAATTTATTTAATATAATTATTAAATAAATAAATACTTTTTATATTCCAAAAATATTAAATATTTATGAAATATACTCTAAATAATTAAAAACTATTTTTCATAATTTAAAATTATTTTTCAGAATTTATTTGGTATTTTTAATAATTAAAAACTAATTTTTCTAATTTTTAAATCAATTTCCAGAAAATAGGAAAATAAGTCTGTCGCTAAAGGCCTATAGCGACGCTTGTCTGTCGCTATAGGTGTTCTTGAGCTCAAGAACACTGACAAGGCAGTGTTCAAGGGTGCACGTTTGACCATTAATTCAACTGTGTTCTTGATGTTTTCTGGACTTGAAATTCAAATTAAAGTTGTATTATTAGTGCATCACTACATGATCCAACAAACAACAACAACATAACAATCATAATATAGCAGATATAAGCGTCCAAAGTGGCTGTCAAGACTGTTCTTCATTTTCTGGGTTGCCCAGATTTGAAGAACAGACTGACTGACCACTTTTGATCGCCAGCAACTTGCAACCTGCGAACTGTTTTTGTGATCTAATTGTTTCAGTGTGTACCCAACATGTAACTATAGAGGTTTATTACATAAAAACATAATAAAAACGTTAGTACCACAAGATCTAAGCTGGTCAAAGTCCTACCAAAATCACAGAGTATGAACAATCTGGGTTTTCCAGATTGTTCTTCCGGCTGAACGGTCAACTCAGTTTGACCACTAATAGATTCGTTCCCGTTGATGATCTAGGTGATTCTAAGCTTGTAACATGTAGTACTAATGTCAGGCTACAATCTGAAAACAACAACATGGCCAAAACATAACACCACTGCAAGATCAAAGGCTTGCAAAAGCTTATCAGACTTCAAAAACTGTTCTTCCCAGATTTTTAAAAATTCAAATTTCGTGCACTTTGATGTTATGGATCTAACATATACTACCCAAATCATCATTAAACAACTTATAACACATATTCTAACACTTAATCATAACATAAAAAAATTAAAAATGGGCAGAAATTAACATAGAATTTAATACCTTTCTTTGATCAATTTTTGATTTCTGGCTTTTGTTTGTTATGGCTGGTCGTGGGGCTGATCTTAGGGACTGATTTGCTAGAGAATTTCGTAGCTAGGAGCTTGAGAGAGTGTAGGATGAGTATAGTTGAAAATGTTAGTGTACAAAAATAATTCTCCCCTTCCAATCTATTTATAGAATGATTTTAGAGGCTTTGGATGCTCAATTGATGGCTGATTATTGCTGGTAATTGTTATAGTGTCTAGGTGAATTCTAGATGGCCAACTATTTGGAGATTCTAGCAACAATGCTCAAATAATACACTAAAGGGCATTTTGGTAATTTCACCTTAAATCTCAAGGGCAATTTCGTCCGATACAATTAAATATAGTATTAAACCATTAAATTATAATTCTCATAATTTCCCAAATGATTTCCAAGCGTTGGACAATTTAACAGTAATTGTACAATTAAATTCTAATTAAACCCGTTAATTTAAAATTTAGGGTTTTTAATTAGAAAAATAGGGTTTCTTAATATTAACAATTAGGGTTTCCTAATTAACCATTAGGGGTTCCTAATTGTCTGTATATTTTACTAACACATTAATTACGATTTCTAATTTCAACCAATTAGGGTTATTTAAATAATAATTAGGGTTTCTCCTAATTACGGAAATTCTAATATACACAATAAAATTCATATAACGAAATTTCTACTCAGTCTTGAACTCACAACTGAGTTTAACAATTAAGGCTTAAAAATACGATATAAGGTTCATGATATAAATTTATCATAATTAACCAATCATTATCTGTCCACACATATACAGTACATATATATAGCACTGAAAATTCAAAATATATATAATATTATATTATTATTCTCATCTCTTGATAAAAATCCAATTTAGGGTTTGGATTCCATAACTGACTTATCCATCGTATACAACATCAATAATCAAGTTAAAATAATTAACTTAAATATTCTGAACAGATTCATATAATAAAATATTTATTATCATAATTCTAATTGTCTCTTCATATATTATTTAAATAATATCCAATCATGTTTTCATGGAAAATAATTAATAAAAACATTTCTGCTTACAGAAATTAATTATCATAAGAATATAATTTGTAGTAATTAATAATTCTAAAAATTATTTTTAATTTTTCAAGTAATAAATATATTTGCATTTATCGTACACATTACTTGACACTTATTCTAAAAAAAAAAAATTCATATGCAAAAATTCCTTATTTATTTTTATAGAAAATATCAGGTTATTACATTCACCCTCCCTTATAAGGATTTCGTCCCCGGAATCATCGTTTTAAAACTCATATATACAAGGGTACATAGCATATATAATCATTGCAAGTAGACCTCGATTATAATTGATCGAACTGATCTTTTACTATTCAGCATAACGCTTGTCTACTTGATTAAACAGAAGTTTGATTTTTAAAAGGACTCAAATTCTTCATTCAAAATTTCTTTATAAATTAATTTACTATATATATAAGAAAATCATATAAGATATATAAGTTATTCGAATAACACCTGGAGTTCCATTTCCAGCTGCCACAGTATCCTGGACCGTCATGTTGAAGACCCTCGGAGTTGCTTTTGTTGGGTTATTGGTTGAGGTCGGTCCTGTGATTGCTAAAGTCCCACTGCCTTTCCCCGTGGTTACATTTCCTGCCTCCATTCTCCTCTTTGGACAATCCTTCACCTTATGTTCAGTCGATCCACATATAAAACACCCACTGTTCATCCTTGGGTTGGGGCAGTTGGGAGAGATATGATCCTCCTGCCCGCACTTGTAACATACAAACTTACCCTTCAGGCACTCACCAGAGTGATTCTTCCCGCAATTCTTGCACTGCACTACCTGCTTCTTCACACCTTCCTGTTTCACCTGAACATTCCCAGAAAAATTCCCCTTTCTTTTCTCACCCCTATTTCTACTATTTCCTTACACCTTCAAAGATCCTTCTGCCTTGCTTTTGTTCTTCTTCTCCTTGTTGTAGAGGCTCATGACCTCACTCCCCTCCTCAGCTATGATAGCCTTCTCCATGAGTGCTGCAAAAGTATTGATTTGCAATACTGCCACCTTATTGTAGAGCCAGGGTTTTAAGCCCAGCTCAAACCTCCTTGCCTTTCTAGCCTCCGTATCAACTTGATGTGGAGCAAACCTAGCCAACTCATTAAACTTTGCGACATACTCCGCAACAGTCATGTTCTCCTGCTTTAAATTCAGAAATTTAACCTCCATCCTAGCTTGCATACTAGCTGAGAGATAGTTTTCGAAAAATAAAGTCTTAAACCTATCCCAAATAACTACTCCTTCTCCTGCCCTAGTTTTATTTGTCTCCCACCAAAAGTTGGCTTCCCCTTTCATCATATAAGTGGCAAAAACAGTCTTTTGCCCCTCATCTACCCTAGTAATTACGAACGCCTTTTCTATTTCATTAACCCATGTCTGGGCTTCTATAGGGTCAGCTGATCCTCTGAATTCTGGTGGTCCTACTGCTTTGAAGTCTTTAAATTTTGCCAAGCGATTATCTGACCGGTTTTCTGCGGCTGGTATTCCCTGTTGCATAGCCTGAGCTACCATGTTTGCAAAGTTTTGTATCGGGTCTTGTTGTTGTTCCTCAGTGTTGTTGAGAGATTCTTCTACCCTTTGGTTTCGAGTTTGACGTCTTGGCGGCATTATCTGGTTAAGTTAAACCATAAATTATACTTTATTAACTTACATTCTAAACCTTATTGCATAAGATTAATATATTAAACTTGTTTCATTTCTCAAACTTAGATTCATATTCATTCATCGAATATTTTACATAACATAGCACATATTGCTTTAAACACCAGCTATCCCTTTGTGACTACAAAAGTCGGGATTTACAAACTTGACCAACACACATATTATATTAAACATACCTACTCAACATAACCTAAAGCTTTTTCTTGGACATCTTTTCGCTTGATGACCTTTCCTCCCACAAACAAAACGTACGCCTAGATTAAAGTCGGGACAATGATGAGAGGTATGTCCCTCATGTCTGTAATTGTAACCTATCTTTTTCCCTTTCTTCTTATCAGGTTTTCATAAATCATGGTCTTCTATCTTTCTTCTTATCTCTCGGAGCTGCACACGATGTGTTGCTTGAGGCTCCTATCTGATCAATTTGGATTTTAAGCTTATCCTTCTCTTCCATTGTTTCTATTAACGCTTGACGCAGTTGAATATTCAACAGCATTTCTATTTCCCACAACTTCTTCAAAGAAGAAACCTTGTTCCTCAAATCCTGCACCTCCGTTGATGCTTGATCAGCTTCAACTTTAGTGTCTGAATCACTATCTGTCAGTTCTACCATTTCCGGATCTGGTACTACATTTTCCACAATAACCACCTCGTCCGAGTTGGTTTTATTGTGAGCCTTTATTTCAGCTATTGGCTTCGATATTAGCTCGGGTGTATGGATCTGATTCTTCTTCAAGTTATAAGCCCATAACAATCCTTTTTCACCAGACATCTACACACATAAATTATCCTGATTAGCATATAGTATATACACACAGCAAACAATAGTTTTATAAGAGTTATCTTTTATTTTGTTCAACGATGAATTTATTCAATTCATCTCCTTTTAAAACTCTATATGAGTTATTTGTATTTTTAACGTTTCCCCATGTCCTAAGGTTATTGTAACGACCCCAAAATAGGTCCATTCCATCCAACCCATTTTGAGTCGCCAAATACATGGTACAGATAACAACTACAACTTTATTACAACAATTGTCGTGCAAAATACAACAACACATATGCTATGAGTTTGGGTACAATATATACCAACTGTGACTCATGTCCCAACCTTGGATAGCACGTCACAATGACACATTACATAAAGGTATAGTCAAAAACTGTTTTAGAAATTAGAATCTTTGGGAAGTGCTCAAGGAAACCCTCGTACATGGGAGGCCATGCTTCTAGGTTATGATAGACATCATATGGCCACAGAATTATCCTTGGTTTACCCAATAGACCCCAAAGAAAAATGAGAAGATTACTATCATATTCTTCCCAATGGCGAGTCTTCTCTTGACATATCATTATCTCCACTGTCTCTAATTGGGAGTTATATTTCAGATAGACTCTAAGATCATATAGGTAGTGCTGGTAGATATACTCAGCAAGTGGATGAGCACAACCTTGTCTTATGATGACACGAGGTTGTATGTCATTATACATCCTGTAAGATAGTGGCAAAATACCCTTCCAAGTTAAATTCACCTCACCCTCAATATCTATAGACCACCGTTCTATTCCCTTGTTATCCCTCGCTCGACCCAGCTACACTTTTATTACCTGAAAGGAATTGTGAAGCAAAAGGGTGAGCACAACTAGCTCAGTAAAGAATATCATGACTAAAGATAAATTATCAATAGTCTTCAACAGTAATAAATCAGAGATTTAGAACATATGGTAGATGATAAAACTTTTCAACCATAGTTGCAGCGGAACGAGCAATCCATTAGAAGATAATTTTCATCACCTGTCTTTACCTGAAACATCAAAGATCATGGTTATACCAAATCACAGTTCCTGTTCATAATCATACTAATAAATTCATCTTTGCATCACGGGCCAAAGATATTCATCAACAGTTCATCTTTACACAACATGCCAAAGATATTCAACAACAAGTCATCTTTGCACTACGGGCCAAAGATATTCATCAACAACTCATCTTTGCACTACAGGCCAAAGATATTCCTCAATAGTTCATATTTGCACTACAGGCCAAATATATTATTATCTCAAAGAAATATATAATCATTTCAGAATTTATATAACCAATAATTATAACCATGTTGATCATTTCACCTTTGCACTTAAGCTAAAGATATTCAATTATAAATTCAATGGTCATGATCATACCAGTCACAATTCAACTTTTCACTACTGGACAAAGAGAACCCTAGTCATGATCATACCAATAATCTACCCATCTTTACACTCAAGTCAAAGAGAAATATCATCATTAGGGTTATAAAAATGTTATATATGATAAAAAAATAATATGATCAACATATAGTTTTAATCTCAAGAGTAATATTCATAAATCAACTATAATTTGGTTAGAAAAAGAAACCAATTTTGTCATGAATAGTAACTCGTGAATAGTAACCCATGAATAGTAACTCATGAATAGTAACTCGTGAGTAGTAACTCGTGAATAGTAACTCGTGAATAGTAACTCATGAATAGTAACTCATGAATAGTAACTCGTGAATAGTAACTCATGAATAGTAACTCATGAATAGTAACCCCGACATGAAAAGTTCCAAATTTGATAAAAAGTTCAGATCAATACTTCGGCATAATGATATTGAAGAAAATAATATCATTTAAGAAGAAATAACATCCCTTACTATCCCTTACAATCCCTACCTCAAAAGAGCAGTACTTCTGACTGGAATAACGCTGAATGAACTTGCACCGTATAGCAACACTCAAGATATCAAAATACTCACAAGAATACGCTCGATATATAGAGAGAGAAATAGAGAGAAAACTTCAGTTTCTGGTGTGATTTTCAATTCTAACCTAAGCACCCTATTTATAGGAAAATGCTTAGAACACCAAAGCAGAAAATTGAATATAATAATAATATATTTAACAAATTTTTCTTAGCCCACCTTGACCATCTGAATTCAGCCATAACACATGTTAATGATGTCCACAAAATACAAAAAAAACGTTTTTCTAAACAAAAATAATTAAAACTTCCAAAAATCAATTATTTCGGAATTTCGGAACTTCAATAATTCATAATAAATAGCCCTTTTATCAGAAAATTCGAATCTAGCGAGTTTTTATAGGAAATTCAATTCTCTACAACTTTACAGAAGAAAGTTTTTCCAAATTCCAAACAGAAATTGACCGAAATCCACAAACGGGCGATTTTACAGTCAATAATAAATTTTCGGTCAAGAATTGTGTCCACCAACACACAAAATATGTGTTAATCATTTAATCCAACAAAAATACTCTTCCTCCTCATATACTCATATATCCCACATTCATTGTAAAAATATCACCATCAATATATTATTAAAATAATATATTTAAATGAATTATTTTATCAGAAAAAGATAAAATATTAATTTTCAACAATTGTCACATTTAAAAATTTCTCCATCTATATCCACATAAAATCAATATTTTCTTCATCATATAAATCAATAATTAATTATTCACAAATAATATTACAGAATCACAATACCGACAACCAGGCCGTTCCCAGGAAAGAGGGGGCTTTCCAATAAGGATCTCTCCTTACTGACGCGCAATTAGATGACCAAACCTCTTCTTAGACAGAACTTTCTAGACATTGCCAATAATGTTATCTAATAATATTATTCAGATAATATGAATTATTGTTCCGATAATAGAAAATACTGTGTAGTGACAATTATTAAAACAACAGTAATATAAAATATCAACGCATCAATTATTGAATCAATAAAATACAATATTGAACAGTAATTACTGTAATAATTATTGAGTAGTGCCTTCTTACGTAAGAATCAATAATTGGTGCAATATCGTGTGCTACTGTGCAACAACGCGTATTACTGTGTTTTAACCACCGGGTATTCCAACAGTATTTATAAACAACTTGTTTTTGTCGTTTTCTTCATCCAATCGCTTTCCGTTATGGGGCCCACACAAGATTGCGCCGTCGTACGAATATTCTCCGACAGTAAGAATATTCCACGACCAAGCGAATATTCCCCGACAACAATGAATATTTTATAACCACTTGCTTATTTTTGAAAAAAATTCATATATCACCCTTAACTTTAACTTTTTATCAATTTAACCATTTACTAAATAGAAAAATTGAATACTTTTATTTCATAAAATTCGGGGTCTTAAAGTTATAGCCTAAGGTCGATCCCACCTAAGGTTTCTAACCCTAATGCTCTGATACCAACCTGTGACTTTCATGGTGCTTCCAACCATAGCACCTCACAGTGGTACCTATCAGCTTGCCACCGACTGGCTCGGCGTCCCCTACGGAGAGTCTGGCTTCGGTGCATTCCACACAAGGAAGTCACCAGCGAGAGGCTCGGGGCTCTTCGCAAATTCATGCTTATAGCTCTGATACCAACCTGTGACTTTCATGGTGCTTCCAACCATAGCACCTCACAGTGGTACCTATCAGCTTGCCACCGACTGGCTCGGCGTCCCCTACGGAGAGTCTGGCTTCGGTGCATTCCACACAAGGAAGTCACCAGCGAGAGGCTCGGGGCTCTTCGCAAATTCATGCTTATAGCTCTGATACCAACCTGTGACGCCCCCAAATTCGGGTACTTGAAACCCGAACTCGGTGCTTCACGATATCATTTCTCTGAGCGGAAGTCTAATAATAACAATATTATACATTTTAAACTTAATGTACATATACATCAGAGTCTATCTCCCAGGTACGAGACCTTAAAATACAAACCTTACAATACATGATACATAAATCGTTGTCTTAAAAACGCCAAGCTATTACAGCAAATAACGCAAACTTATTCATGTAGTATTCCCTTTCCTTTGTTTCTGCTTGAGCTCTCTGGTTCTTCATACTTAACTGAAAACATTTAGATTTAAGCAAGGGTGAGCATTTGAGTGCCCAGCAAGTAATAACAATTATATATTTTAGCTGAAAGAATTAAATGTTTTCTTTGAAAGACACTTCTACAACGAATCAACAGTTCTGAAGTAAGCTGTACCAAGAATAATAATAACATAATAACTCTCTTTCACATTTTTGAAACTACGTATTGACTATAAGTAGGGTTAAGTGACATATTATGAATATTATTATTTTTTTTTCGAAAAGGTTAAACAGAAATTCATCTGCAAACCGTCATAACTTACGGACACGGGGGTGATCAGCCCGTTGTGTCCTGCATTGATCAATACTACATTTTAAGAACTCTCTCCGCCTTGGGCGCATAAAAGTTTTCCCTATGTAAGGGATGTTCATACTTGTCTGGGTTCTAAAGCAAAGGTTTTATCTTGTTCAACAATAATCTATAATTCAACATATATATATATATATATATATATATATATATATATATATAAGGGTAATTGACAAAGGTATATCAACATGTGCTTCACTGTAATGATTATCCAAGTGGGGACACTTATATAACCATTTTATAGAAATTGACGAACATAATATATATCTGAATTACCATATACTAACATGTTGATAAACAATGAGCGGATATAGATTATGTCGCAGTAGAGTTGATAATATAGCATAATAATAATTTAATTCTGAAACTTCTTACTCATGTCCATTGCATAAAGGAAATGCAAAGGTAGGATACTTGCCTGATACGCTGCTTACAGATTTGTAATTAAGATTTATCGCTTTTCTCACGACCTATCATTAATGAGATCGTTCGTTCGATTAGAACAGTATATAATATCACATAACACTGTCTATTACAGTTAGTACATAACCTAATCATGTTATCACATATGTTTAACAATCATTTATTCAAAATAAACCTTAACACAGTCAGAATATCTAAGTTCGGGTAAAATTCTGAGGCATGTCGGTGTATCGACAGATTAGTCATGTAATACTTGAGTCTAAGACTCTAATCCGTATCTCAATATCCATACATAGTAGTCATATTATTTTTAAATGACTTAAAATAATTTTAAAACATTTATCATAATTTGTCATGCAATCGGAATCATAATTAAATGATTTAAACATCAATCAATTCTATTATCATTAATATTCAATTAATATTAAACTATTAATGAAATCATTGTAAAATATAAAAGTTATTTATAATAACTCTAAATATTTTTAAAACATTTATAATACACTTAAATAATTTTTAAAACATTTAAATTTATTTTTAAGTAATTATCACTAATATTAAAGTATTAATGCACTATTTATCCAAATATTAAAAGTTATTAATTATAACTTAAAATATTTTTAATTCATAAATATCCCTTTTAAATGATTTTTTTTAAATAAATAAAATCATTTTAAAACTATTTATTTAATATAAATATTAAATAAACTAAATATCATTAATATCAAATTAATATCATTAATATTAAATTAATAATATTTTTTATGACAAAATATCAAAAGTTATATTTTATAACTTAAAATATTTTTATAATACATTAAATGATTTTTAAAATCATTTATTCTATTTTCCATAATTTATTTAATGTATTAAATAAATATTTAAACACCATTAATATCAATTAAATAGTGAAATTTTATCACAAAATATTAAAATTCACCACAGATATTCTCAAATATATTCTAACACAATAATATTATTTTTCATGATTTTTCATGAATTAAAAACTATTTTTCAATAATTTATTTAATATAATTATTAAATAAATAAATACTTTTTATATTCCAAAAATATTAAATATTTATGAAATATACTCTAAATAATTAAAAACTATTTTTCATAATTTAAAATTATTTTTCGGAATTTATTTGGTATTTTTAATAATTAAAAACTAATTTTTCTAATTTTTAAATCAATTTCCAGAAAATAGGAAAATAAGTCTGTCGCTAAAGGCCTATAGCGACGCTTGTCTGTCGCTATAGGTGTTCTTGAGCTCAAGAACACTGACAAGGCAGTGTTCAAGGGTGCACGTTTGACCATTAATTCAACTGTGTTCTTGATGTTTTCTGGACTTGAAATTCAAATTAAAGTTGTATTATTAGTGCATCACTACATGATCCAACAAACAACAACAACATAACAATCATAATATAGCAGATATAAGCGTCCAAAGTGGCTGTCAAGACTGTTCTTCATTTTCTGGGTTGCCCAGATTTGAAGAACAGACTGACTGACCACTTTTGATCGCCAGCAACTTGCAACCTGCGAACTGTTTTTGTGATCTAATTGTTTCAGTGTGTACCCAACATGTAACTATAGAGGTTTATTACATAAAAACATAATAAAAACGTTAGTACCACAAGATCTAAGCTGGTCAAAGTCCTACCAAAATCACAGAGTATGAACAATCTGGGTTTTCCAGATTGTTCTTCCGGCTGAACGGTCAACTCAGTTTGACCACTAATAGATTCGTTCCTGTTGATGTTCTAGGTGATTCTAAGCTTGTAACATGTAGTACTAATGTCAGGCTACAATCTGAAAACAACAACATGGCCAAAACATAACACCACTACAAGATCAAAGGCTTGCAAAAGCTTGTCAGACTTCAAAAACTGTTCTTTCCAGATTTTTAAAAATTCAAATTTCGTGCACTTTGATGTTATGGATCTAACATATACTACCCAAATCATCATTAAACAACTTATAACACATATTCTAACACTTAATCATAACATAAAAAAAATTAAAAATGGGCAGAAATTAACATAGAATTTAATACCTTTCTTTGATCAATTTTTGATTTCTGGCTTTTGTTTGTTATGGCTGGTCGTGGGGCTGATCTTAGGGACTGATTTGCTAGAGAATTTCGTAGCTAGGAGCTTGAGAGAATGTAGGATGAGTATAGTTGAAAATGTTAGTGTACAAAAATAATTCTCCCCTTCCAATCTATTTATAGAATGATTTTAGAGGCTTTGGATGCTCAATTGGTGGCTGATTATTGCTGGTAATTGTTATAGTGTCTAGGTGAATTCTAGATGGCCAACTATTTGGAGATTCTAGCAACAATGCTCAAATAATACACTAAAGGGCATTTTGGTAATTTCACCTTAAATCTCAAGGGCAATTTCGTCCGATATAATTAAATATAGTATTAAACCATTAAATTATAATTCTCATAATTTCCCAAATGATTTCCAAGCGTTGGACAATTTAACAGTAATTGTACAATTAAATTCTAATTAAACCCGTTAATTTAAAATTTAGGGTTTTTAATTAGAAAAATAGGGTTTCTTAATATTAACAATTAGGGTTTCCTAATTAACCATTAGGGGTTCCTAATTGTCTGTATATTTTACTAACACATTAATTACGATTTCTAATTTCAACCAATTAGGGTTATTTAAATAATAATTAGGGTTTCTTCTAATTACGGAAATTCTAATATACACAATAAAATTCATATAACGAAATTTCTACTCAGTCTTGAACTCACAACTGAGTTTAACAATTAAGGCTTAAAAATACGATATAAGGTTCATGATATAAATTTATCATAATTAACCAATCATTATCTATCCACACATATACAGTACATATATATAGCACTGAAAATTCAAAATATATATTATATTATATTATTATTCTCATCTCTTGATAAAAATCCAATTTAGGGTTTGGATTCCATAACTGACTTATCCATCGTATACAACATCAATAATCAAGTTAAAATAATTAACTTAAATATTCTGAACAGATTCATATAATAAAATATTTATTATCATAATTCTAATTGTCTCTTCATATATTATTTAAATAATATCCAATCATGTTTTCATGGAAAATAATTAATAAAAACATTTCTGCTTACAGAAATTAATTATCATAAGAATATAATTTGTAGTAATTAATAATTCTAAAAATTATTTCTAATTTTTCAAGTAATAAATATATTTGCATTTATCGTACACATTACTTGACACTTATTCTAAAAAAAAAAAATTCATATGCAAAAATTCCTTATTTATTTTTATAGAAAATATCAGGTTATTACAGAATCCAAACCCTAATTTTGAATTTTTATCAAGGAATGAGAATAATAAAATAATATTAATTATATTTTATTTTTTCAGTGCTGTAAATATGCACTGTATGTACGTATTGAGGATGGTTGGTCAATTATGGTGTTTAATGTCAAAACCCTAGTTTTACTATGGGAAACCCTAATTTAAAAATCAATTGTGAGGTTAAGATAGTTATATAACTGTGATATATGATTTATGTTACGTTATGATTAATTAGGTAATCCTAATTAATAGTTAGAAATCCTAATTAGCTAATCAAGAAAATCCTAGCAATATTTTCCTTATAAACCCTAGTTAGTAAGTCAATTAAGACTTTAAAATCTGTTAAGCCATCGTGTTATGTTGTATATGGTATGTGTTGTAGAGTTTAGTGCTAATTACGGAAAATCCTAATTAGTAATTAAAAACTCTAAAAACCCTAATTAACTAGAAACCCTAATTCTTAAATTAGTAACCCTAATTTGCTAATTTGGTAACCCTAATTTGTTAATTGTAAGCTAAGTGCTAATTAGTGGACACTAAAACACTAATGCTCATGTATAGTGTAATTAGAGAATTAATCATAATTAGAAAACCCTAATTTCAGAAAATTTAGAAACTAAAATTTGTTTAATTTTATTTTATTTATTTTTTTTTGTGCAAACCCTAAATTGGAAATCCTATAAATGACTTGTGCTAAACCTTAGGGTTAAACCATAAGGGTCAAACCCTAAGGGTTTGCAAGATTACCAAATGGCCATTAAATTTCCAAGCCAAATGTCCATTATACCCCTTGCATTATTGAGACTAATATATAGGTTTTGACATTAGGTTTAGATGGTAAATCAAACCCAACCACCCCATGTGACAAATCTCAGCAGATCAGCCTCTAGATCAGCAACATACAATGTATACAAGCACTATAAATAGAATTGAAGAGAGAAAAAGTATACATTTTGCTCATTTTGCTCAAACATCCAACCAATCCTCTCTCTCACTAAAACCAACGAAATTTGGTAGCATAACAGTCACATAATCAAGCCCCACTAACACCATAACAAAATCAGAAGCTCAGAATCAGAAGACCAAAGTGAGGTATAAAAACTAACCCTAGAAAATTTGATCTTGATCCACATGTTAGATGTTATGATTGAGTGTTAAAATATGTTGGTTATAGTATATAATGATGATCTGGGTTGCTAGATGTTAGATCCATAACATCTAGAGGCCTTATATCTCTGTGATCTGTTAAGAGTTTTGTGTTTTGAAACTTTGTAGTTGTAGTCTGATATGTGCTATTTGATTTGAGCTCAGGCTTAGATCATATGTAGATTGCAAGTTATGGAAGCTCAAACTGCGTTGACCGACCATGACTTGCCAAGTTTCTGGGTAACCCAGGTGTTCCCAAATCGTGTCTGACAACTTTTGATGGCTCTAGATCTGTCAGTGTTTTGATGTGTTGGTTCTGTTGTTGCATCTAGATTGTAGTCTGGTTTATGAACTCCATGTTTATGCCTTAAAATCTCCTAATAATTAGACTGGGTGATTGTAGTGGACGGTCAAACCAAGAAAGTCGAGCATGTTCTTTGTTTTCTAGGTAACCTAGAAAACATATGAACATGTCGACTGAAATGGTTTGACCGGATCATAAATGTTGATTCTGTTGATGTTAATGGTATGTTATGACATAGAACTATAGTACTACAAGTGGTCTACAACCTGAAAGCTTTATATCACTAAAAGATTACACGGATTGCAAGTTGTGGAAGCCCAAACATGCATGCTTGAACTGTTCTTCATTTCTGGGCAACCCAGAAATGATGAACAGCCTCTGACAGCTTATTTAGGCCCTTAGATCTCTTTGGTTGTGCATTATTTGATGATGTTTATTGTTGGATCGTGTAGTCTTGTATTTGTACTACATGATCTGATCAATAACATGTCCAGAAACACATTACACCGTGCACGATTCTTGGTCAAAGTAGCACCCACGAAACTGCCTTATGAATGCTCAAGAACATGAAGAACACCTACAGCGACAGTTCTGTCACTATAGGTGGTCTTTAGCGACAGATTATTTATAAAAATTATATTTTTATTAAATAATTATAGAAAATTAGTTTTTAATTATTAAAAATACAAAATAAATTATTAAAAATTATTTTAAATTCTAAAAATTAGTTTTTAATTATTTTGAATATATTTCATTAATATTAAATATTTTTGAAATATTAAAGGTATTTAATTTATTTAATAATAATATTAAATAAATTATTTAAAAATGATTTTAATACTTGAAAAATCATTTAAAATTATATTATGATGTAAGAAAATATATTAAGTTATTTTAATGACTTTTAATATTTTGTGATAAATTTCATTAATAAATTAATATTAATGATAATTAAGTTATTTACTAAATAAATTAATTAAAAATGATTTTATTATATTAAAAATTATTTTAAATAATAATAAGGTATTTAAAAATATTTTAAGTTATAAAATATAACTTTCAATATTTAAAGGCAAATTTCATTAATTAATTATTATTAATGATATTAAGGTTATTTAATAATAATATTAAATAATTTAGTTTAAAAATGATTTTAATATTATAAAAATCATTTTAAATAAAAATAAAGTGTTTAGAGATATTTTAAGTTATAAAACATAACTTTTAATATTTAAAGAATAATTTCATTAATAATTTAATATTAATGATATTAATTTAATATTAAATGATATTAAATTTATTTAATAATTATATTAAATAAATAGATTAAAAATAATTTTATTAATTTAAAAAAATCATTTAAAAAGGATATAAATGAATTAAAAATATTTTAAGTTATAATTAATGACTTTTAATATTTTGATAAATAGTGCATTAATATTTATATATTAATAATAATTATTTAAAAATGATTTTAATTGTTTTAAAAATTCATTTAAGGGTGATATTAATACTTTAAAAAATATTCTAAGTTATTATAAATAACTTTAATATTTTGGCAATGGTTTCATTAATAGTTTAATAGTAATTAAATATTAATGATAATATAATTGTTTAATATTTAAATTATTTAATAATGATTTCGATGTTTGAAAATTCATGATAAATTATAATAAATATTTTAAAATTATATTAAGTCATTTAAAAATAATATGACTGATAATTACAGATGATGAGCTACAGGATAGAGTCTTAGACTTAATAATTACCCGATAAAGTTGTCGGTACACCGACGTGTTTCAGAAATTAATCTGGACTTAGATAATTTGATTAGATATGTGTTTATTTGTGATTCAATAGTTGTTAAACATATATGATAATGTGATTAGGTAATGTGCTGACTGCAATAAGCAGTGTTATGTGTTATATTATGTTATTCTAATCAGTAAAATGATCTTATTACTGATAGGTGGTTATATAAAAGATAAAACTAAGTTGCAAAGTGTAAGTAGCGCATCAGGCAAGTATCTTACCTTTGCATTTTCTTTATGCAATGGACAGGAGTAAGAATGTTTCAAAATTATATTATTATTGTACAAATTATTAACCCTATATTATATACGTTCATTGCTCATCAACATGTTAGTATATGGTAATTCAGATATGTATTATGTTCGTTAATTTCTATAAATGGTTATACAAGTGTCCCTACTTGGATAATCATTGTATTTAATCACATGTTGATACACCTTTGTCAATTACCCGTATATATATATATATATATATATATATATATATATATATATATATATATATATATATGCATATGTTAAATTATAGATTATTTGTTGAACAAGATAAAACCTTTGATTTGGAATCCAGACAAGTATGAACATCCCTACACGGGAAAACTTTTATGCGTCCAAGGCGGACAAAGTGAATGATACCCTTGTTCTTGCATGTAGTATTAATCAATACAGGGTACAACGGGCTGATCACCCCCGTGCCCGTAAGTTATGACGGTTTACAGATGAAGTTCTGTTTAACCTATTCGAAAACAATGTTCATAGTATGTCACCTTAACCCTAGTTATAGTCATTATGTAGTTTCAAAAATTTGAAAGAGGGTTGTTATGTTATTATTATCGGTTCAGATTACTTCACAACTATTGATTTATTGTAGAAGGGTAGTATAAAGAAAAAATTTAAAATCTTTCAACTTATAAATATATATATAATTGATATTACTTGCTGGGCACTCAAATGTTCATCCTTGCTTAATTTAAATGTTTTCAGCAAAGTGTGAAGAACCAGAAGGATCATGCAGAAACAATGGAAAAGGAAAGCTAACCAAATAAGATTTGTGATATTCTATGTAATAGTTTGATATTATTAAGACAATGATATATATTATCTATCATGTTATGTAAGGAATGTATTAAAGGTTACGTACTTGGGAGCTAAACTCTGATAATCATGTAAATTAAGTTTAATAATTATATTATTGTTATTATTATTAGTATTGTTCCGCTCATAAAAATGGTATCGTGAAGCACCGAGTTTGGGTTTCAAGTACCTGGATTTGGGGGCTTTACAGCTTTTGCTCTACGATTCTTCCTTGGTGTTGTGAGCACATCTATTGAAGCCTTAGTTCTGCACTCTACGATTCAGCTTGGGTTGTCCAGACACTACGACTCCGATATCAGATCTTGACACTCTACGATTTCTATCTTTATGTTCGTTGTCTTCATCTGATCTTGCTCAACTACGATCTCTGCCTCTGATGTGATCAGTAGACTTTACAACTCCGAGTGTAGTCTACGATTCTTGACTTGGCTTCGACAGATGCTCGGTCGGCTCGTAGACAGACTGCCTCTACGATTTTTAACATAATTTTCTCAGCAAACTACGGCTCCGAAGAAGTTCTTCTCGACACACTACGATCCTTCCTCGTCTCTCCTAGCAGTCTACGAACTCCGAGATCAACTATCTTGTAGAATACGATTCTGCCTCGATAGTTCTCGAGTTTTCCTTGACTCTCCCTACAGACTACGATTTCTAGTGCAGTACTCGACAATCAAACAAGACTATCTATTACATTATAAGATCAACCTAACAAGCTTAATCTTTCTATATTTATAGTCCTTGTACATCTTTTCTTTTCAAGGACTTTACAAAGTTGTCTTACTTATGTAGGATCAACCTAACATATTTGATCAATACATTCTAAGTCCTTGTATATATGTTTCTATTATCTATCAAAGGACTTTACAGCTTTTCTTAATGCAAGCATACTTGTATATTCATTCATTCATATCATAATCAAATCATATATAAATAGAAATATCATTCACATGATTATTCCTGACATGATTGATAAATATTTATAGAAACTAGAAAGAAAACTAGATTTAAAACAATCTTAGCCATTCTAGCTCCACGGTTCCAGTTTAGCAACTTTTGAACCGGTTGAAAGTTAGAGATGGCTAGATTTAGATAAATCTAGTCCAAAGACTAGAATATTAAATATTTACATTGCAAAAGCAGTTAAAGTGGATATTTAAAAGCAGTATATATATATATATATATATATATATATATATATATATATATATAAAGACCATCAACTGCCATGAATTTAAAATCCGGGCAGGACTGTGGATATATATATATATATATATATATATATATATATATATATATATATATATATATATATATATCAAAGTAGTAAAAAGCTTAAAAATTTGAAAAATCTTATAGTGGGCTTCGAAGAAGACTTCAGATCGCTTTTGGAGCTTGAAAACTCGATTTCCACCGATTAAATTTTGATATGCTGTAGAATATGGGCTTACAAGTGTTTAGAAAGAAAAATATATGTCGACGTCGGGATTTTTATTTGTCCATTTCTGTTCTTGTCTTTTGGTGTTCTCATTTTAGGTGAGATTTATTTGAAAAAACATGTTTGGAAAGGTCCGACATGTAAATGTCGACGATTTGACTGTAAGAGTCCCCAGTTGGTATTTTTAAATAGTTTCACCAACTCAACCGAAAAAAGGTTTGCACAAAGACCCGTGTATTTGACACTGTTTAACTGGTCTGCAAAATTGAGATTCGTTAAGGTCCGGGGGCTTGATTAAGCGGAGGGAAGGTGTTAGGCACTCCCCGACTTTCGTGATAACACGGTTACTGCACCATTTTCATTTAAGCTTTTATTTGTGTATGTGTGTATAGGGCATATATGCAATTGTTTAGAAGTAGTGCTATGCTTCGTTTGTACCTATATACAAAGTGTTTGACTTTTGTATAAAAGTTCAATTTTAACAAGATATAACAGTGATCTTTTGTAAAACAGGTTTTTCAAACCCTTGTGCTCAATAGTAATTGAGGCCTTTGATACTTCCATTTTATTATGTGTTCAGCTTGATTACTTTTATTTTCGAGATGCGAAGCATCTTTGAGAAAATAAGATACATAGCAGTGCCTCTGACGTCCCCAAATTCGGGTACTTTTTGCCTCGGATCTGGTACATCATTTCTATAACTATTGCGAAAGATATAAACAAAAATTGTTTATGTAATAAACCTTTACAACATAAATCCCAAGGTCTACAATCTTAACTTAATACATACCTTCAATATCTTAAAGGTTTACAATATCATTTACATTAGAAAATTCAATAGTTCTAACTGCATAATAGTTTAGTCTTACACTTTTCCTTTGCCTCTGTCTTTATTCAAGCTTTCATCTTAATCTGAAAATTTTATCATGATATAGCAAGGGTGAGCAACAATTTTGCCCAACAAGTTTTACATACAATGAAGATATATCATGATTGAAAAGAAAGAATAAGGTTTCAAGTTTTCAACAATGTAATAATTGTGAAATAACATGAATCAAGTGTCAATAATTGAATGACTGAATCAATAATGTTTGAAGGTCAACAATGACCATGAACAATTTAACTGAACCTTATGTTAATGAAGGTGATCAACCTTTCATACCTGATGAACATATGCAACATGCACTAAGTGTGAATCAATAATCAGTATAGATGTGAATAATCAACAATAATTATTCACTAACATGCTTTAAACATACAACTCAAACATACAACTCAAGTTTGAATTAAGGAAACTTACATGTACCGCTAATTACCTGTAAGACCACAACTTTCATGAATAAAGATTAATTTGTCTCGAAATATATTTTTGAATATTATGGTGTGGATTTGATATAATGTTATAGTTGTGGGTAATATTTATAAATTTTGCAAAGTAAGCAAGTTGTTATAAAATATTCGATTGGTCGGGGAATATTCATTTTAATAGGGAATATTTGTACGATGGCACAATCATTGGTGGACCTCACAACAGAATTATTATCGGAGTTAGAAAACGATAGAAATATCTTTTTATAAAAATAACGGCGAAAGTTTTACCGTTAACTGTTGAAATACCTGGTGGTAAAAGACAATAATACGCGTGGTTGCATATTAGCACACGGTATTTGATACTTACGTGAGTAGTCACTCAGTTATACTCAATTATTACTACAGTATTTACTGCATAGTATCTCACATTATTGATTCAATTATTGTCACAGTATCATATGCATAATATTTTATATTATTAAATCAATAATTGAGACGACAAAGTTATTCATATTATTATTTGTATTATTGACAATGTCTAGAAAGTTATGTTGAGGAAATGGGTTTGGTCAACTAATTATACGCCAATAGGAAGAAATCCTTATCGAAAAGCCTACTCTTTCTTGAAAATGATCTAGTTGTTAATATTGTAAGTTATATTATTAATGAATAATTGTTGCTCAAAAATGTGTTTTGTGAAGCCAAATGAATTGAGATAAATAGAGGGAATTTTTATGAAGTATTTGTTATAAATTTGGCTTATTATTTGGACCCTCACTTACCCATTTTTCAAAACTGTCGGTAGAAGTTATCTCAGTTTTGTATATATATATATATATATATATATAATAAGTTATTCATGTTACAAATGATGTGATAAAAGTCCTCATTGGCTCGTAGTGCATTGATGGACAACTGTTGTCATGATCATGACCATTGGTGATAACACCAATATCTTTAGCCCGTAGTACATGAATAATTCGTGGATGTGATACTAATGAATATCATTGGTCGTAGTGCATGGATAATTCAGTGATGTGGGTTATTTATTGAGCTGAGTCTCAGCGATAAAATTGATGATAAACTTTTTAAATCATAGAAGATAGTAGATATCATGCTCTACTTGACTCTTCTAATGGATTGCTTGTTCCGCTGCAGTTAAACTTGTTATTTATTGTATTCTATCAGTTTAACACTGTTGAAGGCTAATGATAATTTATTCTAAATTATCTTAGTCATAATATTTCTTATTGGGCTAGTTGAGCTCACCCTTTTTCTTTCATTGTTCTCTTTAGAAAATGAGAACGTAGCCGGAATTAGTCGGGGACTGGAGTGACGGTCCGAGATGGTGGCTGTAGTAGTCCTCACTATTTTATAAAATAGTGTGATAATAATTGTAATGAGGACTCCATTTGAGTTTGGATATTGTCTAGAAGACAATATTCTAGTCAAAACTCTCAGCTATGTTTTATCACGATAGTTGTATAATTAAGTTTGTATTTAAATTTTGTACCATATATTTGGCGACTCAGAATGGGTGATGTATACCTATTTTGGGGGTGTTACAGTTGGTAACAAAGCTTAGGAATATGATCCCTAGCTGAGATATGAGACTAGAATTAGGAGGGGAGAGACGGATAAATCTTTCGCTAGTATGACATACCTAAGTTTATTTGTTATTTAATTGGTCGGTCAGAATATAGGAATAATATGTGGCATGTCAATTAACCCTTATTTTGTGGCAGTTCTTGAAAATGGCATCCGAGAATATTGAGATAAGCAATGGAGTACATGAGACCGTTGAGTCACCGATGATCAATAACTAGGATAATGTCCATCAGGAAGGTAATAATCCTCATGTACACAACAACACCGACCAAATGATGAACGATTGGATGTTCAGAGGCTTTCTGCAATTCATGCAACATCAGGCGAGAGAGACTCCTGTCTAAAATGCAGGTGGAAACACTGGCAACTCACAGATGGTCAATGCTAAGCAGTTCAAGGAGCTGGGACCACCAGAGTTTTTGGGAAAGCCAGAACCACTTAAGGCAGAGACGTGGATAAAGCAAATCACCAAGATATTTGATGTCTTGGGATGCTCCGAGGAGCAAAAGGTTCCCTTTGTCACCTTCATGTTGTGAGGAGAGGTAGAATACTGGTGGGAATCTGTAAAACGTACTCAGTCTACCGCACTCAAGATGTCTTGGGAGAAGTTCCAAGAACTGTTCAATGACTAGTACTTTCCCAAAAGTATTCGTCACATGAAAAAGGTGGAGTTCATCAACCTGGAGCAAAATAATATGACTGTGTCACAGTACGAGGGTAAGTTTGTCGAGTTGTCTTGGTTTGCATCCCATTTGGTTGATAATGAGGAGAGAATGATGTGAATGTTTCTGTGATGTTTGAAACTCGAAATACGTCAATATCTCATTTCTCACAAACTGTGTTTGTATTCAGATGTTGTAAATAGGGCTCAGTTATTGGAGCGCGATAATGAGTCAACCCAACCAAGAGAGAGCAGCTGGCAAAATGATAATACCAGTGGTAACAGTCATCGAAGCGGTGACAACAAACGTGGAGGAAATTAACATACCAGAAATGGTAACTACTTCGGTGATAATCATGGCAAAGACAATAGAAGTGGAAATTTGAAGAAGAAGAGATTCAATAATGATGAAAAGACAGCAGCACCAGCACCCGTTTTCAAGGAAGGAGAATGATCACCGATCGTATGCTACAAATGCGGAGGGGAGCGACACATCAATCCAAACCGTACGTAGCAGTCAAAAACATGTTATAATTGCAGAAGAGAAGGTCACTTAGCCCAATTTTATTGTGCAGTGAAGTCAAGTCCAACTGGGATGGAGGCACCAAAGGCCGTCCCAAAGAAGTCAAAGCCGGTAGTTCAAGGGAGAGCGTTTGTCGTGACCTCCCAAAAAGTGAAGAACCTGAACGAAGTTATCACGGGTAAGCTAATCATAAACTCTTGCGAAGTCTATACCTTATTTGATACCAGTTCTACCCATTCTTTTATTTCTCCTACTTGCGCTCAACATTTAAATTTAACTCCAGAGAAATTAGACTTTGACTTATCTGTTGAAACTCCGTTGGGAGAAACCTTCATTACATCCACCGTTTATAAGTCTTGTTTGATTCAAATCGGCACCCGCACGTTACCTGTCGATCTTATTTCTTTGAAAATACTTGCATTCAATGTGATTTTAGGAATTGATTGGTTAACTAATCATCATGCAAAAATTGATTGTTTTCGTAAGGTTGTTAGCTTTCATATTCCTAACCAACCTATTATACGAATTCAAGCAACCAAACCACAAAAGTTAATCACTGTCATATCAAGCCATAAAGCTATTAAAAAATGGATGTCAAGCTTTCTTAGCCCATGTCACGGATTTAAACAAAAATATGTCAGATTTGAATGATATTTCTATCGTTAATAAATTTTCTGACGTATTCCCTGAAGAACTTCCTGGCCTACCCCTAGAGCGTGAAATCAAATTTTATATTGACCTTGAACTCAATAAAAAACTCATTTCTAAAGCCCCATAACGAATGGCTCTTATTGAACTTCAAGAGTTAAAAACCCAACTGCAGGAATTGTTAGATATCGATTTTATTCATCCTAGTACGTCTCCTTGGGGTGCTTATGTTCTATTCGTAAAGAAGAAAGATGGAAGTATGCGACTTTGTATTGATTATCAGGAGTTAAATCATGTCATCGTCAAAAATAGGTACTCGTTGCCTTGCATTGATGACCTGTTTAACCAGTTGCAAGGCGCCAAATTCTTTTTAAAGATCGATCTTCATTTCAGATATCATCAGTTAAAGATTAAAACCGATGACATTCCAAAGACTGCTTTCAGAACTCGGTACGGACATTATGAATTCCTAGTCATGTCTTTTGGACTGACTAATGCTCTTGCCGCCTTCATGGATATGATGAACTGAGTATTCAAAGAATATTTGGATCGTTTTGTGGTTATCTTTATTGATGACATCCTCATATACTTCAAAAGCCGTGAAGATCCTGAGCAACGCTTGAGACTGATACTCCAAAAGCTTCGTGAGAACAATTTATATGACAAGTTAAAGAAATACGAGTTCTGGCTTAAGGAAGTAGCTTTCCTTAGGCACGCGATATCAAATCACGGAATATCTATTGTCCCAACAAAGATTGAAGCAATACAAAGCTGGGAGAAACCTAAGTCAGTAACCGAAGTACGTAGCTTTCTAGGCTTTGCTGGTTATTATCGGAGATTCGTGAAAGATTTTTCTCGAATCGCTACTCCATTAACTTAGTTGACTCGAAAAGATACAAAATTCGGTTGGAGCGAGGAATGTGAGAAAAGTTTTCAAGAACTCAAGAGGTGACTCATTTTAGCACTTGTTCTGATAATACCATCTGGTTCGGAGGGATTTATCATCTACAGTGATGCTTTAGGTAGAGGGTTAGGATGTGTTTTCATACAATATGGGAAAGTCATAGCCTATGCCTCACGATAACTCAAAGAATATGAGAAGAATTATCCTACTCATGATCTAGAGTTGGCAGCAGTCGTTTTTGCGCTTAAAATCTGGTGGCATTACTTGTATGGGAAGAAAGTGGAGATCTATACGAATCATAAAAGCCTCAAATATTTCTTCACCCAAAAGGAACTCAACATGCGACAACGATGTTGGCTCAAGCTGTTGAAAGGTTATGATCATACCATTCAATACCATCCTAGAAAAGTGAATGTGGTAGCTGACGCGTTGAGTAGAAGATCATATGCGGGTACAAGTGCGATATTGTCGATGCAAAGGCCCATTTTGTATGACTTATAAAGGATGGAGATAAAGTTAAAGACTCTAGGGACCCACGTGATGATGGAAAATATACGAGTAGAACCGACTTTAATCGATAAAGTTAAAGCTGCTCAAACCACAGACCTGGAGCTGATGCGTATGAAGAAGAAAGTACAAGAAAGTGATATTCCAGAAGCAAGAATCGATGAAGAAGGAATACTTTGAGTCAACTCTAAACTTTGTGTTCCTAACGACCCTTATTTTAAGTATAAAATCATGATGGAAGCGCATAACACACCATTTGCAATCCATCCTGGAAGTACCAAAATGTATCGTGATCTTCAACATATATTTTGGTGGAGCAATATGAAGAGAGAGATCGCAGAGTTTATCTCAAGGTATTTAACTTGTTAACGTGTTAAGGCGGAGCATCAAGTGCCAAAAGGTCCATTGCAACCACTTGAATTTCCAGAATGGAAGTGGGAGCACATTACCATGGATTTTGTTACTGGTCTTCCCAAAGTTTCTCAAGGCATAGATGCAATTTAGGTTATTATTGATAGATTAACCAAGTCTTCTCATTTCTTACATATACGAGAAACTTATTCACTCAAACGTCTTGCTCGTATATACATAAATGAGATTGTAAGACTGCATGGTATGCCAGTATCCATAGTTTATGATTGAGACCCAAGATTTACTTCACGATTTTGGGTTAGTTTGCAAAAAGCTATGGGCACGGATTTATGATTCAGTTCGGCATATCATCCTCAAACAGACGGGCAGTCGGAGAGGACTATTTAAACTCTTGAAGATTTTTTAAGACTATGTGTCCTAGACTTCAAAGGAAGTTGGGACAAGTTCTTGCCATTAGTGAAATTCTCTTACAATAATAGTTATCAAGAAAGTATTGGCATGGCTCCATTCAAGGCATTGTATGGATGCAAGTGTCATTCTCCAGTATGCTGGGATGAGGTGGGTGAAGCAACGTTGTTGGGACCGGAATTGGCAACATATAAATACCTCACAAGATCGACAAAAGAGTTATATTGATCTTCATCGATGGGACGTGAAATTTAATTTTGGAGATCATATGTTGTTACGTGTTGCTCCATGGAAAGGAGTTAAAAGATTTGGAAAGAGAGGAAAGCTCAATCCTAGATTCATTGGGCCATTTGAAATCCTCGATCGAGTAGGAATTGTGGCCTATAGACTCACCTTACCGCGAAGTATGTCTCATGTTCATAACGTTTTTCACATATCTATGTTACGTAAATATGTGGAAGACCTGAGCCACATTATTGAATTAGAACCATACGAGATAGCGGAAGATTTAACGTATGAAAAGGTACCTGTTAAAATCTTGGATAAGAAGGAACATATTCTACGCTCCAAGGATATACCTCAATTCAAAGTTTTATGGAAAAACCATGATGTTGAGGAAATGACCTAGAAGTTAGAATCTGAAATGAAATCAAGGTATCCTCACCTCTTTGACATACCAGGTACGTACCCAAATTTCGAGGACGAAATTTCATAAGAAGGGGAGGTTGTAAGACCCCAACTTTCATGAATAAAGATTAATTTTTCTCAAAATATATTTTTTAATATTATGGTGGGGATTTGATATAATGTTATAGTTGTGGGTAATATTTAAAAATTTTGCAAAGTAAGCAAGTTGTTAAAAAATATTCGATTGGTCGGGGAATATTCGTTTTAACAGGGAATATTCGTACGACGACACAACATTAGTGGACCCCACAACGAAATTATTATCAGAGTTAAAAAACGAAAGAAATATCTTTTTTTAAAAATAACGGCGAAAATTTTAACGTTAACTGTTGAAATACCCAGTGGTAAAAGTACAGTAATACGCGTGGTTGCATAGTAGCACACGGTATTTGATGCTTACGTGAGAAGTCACTCAGTTATACTCAATTATTGTTATAGTATTTGCTGCATAGTATCTCACATTATTGATTCTATTATTGTCACCGTATCATCATCACAATATTTTATATTATTAAATCAATAATTGAGACGACAAAGTTATTCATATTATTATTTGCATTATTGACAATGTCTAGAAAGTTCTGTCGAAGAAACGAGTTTGGTCACCTAATTGCGCTCCAATAGTAAGAAATCCTTATCGAAAAGCCCCTTCTTTCTTGGGAATGATCTGGTTGTTAATATTGTAAGTTATATTATTGATGAATAATTATTGCTCAAAAATGTGTTTTGTGAAGCCAAATGAATTGAGATAAATAGAGGGGATTTTTATGAAGTATTTGTTGTAAATTTGACTTATATATATATATATATATATATTAAGTCTTATTTTTTATGAAAAATATAATATATATTATATTTTATTATGAATAGTGTTTGCATAGTAACTGTATAGTAAAATTAGAAATTTCAGCCGAAACCCATGATTCCTTACTGTGCAGTCCATGATTTTTCCTTTAATGTGCATCCAAATAGTATCCTTCCATTCTCCTATAAATAGAATGCTTAGTTTAGAATTGAAAATCACACCAGAATCAGAGAATTCTTCTTCTGTAATATTGAGCGTATTTCTTTAGAGTTTAAGGAAGCTTTGAGTGTAGAAAACAGTGCAAGTTTCCTTCAAGAATATTCTCGCTATACCAGTTGGAATACTCTCCTTTTTAAGGTAAGAGATATTATTTTTGTTCAATATTTGTATAAAATAATATTTTCTTCCATACTCTGTAGTATGTAAGTAATATTATTTTGTTTTAAATTCCGAATTCTACACTCATTTTTGTTAAAGGATTGCTTCTATACTCCGTAAAATTATTAGAATATCCTTGAAATTTGTGAGCCATCTAGTATTTTTTCATGAAATATTATTCTGAGCATTATTGATAATTTTTAATCTTTTCATGTCAAGGTACTATTACTGAAATACTATTCACAACATACTATTCACTCGGGTACTATTCACCCGGGGTACTATTCATGACAAAAATTAATTTCTTTTCGGTCAAAATCATTTTTGATACAATATTATTCTTGAATTTTACTCCACAAAGCAGTATCATGTTGACAATTTGGACATTATCAAATTCTGGATAAATTGAATTATAAATCTTTAAAATTTACCATTTTCTTTTATTTAACTGAATTCTTATATCATTGTCATCATCCTCATGCTTATATTATTATGAAAGTCATCTTTGGCATGTAGTGCATAGATGGACTGTTGATTGGTATGATTATGACCAAGGATTATTCGGTATAATCATGACATGTAATGTTACAAATGATGTGGTAAAAGTCCTCATTGGCCCGTAGTGCATTGATGGACAGTTGTTGGCATGATCATGACCATTGGTGATAACACGAATATCCTTGGCCCGTAGTGCATGGATAATTCGTGAATGTGATACTAATGAATATCCTTGGTCGTAGTGTATGGATAATTCAGTGATGTGGATTATTTATTGAGCTGAGTCTTGGCGATAAAATTGATGATAAACTTTTTTAAATCATAGAAGATAGTAGATATCATGCTCTACTTGACTCTTCTAATAGATTTCTTGTTCCACTAGAGTTAAACTTATTGTTTATTGTATTCTATCAGTTTAACATTGTTGAAGGCTAATGATAATTTATTCTACATTATCTTAGTCATAATATTTATTACTGGGCTAGTTGAGCTCACCCTTTTGCTTTTATTGTTCTCTTTAGGAATTGAGAACGTAGACGGGACTAGTCGGGGGAATGGAGTGACGGTCCGAGATGGTGGCTGTAGTAGTCCTCACTATTTTATAAAATATAGTGTGATAATAATTATAATGAGGACTCCATTTGAGCTTGGATATTGTCTAGAAGACAATATTCGTGTCAAAACTCTGAGCTATGTTTTGTCACAACAGTTGTATAATTAAGTTTGTATTTAAATTTTGTACCATGTATTTGGCGACTCAGAATGGGTGATGAATACCTATTTTGGGGGCTTCACATTACCGCTAAGCAATCTAATTTAATCTCTCATAAAAGACCTATCAATTATAGGATTGATTTTTCAATTAGCATAACATACATGTTAGCTCATAATACTATTACTTTATTCATAAATTATCTAACACTTAATCACAAAAATCAAATATTAGATAACATCCTAAGACATAAGTATTATTATCGTTCTTTGATAATTCTTCAATCACTAGATCATATACATTATGATTTAACACTTTAATCTTACATATTATAAGTTCTTCTTTATAATCCAATAAGCTGAATATTAATATTATAATCTGGACTATTCATACATACCAATCCAGCAACCTGGATTCACTAATTCAGCAACTCTAATTCACCAATTTCGCAAACTGAAAATACCAATTTAGCAATCCGAATTCAAGCTAACATAATTAATCCAACTAGTTGAATATATCAATCCAACAACCTGGATTTAAACTGTTTTTCAATTCAGTAAGTTGTTTTCTAATCCAACAAACTGTTTTCCTTTCCAATATATTAAATTTTCAATTCATCATACTATACATTCAATATGGCCTATTGAATGTCCAATTAATAACTTAACTCCTCTTTTAAACTCCATTTAATGTTATTAATTATTTAATAATATTAAATTCGCTTACTAATATTATTAATCACTAAATAATATTTTAAATCAATAATTTAATAACACTTTAATCTAAATGTTACTAATCACTTAATAATATCTTAATATAATATTATTAATCATTTAATAATATTTTAATAATTTGCAAAACTTATAAACAATTTATTTTAATTGTTTAATCTTTACTAATTCATTTATTTAATGAACCAAAAATGCCATAACCATAATATTTCATTAACATTGAACAAAATACTCTTCAAAAATCTGCACATACTCTATTTAGAGTTTTCAAGCCATAACATCCTATTTTCTAAATTTTTAACATCACATAACGAATTTAATTCATTTATTCATAACCAAACCACTTCCATGAAAAATACCAAATCAGTTACAAAATATTTCTTTTCTGGGATTTGGCAGAATATAGTTCCATATTGAACATGTATTGTTCTTGGAATTTTTAAAATTCCTTTACTATTTTTTAAATGGACAAAACAGTCGGATTTTGCTACATTTATCATAAACTGAGTTTTTGTCCAAAACTTTTAGGATATGTTCCTCTTATATACATATACTCCTAGTACAAATTTCATAATTTTTGGAGTTAACCACAAGGAGTTATTCGGGTTTATATTTAAAATAGTCTTTTCCCGTAAAATCCATAACTCTCATTCTATACATCCAAAAATCGTCATTTTTGGACAGAATGTAGATAACTCATCAAATTATCATTCCAAATTTTTTCAACATTTTTGAAGGTCTAAAAAATTATGAAAATTCCCCTGGAATAAACTACCCCAAAACAGTTTATTTCCTTCTTCAAAAATTGGGAATGTTTCTGCTAAATCAGCCAATACGACTTGTAAACTCAACATTTTTAAGTTCTACCACTTGGTTTTACTACATAGCATATACATCTAGCACCCCTCTTTGACGGATTATAAAAAGAAGGTGTAGATTAAAAACGGTGGAAATCCAAAGTACATAAAACTAGAAAATTTATTTTTCTTTTGATTTCAAAACAAATCAACACCCAATATGGGTAGATCTAAACATAAAATACTCATCAATTAGAAAATCTCAAAATTTTGATGTAAGACCCCAACTTTTATGAATAAAGATTTAATTTTCTTAAAATATTATTTTTAATAAGGTGTGGATTTGATATAATGTTATACTTGTGGGTTATATTTACAAATTTTACACAGTAAGCAAGTTATTATAAAATATTCGTTTGGCCGAAAAATATTTATTTTATCAGGAAATATTCGTACAACGGCACAATCATTGGTGGACCCCACAATGGGATTACTGTCGGAGTTAGAAACTGATAGAAATAACTTTGTATGAAAATAACGACAAAAGTTTTACCATTAACTGTTGAAATACCCGATGATAAAAGTACAGTAATATGCATGGTTGCATAGTAGCACACGATATTATACAATATCTTTGATTATTGATGGTTACGTGAGAAGTCACTCAGTTATACTCAATTATTATCACAGTAATTGCAGTATAGTATCTCACGTTATTGATTCAATTATTGTCACAATATTTTATATTATTAAATAAATAATTGAGACAAAAAAGTTTTTCATATTATTATTTGTATTATTGACAATGTCTATAAAGTTCTGTCGAGGAAAGGGGTTTAGTCACCCAATTGCGCACCAATAAGGAGAAGTCCTTATCGGAAAGCCCCCTCTTTCTGGGAAATGATCTGGTTATTAACATTGCGAGTTATAATATTAATGATGAATGTTATTTAAAATGTGTTTTGTGAAGCCAAGTGTATTGGGATAAATAGAGGGAATTTTATGAAGTATTTGTTGTAAATTTGGCGTATTATATGAACTCCCACTTACCCATTTTTTTAAACGGTCGGTAGAAAATTATCTCAATTTTGTATTTTATATATATATATATATTGTAAGTTTTGTTTTTTATGTAAAATAGTATATATTATATTTTATTGTTTTCACAGTACTGCATAGTGCAACATAGTGAAATAAAATAAAAATCAGAAAATTCAGCCGAACGCCCGTGATGGTTTTACTGTTCACCCGTGATTTTCTAAATTCAAATAGTATCCTGCCATTTCTCCTGTAAATAGGATGCTCAATTTAAAATTAAAAATTACACCAGAATCAGAGAATTCTTCTTCTATAATATTGAGCGTATTTCTTTAGAGTTTAAGGAAGCTTTGAGTGTAGAAAACAGTATAAGTTTTCTTCAAGAATATCCCCGCTATACCAGTCAGAATTGCTCTCTTTTTAAGGTAAGGGGTATTATTTATTTCATATTCGCTTACGATATTATTTTTTGTATTCGTAAGGAATTTTATTTTCGTTCAATATTCGTAAGGAATATAATTTTCGTTCAATATTTGTAAGAAATATTATCTTCGTTCAATATTCATAGGAATATTATTTTCGTTCAACAGTCGTAAGTGATATTATTTTTGTTCAATATTCGTAAGAAATAATATTTTCTTCCATACTCTGTAGTATGTAAGTAATATTATTTCGTTTCAGATTCCAAATTCTACACTCATTTTGTTAAAGTATTGCTTCTATACTCCTTGAAATTAGTAGATTATCCTTGAAATTTGTGTTTCATCTAGTATCGTTTCACAATGATATTTTTTTGAACATTCTTGTTAAATTTTTAGCTTTTCATGCTGGAGTACTATTCATAGGTACTATTCATACATACGGCACTATTCATACGTACGGTACTATTCATATGTACGACGCTATTTATAAAGTACTATTTACGGGGTACTATTCACGGGGTACTATTTATGACACCCCTAAATCCGGATACGTTCAACCCACAAATATGGTGCTACACGGTACTCATAACTATACATTCATTCTATTGAAACAACATCAAAATGAGTGTATTAACTATATTTTTATTACAATAATAATAAATCCTTTCCTAGGTTCTTTAACCAAATACATTCTTCGTTGATCATAAGTATAATTCATACAAACATACTAGTCTATTACAGGATAACTAATTATCCATCTTAGCCTTGCCTTTTCTTTCTTAGAACCCTCAGTTCGTTCGGCCTTAGCTGCAATCATATAATTCAAGCAAGAAGTGAGCATAACTAGCTCAGCAAGTCTAGCAACATATTATATAAATACCACATCGAGAATCATGTGATTATTCTTCAATATCTTAACAAATAGCTATGAAGTACTATGACACATTGAATATCACTTTCCATTCTTGTAAAATAATTTCGAAGTACATACAGTAACTTAGGAATTCTGAGTAGGTCAAAAGACCATGAACATTCTCTTTAGTTTTCATTCATGAAAAAGGACAACCCGGCACTAAGTCCGTAAGTTCGATATATCTTACGAGCACTTCTAGGTGATCAGCCTATAGTACTCTATGTTGATCAACTCTCATCCGTTAAACATATTTATATTTAAGTTTTGGCAACCTCACGTGCCCATCAAATAATCGATGTAAAATACATTTGTTTATTCATACTAAGGCTTACCTTTGAATTCGTACCAAACAATTGGCATAGGATAGCGTTACCAATTCTATATCGAAAGACTTGTAGACAAATCAATCAAACTCTTAAGATTAGTCTAGTCGAGTTAAAACTGGCATCGACCCTTTCGTAAAACAATTCATGCATCTCATATCATGAATCACAGAAAACTTGGCTAACACGGATGTTAGACAAGCGTTAAGAAAACTTGCCTTCAAGCATCTTCAAATAAATATTCAACAATTCTTGGTCTTTACAGTCTCTACTTGATATATTCACACAGCACACTGTAATTAGCTACCAAACAATCTAATCACATTATTTTTACCAACTTTTTTCTCTTCTATAACTTGACTGAATTTACTTCATTAATAAAACTCGTTTATAGTTAATTATCCTTCTTTGCGGCTTATTAACGTTCTTACGTCACTAAACCAATACTTACCGACCATTGGTTAAGTATCATCGCAATTGATTACGGTTTACTTTCTTACACTTTACTTTCTTCGTTTAATTACTAATTAAACAACATTAAATTCCTAGAGTCATTACTATATATATGACATAAGAATGGTCTTAACATGTATATTAAGTTTATACACATGCCCCATAATTGTCATGCAACAATTGGGTTCAAAAATAACTAAGTCAGACAATTTTCCTCTCTTAGCGTTGCGGCGACATCCTCAGGCTTTTCATTGGCGTTGCGGCGCCCTTAAGCAATGTCTAACCCCTCGTCTCAGTGCTGCGGCGCGAGAATTACTATACATAAGTGTCGTTGCGGCACAAACTAATAGTAGCTAATCTCCCAACCCGGCGCTGCGGCGCGAGGTTTCTAAGCTTGGGGTAGCGCTGCGGCGCCGACCCTGAGCCCAGGAAAATTTCTAAGTTTTCTCAGTTCAATTCTTTTCGGACTCCTAACTTGGTCGTTATAAGTCGGAATTGGCTCGTTCAAAAGCCGTTATCTCACATATCTCATGTACTTCGATTTCATTCGGATAAAAGTAGTTTTTATATTCGTTAACAATGAATTCACTATTTAACATTTTATTACGCGATCGTTTAACGTTCGTGAACGTTCATAACTCGTTTCTTCGTTCTAAGTCAGAATTCGACGTTTCTTGAGCCCACGACTCTCAAATACGTTGTTCTACGTTATGCCATCGAAAACCAAGGTTTCCAAGTTAAATGGAAACTTTTGACTACTAATCCAGGAATTCTAAGTTTTCAACGTTTAATGCCTAATCCAGTAAATTTCACCATAACTTTGTTACTCGAGTTCTATATGCCAAATCAAATGGAACCAATCCATTGATTTATTATCTATAACCTAACCAAGCAATATGCACATATCATATGATAGTTTTCAATTTGTCCATCAACAACCAAATAAACGCTTATTGCTTTTTTTTTGCGTAAACTTACTTAAACGCTTATGATTACTAATCATACATGACTTATAATGTCTTAATCCACTATTAGCCATCCTTATTACTCTAGAAGAGACATGCTCCACCAATTCAAACTTCTATATGAAAAAAGAAATAGAAAATGATCGAAGACTAATGTTTACGTAATATTACCTTAGCGTTCTTTGCATTCTTAAATAAAGCTTGTATACTTTGCTTTGATTGCCATCGATTACTTGTTAAAGCTCTTTTCTCTCTCTGAATATAATTGTCTAGAGTTGGTGAAACAACCAAATGAATCACCCTAGCCTTTCTTATATAGGAAAATCTAATGGAGGGCAATTTGGTCATTAAGTCCACCTCCTTACTATTCATTTACTTAGCCACCAAGTAAATCTACTTTACTTGGCCTCTAAGTGGCCGGCCCACATGGTCCATGGGTCCCCCCATGGGTTACCCCATAGGTTTTACCTATTTGATGACCCATCGGTTCGATCCGCGGTTTGGTTTCTTGGTTGGGCCTTAGAATAAATTCAAATTGGGCCAATCTTGGGCTTGATTTAACAATGCATTGGGCTTGACATAATCCAAGTCCAATTAGATTCTACAAAGTCCATAACCTAGTAGTCTATTAAGACTAATCGTATTCTACTCGTAGCATTCACGTATTCTCTTCGTATATAGTTCGTACGATATTCGTATTATACGTCGTAATAATCGTCATATTATACTCGTATAATAACTAGTATCATACTCGTATTCCTTACACATAATAACTCTAATCATTATACGTAGCCATTAAATTCTCAGAACTCACATTTCCTAACCCTTAGGTTTAAGTCCGCAGGCAAAAACTTCGTTTGTCATAACTGAAATATTATTAAATATTCCATTACGTCTTAGTATCCTATGATTACGCGTTTCTCAGAAATTCAAACTTAATCCCCGAGCAGAAACGGATGAATAGTATTTTTACGAAAATTTCTCGAAAAGCTATTATTTTCGTCTTGGAAATTCAAAACAATTAATCCTAGCACATAGCTAGAATACTAACTACATCCGCACATTCTAGGTCATAGAACGACCTTCAAATAGCTTACTCACATAAATAATTAATTAAATTCATTTAATTCAAATAATCAAATAAAATTTAATTTACATAAAGATCCGATTTTCTCGAGCGTTACATTCTCCCCCCTTATAAGGATTTTGTCTCCAGAATCTCGCTATAATTACATAAACAAATGAGAAAAAATTTTCTTCATTTTACTCTTAAGTTACCACGTTGCTTCTTCGGCATTGTGGTTCCTCCAAATTACCTTCACCGAAGGTATTATCTTATTTCTCAAGACTTGTTCTTTCCTATCAACAATCTGAATTGGAAGCTCTTCATACGTTAAGTCTTTTTCTACTTGAATAGATTCATACTCTATTACGTGCTTGTAGTCCAATTTATAAGGACGCAATACTGACACGTGAAACACATTGTGTATTCTTTCCATCTCTGGAGGTAAAGCTACTTCATAAGCTGCCTCTCCTACCCTTTTCAAAATTTCAAAAGGTCCTACAAACCTTAGACTTAACCCCCCTTTCATTCCAAAACGTATCTTCCCTTTCCAAGGTGATACCTTCAAAAAGACATACGAACCTACTTCAAACTCCCTCTTCTCATGATGAGGATCTGCATACTTCTTTTGTCTATCTTGAGCCGCTACCAATCGAGTATGTATTAGCTTAACCATGTTTGTCGTTTTTTGTACCATCTCAGGTCCCAACATCCGACATTCACCTACTTCATCCCAGCACAGTGGAGTTCTGCACTTCTTCCCATATAACGCTTCATAAGGCGGCATGCCTATACTAGCATGAAAACTATTGTTGTAAGCGAATTCCACCAAAGGCAGATGTTCATCCCAATTCCCCTTAAAATCCATAACGCAAGATTTTAACATATCTTCTAGCATTTAAATTGTCCATTCACTTTGTCCATCCGTCTGAGGATGATACACCGTACTTAATCTCAACTGCGTTCCTAGTTGTTCTTGCAAACTCCTCCAAAAGTTTGATGTGAATCGTTGATCACGATCTGACACAATCGAAACTGGTACTCTATGTCTGGAAATAATTTCCTTGACATATAGTTTAGCTAATTGCTCTGGGTTATACCTAACTCCTATTAGTAAAAAGTGAGCTAATTTTGTCCACCGATCTACTATTACCCAAATAGCGTCGTAGCCCTTTCTCGTCGTTGGAAGTCCCACCATAAAGTCCATCATGATATGCTCCCACTTCCACTCTAGAATCTCTAGTGATTGTAATAATCCACTCGGTCGTTGGTGTTCAGCCTTAACTTTCTGACAAGTTAAACACTTACTAACATATTCTGCTATTTCTCTCTTCATGTTTGGCCACCAAAAGTTCTGACGAAGGTCTTGATACATCTTAGTGCTACCTGGATGTATTGAGTACCTCGAACTATGGGCCTCACTCATAATCTTTTCTTTTAAATCAAAATTATTTGGAACCCAAATTCTTCCTTCAAAACAAAGCAATCCTTCTTTATCTAGGTTATACTTAGTCTTCACTTCATCCTCCATTATCCTTTTCATTCGTTCGCACTCCTCATTACCTAGTTGTACTTCCTTAACTCGTTCCATCATCGTTGGTCGAGTCTCCATTGTGAATAGCATTTCTACTGCTTCACTCGGTAATTTAACTTCTAACTCTATTCTTGTCATCTCCGTTATTAACTCATTCTGAGTCGTTAACATTGATAGTTTTTCCCTACCCTTCCTACTTAACGCGTCGGCTACTACATTTGTCTTCCCCAAATGATATAAGATATCACAGTCGTAATCTTTTATCAATTCTAACCACCTTCTCTGTCTCATATTCAACTCCTTCTGTGTAAACATATATTTCAAACTTTTATGGTCCGTGTATATCTCACACTCCTCCCCATATAAATAATGTCTCCATATTTTTAAGGCAAAAACTATCGCTGCCAATTCTAGGTCATGAGTAGGATAGACCTTCTCATAATCCTTTAACTGGCGTGATGCATATGCAATAACCTTGTCATGTTGCATGAGCACGCAACGCAGTCCTCTATGCGAAGCATCGCTATAAACTACAAAATTCCCCGTATCATCTGGTAGAGATAATATAGGTGCCTCACTTAACTTTCTTTTTAGTTCCTGAAAACTATTTTCACATTTCTTAGTCTATACATACTTCACTGACTTCCTAGTCAAATTCGTCAACGGAGTAGCTATTTTAGAAAAGTCCTAGATGAACCTTCTATAGTATCCCGTTAACCCCAGAAAACTCTGAACCTCAGTTGGCGTTTTTGGTTGTTCCCAATTATTAACTGCTTCCACCTTCGCTAGATCTACAAAAATGTCATCTTTATCAATAACATGTCCTAGAAACTGCACTCTTTGAAGCCAAAATTCACACTTAGTGAATTTCGCATACAACTTCTCCTTCCGTAGTGTCTCCAACACTATCCTCAAATGTTCAGCATGATCTTCTGGCATCTTAGAATAGACTAGAATATCATCAATGAACACTACGACGAACTTGTCCAAATATTATTTGAACACTCTGTCCATCATATCCATAAATGTGGCTGGCGCATTAGTCAACCCAAACAACATAACCAAAAACTCGTAATGACCATAACGAGTTCTAAACACTGTCTTAGGTACATCCTCCTTCCTTACTTTCAACTGATGGTACCCCGTACGCAAATCTATCTTAGAAAAATACTTTGCCTTTTCAACTGATCAAATTGATCATCGATCCTGCGCAATAGGTATTTATTCTTAATCGTTAACTTGTTCAACTCCCGATAGTGGATACAAAGTCATAACGACCCATCCTTCTTCTTTACAAACAACATCGGTGCTCCCCAAGGAGACACACTCGGTTGAATATACTTCCTATCTAATATTTCTTGTAATTGAACCATTAACTCCTTCATCTCTATTGGCGCCATTCTATATGGTGCCTTAGAAACTGGTGTTATACCTGGTAACAAGTCAATCACAAATTCAACTTCCCTATCTGGAGAAATACCTGGTAACTCCTTCGAAAATACATCCGTAAACTCTTGTACTATAGGTATCTGTTCCAATGATGCTTCCACTCTCTTGGTATCCACAACATGGCACAGGTATCTTATACACCCCTTCCTCAACATCTTTCTAGTTTACATCATGGTTAGACAACAAGAGCGTCCCGGTGATTTATTATCGTAAAACACTACCTTGATTTTCTTAGAAAGCCGAAGGTTCACACTTTTCTTATGACAATCTATTATTACTCTATGGTTAATCAACCAATCCATACCGAGAATTACATCAAATTCTCTCAACCTTATCGGTAAAAGATCTACCGATAATCTGTTACCTTTAATATCTACGAAACAATTCCTATGAATGTGTTTAATGGGAATTGTCTCTTCGTTTGCTACCTTAACGTCTAAAAGTATTTCTAATTTTTCCAGGAATAAACTTAATCTCTTAGCAAATTCACATGCTATAAAAGAACAAGTAGCACCCGAATTAAACAGCACATAAGCATTTATTTCATTGACTGGAATGATACCTGCTACTACATCTATCGATGCAACCGCTTCTTGGACAGTCATATTAAAAGTACGGGCTGTAGGTCTACATGATGGTGTTGGTCTAGTAATGGCTAACTTACCACTACTAGTACCCTTATTACCCTCCGACCCCTTCTTTGGGCAATTTCTTACCATGTGGTCCATCTACCCATAAACAAAACAGCCTTGGTTCATCTTAGGATTAGGACAATTGGGTTATATATGCCCCTCCTACCCACAGTTATAACAAATCGATTTTCCCTTCAAACAGACTCCTAGATGAGCCTTTCCGCATGTCTTGCATGCTTCGATCCTATGCTTAGGATCCCCTTGTTTCACTCTAGTATTCCCGGAGTTAAAACTCTTCCTCTTTCCACTGCCACTAGCTCCCTCTGCTTTGGATCCTCCCTCTCCCTTACCCTTATTCTTTCTCTCTTTGTGGTATTGGCTCAAAGTCTCACTACCACCCGTCGCAATAATTGGTTTCTCAAGAATAGTCCCATAGGAAGCACTCTGGAACACAGAAATCCTACTATAAAGCCAGGGTTTCAGTCCCTGCTCAAACCAACGAGTCTTCCTCTCTTCAGTGTCCACTTGATGTGGAGCGAATCTTGCCAACTCATTGAATTTGGCCGTATACTAGGGAACCGTCATGTCCCCTTATTTAAGTTCTAAGAACTTAATCTCCATTCTCCCTTGCATGCTTGTAGGAAAATAGTTCTCGAAGAAAACCTTCTTAAACTGTTCCCACGTGACATCATCGATTCTAGCCCCACCCTGGTGAGCCTCCCACCAAAAGTTGGCTTCCCCTTTCATCATGTAGGTCGCAAAAGAAGTTTTTCGCACCTCTCCTACATTTATAATAACAAACGCCTTCTCTATTTCCTTTACCCATGTTTGGGCCTTTATTGGGCCCGTGGTTCCCTCGAACTCCGGCGGACCTACGCTTTTAAATTCTTTAAAGGTAGTCATTCTACCTACCCTAGGTACTGCGGGTGCTCTACCCCCAGTTTGGTTAAATGTTGCCGTTAATAAATTAACAAACTCATGTATAGGGTTGTTCTGACCCCCTTGGTTATCGTTATGTGATTCAGCTTCCTGATTACGTTGTCTCCTTTTTGGCGGCATTTTTCTGATTAAATAAATAAAGTTTCATTATTATCTATTTACTTACTTGGTTATTATTCGGTAAACAACAAATCATATCATAACAAAGCACATTAAATAAAAACTTCATTATATTCATATGCTTCTTCATCATTCAAACTATTTACAATTTGATTCCATAGCCAAAAGCTATCACATTCCTATCCCGTGATTGAATTTCACAAAAATTATGATTTACAAAAAGACTACCCTTTAATTATACAAAAGAGGGTTTTACGTCACTACACAAAATATTTACCGCTCTAGACTTTTAATACTGTATAACAACATTCTCGTGTTTCTCATTCGCGATAATCGACACAATATCCCGACTAATAGTATGTCGAGTTTGTCCCGACTCAATGGAATAACAAGTAATTTTCAGCTTGAAATCCTCATGAGCACTCTCATGGATGTAGGACATCCGTGCTATTTTCTGGTTCCTCTCTCCCAGTTCCTTACGAAGCTCAACAGCCTTATTCTTATAATCCGTCGCCTTATCCTTCATGAGCACCTTCTCGTCATGCTCAATCTCAAAATCTGCTTCTGCAGACTCCTTAGCTTCATGGAGATCACTAATCTCCTCCCTCTGATTCTGCACAATAGTGTGCAGTTGCACATTACGGTCAAGCACCACTAGATATAATGCCCTCATTGCGTCTGGAGGTATTGGCTCTAGTGCAGGTACCACCATATTAAACGATGCTACCTCCATATCTTCATCCAAATCGACCACTATATCAAGATATGACGCTGATCCCATATTTCCCATATCCCCCTCTGAGTAGTCCTCCTCTGAATATTCCTCCTCAGGCTTGGACTCTTCTAGGTTCTCACTGGTACCACCTCCACTGGCACTGGTACTGGCTCTATTTTGTTCACCGACTCTTCACTCACCACGTGTATATCCCTATACATGTAGCTATCGATAGACATCTACAATAGCACATAACATGTTTATTAGTACATAATACACAATAATATAAGCACAAATCACATTTAGTTTATTTAGGGTTAATTTTCATCTTTTAAATCTTTCGGTACTGAGTTTCGTTGATGTCTAGATTTCATTTTATTCACGGTCAAAACCCGTTGACCTGGCATGACCAAGCACAATCTGGGCAACCCAGAAATTTAAAATATACGTCTGACAAGATTTTTAAGCTTCTTGATCTATCAGCTTTGGTTGTGTTATGTTGTTTTTGTTGTAGCATACTTGTAAAGGGTTATGTGTACTATAGATACATATCTCTGGATCTCTTATACAACAAATCAGTTGGACGAAATAGATGGTCAAAGATGCACATCTGAACACAGAGTCATTTTCTGGAATTTCCAGAAAAATGAAGAACACGTTTTTCTGACAAGCTTTGACCGTGTCATAACTTGTGGATCTGTTGTTTTTAAACTTTTGTGTTGTTATGGTAATGTTCCTTGTCAAGTATACTACCAGTGTGAACCATAAAACCACCAATATCATGAATGGAACCTAGATTAAATGAAGCTTGAAAGTGACCACTCAGACGGTCTGGGTTTTTGGAAAACCCAAAAACTGTCTGACAGGTACTTTGAGAGGCTAGATCTAGTTATTGATTTGCGGTATGATCGAGATGGTGATTGATTTATGTAGTATTACATTAACACTACATAATCGATACTTAACATTGCTCAGAACTTGTATAGATTGGAAATGACACACGGTCAAACGTGCACCTTTGATCACTATCTGACAGTGTTCTTGAGCACCAAGAACACCTAAGGCGACAGACAAGTGTCGCTATAGGCTATAGCGACAGTTTTAATTAATTTTTATTTTCTGAATATTTCGAAAATTATTTAAAAATAGAAATAAATTCTAAAAATTACCAAAAATAGTTTTAAAAATTATTTTAAATTATGAAAAAATAATTTCTGACCAATTGGAATATTTTTCTTTAATATTTATAATTATTTAAATATTAAAAGTATTTAATTTATTTAATTAGTGTATTAAATAAATTAGAGAAAAATGATTTAATATTATGAAAAATTATTTTAAATAAGAATAATGTATTTAAAAATATTTTGAGTTATAAAATGTAACTTTTAATATTTTTAGAGAATTTTCATTAATAATTTAATATTAATGATATTAGATTTATTTAATTATTAAATTAAATAAATAAGTTAAAAATAATTTTATTAATTTAAAAATTATTTTAAATAAGAATAAAGTGTTAGAAAATATTTTAAATTATAAAATATAATTTTCAATATTTTTGGAGAATTTTCATTAATAAATTAATATTAATAATATTAGATTTATTTAATTATGATATTAAATAAAGGAATTAAAAATGATATTATTGATTTAAAAATTATTTAAAAATGAGAAAAATGTTTTAAAAATATTTGGAGTTATAATTAATGACTTTTAATATTTTGATAATAATTACATTAATATTTAAATATTAATGGTTATGATTTAAAAATAATTTTAATTACTTTAAAAATCATTTAAGTAGAATATTGATGATTTAAAAATATTTTAAGTTACTAACAATAACTTTAATATTTTGACAAATATAACATTAATATTTTTATATTACTAAATATTAATGATAATAAGATTATTTGATAATTAAATCATTTAAAATTGATTTAATTGTTTGAAAAATTATTATAAATTATAATAATTGTTTATAAATTATTAAAAGCTTTCAAAAAATGTTATAAATGATATTTGACTTATCTAAAATAATATTGAAACTTAGAGACCAAGTTTAATTGACAATCAATGTGTTAATTGCTAGATAGGGTGACCAAAATACCGAAAATGGACCGAAGTCCAACCAGACCGAACTAGTTAGACTTGTTAAGGTTATAAACACTAATGTGGCTATGTGGTAATGTGCATAGGAGAAGTTTGTCTGTAAATTACAGTATTGCGTGTTGTGAATGATTGTGCTAATTGTGAGACCGACATTATTGATTATAGGTCTTACGAACGTAATTAATTATATTGTGTAGCTATAATCAACGCGAAAGGCAAGTTTTCTAACTCAAGCTTGAGTTATATTAATTTAATTATTGTAATGGTTAATTATTGCTAATTATACCATGTCTAGAGAATTTATTATTGATTATTCGCAGTTAGTGCATGATTAATAATTCAAATTGAATTACTGATTCGGAGAATATACAATTGTAGAATAATTGTTGTTGGATATTTATATTCGTAGAAGGTAGAATTGACAGTACAGATAATTCCTATTTATTGTCAAATTATATTGAGAAATGTCTTAGCTAATTATTCTGGCTAGACGAATATTTGTTAGAACTTGATAAATTCGAGAGGAGAATTCAATTGTTATTGATAGATTGATGCCAATTATTTTGGCTAGATCGATAAGTAAATAGAATTTGAAATCACAATATTTCGTTGTTAAATCAAAATCTTGATTCTGAGACTGAGAAGAACAACCTTTTATATAAAGGGAACAAAATTTTTAAGTTGTATATTCGACCATTGCGCGCGACCTAAATATTATGCATAATATAGGGTACAAGGAGTTGGCCGGCTCTAAGTACTTGCAGAGGGGTATGATTTAATCTTTATGGTTATCTGATACTCCTGCGTATTTATCAAAGTAAATCTTTGATAGATACCCGAGAAAGCAGAAGTTCTAGATCCAATGGATCGCTCAGTATAAATCTGGAAAACATTCCACTTTGCTATTTCGTAGAATTAATTCTTGATTTTTCATTGAATATCGTAGAAAACCTTGAAAGCGTTGTACTCTTTCATTATCAGATTATTGTTGCGGAGAATGTTAGAACAATTGATATTGATTTCTATACCTTGATTATATGTCTTAACTTGCGGGGCAAACTTATTGCTCACCCTTGCTATAAATAAAATATTTCAGCTAGGAACGAAGAGGCCAGCGGGTCAAAGAAGAACAAAGGCAAAGGCAAGATGCTGGAATAGTTATAAAAGAACTTATTGTTATTAATTTGTATTGTACACCCTTTTTGTATAACTAAAGGGTATGATTGTAATGTTAAGGTTAGAAAACTTGGGACTTATGTATTAACAACATATGTTAATGACTTATGTATTCCTATTTATATATGAATAGGTAGTTAAATGGTATTATATTGTGGATCGTGAACACCAAACTCGGGGGTTAGGTAACCCGAATTTGGGGGCGTCACAGGTTGGTATCAAAACTGTAGTGACCAAGGTGTCACAAGTTGGTAGAAGAGTTGTACGTTATAAACTTTAAGTGGGGTGGGGGAAAACCCTAGGATTATAACCATACGCGAGATAGATAAAACTCATTTAGAGTTCTAAGTGAGGGATTGCTGAAGTGCATCAATAGTGAGAAGTTTGTACTAATCAAGTTATTTAAACTGATTGTAGGATGTCTGGAGAAGACTAAATGAGTGCGGAGAAGCTAACGGCTGTTGCACCAATTTCAGAAGCCAAGGTGCCAGCGCAAAGTAAATCAGTGGAAGAAGTAGGAAAAGATGAACCCATGATCAATCTGGGGAGCGATCATGACGATTATCCCGAGATGTATCTGAGTGGAGATGAGGAGGCAGAGTCTGAGCCAGCTAAGGTAGAGTTAAATAATAAGATCAAAATTGGAGAACAAGATCACCTATCTGCAGAAGTCCAGGAACTCCGAAGTAAAGTGTTTCCTCTAGAGGAGTTATGGAAGACAGAGCGAGCATTACGCGAAATGACTGAAGAAAGGAACGAGCTCAAAACGCAAGTGGAAAGGATGAAGGCTGAAGGTGGTGGATCATCTGAAGGAACCAGCAAGAAGGACAAGAAAGAGAGAAAGAGGGACAACGACAGCCCTAATTTTGAAAAGTCAGGCCCGAAGAAGAAGCAAGCATGTAGCAAGTGTGGGAAGACTCACGCAGGAGAATGCATGATGTGGAAGAATGTGTGCTTCAATTGTAAGCAAGAAAGACATATTTCTTTGCATTATCCTAAGCCAAATTTGAGGAAGTGTTTTTCATGTGGGCAAACGGGACACGGATTCAACAAGTGTCCCAACAAGAAGAAGACTGGTGAAGGGAGTGGTCGGTAGACAACCTAGATATATGTAATAGTATATTTTGGGTAGAAGTTTATGATATTAAGTGTTATAATATCGAGAATGATGTTTAAGCATATGTAAATATAAATATGTTTGTATGAATGAAATCTTTATTTTCTATATGAATATAAGATTAAGATTAATTTGTATGTTCTTAAAACTCATACTTATGGTAAGTTAATGACTCATAATTATATAAAATATTTTGAACCCCTCAGTGAATGGACGCCAAAGGTCTGACTAGGATAAGTTCATACACTCATATAACTATGGCAAGTTCCTGAACTCATAAGTGTGGTAAGTTTGACGAACTAGTAATAACTATGTGTAAATGGAGAATTGTAACTTTTTGTGTAAAGTTGTGTCATTAATCCTGATATGATTTAAAAAGGGATAGTAAATATGTTAAGTATTATATGTACTATGTGCTATTTGAATGAATATGCAATTATATGAGAATTATGTGTTGAATTCTTATTGAGTTAAGAATATGTGTAAAGAAAGAGAATCAATATAAGATTTTTATTTAAATCAGATCATGCCGCATAGACGACAGAATTGAAATCAACGAGAAGAACAGTCAGTGAATAACGAAGGTGGTCAAGCGAACCCAATGTAGAATTTTGCAGATATGATAGCTGAAGCTATGGAAAATAGGGCTCCAGCAAGAGGAAGAGCGAGAAATCAGCCAGCTGATAGATTGGCTAACTTCAAGGATTTTAAAGCAGTAGGACCGCCTGAATTCAAAGGGACCACAGATCCGATTGAAGCCCAAACTTGGGTGAAGGAGATGGAGAAAGCATTCGTCATTGCGCGAGTGGCGGAAGAGCAAAAGACTTCTTTTGCAACTTACTTAATGAAGGGAGAAGCCAATTACTGGTGGGAGACTAATCAGGCCAGAGCTGGTACAGCGGTGGTGTTGTGGACAAGATTCAAGGAGTTGTTCTTTGAGAACTACTTCTCTCCAAGTATGTAATCCAGGATGGAAGTTAAATTCTTAGAATTAAAGTAGGAGAACATGTCGGTATCAGAATACGCTGTCAAATTCAATGAGTTGGCTAGATTTGCACCTCATCAGGTGGACACAAAGGCGAGAAAGGCAAGAAGATTCGAGAACAGACTGAAGCCGGGGATATTCAACAAAGTAGCTATGTTCCAAATCAACACGTTCGCGGCATTAATGGAGAAAGCGTTAATTGCGGAAGGAGGGAACGAGGCTGCATCCCGATTTCATCAAGATAAGAAGAAGAAGACAAATGACGGTAGAAGCAGTGGTGGAAGTAACCCTAATAAGAGAAAGTGGAGTGAGAATACCTAATCAGGAGGCAAGACAGAAGATAATAGGAAAGGGAGGGAGCCATGTACAATTTGCGGGAAGAACCATGCTAGAGTTTGCCTGAAGAAGAAGGGAGTTTGCTATAACTGCAGACAAGAGGGGCATATGTCACCCAATTGCCCCAGTCCGAAGAAAATTCAAGGTTACTTTGGATGCGGATCGACTGATCATTTGGTTCGGAACTGTCCGAAGAAGAATGCAGAAAAGGAAAGTGTCAACAAAGGACCCGGTGGCGGAACCTTGGCGATTCGAGAACCTACACAGCCAGGAAGACCATCGGCCCGTGCATTCAATATGACGATGCAAGATGTCGTGGCTGCTCAGGAGGTCGCAACAGGTAATGATTTCGTTTAGAAATTTAATTACGCGAGTAATATTGAGTTAGATAATTTTCGTGGACTGTTTTCTTTTATAGATTCAAGTCACAGGTTAGAATTGGAGACACAAATGAATATTGTGTCGATAAAAATGAATTGATGATACAAATTTAAAAGATTATAGAGAATAAGAAAGCGTTGATTCTGAGGACGGAATCCTTTTAAGGAGGGGTGAATGTGATAACCCGGGATTTCGAATAATCCAAAATTTGCGAATAATATTTTTTTATTAATATTAATATTAATATTAATTATCATTTATGTGACAAGTATCGGTGATACGTGTATCGAGAAAGTCAATTTGTGTATTGACTAATAAAATTAGAGTTGAGTTGTGCTTAACAGCTTTAGAAACTCTAACCCTAATTTTTGAAAAGGGTTTCGATAGAAAATAGAATAAAAACAATTAATTGGATGAGTACGTGTTTGTACTATTTAGAAATTTTGATCAATGATTGATCAGATAAGGTTTAAAATTAATAAACCCTAATAAGGGATTAGAAATCCTAATCTCAGATTCAGAAAATCGATTGTACGGTTAAAAACCCTAATTGTACGCCAGGAAACCCTAATTTCATATTCGGGAATCCTAAACCCTAAATTAAGAAACCCTAATCCTAATTGGCAAGCCTAATGTGTGTATTAAACTTTAATATGATTAGAAAATCCTAATTATATTTTAGTTATCTTAAATTCTATTTTACAAACCCTAATTACAATTTGAAAATTTTATTTTTCTAATTAAAACCCTAATTCGTGGGTTATAAACCTTAATGACCATTTTGAGCCTAATTTCTAAATTCAGCAATTTTAATTAGGTATGTTAATCCTAATTAGTAAGATTGAATTTTATGATTTGGAAATATTAATATAATTATTGAATCCTAATTATAATTTTGGAATATTAATTTTCTATTTTGAAAATCGAAATTTGAAAATTTTGGAAATTAATTGCAAACTTAAAGGGTTCAAACCCTAAACCATAAAGGGTTCAAACCCTAAACCCAAACCCAAACCCTAAACCCTAAGGGTTTGGACAAATTCTATGTTTGCCATTAAATTTATATTTTAAGTGACTAAAATGCCCCTTTTCATTATTTATTTAGTTAACTTGTAAATTGTCCAAGACCTTTAGTGGGTGACCTAACCATTTGACTTAGTGACTTAAAAACATCCAGCAAATCAGTCTATAATCGTCCAGCATATCAGATCTAGCAACTTATAAGCTTATATAAAAGATTTAGAGCGAGAAAGTCCATTTTATTAGCCATTTTGCATGCAAGCTCTCACCAACTCTCATTTTCTATCGAAGCTTCGAAATAATCTGGTAGATCAGTCCTATTTTTTCCCTTTAAAACATCTAGACCAGATTGTTAAGACAAGATCAAAGATTTGGCAAGAAAATGTATAAACCCTAATGTAAGACCCCAATTTATTAATAAATAAAATTAAATTTCCTCTATTTATTATTCTAAAATAGAAAGGGTTGATTTGATTAATGTGGTTAGTTATGGATAAAATGCGCAAATATTTTAAATAAGCAAGTGGCTATAAAATATTCATTTTTGGTCGGTGAATATTCGTGTGGTCGTGGAATATTCTTTCTATCGGGGAATATTTGTACGACGGCGCAGCTATTTGTGGGCCCCATAATGGAAAGCGATTAGATGAAGATAACGACAAAAATTGAGTTTTTATAAATAATGGCGTAGTTGTTACCGTTAACACTGTTGGAATACCCGGTGGTTAAAATACAGTAATACGCGTGGTTGCACAGTAGCACACGAATTTCACAGTATTTTAGAATTATTGATTCTTACGAAGGAAGGCACTACTCAATAATTGTTACAGTAGTTAATGTTCAATATTTTATTTTATTGATTCAATAATTGCTGCGTTGATATTTTATATTATTGTTGTTTCAATAATTGTTGTTGCAAAGTATTTTCTATTATCAGATCAATAATTCATATTATTTAAATAATATTATTAGATAGCATTATTGGCAATGTCTAGAAAGTTCTGTCTAAGGAGAGGTTTGGTCATCTAATTGCGCGCTAGTAAGGAGAAATCCTTATTTGAAAGCCCCCTCTTTCCTGGGAACGGCTTGGTTGTCATAAATGTGATTCTGTAATATTATTTGTGAATAATTAATTATTGATTCATATGATAAGGAAATACTTATTTTATGTGGATATAAATGAGGGATATATTTTTGTGGTTAAAAATGAAGGAGTTAATGTTGAGGTGTTTTATCAGTATTTTTGTCGGAATGGAGGTATTAAAAATCAATCAGGATTTTTGAGATATATTGCGGGGGTTATAATTTTTAATCCGACCGTTGGATCGTTGTGATTTTTGGATATGTTATACATATATAAGTTGAGTATATGTCCACAAATTTTGAACCGTTAAAAATGAACGTATGATTTATTATGAATCTTACGAGATGACTGGTTCAGAATTGTAGAAGTTGCGGAATTTGTCATTTTGATGGAAAATTCTAGAATTGGTGGGCCCCACTCTTGGTTGGTGAAAAAATGTGCTGAGATTTTTATTCAAATGTGGTGGGTGGGAATAGTAGCAGGTAAAGCCATCAGGTTGCAGGTTAAGTCTGCTTCGGCGTGCTAACATTTTCCTATAAATAGAGGGCTAAGTTAGAATTGAAAATCACACCAGAATTCATAAGTTTTCTCTCTTTCTCTCTCTAGATTATTGAGTGTATTTTGTGAGTATTTAGATACTTTGAGAGTTGCTATTCAGCACAAGTTTCATTCAGCATCATATCTGATATTCAGTCAGAAGTACCGTTATTTTGAGGTAAGGGATATTATTTTCTTCTTAAATGATATTATTTTCTTCAATATCATTATGTTGAAATATTAATATGAGTTTTTATCAAATTTGGAACTTTTTTGTGTCGGGGTTACTATTCACGTATACGGCACTATTCACGTATACGGCACTATTCACCGAAAAATAAAATTTTCTTCTTTTTGTCCAAGATGTCTATTATGGTTACTATCTTTGATTGTATCCATGTTTTGATCTTTATTTTTGAATTCTGCTTCATAATTGATTATTATGAAGTATTATTGATCTTGGATAAACTGTTATACGAATCCCTACTATCTGTCCTTCTGTCTCACTGGATTCGTTCTCTTTAAGATATTTTTCATCATCATCAGTCCTAAATGATGATATTACTGAATATATTTGGCCTGTAGTGCAAAGATGTATGATTACCTGATGAATATCTTTGGCCTGTAGTGCAAAGATGAACAGGTGTTGAGATGAACATGATTGACTGGTGATACAAATGAATATCTTTGGCCTGTAGTGCAAAGATGAATATTTGGTTAAAGATGATTATTAATTGATGTTACAGGGATAAAATATTGATGATGGACTTTTAAATCTTAGAAGATAGTAGAATTCATTCTCTACTTGACTCTTCTAATGGTTTGTTGTTTCCGCTGCAGTTGTTGATCTAAAACTTGTTGTCGATTATATTCTATCAGATTTTTCCCTGTTGAATACTAATGATAATTTGTTGTATATTATCTTAGTCATAATATTCTTTACTGGGCTAGTTGAGCTCACCCTTTTCCTTTTTGTTCCATTTTTCTTCTCAGGAGGTGAGAACATAGCAGGATCTAGTCGAGGTATGGAGTGATGGTTCTAGAAAGATGTATTATCAGTCCTCACAATTTCTGTAAAATAGTGTTTGAATAATTATAATGAGGACTTATTTGAGTGTGGATATTGTCTAGAAGACAATATTCGTATTTAAACTCACACTATGTGTTGTCGTATTTTGCACGATAATTGTATTATTAAAGTTGTAGTTTACTTTTTGTACCATGTATTTGGCGATTCAGAATGGGTGTTGTATACCTATTTTGGGGGCGTCACACCTAACTTGAGTTCAATCTTTCATGCTAAGAAATTTTTTGTGTTTTTGTGTTTAGAATCTTGCTAATGGATGTTTTATGTTGATCTATGATGATCAAACATATATCCATAGAATCAAAGTGCCTTAATTTGGCATTTTTCCAAAACTGTCAAGAACACGATTTGTGGTCTGACAAGCTAATGTCAGGAGCCACAGATCCGTGTATGTTTTTGATTTTTATTGTTTTATGTTTTGGATTGGTAGTCCAGTATGAGGTCTTTAATCTTCAAGTGGTATCACATTCACTTGATGTCTAGATTTCTTTTTATTCACGGTCAAAACCCGTTGACCGGGCATGACCAAGCACAATCTGGGCAACCCAGAAATTTAAAATATCCGTCTGACAAGATTTTTAAGCTCCTTGATCTGTCAGCTTTGGTTGTGTTATGTTGTTTTTGTTGTAGCATACTTGTAAAGGGTTATGTGTACTATAGATACATATCTCTGGATCTCTTAAACAACAAATTAGTTGGACGAAATAGATGGTCAAAGATGCACATCTAAACACAGAGTCATTTTCTAGAATTTCCAGAAAAATGAAGAACACGTTTTTCTGACAAGCTTTGACCGTGTCATAACTTGTGGATATGTTGTTTTTAAACTTATGTGTTGTTATGGTAATGTTCCTTGTCAAGTATACTACCAGTGTGAACCATAAATCCACCAATATCATGAATGGAACCTAGATTAAATGAAGCTTGAAAGTGACCACTTAGACTGTCTGGATTTCTGGAAAACCCAAAAACTGTCTGACAGGTACTTTGAGAAGCTAGATCTAGTTATTGATTTGCGATATGATCGAGATGGTGATTGATTTTTGTAGTATTACATTAACACTACATAATCGATGCTTAACATTGCTCAGAACTTGTATAGATTGGAAATGACACACGGTCAAACGTGCACCTTTGATCACTGTCTGACAGTGTTCTTGAGCACCAAGAACACCTAAGGCGACAGACAAGTGTCGCTACAGGCTATAGCGACAGTTTTAATTAATTTTTATTTTCTGAATATTCCGAAAATTATTTAAAAATAGAAATAAATTCTAAAAATTACCAAAAATAGTTTTAAAAATTATTTTAAATTATGAAAAAATAATTTCTGACCAATTGGAATATTTTTCTTTAATATTTATAATTATTTAAATATTAAAAGTATTTAATTTATTTAATTAGTGTATTAAATAAATTAGAGAAAAATGATTTAATATTATGAAAAATTATTTTAAATAAAAATAATGTATTTAAAAATATTTTGAGTTATAAAATGTAACCATTAATATTTTCAGAGAATTTTTATTAATAATTTAATATTAATGATATTAGATTTATTTAATTATTAAATTAAATAAATAAGTTAAAAATAATTTTATTAATTTAAAAATCATTTTAAATAAGAATAAAGTGTTAGAAAATATTTTAAATTATAAAATATAATTTTCAATATTTTTGGAGAATTCTCATTAATAAACTAATATTAATGATATTAGATTTATTTAATTATGATATTAAATAAAGGAATTAAAAATGATATTATTGATTTAAAAATCATTTAAAAATGAGAAAAATATTTTAAAAATATTTGGAGTTATAATTAATTACTTTTAATATTTTGATAATAATTACATTAATATTTAAATATTAATGGTGATGGTTTAAAAATAATTTTAATTACTTTAAAAATCATTTAAGTAGAATATTGATGATTTAAAAATATTTTAAGTTATTAACAATAACTTTAATGTTTTGACAAATATTACATTAATATTTTTATATTATTAAATATTAATGATAATAAGATTATTTGATAATTAAATCATTTAAAAATGATTTAAGTGTTTGAAAAATTATTATAAATTATAATAATTGTTTACGAATTATTAAAAACTTCTAAAAAATGTTATAAATGATATTTGACTTATCTAAAATAATATTGAAGCTTAGAGACCAAGTTTAATTGACAATCAATGTGTTAATTATCGGATAGGGTGACCAGAACACCAAAAATGAACCGAAGTCCAACCAGACCGAACTAGTTAGACTTGTTAAGGTTATAAACACTAATGTGGCTATGTGGTAATGTGCATAGGAGAAGTTTGTCTGTAAATTACAGTATTGTGTGTTGTGAATAATTGTGCTAATTATGAGACCGACATTGTTGATTATAGGTCTTACGAACGTAGTTAATTATATTGTATAGCTGTAATCAACGCGAAAGGCAAGTTTTCTAACTCAACCTTGAGTTATATTCATTCAATTATTGTAATGGTTAATTATTGCTAATTATACCATGTCTAGAGAATTTATTATTGATTATTCGCAGTTAGTGCATGATTAATAATTCAAATTGAATTACTGATTCGGAGAATATACAATTGTAGAATAATTGTTGTTGGATATTTATATTCGTAGAAGATAGAATTGACAGTACAGATAATTCCTGTTTATTGTCAAATTATATTGAGAAATGTCTTAGCTAATTATTCTGGCTAGATGAACATTTGTTAGAACTTGATAAATTCGAGAGGAGAATTTAATTGTTATTGATAGATCGATGCTAATTATTTTGGCTAGATCGATAAGTAAATAGAATTTGAAATCACAGTATTTCGTTGTTAAATCAAAATCTTGATTCTGAGGCTGAGAAGAACAACCTTTTATATAAAGGGAACAAAATTTTTAAGTCGTATATTCGACCATTGCGCGCGACCTAAATATTATGCATAATATAGGGTACAAGGAGTTGGTCGGCTCTAAGTACTTGCAGAGGGGTATGATTTAATCTTTATGATTATCTGATACTCCTGCATATGTATCATAGTAAATCTTTGATAGATACCCGAGAAAGTAGAAGTTCTAGATCCAATGGATCACTCAGAATAAATCTGAAAAACATTCCACTTTGCTATTTCGTAGAATAAATTCTTGATTTTTCATTGAATATCGTAGAAAACCTTGAAAGCATTGTACTCTTTCATTATCAGATTATTGTTGTGGAGAATGTTAGAACAATTGATATTGATTTCTATACCTTGATTATATGTCTTAACTTGCGGGGCAAACTTGTTGCTTACCCTTGCTATAAATAAAACATTTCAGCTAGGAACGAAGAGGCCAGCGGGTCAAAGAAGAACAAAGGCAAAGGCAAGATGCTAGAATAGTTATAAAAAAACTTATTATTATTAATTTGTATTGTACACCCTTTTTATATATCTAAAGGGTATAATTGTAATGTTAAGGTTAGAAAACATGGGACTTATGTATTAACAACATATGTTAATGACTTATGTATTCCTATTTATATATGAATGGGTAGTTAAATGGTATTATATTGTGGATCGTGAACACCAAACTTGGGGGTCAGGTAACCCGAATTTGGGGGCGTCACAACTTCGTAAGAGTAAAGAAGTTTACAACTCAAATGATAAAAGACCATTCTCACAACAAAGTCTACCGACATGCTGGCAACAACTACATTCCCTATGATAGTAGAGTGGGTTCTGATGGCAGAAGGATCATGGCCAAAGAGATGATCGTAGAGTCTTTTCACTCTACCATTAAAAATGATCAAGTTCAGTTTGAGAAGCTTTTCTCTGCCCAAGCACAGTTGTTTGATATTCCTTCATCCTCCACCAATGATTGGCACTCAACGATTTATTAGATTCTCACTACTTTCAAAAATTTGTTCAAGAATGGAAATCGTGGAGTCCAGTCTAGTGCTCAACAAGAAGCTGCCCAATTAAATAACCAAACTCCTATGGAGCAGGAGTTAGTGAAGAATTCTTATGAATTAGCTGATAAGATATCAATCATCGCTGAAGGGTCAAAGATGTTGACAGAAGCAGGAGACAATGCAGCTCAAGACAAACCTCAAGCCACTATGTCTGATATATCTCTCAAAATCAAAGAGAGCGGTCAAATCTATCTAAAGGCTATAAATGAACAGAAGGCAGAAGCTTTACGAGCACATAAGACTAATGAAGAGTAAATCCAAGCCCTCTCTGACAAGATTGACAATCTGAATCGATCTTTCTCTCTACAACTTGAGCTGAGTTAACAAGAACTTAAGATTGAGGTTGGTAACTCATCCTACCAGATAGAGCAACTTATGTCCAACATGGAGCAGCTTTCACAAGTGATTAATGACAAAAAAGGGGGAGAAAAAGAGTCATAGAAAGAGGCATTCAAGGAAGAGCAAGGAGAACAGAAGAAAAGAAAACAAGAAGGCCAAAAGAAAGGCAAAAAAGAAGACAGTAGCTGCAGAAGCAGAATCATCATATGAGGGGGAGCCAGAGGATGATGATCCTATGAATAGAGAGTTTGAGGGGGAGCCAAATAAAGAAGAAGATCATGAGTCTGAAGGGGAGCAGAGAAAAGAAATGAAGTCACCATCCCAGGGGGACTAGGGGCAAAAGGATCAAGCAGATAAGTAGCTGATCAATAGACATCCTAGAGACAGACATGGAGCCAAAAAGGTACATCTCTAACCAGTTAGGTATGTTCTGGATCCAGGATGTAAAGTGTCATAGTCTATGTAATTCCATATTATTATCAATGACATTCATGATTATATGTTTTAGAAATACAGTTGCTCATGGTATATAAGATTCATTCATATCATGCACTAATTATTTTTGTCATAATCAAATAGGGGGAGATTGTTAGGAATAAGCATGTGAATGATATTCCTATTTATGTATGATTTGATTATGATATAAATGAATGAATATGCAAGTATGCTTACATTAAGAAAAGCTGTAAAGTCCTTTGATAGATAATAGGAACATATGTACACGGACTTAGAATGAATTGATCAAATATGTTAGGTTGATCCTACATAAGCAAATCAGCTTTGTAAAGTCCTTAAAAAGAAATGATGTACAAGGACTGTAAATATAGAAAGATCGAGCTTGTTAGGTTGGACTTATAATGTAATAGATAGGCTTGTCTGATCATCGAGCACTGCACCAGAAATCGTAGTCTGCCAGGAGAGTCAAGGAAAACTTGAGAGCTATCAAGGCAGAATCGTAGTATGCAAGATAGTAGATCTCGGAGTTCGTAGACTGCCAGAAGAGACGAGGAAGGATCGTAGTGTGTCGAGAAGAACTTCCTCTGAGCCGTAGTCTGCTGAGGAAGTCATGTTCAGAATCGTAAAGACAGCCTATCTACGAACTGACCGAGCATCTGCTGAAACCAAGTAAAAAATTCTGGACTACACTCGGAGTTATAGAGTCTACTGATCACTTCAGAGGTAGAGATCGTAGTCGAGCAAGATCAGATGAAGACAACGAGCATAAAGACAATAAGCATAAAGATAGAAATCATAAAATGTCAAGATCTGATCTCGGAGTCGGAGTGTCTGCACAACCCAAGCTGAATCTTAGGGTGCCGAACTAAGGCTTCAACAGGTGTGCTCACAACGCCAAGGTAGAATTGTAGAGCAAACACGATTCTCAACAAATGAGCACTCCTAGAATATCCAAAGTATGAAACCTCTGGTCTTAGCTGCAGAGATACATCCCACCTGAAGGAAACTAGAGAGCACTCAACGAATGGCATGCAAGCTAACAGAAGATCTAAGCACCAACCCAATTAACATCTAGATTGGGTTGTGAAGCCATTCAAGATGAAGTCTTCCATAAGTTAATCAAAAGAAGACTTCAGTAACTGACTATGGAAAGTCAGCAAGTGCAGTAGCTGTCAAGTAAACAGAAGACAACAATCTTGGAAGTATCCAAGATCATAGTGTTTTCCAAACAAAGCAAGAACTGATGAAGTGTACACAAAGATACTAGTCATCTTATGAAGAACAAGGCTAAAGTGATTAAGCATTGGGTCAGTCCATTGATGATAAGTGAATGGGAGATCACAAGGAGAAAGCGAGCTGGGCATGCCACAAATCTGAAGTGTCTTGCTATCCAGAAGAGGTCAGAATAAGGAGTTAAGCTATTAGTTCCTGAGATCAGTCGAAGCAAACAGAAGTGTTGAAGCACTGCATACGAAAAGGAAGAGGTGTTCTACATTGAAGATTCGATTAACACTCTTCAAGATCGTAGTGTTATCTCAACCTGTCAATGAGCAACATTCAATAGTACACTGTGATTAGGTCCTAGAACAGCTGCATCAGAATCTTAGAGTTTGGTCAACTGAAGATTGAAGCATTCGCAATGGTTCAATCTGAAGATTGATATTCAAATAGAGCTTATTGAGAGCATCGAAGCAAAAGGATAACCTCTGATCTAGAAATCAGAAGGAGGAAATAAATTTGACTACCTACCCGAGACATCAAAGTGACATCTCTGACGGGGTAGGTGAAATAGTAAACTGCAGTGTCAGAAAGTCATAAAGGAGATGTCCTGTCACATCTGCAGTCTATATCTAATAACTCGAGATTTACGAAGTAATTCAAATAGCTCCTAACGGCTACATTCTAACGGGAAGATTGGGAAGGAGTATATATTAGCCAGAGCTTCAAAGATCAAACGCTGCAGAAATTGAATAGTTAAAGGATCGTTGAGTTATTGGAATGCTATAGTGTTGACTCTACGAGTTCCACCAGAGCTAAACAGAACAAGTCTTAATGACAGTGAGACTATAAAGGTGGAAGTAAAGAAGCCTTGAAGAAGGACTCGAATAGAGTAAAGCTTCACTCAGCAAAGATGAGAATGCCGCTGAAAATGGCAGCTAAGCTGAGAGTCGAGAAGGCCAAGAAGATAACATTCAGAAAAGTGGTAGAGCATAAAGAAGATCCGGAGAGCCACTCTACAAATCACCATGAACCGAAAGCTAAAATAGAACAAGTGCAGAACCATGTCTGCAAACCAATCAAGAAGGGTTCAGGGAATGCTAAGTGCCAGAAAAAGTCCACCAAAAGCTCAAACACTTAGCAAACCCAAATGGTGGTGGTGCACAACTGACATTGTATAAAGATGAGCATAACAGAATAAAGATCAGCTGCGCCAAAGAAGATGTGGTCCAGACTCGAAGCAGAATGCAAAGAGGTCCATACCAAGCTACTAAGTACAAAAGAAGTTCAAGCTTAAAGACATCTTAGCAGCTCAGCACAAACAACAACAACATCAACAACAATAAGATACCAAGGCCTGAGGGGTCCTTGTCTGGATAGACTAAATGAAGTTCCAAGCCTACTGGGCTTGAAGAATTCCTAGGGAACTAGAGGATTTCCAAGGCTGTTGGCCTTGAAGAGTTCTTAGTGAACTAAAGTTCCAAGGCTGTTGGCCTTGAAGGAATCTTAGTGATTCAGGGTGCTGCCCTTCCTTAGTGGAAATCCTGCTAGTTGAAAGCAGAAGAGTGGATTAGGAGCTTGAGTCTCTGAACCACTTAAAATCCCTTATGTCATTTACTTTATGTCGTTTACATTATGCACTTAACTGCTATAACTACTATGTATGCATTAACTGCTTACCACTGAACTAACTCTAAGAATAATGTATGTATGAGTATGAATATATCAATGAAGAGGATCTTTTACTTATTCTGCTGTGCTTGAAAAGATTCTTAAGTTTGTCATATGCTAATTCATTAGCAATACAAAATAAAAGAGAAAAGTATTTGAAAATAAAAAGGATCTATTCAACCCCCCCTTCTAGATCTATTGTGTGCCTACTGGAAACTAACATATACATTCATTTAATTAAAACAATATCAAAATGAGTGTATTAACTACATTCTTATTACAATAATAATAAATCCTTTTCCAGGATCTTTAACCGAATACATTCTTCGTTGATCATAAGTATAATTCATACAAACATACTAGTCTATTACAGGATAACTAATTATCCATCTTAGCCTTGCCTTTATTTTTCTTAGAACTCTCAGTTCGTCCGGCCTTAGCTGTAATCATATAATTTAAGCAAGAAGTGAGCATAACTAGCTCAGCAAGTCTAGCAACATATTATATAAATACCACATCGAGAATCATATGATTATTCTTCAATATCTGAACAAATAGCTATGAAGTACTATGAAACATTGAATAACACTTTTCATTCTTGTAAAACAATTCTGAAGTACATACAGTAACTTGGGAATTCTGAGTAGGTCAAAAGACCATGAACATACATGTATATACAAACTGAAATAAAACCACGGATCGAAGTCCGGGAAAACACACGTAACACGACTCTCAACGTGAAGAAGGGTGTGTGCAAAGATGAAGAGAAAGACTTTAAAGTGTGTGAGAAGGCTTACAGTGGGCTGCCAAAGAAGACTTCTATATCTTTAAAGTGGATAAACACTGGCTACCGTCGGTACAAAAGTAGCTATATATAAGCTCACAAGTGTTTAAAATGAGAAAGCACTCAGCATAGGGTGATTGCAGAGCAAATTGGGCATGGCTTCCTTGCTATTTCTATTACAAATAAGGCCACCCCAAGCCCCATATATATAGAGGGGGGTGCCGCAAGTCTATTTACGGCTACCCATGATGCCCAAGATGCCCAACAAGGTGGGTCCTGCCGTATCGAAGTACGTACACTCGGACAACACGCTGTTTGCTCGGTCGTTCATAACTTTCAATCCGGGAGTCCGATGGAAGAGTGTCATACTATTCCGGAAAGCTCTTTCAGAGAGCTACACAATGACATAGGATTTGCCCTTTTTGATTCTAGAAAGATGGGTTTGTGATCGAAATAGCATTTTCGAGTTCCTGTCAGGCAATCCGGTGAGCCATTTTGTGTAGTTTATGCTTGAACGTTAAGATCTGGTTCTTGTGGAACTTCTATTGAAATATTTTTAGTTGAAATGAGTGTATTTGATGTGAGTTAAAGTTGAGTTGACAAAATAACCATTTTGCCCCTCCCGAGATTATCTCCGATTTTTACGCAGTTGTAGCAGTCTTTTCTCAAGGTTATCTCTGAGGTTGTCATGCTGTTAACTCTGAATATCCTCAGGATTATCTCTGAGGTTAGAATTGATGTTGTGGTCCTCCAGGGTTACATTTGGAGTGTGAAAGACATTTTTGTCCTCCTACATAGTTAGTAATAGGAAAACAAAAATTTCGAGTGTCTACAGATGCCCCTCTTTATCATGTTCATACAATGCAATGGAATGGACATGATAAAGATTAGTAGACACTTGAAATATGACAAGGTATTTTTAATGATGCAAATTGCAATGTAATGAATGTTATGATGAATGTTTAAAATATTTTTGCAAATCGAACATCGCATTTCGCACATCGCCTTTCGCATTTGGTCAATCGCACTTCGCTAATTGCACATCACATTTAGGATATCGCATATCGCAAATCGTAAATCATAAATTACAAATCGTAAATCGCAATATAATAAATGTTATGATGAATGTTAAAATGTTTTTGTAAATCGCGTTACCTTTACCGATCAATGCTGATGCCTATGCTGGTGTTGACTCCAACGATTTGGCTTTTTATCGGTGTAACTGACGCTTGTTTGATGAAGATAAGTTGAGATGTTTTCCACATCTCTGATAGGGATAACGTTCTGAGATCACCAGACCTTCTCGATGTATACGCTGGTAGTTTACAACGGTGCCTACCCTACTGATCGCCAAACTATTTCGGTTCCCACTCGAACGGTGGTATACGAAGCTTCCATCACTGAATTGTCTCGATGTTACGCTGGATGGATGTTAATTATTTAAAATACCGGATCATTCGATACCTTCGCTGAAGTAATATTTAATGTTTTGCTTCGCCAGACTCTGCCTGATGTTACGCTCACCCTTTTTGAGGTGATTTAAGGTTTCTTCGTTGTTGGGTGCTTATACCCCATTTTCTTAAGCGTTTGATTCGCAACCCGACTGAATTGATAACTTGAATGCCGCTGACATCGCTGAAGGGTACAGCTTGTTCTTTCGCTGCCTAGATTTGAACTTTAACGTAGAGGCCTCGACTTGTGAGGACTTAACGCTGGTTGGCACATTTGATGATGAGGATTTATCTCAGTAGACCTTTTGTCATTGGGCCTCTACTTTTGAATTAATGACTCTTTTGAAAAATTTCCCCTTTTTTGTAGGGGTAAGCTAAAGTCACCCTGATTTCTGTCAGGAGTTCCATTCTTTAGAATCGCAAAATGCCCCAGTCATTTCGCAAGTTGTTGTCGAGTATTCATATGTGAAACTCTCTTTGTTGATGAAGTCACGAGTGAATAATATTTGAATCGCCATTAACATGATGTGAGGGAAACTCTGATGATGATGTACCATGTTGATGGTGCTGACTAGCACATTTTCCTCCTTAGGATGGTTGATAAATGCCCTAGTGTTGAGTCGTCGTTGTTCCTGAGATTGTTCCAGTCTTGTTGTAAGGGCTTCAATATCGGGTTGTTGCCAATTTTGAAATTGCCCCAGCCTCGCTTATTGTCTGGGGCATTTGCTTTGACAGATGGGCTGATAAGATGCCGAGATCGTGAGAGGCTTTTACCTTTGTACCATATGATGAATAGGTAGTGGATGTGGGCTTGAATGTTGATAGCTCTTTCTGGTAGAGATGTCGCTCTATTTGAGAGAGATGACACTCTAACTCATAGGGATACCGCTGTTGTTGAGCGAGATGATGGTATATCTGCCCGAGATATTGCATGTAGTTGGCGGTGGATCTGTTGGCTCGTGTAGGGGCAGGAGATCACAGCGTTACCTCCTTCTTTTGAGAGGGATGCCATGTTAGATTTGGTGGCTCGCTTATCCATTGGTTTGTAGATTAGCTTTGATTTTCCTGCATCGACTAGCTTAGCCATTTTTGTCATGTACAGGACACATTGTATGTATCAAATAGTATTATATATGGCAGGGAAATATATGTTGACTCACTTCCCTTTTAGTTGTGCCTCGTTACTTGCTTGATATTTGCTTGTTTCTCCAGGGCTTTGTGATCTGGATGTATTCTGAACTCCTCCATAATGGATGGACAGTGAGATGTCTCAGGATTTTTAGAATGGATCGTCAATCTGGCGTATTCCCTACCATCTTTGGTGTCTTGGGACTAGTTTTTGTATGTGGTTATGGATAGGAGTGTGTTTATTTTTGTTTTATTGCGTGGTCAGACCGGACCATAAAGATGGCTGCCTACGTACTCCCGTGTATTGGGGAGATCAGGTCGACGTAGTTCGCCCCATGTATAGGGCGGATTGTAGGTGAAAAGTTTAATCATATGTACAGGATAAATTGAAGGTGTTAAAAGTTTAATCCTTGGTGGGATAACCGAAGTTGTGTAAGGGTTTAAAACCAAGTTGAGAAACGGATAGAGCGATCCGAAAACCAGGTTGCTGGTTAGAAAAGTGTGTTTTTCCCTAATGGGGCAGATGAGTGTGACGCAAAGTTGTATGTAATGAAGGGTTAAAGAACCAGAATGACTGGTGATCTGATGATCCAAAACCAGGATGTTAGCTTGATGTTAACCTCAGACATAGTATCGTTTCATGGTGTCCGAGTTGATAAGTTGCAAAAATTCATCGCGACAACATATAGGCCTTCCCCATTCGGGGAGAATTTTCCTTTATACTGAGCTTGGTTGTCAACGATCTTCTTCAAAACCAAGTCGTGTTGTTTAAACTGCCGTAGTCGGACTTTTCTGGTGTAGAATCTTCTGTACACCTTTACCAGAGATTGTGCGGGCTCGGGATTTACAGGTGGAGATAATCGCCGTGTGACTGAAACTGAAGGAATCTGTCTGTGCTTATGAGGAGTCCTGCGACTGGAACTAGCAGTATCCAGAACTTGGGTTCCTTTTTGTGCGTAGGATTCAGCATGTACGGGTATCCTTATACCCTTAGTAGATTGGTGTAGTTCTTTAAGCAAAACAGCCAAATCTATGATTTGTTTACTTAATCTGTCGCATTCTTCGTGAGAAACTGGATTAAGATCAGTCTGGTCAGATGAAGACATAATTGGCTGTAGGCTCGTGGCCTTTTTGGATTTTGACCGGGTTACTGGACCGATTACTTCCCTGCAAAAGACTTACATAGTTTACTCTTAGGAAATGTAGCAATATTATGTAATGTGTCCATTTAGGAGTATCGTCCTGCGAAACGGATGTCAGTTGACAAGATAGCATGTCAGGTTTTGATAGAAAGGGAAGGCATGTACACATATTCCTTCATATTTTCCATTACATTGAGATTTACATGAAAATAAAATTACAAGTAATTGAATTTACAAGTAATGTGAAAGTATGAAGAGACTTTCCTTCGTATTTGGTTTATCAGAGGCTGACCTATCTTAGGGTACTCTCGCAGTGTTTCGGCATGAAGGTTCCCAAATCATCGCAATTTACTTGACGGGAAGTTAATCCGATCTTTCAACTGCAGCGAATTTGGGTGGTGCCTTTCCTGAGCCTCGGGGAATTAGTCTTCCCACAAGTCCAGTAATCAAACACCGACAGGATAGCCTCCTGATACAACATACATCGCGTCTCACCGTATATGAAAATGATGACATGTGCGAAGCACTAATATCATAGGTAGATATAGTGTAAAGCATTAATCGCAGTAAAAATATGCATTCGTACACATTCATCATAAATGTAAATGCAACATCCACACACAAGCATATAATAGTTTTGAAAAGGTTGTAGTAGCGGCTTAAATCCTCTTACTAGAGTCCTCAGCAGAGTTGCCACCTGTCAACGTTGGGATTTTTATTTGTCCCTTTTCGTTACCTGTTCTTTTGTGTTCTCATTTTAGGTGAGATTTGTTTGAAAAAATAAGTGAAAAAGGTCCGACATGTGTAATGTCGACGATTGGACTATAAGAGTCACCAGTTAGTTTTTTAACTGGTTGTACCAACACAACCGAGAAAAGGTTTGCACATTGACCCAGTGATGTGACACTGCTAAACGGGTCTGTGAAACAGAGATTCATTTTAGGGTCCGGGGACTTCCTTATGAGGAGGGAAGGTGTTAGGCACCCCCCGACATCCGTGTTACCACAGTGACCGCCACTTTTCAAGAAACTGTTATATGAATGTGTGTGTGCGTGTATGTGTGTGTGGGTCAATGTGTTGTTATTTGGAAGTAGTGTTATGCCTTGTTTGCACCTATATACATAGGGTTTGAATTTATGTAAAAATTTAATTTTAAACAAGATATAGCAATGATGTTTTAAAAAGAGGTTTTTCAAACCCTCTGCTCAATAGTAATTGAGGCCTTTGATACTTCTATTTTATTCCGTATTCGGCTTGATTGATTTTATTTTACAGATGCGAGGCATCTATATAAAAATAATGTACAAAAAGGTGCGAAACTCCTCGTGGGTATGAGAACCATATGAGGAAATCTAGGCATCACAGATAAATTTACAAGCTGCTTACAGCTGAAATGGTCCATCACGGGAACCGAATCTAGATTCAGTAGACTGAATCTGTGATCACATGATTCCTAGGCTCACATAATGCCGCAGTTGATATAAAAACAGTAAGCATGTATATATATAAAAGCTGTAAATATATATATATATATATATATATATATATATATATATATAGACCTGATCACCAGCCACGAAGCACCTCCATGGGGGATCAAAAATATAAATAAAGCTGTAAAAGCTATCAACTGCCACGGAGGAACCTCCAGGCGGGACAAAATGTACAGAAAGCAGTAAAAACGGTCAACCATCACGAAGTAAACTCCAAGTGGGACGAAATGTATAGAAAGTAGTAAAAATGGTCAACCACCACGAAGTAGACTCCAAGTGGGACGAAATGTAAATATATATATATATATATATATATATATATATAAAAGCATGTAAACACACCGGATATAAAATCCAGGCTCATCGGACAAAGTCCAACAACAGTTAATATATATAAGTATATATATATATTAAAGCAGTAAACGCACCGGATATAAAATCCAGGCTCATCGAACAAAGTTCATATATATAATATATATATATATATATATATATATATATATATATATATATATATACGAAAGCAATTAAACGCTCCGGATATAAAATCCAGACTCATCGAACAAAGTTCGACAACAGTTAATATATATATATATATATATATATATATATATATATATATATATATATATATATTAAAGCAGTAAACGCTCCAGACCGAAGTCTAGGCTCAATCGAGGCATAACTCGATAATGTTAGTTCATATATATAAATATATATGTATATACAAACTGAAATAAAACCACGGACCGAAGTCCGAGCAAACACACGCAACGCGACTCTCAACGTGAAGAAAGGTATGTGCAAAGATGAAGAGAAAGGCTTTAAAGTGTGTGAGAAGGCTTACAGTGGGCTGCTAAAGAAGACTTCTATATCTTTAAAATGGATAAACACTGGCTACCGCCGGTACAAAAGTAGCTATATATGAGCTCACAAGTGTTTAAAATGAGAAAGCACTCAGTATAGGGTGATTGTAGAGCAAATTGGGCAGGGCTTCCTCGCTATTTCTCTTACAAATAAGGCCACCCCAAGCCCCAAGCCTTATATATATAGAGGAGGGTGCCGCAGGTCTACCTGCGGCTACCCGTGATGCCCAAGATGCCCAGTAATGTGGGTCCCGTCGTGTCGAAGTACGTACACTCGGACAATACGCTATTTGCTCAGTCGTTCATAACTTTCAATCTGGGAGTCTGATGGAAGCATGCCTTACTATTCCAGAAAGTTCTTTCTGAGAGCTACACAATGAAATAGGATTTTTCCTTTTTTGATTCTATGAAGATGGGTTCGTGATCGAAATAGCATTTCTGAGTTTCTGTCAGGCAATCCGGTGAGTCGTTTTGTGTAGTTTATGCTTAAACGTTAAGATTTGGTTTTTGTGGGACTTCTATTGAAGTATTTTGAGTTGAAATGAGTATATTTGATGTGAGATAAAGTTGAGTTGGCAAAATAACCATTTTGCCCATCCCAGGGTTATCACCAGTTTTTACGCAGTTGTAGCAGTCTTTTCTCAGGGTTATCTCTGATGTTGTCATGATGTTAACTCTGAATATCCTCAGGGTTATCTCTGATATTAGAATTGATGTTGTGGTCCTCCAGGGTTACATTTAGAGTGTGAAAGACGCTTTTGTCCTCCTGCATAGTTAGTAACAGGAAAATGAAAATTTTGAGTGTCTACAGCGACTCAAGATGGGTGATGTATACCTATTTTGGGGGTGTCACATAGAAGATTTAGAATACATATGCTTCCACCATCAACTTCACTTTCTATAATAATTCATTGCTTAATCATCTTTAATTCTCCATTCACAACTTTTTTATACCCTAGTATAGTTCATCAAACTTACCACATGTTATGAGTTCTGGAACTTTCCACAATAATATGAGTTTAGGAAATTATCCTAGCAATATGAAGTTTAAGAACCAATCAAGAACTGTCCATACGCTTAGGGGTTCAAAAACATACCATACGATTATAAGTCACAAACTTACCATAAGTATGAGTTTTACGAACTCACACCTAACCCTATATTCTCTACCTATTCGTTATACAAATAAGAAAAGAATCACCTTCTCAACATGTATATAGCAAATAGCGCAACACCAGGTTCCAATGATTATCAATGTAAGAAGCTAAGTGGTTGTTGAACCAAACCCAATCCCCTGCCCATACAGGGAATTGGTTAACTCAGCCACTAATCAATATAGGAAGCTAAGTGGTTGTTACACCAAGGATAAATCATTGCCCATACAAGGAATTGTTCAACTCAACCACTATATCAATATAGGAAGTTAAGTGGTTCTCAAACCAAGTACAAATTCCTTGCCAATACAAGGAATCATACAACTTAGTTGCTGACATGAGTCCTAAATTGAAATCCCACATGATCCTGACTTTCTCTTTTCTTAATACGAATTTTTTTTAATCTGTATCTTAACATTTACCACTCTTTTTTGAGTTTACATCGTACTATTTCATAGTACCTTCTCTTTATATATTCAAGCTATATCATTCCAATCACTTAACATATCATATGTTATTCAATAAATTAATATGATCACGTCGTGATCTTATTTTGTAATCATTTCTCCTTATACTTATGATCATTTTATTCTACGATCTTCTTATTCTTCTCTTTAATCATTTTATATTATGATTTTATTTACACTTTTCATCTTATAGACATCGTCTATTTATTATCAGTTTTTATTTTTATTATTGGAGTCAGGTAACTCCGAATTCTTATCTTTATATCTCTTCAAGATTCTTCTTTGAATCTTATTTATCATTCTCTTTACTTTAATAATGAATTTCCTAAATTCAACTCTTATCGCTTAAACTCTATTCGAGTTTATTACTTATCATCTTTATCCTCATATATAAGGTTATATCCTAAGGTACTTCTACCTAAGGTTTATAACTAACAGCTTTGATACCAACATGTGACGTTCCCAAATCTGGGTACTTTTTACCTCGGATCTGGTACATCATTTTTATAACTATTGTGAAAGATATAAACATAAATTATTTATACAATGAACCTTTATAACGTAAACCCCAAGGTCTACAACCTTAACTTAATATATACCTTCAATATCTTAAAGGTTTACAATATCATTTGCATTAGAAAATTCAATAGTTCTAACTTCATAATAGTTTGGTCTTGCACTTTTCCTTTGCCTCTGTCTTTATTCAAGTTTTCATCTTAATCTGAAAATTTTATCATGATATAGCAAGGGTGAGCAACAAATTTGCCCAGCAAGTTTTACATACAATGAAGATATATCATGATTGAAAAGAAAGAACAAGCTTTCAAGTTTTCAACAATGTAATAATTGTGAAATAACATGAATCAAGTGTCAATAATTGAATGACGGAATCAATAATGTTTGAAGGTTAATAATGATCATGAACAATTTAACTGAACCTTATGGTAATGAAGGTGATCAGCCTTTTATACGTGATGAACATATGCAACATGCACTAAGTGTGAATCAAAAATCAGTGTAGATGTGAATAATCAACAATAATTATTCACTAATATGCTTTAAACATACAACTCAAGTTTGAGTTAAGGAAAGTTACATGTACCGCTGATTACCGCTAAGCAATCTAATTTAATCTCTCATGAAAGACCTATTAATTATAAGGTTGATCTTTCAATTAGCATAACATACATGTTAGCTCATAATACTATTACTTTATCCATAAACTATCTAACACTTAATCACAAAAATCAAATATTAGATAACATTTTAATACATCAGTATTATTATCGTCCGTTGATAATTTTTCAATCACTATATCATATACATTATGATTTAACACCTTAATCTTACATATTATAAGTTCTTCTTTATTATCCAGTAAGCTGAATACTAATATTATAATCTGGATTATCCATACATACTAATCCAGCAACCTGGATTGACCAATCCAACAACCTGGATCGACCAATCCAGTAACCTAGATTTAAACTGTCCTACAGTCTAGTAACCTGGATTCACTAATTCAGCAACTCTAATTCAGCAAACCGAATATACCAATTCAGCAAGCCGAATTCAAGCTAACATAATTAATCCAACAAGTTGAATATATCAATCGAGCAACTTGGATTTAAACTGTTTTCAATTCATTAAGCTGTTTCTAATCCAGCAAACTGTTTTCCTTTCCAACATATTAAATTTCCAATGCATCATACTATACATTCAATATATCCTATTGGATGTCTAATTAATAACTTAACTCCTCTTTTAAACTCTATTTAATGTTATTAATTATTTAATAACATTAAATTCACTTACTAATATTATTAACCACTAAATTATATTTTAAATCAATGATTTAATAACACTTTAATCTAAATGTTACCAATCACTTAATAATATCTTAATCTAATATTATTAATCCTTTAATAATATTTTAATCATTTGCAAAACTTATAAACAATTTATTTTAATTGTTTAATCTTTACTAATTCATTTATTTAATGAACCAAAAATGACATAGCCATAATATTTCATCAACAATGAACAAAATACTATTCAAAAATCTTCACATACTCTATTTAGAGTTTTCAAGCCATAACATCCTATTTTTCAAATTTTTAACATCACATAACAAATTTAATTCATTTATTCATAACCAAACCATTTCCATGAAAAATACCAAATAAGTTCCAAAAATATTTCTTTTCAAGGATTTGGCAGAATATAGTTCCATATTGAACATATATATTTCCTGGAATTTTTAAAATTCCTTTACTATTTTTTAAATGGACAAAATAGTCGGACTTTTCTACATTTATCATAAACTGAGTTTTTGTCCAAATATTCTGACACTTTCAGGATATGTTCCTGTTATATACATGTACTCCCAGTAATAATTTCACAATTTTAGGAGTTAACCACAAGGAGTTATTCAGGTTTATATTTAAATTAGTCTTTTCCCGTAAAATCCATAACTCTCATTCTATACATCCAAAGATCATCATATTTGGATAGAATGTAGTTAACTCATCAAATTATCATTCCAATTTTTTTCAGAACTTTTGAAGGTCGAAAAAATTATAAAAATGCCCCTAGCAGAAACTGCCCCAAAATAGTTTATTTCCTTCTTCAAAAATCGGGATTGTTTCTGCTAAATCAGCCAAAACGACTTGTAAACTCAACATTTTTGAGTGCTACAACTTGGTTTTACTAGATAACATATACATCTAGCACCTCTCTTTGACGGATTGTAAAAAGAAGGTGTAGATTAAAAACGGTGAAAAGTACATAAAAGTTAGGGTTTCTAAACTAGAAAATTTATTTTTCTTTTCTTTTGATTTCCAAATAAATCAACACCCAATATGGGTAGATCTAAACATAAAACACTCATCAACAACAAAATCTCAAGTTTTTGAGTTTAGAAACTTAGATCCAAGTTTTGATTTACAATAATCAAAATAAATGTATAAACTAGTTACCTTAGTTCAAAATATTCCTTCTTCTATTCTTCCCTTTCTTGGCCACTCTTTTTTCTCCTCTTTTCTCTCTCATAGGGCTACCGTCCCTCATCTCCTTCTCCCTCCATGGCTATCGCCACTCCCTTCTTTCTCTCTCTCTCTCTTCTCTTTCTTCTTTTTTCCTTTTATCTTTCTTCTTTTTCTTTCTTCTTATCTTCTTTCCTCCTCTTATCTTCTTTTTCCCGTTTCCCTTTTCTCTCTTCCTTAATTGACCGGCCATGTGACCTTATCATCTCAAAATATCATTTTTTTAATGCTTTAGTTAATGTCCAAAATGCCATTCTTCAATTGGGCTTAAAATTGGGCCACTTTATTTAAATGCTTTGAGCTAGCAAATCAACATAGTTCATTGGGCCATGGAAAAATTGACGTAGTCCAATACTTTCATCTTATCCTACCTAAATATTTAATTAGGATTTCCATTCCACACACTTAGAATTTAAATCATTACTCTTGAACATTAAATTTTATAACTCCATTAAACTTGCTATAATTAAGTTATAAAATTAATAAATTGAGATAGTAAAATATATCTCCTTAAATTAATATAATTTTTAATATTATTATTCTCTCACATGTTTCTTAACAAATAAACTTAGTTTGGGCCACTTAATTTAATGTGTTGGGCTTATTGGGTCATTTTCCCTCATTCTTGATTTAATTTCTAATACTTTATTTACTTAGCAAATGTCTCACATGTTCCTTAACAATTGGGCTCAGTTGGAATACAAATTCTTATCCATGTACATTTAATTTCTTAACCTAATTAGTCTTGTTTTAATTAGGTTATAAAATTAATTAATTTAGATATATAAAATAAATCTCTTGGAATTAGTATATATTTTAAATACCATAATTCTCTCATACCATACATTATTCAATTTTTCATTCCTAATATATAATTAGGTTACATTAGTTTTTTTTATTTGTTTATATAATAAATAAATATAAACAATATCATAATATTCATATTTACTTACTCACATATTCATTCAAAATAATTTAATAGATTGAGACATGATCCATAAATCTCTTAGATTAGGTCACTAGTATATAATTAAATACTAGAACTACTAAATAAAGATAACCATTTAGGTTATTTAATTCTCATACCTAATTTAAATAAATTACTTAAATTATACAATTTATATTGTATAATTAAATTTAATTTCTTCCTTCTCTCCATTAATTGTTTTCAACAATTTATTTATATATTAAATATATGATTTAATATATTCAATCATTTATTCAAATATGAATTTAATTTACTAACAACTTTGATACAAATATACATATTTTACATATTGGATCTCATCTCATATTTTTACTTTACATCATTTGGTATAATATTAAATATTATACTATTATCCATGTAACATAATATCATATATCCAATTATTTCCTTTCCTTTCTATAAATTATTTTTAGAATTTATTTAACAATAGTAAATATATTAATATATTTACCACATTAAATACATACATACATTACACTCAATAATGTAATATATGATTTCTTCAATAAAATAATGGTTATACATGAAGTATATTTAATGTCACCAATTTACCACATTAAAATAATTTAATATTATAAATTATTTTAATTTTATCCATCTAATTTCTTTTAATAATTTACTCATACACCTTACTTACATATAATAAATATATAGCTCTAATATATTTATTATACATCACATCACATATTGCATGACACATATTCTTTTGTGCACTACAATATCACATAACATATCATCAAATAAGAATTTTCTTTATTTAATTCTTATTTTAATACCCAAAAATTTGAGTTATCACAATGTCGAACTCCTTGTGGGCATGAGAGTCATCTAAAGATATTCAAACACCGTAGATAATTTACAAGTTGACTGCAGCTGCAAAATGTCCATCACACGAACCGAATCTAGATTCAGAAGCTGAATCTGTGATCACATGATTCCTAGGCTCACATGAAAAAGAAATATGTACAAAAGCTAAAAAAAAGAACTATATTTAAGTAAATCTAAACCATTCTAGCTTCAACGATTCCAGTTTAGTCACCATGAACCGGTTAAAAATAGAAATAACCAGATTTAGGCAAATCTAGCCCGCAGGCTGAAAGAATAAATATCTACATTATAAAAGCAGTAAGCATATATTTATATAAAAGCGGTATATATATATATTTATATTTATATAAAGCATATATATATATATATATATATATATATATATATATATATATCAATATATATATATATATATATATATATATATATATATGCAATAAAAAGCCACGGATCGACATATATAAGCAATAAAAAGCTTAAAACCCTGAAAATTCTTACAGTGGGATACCAAGAAGACTTTAGATAGCTTTTGATCACTGAAAACTCTATTTCCACCGGTTAAACTTCAGTATGTAGTAAAACACGAGCTTACAAGTGTTTAGAAAGAAGAATCACTCAGTTTAGAGTACTCTAGCAGTGTTTACAGGCTGAAATGGACAGAGTTTTCTCTCATTTTCTCTTCTTTTTTTCAAATGAGTTGCCAAGAGCTCATATTTAAAGACCAGATGGTCGCGGGTCTACCTGCGGCTACCCAAGGTGCCTCGAGCCATATGGGTCCTGTCGTCTCGAAGTACGTGCACTGTGGATAAGCGATGTCTACTCGAACCTTCATAACTTTCAATATAGGCTTCCGATAAAGGAGTGCTATACCTTTTCGAAAAGCTGTTGTCAAGAGCTACACAATGACATGGGATTAGAGGTTGTACGAAGCCAGGATGATGGGTCTATGACCAGATCTCAAAGTCTTCAAAGTCTATCCGTTATACTACCTTGTGTAGTAGTCACTCAGGATTTGAGCTGTAGTTCTTGTGGGACATCTTGATACGTAGCATGGATTCAATTGTGTTAAGACGATGTGAATGTAGCATTGAGGTGGCAAAATGATGATTTTGCCCCCATCGGGGTTATCTTCAGCATTTGCACAAATGTAGCAGTCGTTACTCAGGGTTATCTCTAAGATTGGGCTGCTGTGAATGCTGAATGTCCTCAGGGTTATCTTTGAGGTGTGCTTGACCTCCCGGGGTTATCTTCGGGGTTGAAACTAAGTGTCTCGGGGTTGTCTCCAGGGTTAAAACTGACTTTTCTGGGGTTATCTCCGAAACTAGAAATGCATCCCTCGTAGTTATCTCCGATGTTGGAACTGAATCTCCTGGGGTTATCTCCAGGATTAAAACTTATTTGACTTCCAAGGTTATCTCTGGAATACAATTTTGCCCTCCTATAGTGTTAGTAACAGGAACGAAAATTTTTGAGTGTCTACAATATCTAAGTTTGGAGCACTCTAGAAGAGGTTAAGGGCTTAAATGGACAGAGTTTTCTCTCTATTCCTTCTTCTTCTTTTTCATATGAGCTGGTGGGGGGTCTATTTAAAAACCAAGGTGGTCGCAGGTCAACCCACGGCAGCCACGGGTCTACCTGTGACTCCTCAGGTTGCCCCGGGCCTCGTGGGTCCTGAACACTCGAAGTACATGCACTCGAACAACGCGTTGTCCGCTTAAACCTTCATAACTTTTAATCCGTGAATTTAATAGAGGCGCGTTATACCTTTCGAAAAAGCCTTTGACGAGAGCTACACAATGACATAGGATTTGACATTTTCTGAATTTAGGATGATGGGTCCATGACCAAATCTCCAGGTCTTCGTAGTCTATCTGTTGAGCTGTCTTATATTGTTTTCACTCGGGATTGAAGTTATGGTTCTGCGGGACTTCTTTTGCAATGATTTGAGATTATTTGATTTTAAATTGGTGTTGAGTTGGCAAAATGATGATTTTGCCCCTCTCGGGTTAATTTCGGCTTTGATGCAGTTGTAGCAGTCTTTTCTCAGGCCTATCTCTGAGATTACACTACTGTTGATTCTGACAGTCCTATGGGTTATCTCTAAGGTTGATTTAACGTCTCGGGGTTGACTCCGAGCTTTGAACTTGATCTCTTGGGGTTATTTCAGGGGCTGGATCTTGATCTCCTAGGGTTATCACCGGGGTTGGATTTGATGTCCCGTGGTTGTCTTCGGGGTTAGATTTGATGTCACGGGGTTATCTCTAAAGCTTATATTTAATCTCTCAGGGTTGTCTCCAGGGTTTGAATTTTGATATCCCAGGGTTATCTCTGAAAGACGATTCTGCCCTTCTACATGGTTAGTAATGGGAATACAAAATTTCAAGTGTCTACAGATGCCCCTCTTTATCATGTTTATGCAATGTAACGGCATAGCATGATAAACATTACTAGATTCTTAAAATATGACAAGATTAAATGATGTTATGCAATGTAGCATGATGTGATGTTATGACTGCTGGATTTTTTGTTGTTGGAATTATTTCCAATGGGATTTTAACTGCCTGCTCTCGCCACTTCTATTAGGGATGAAGTTATCAATGATGGTTTCTCTTAAACTGCTTTAATATCTACTCGGACGGTAGTTTACAAAGCTTTCAGTACCGGATCTTTCCCAAAGCTACGCTAGGGTTGTCGCCAACGGTTTGAAATGTCCATTAGTGCTATTTAAGACCGTTTCGACAATAAGTCGCAGAGATGTTTTCAAGATCCCTGCTGTGCAGGTTTTCCAATGGTTGAGACCATCAAATTTTGATATTGGGGTTGTCACCAACGTCCTTGATCCTTTGGATGTTTTTTCCACCGAAGGTGTTCTTCTCTTTTGCGAGTGACTCTCGGGGGATTATTGATATTTCATCCTGATGATAGCTTGGCTTGGTTGCCATCATTGGATTCTTCCTTCTATTACGCTGGCACTATCACCATCGCTCTGACTTTCTATCAAATAGGATTTTGACTGTGTACTTTCAAAGCAACCTTACAATATTTATTCAAACGGTAGTGTTATGAAGGTTGACCATCACTGACTCTCCTTGGTGCCTACTTGAATAGTAGTTTACAACGGTCTGGAAATCATCGAGCCTTGAACAGTACTTGAAGATGGTTTTCCATGGTTTTCATTATCAGTTTTTTCTTGATGCTACGTTGGAGTTGTCGCCAACGATTTACAACGTCAAATCTTCTGACCTTCGTTGAAGTAGTTTTCAATGATTTGTATCACCGAACCATTTCTGATGCTATGCTGGAATTGTCGCCAACATTTTACAGTGTCAGGGATGTCTAACCTTCGTTGAAGTAGTCTTCAACGACTTGCATCACCGAACAATTCCTGATGCTACGTTGGAGTTGTTGCTAATGATTTGCAGTGTCAGGGATGTCTGATATCACTGTTGGGGAGATCTTTTTGACAAATTAAGCCCCTGATAAATTTGGATGTTTTGATTGCAATCAAGACCCCCGGTTCATGGCATCAAACCTTCACGATGCTTTGACAAGGGCCGTTTTCAATAGCTTTTATCATCAGTTCTCTGAGCCCCACCTCTGGGTGAATACCAGTGACTTATATGTAGACTCAAAGTTTGGTCTCTGAATTCTGGATTTCAAGCCATTTTCGCTCAATCGCGTAGAACCTGTTTCCCTGATTTGACTTTTTAGCTTCCAAAAACTCCGTTGTAACTCAAATTTGATCAAGCCGGAGGGGGTGGAGACCGCCCTGGGTAGCCACAGGTAGACTCGAGGCCACCCATGGGTATATGTGCACCCTCTCTTCTCTTTCACAAGTCATTTTCAAGTTGAACCACATAGGAAATCCAAAATTTCTCCTTCAGATCTACTGAGTTCGGGCTGCTTTTTACAAATTTCGTCACCGTACAAACGTTCTGCAATATACTGGTAATGTTTACTTATTTTCTTTTCAAGTTTTGACCGTTAGAACATTAAATATCATATAGAATGCTCCTACACACAAAGTAGTGAATATACATGCTCATATGACTTGATAAAAATTATTCAACCTAGAAAATGTTAATATTATACCATGTTGAACGTGTTGATGTGAAAAAATTTGACTTTTGAGACAGTCATTTGGTACCTTTTTTTCCTATTTTATTCATCCTATTTGATGATAAATGAGCAAAGTTTTTAAAATAAAGCACACCTAGCAATGGCACCTTTTTCCCTATTTTGACTTTTCAGCTTTTGGTACCTCCGTTGCAACTCAAATTTGATCAATCCGGAAGGGGTGGGGACCAACTTGGGTAGCTGTAGGTAAATCCATGGCTACCGCGGGTTGACCTGCGGCCACCCGTGGGTTATATACTCCCTCCCATCTCTTTCACAAGTTATTTTCAAGTTGAAGCCACACAAAAAAATTCGAGATTTCTTCTTTAGATCTATTAAGTTCAGGTTGTTTTCTATAAAATCCAACAGTATACAATCGTTTTGCACTATCCTGGTAACATTTACATGTTTTCTTTTCCAGTTTTAATCGTTGGAATGTGAGATCATACAGAATGCTTCTAAACACATAGTAGTGAATATGCATGCTCATATGACTTGATAAAACTTATTCAACACAGTAAATGTTAATCTTTTACCATGCTGAATGTATTTATGTGAAATAATTAACTTTTGAAACAGTCAATTGGCACCCTTTTCTGCTATTTTTTTCATCATATTTGAGGACAAATGAGCAAAGGTTTTAAAGTAAAGCACATCTGGTAATTAGGCTACCATGATGGATTTAATTTTGATGTTTTTTCATGCATATAAGATGTTCATGACTTTGTGTTGGTGTGCTACTAAATGGCCACCTAGTCATACCTATGTGCATATAGACAGTCCATTTTACAAAGGAGACTCTGGCAAAAAAAATTCACGAATCTAGGCATTTAATGAACATGAAATATTAACTCTATTGTGGATGTATGTTAAATCAATGCATGTATGCATGAAGTAATGATTTGAATTTAATGAGCTTCAGTTTAGAATTTATTTTACCCTTTCTGAGGTGATTTGGAGACTTTTGTCCAGATCATGGATCCAGATCAGCCGAGTAGCTCTCGTAGGGCCCCTTTAGGTGTGAGGAGGAGAGCTTCAGATGTTCCTCAGCCTCGACCAACCCGGCAGCCTCGCCGGTTGACTGAGTCAGTTATTCTCCCTATCCGAGTTGAAAGACCGGATGTCGTGGACGAGAATGAGGACGTTCCTATTGCAGATCCTGCTCCTTCTTCTTCCATTCCCCGCCAGGAGCTTCTAGCTATTAGTGTGATGATTCCAAATCTATTGGATGATTTGAGTTGTCATCCCTCGATTTATCTTCATACGAACGAGGTAATAGCCGTTTCCATCTTTTTTTCCCACTTTTGGGGCAAGGGTTTTGATCTTGATTTGCAATTTGATGCAGGTTCCCGACTTTACTCAACCCATGGGGAACTGGTTTAGCAGTCATTCTCTATACAAGACCCTCCATTCAGAGTACCGAGAGATTGTGCATTCATGGATGAGAATGGTACCATTAAGCAGATGGTCGTAGATCTTCTGTCACGCATGGATACCTTGGGGCAGGAGCTTATAGATTCACGTCCATCTTCTGAGAGGGATACCATGTTGGAATTGCTGGCCCGTTTATCTATGGGTTTGTAGATTAGCTTTTATTTTCCTACATAAACTAGGTTAGTCATTTTTGTCATCCACAGGACACATTGTATATATCAAACAGTATTATATGGCAAGGAAATATATTTTGATTCACTTCCCTTTTAGATATGCCTTGTTACTTACTTGATAGTTGCCATTTTCTTTATGACGTGCTATCTTGATGTATCCTGAACTTCTCCTTGATGGATGGACATTGAGATGTCCCAGGATCTTTCAGAATGGGATGTTGATCTTTGGGTTTCCCATTTTTTGGTGACTTGGGACTAATTTTTGATGTGGTTAAGGTTTAAGTAAAGGTTTTTGGCTATCCTCTTTGAGGGTTCGATCGCACCATAGATGGCTACCCACGTACTCCCATTAATGAGGGGAGACCAGGTATTTCTTGCTCTATGGTTTGGTTTTCCACTTTGAGGGTTTGACCGCACCATAGATGGATGCCTACGTACTCCCATTGATAAGGGGAGATCAGGTAGTTCCTGCTCTATAGTTTGAGTCATTGAAATGTTGTGGTTAGACCACACCATAGATGGATGCTTACGTACTCCCATTGATGAGGGGAGATCAGGCAGTTCCTGCTCTATGATTTGGTGACCTGAATGGATTTTGAGTTTTTTGGTTGAGGTTAGACCGCGCCATAGTTGGCTGCCTACGTACTCCCATTGATGAGGGGAGATCAGGTCTTTCGTAGTTCATACTCTGGTGAGCTGTTGAAAGGTTTAAAAGTTGAATGGGTTTTTAAAATATTTGTTTGGTTTAACAGTACCATAGATGGCTGCCTACGTACTCCCATAGATGAGGGGAGATCAGGTATTTCGTAGTTCATAGGTTGGTGCGGCTTTAAAACCTGAATTGACTTAATTGATTGATTGATTTCTTTCAGAACCAGAATGTTGGTTTGCAGGTGATTTCAGACGTAATACCTTTTCATGGTGTCTGAATTGATAAGTTGAGGAAATTCTTTGCCATCCATTTCTTGCAATCTGAGGGCTCTTCCTGTCAATAATTTGACAATGAACGAGCCTTCCCAGTTTGGGGCGAACTTTCCTTTAGATTCATCTTGACTGGAAAGGACTTTCTTTAAGACCAAGTCATTTTCTTTGAATTGTCGTAGCTGGACTTTCTTGTTGTAGGACCGAGCAATCCTCTATTGATATAATTGACTATGAAAGATGGTTGTGGCCATCCTCTCATCTATCAGAGATAATTGTTGGTACTGGTCTTGCAATCACTGGTCTTCCTCCATTTAAGCATCTATTAATGCTCTTAATGACTTCATTTATACCTCTATGGGAAGCACTACCTCCATGCCATAGACCAACGAGTAAGGGGTAGCCCCAGTAGAAGTATGTATTGACGTTCTGTAGGCTAGCAAAGTTAGAGGCAATAAGTTAAGCCATCCTTTATGATTGGCGGGCATCTTTTGCATGATTTTTTTGATGTTCTTATTGGCTGCTTCAATAACACCATTCATCTTTGGATGATATATGACGGAGTTAAGATGCTTGATGTGGAATTTGCTGCATAATTCCTCCATCATCTGGTTGTTTAGATTTTTGGCTTTATCTGATATGATCACCTCCGGTTGTCCATATCGACAAATGACATTATTTTTTATGAAACCAATGATTACCACTTTGGTGACTTTGGGAAAAGAGGCCGCTTCTACCCACTTGGTGAAGTAGGTGATCATGGTGAAGATAAATCGATGACCATAGTTGGCTTTGGGCTCGACTGTCCCGATCACGTCCATTCCCCACATTGAAAAGGGCCATGGTGAACTCATATTTTGGAGTTCACTTGGAGGAGCGTGGATGGAATTTCTATGAATTTGGCATTGATAGCATCTCCTGACGTGACTATCACAGTCAGCTTTGAGAGATATCCAATAATGTTATGTTCTTAATATCTTCTTGGCAAGTAAAGGACCGCTCATGTGTGGACCATATACTCCACCATGGATTTCATCCATGAGTCTTTGGGCTTGGTAGCATCTTAGAAAGCCTATTCCCACATCCCTTTTGTAAAGTGCTTCTCTGCTTAGATAGGATTTCATGGCCATTTTATGGATCCATTTTCTTTCAACTTGACTTTCCCTAGTGGGCGTAGATCTATCTCGTAGATACTCTTTGATGAAATGGTACCAGGGGTATTGGATGGGAGGCAATTCATTCGATATTTCTCCAATGTAATTTTCATAGGTTGGTGCCTTCTGGCTTGCAAGTTTGATATTTGGGATGCCTCCCCTTTCAGGTATGTTGATCAAGGAGGCCAGGGTTGCTAGTGCATCCACGAAATCATTTTTATTCCAAGGAAGGTGGATGAAGGATATTTCTTCAAACTCCATAGCCATCTTGATAACTTGTCGATGGTAAGGCAGAAAATGTAATTCTTTGGTGTGATATGCCCCAGTGGTTTGTTTGATGACCAGGTCGAAATCCCCAAAGATAGTTAACCATTTAACACCCATTGATTGGGCCAGTTTCAACCCCATTATACAACCTTCGTACTCATCCGTGTTGTTGGTGTTAACAAACTACAATTTGAAAGCAATGGGATAATGTTCTCCCATAGCATAGATACCATAACTGCCCTTGCTCTGGCACCTTCCATGTTTATAGCTCCATCAAAATACAATTTCCCAGCTCGGACTGTATTCTCCTGATGGCATTGTTGAATTGTCATTACTCCATCATCAGGGAAATACGTTTTCAAGGATTCAAAATTCCCTGATGGTGTTGCAGCCAATAGATCAGCAATTCCTTGACCTTGGATAGAATTTTAAGTCACGTAAAAGATGTCAAATTATTGTAAGATCAATTGCCATTTGGACAGTTAACAAATCAACATGGGTTTGTTGAAGATATACTTCAAAGGATCCATGCGGGATATGAGATGGGTTGTGTGACCATGGAAATAATGTTGTAATCTCATGGAGGCCCGTGCTAATGCACAGCAAGTTTTTTCAATCAAAGTGTACTTTTACTCACCGCTGTTGAATCTTTTGTTGAGGTAATAGATAGCTATTTTCTTACCTCTATCGTCTCTTTGTCCATGCATGCAGCCCATAGCATTGTCATTGACTGACAGGTACATAAACATGGGAACATTGTCCCTTGAAGGTACCAAGACGAGAGCTTTGACCAATTATTTTTTGATGGAAAGGAAGGTTTTTTGACACTCTTCATTCCACTTCATGGAGGAGTTTTTCCTTAACAGCTTGAAGATGGGTTCACACGTTGTTGTGAGTTAGGAGATGAATCTGCTGATGAAATTAAATCTCCCCAAAAATCCTCGTATTTCCCTCTCTATTTGGGGCACGGGCATCTCAATGACAACTTTAATTTTGACAGGATCCAGTTCAATGCCTCTGTGGCTTATTAGAAATCCTAGCAATTTGCCTAACTTGAAACCTAAGGCACACTTGGCCGAATTTAGCTTCAAGTTGTATTTGCACAACCGATTAAAAACCTTTTTGAGATGGTCTATATGGTCCTCCTCCCTCCAGAATTTGATGATGATGTCATCCACACAGACCTCTATTTCTTTGTGCATTAAATCATGGAAAAGAGCCATCATGGCTCACTAATAGGTAGCACCGGCATTGATAAGGCCAAATGGCAGTCGTCTATAACAAAAGGTTTCCTAGGGAGTGATGAAGGATGTTTTCTCTTGGTCCTCTTCAGTAACCATGATCTGGTGGTACCTAGCGAAGCAGTTGACAAAAGAGTACATGTCATACTGAGCCGTATTATCTATTAGTATGTGAATAAAAGGTACTGGGAAATTATTTTTGAGACAAGCTTTATTCAAATCCTTGTAATCCACGCTATGCGTACCTTCCCTCCGGGCTTAGGCACAGGAACTATGTTGGATAGCCACTCAGGGTAGGTTGATACCATGATGATGTCGGCTTTGAATTGTTTAACAATTTCTTCTTTGACTTTCAAACTCCATTCAGGTTTCAATCGCCTGAGCTTCTATTTGACTGGCTTGAATCCTTCTTTAATGGGCAGGCAATGAATGACAATATCAGTAGACAAACAGATCATGTCCTCATGTGACCATGAAAACACATCCTGGAACTGGGTCAGTAGAACAACAAGGTCTTTCCTTTGGCTTGGGGTAAGGCCCATGCCAATCTGAATTTCTTTAGGGTTTTCTGAGGTTTCGATATTGACAGAGGTAGTTTGATCAAGGTTTGGTTTGGGTTTATCTTTGACCCATTCTTTGATCTCCTCAAGCACCTCATAGTCCTCTTATTCTTCTTTCTCAATTCCCATCAAATCAAAGTCCAACTTTACATCAAAGTTGTAGCCATTGGGGAGATTTGGCATTTCATTAGCAAGGTTAGGCAAATCCAATTCTGGAGTCCTGAAAACAAAATGCCTTCACTCAATATATGAGATTGTTTGATCATACAAAGTGTTAGCAAAAGCATGACAAAAGTAATTGCTACTACTGTGCAACAAAAGTAAGTAGTTAATAATATCTACATATTGTAGGGCAAAGGGATTTTCTGCACTTGTACCCTTTTTGGCAAATGCAAGGAGTGCTGCTCCAGTTGGCTAGGGTCAAGTCCTGGTGGATAGTTGTGATGAAGGGGTGGTTTTCATCCTCCTCCTCTTTGATGATGACCATAACTGAGTTCATATTAGGGTCAATTTTTTCTTTTGACCAATTCTCCTTAGCCCTATTGATGCGAGGCGTCAGGATCTAATCTTCTGAGCAGTCATCATCTGGGATATCATCATTCATACCCTCAGCATGCACCAAAAAGTACATCTTTGATAACTCGAATTTCATTTCTTGTTTGAGTCTCTAATTCCTTTCCTCAATTTTTGGGTCTAAAATTAGGAGTTCTTTCCTACTAGCCGGCTTGGGCCTAGGAATCAACATACCCGCCACGGAAAAAGGAATTTTCCTCACAGACCTTACAGATCCTGCGTCTATAAGATTAGGCAGAAAATTGTAGAAGAAGAAACTGATGTATGCTTGTGCAGGTTCCGATGATTTGATCTAGATAAATGGCCTAATCTCGCCTTCCCTGTTTGACTGGGAATTTGAATTGGGCTTCTAATTCCTTGCTGATTCTTCCCTAACCCTTATCCAGGATAGAAACCCAAGGATATCATTTCCTGACTAGTTACTTCAGTGGAAATTCTAGGTTTTAAAGTTGGGACCCCGATAGGTTGATAATATGTGTTGCTTACCTCAAGGGCTTGAAAACTAATAGGCTCAACTCCTTCATTTAAACTGATTAGAGGCATATCACATTAGATATGGACAAGATATTTCAGTTCAGCATTGACAGTAACCAGATTACCGTTGATGTTGTATTTGACCTGTTGATGAAGAGTAGATGGAACGGCTCCTGCCATATGGATCCATGGCCTTCCCAATAGCAAATTATATCATGTGGTGATGTTGAGCACTTGAAAGGAGATGTAAAAGGTATGTGGACCGATCTCCACTGGCAGATCAAATTCTCCTACAGCATTCCGTCAAGACCCATCGAAGGCTCTTATGACTATGTGGCTTCTTCAGATCCGGTTGGGATTGATCCTCATTCTTTCTAACGTGGCATAGGGGCAGATGTTCAAGAAAGATCCTCCATCTATTAACACACCTCTGACCACATATCCTGAAGACATAGCTGCTATATACAATGGCTTGCAATGTCCCATTCCTTCGGGTGGTATGTCATCATTATTGAAAGATATCACATTACTGTTGAAAATGTGATCAACCAAATGATGAAACTTTTCAGTGTCCACCATCTTTGGCAGGTGAGCTACTTCCAGTACTTTCATTAAGACCTTACGATGATCTTTAGAAGAGAATACCAAGTCAAGAATGGATATCTGTTGAGGTGCATCTTTCAAGATTTGCAACACCTTGGTTTCATTATGCCCCATCTTGTGGAGGAATTCTTCAATTTTCTCCTCGGGCACCCTTCCCTTGGATTTGATGACTGGTTTCATCACTCGTTGTGGGAGATATAGCGGGTTTTCTTTTGATACCACAATTATTTGATTTGAAGTTCATCCCTTAACCTCCCCATAGTTCCATGGGACTTTTTTCAAGATGATGATAGGATACTGCGGCCTGAATGGAAATACCAATGGTTCTGGTGCAGCCACCTTCAAAGGGTTTTTCACTCCTTTGAGCTTTATTCCTTGAATTGTAAGAGGTGTTGCAAACAAGTCTCTTTCAGAGGATATGACTGCTATAACTTCCCTCCATCTATATGTCTAGAGGAAATATCTTCCCTTCATCAGGCAATGTTGTATCATTATCTGCCATTTGTAGGTCACCGCTGTCAATCATATTTTAGATGAGATGACGAAGTGACCAGCAACTTTCAGTGTTATGACCACGAGTATTGGAGTGGTATTGACAAACCCCGGTAGCATCAAATCTCTTTGAATATGGATTGATTGGGGGTAACATTGATGTGATCTTCCCTTCATTTATCAACATCTGCAAGATTTCTTCCATTGGTTGACCCAAATGGGTGAACTCCCTTTGGTTTGCATAGTCCCGACGAGCCTGGGATCTTGCTTTTCTTGCAAGTTTTTCTTCCAAGGTTTCATTCTCTTGGGCTTGTTGTTGATTCTTTGTGATAAGGGAGAGGGGACTTGGATGCTCCTGACTAGGCAATTGTCGTGTAACTTGGTACTGATGTATCACCAGTTTTGCCAGTTGATCAATATGTTCTATCATAAACTTCATTTCACGTTCTATCATAAACCAAAATTTTGAATAATCCCATTTATCGGAATTATCTTTGCTGGTTTGGAGAGAACCACCCACATATCTGAGGTAATTGGAAATTTATCCACTCCCTCTGTTGATCATGTTGACATTCTCTTCCTTGTGTTGAGGGAGAGAATTATTGTAACGCCCGAGAAAATCGAATTTTTATTACAATTAAATTTTTATTTGATTATGTGAATTAAATGAATTTAATTGAATTCTTTGTGAAGTAAACTATGTGAAGGTCGTTCTATGACCTAGAATGTGCTAACGTGGTTAGTATTCTGGCTACGTGGTAGAAATAGTTGTTTGGAATTTCCAAGACGGTAATAATTATTTTCTGAGAAGTTTCCGTAAAAACACTATTCATCCGTTTCTGTCCGAGGAATTATTTTGAAATTCCGAGAAACGAGTAATGATAGAATATCGTGATGAGATGGAATATCTGATAATATTTTATTTATGGCAAAAACGAAGTTTTCGCCTGCGGACTTAAAACCTAAGGGTTAAGTATATCGATTTTCGAGAAGGAAATAATATGCGTAGAAGGAATGGCGTTAGGTTTTATTCAAGTGTTATACAATTGGTGGTGCTAGTTAGTACCTATGTATAATATGTTAAGTAAATACGAGGTACAATACGCTTATTATACTTATGGTATACGAAAGGAATACGTGAATCGTACGTGTAGAATACGATGCGTGTCATAAGATTAATCTAATGTATCAATGAGTAATTCATTTGTATTGGATTATGAGTAGCCCAATCAGTTGAATGACTAAGCCCAATGAGATGATGGGTTAAGTCCAAGTCAAGGCCCAATGTTTAATTAGTTAAGCCCAATTCATTAAAATCGAACCGTGGGTCGAACCGGTGGGTCACCCAATGGGTATAACCCATAGGGCAACCCATGGGATGTCACAAGAGGGGAGGTGGGCCGGCCACCTTGGTGTGCAAGCCAAGCATAAGGCTGGGTCACCAAGTACCTTACTTGGTGACCACACATGAATAGTAAGGAGATGGGATTTAATGTCTAAATTGCCCTCCATTCTAAATTCTATAAATAGGAAGCTAGGTTGATTCATTTGAGATTTTTACCAAGACTCAACTTAGATTATTTGAGAGAGAAAAGAGAACTATACTTGCAAAAACATACAATTAGAAGCTTTAAACTTATATTCTTCCAAGAGATTTCCAAGAGTTCTTATGGTATAATCCTTATCTTTCATCTCCCTTTCTTTTTGATTTGTCTTTTATATTGGAGAATCATAGAGGGATGGTATACGCCTTGTATGAGGGATTAAAGATGACTTACCATAGATTTAATCTCTATAAGTCATGAGGTTAGAAAAATAATAAGGTTTGAAATAGTTTTGAACCATGAAAATATGGATAGTTGAGATTGATCGTTTATAAACGATTGGACTCTATCAATCCATTAGTAATTGCATCTTGCTTGGTTAGGATGTAGATATGAAATCCATGGAGTATTCCATGTGATTTGGCTTAGAGAACATTAGTAATGACGTTATGGCGAATTTTACAAAAATAGACGTTAAACGTCGAAAACGTAGAAATTTCGGATGGGTAGTCGAAAGTTGCCGTGAGAATTGAAAACGTTAGTTTTCAATGTCAACACGTGAGATAGGGTGATTAAGAGTCGTGGGTTCGAGAATCGTCGAATTCTAACTTAAAACGAAGAAAACGGGCATTGAACGCTCATTAACGTTTACGAACGTATAGAAAATGAACTCAATAGTGAATTTTGAGTTAACAGATTTGAAAGGGTTGAATTCTAATATGAACACGTAGAGTATGTCATTTATGACGTGTAGGATTTTGAACGGACCAAATCGGGCGTATAACGAAGAATTTACGGCCCCGGGAATCTTACATAGATTTTCAAAACTGTCAACAGTCTGGTACTAAAGTCTGGCGCCGCGGCGCCAGACGTAGTGTAAAATGGCCGCGCTGCAGCGCCAGTTGTGGCCGGGAGAAAAATAAAGTGTCTGTAGTTTCGCGCCCCAGCGCCAATGTGCCGCGCCCCAGCGCCAATGGTGTGCAAGTGCCGCGCCCCAGCGCCAAGGTGCCGCGCCGCAGCGCCGGCAGTAAGAAAAAGTTGACCCAGTTATGCTTTAGACTTCAGTTGGTTAGGGATCAATCGGAGTTGAGTTTATATACTCAATGAATGTATAAAGACTAATCCTATACTACCTATACTAAGGTATATGGTATGAAACTTAGGAGTCTAATGTAAGTAAACAAAATATGTAAAATGAATGAAGTAATACTTTATTAATGAAGTTGAGTCCGGTTAATAAAACATCCATAGAGAGATAAACCGGGACGAAGGGTAATAAGTCATGTTGACTTTAATAAAAATATTATGTTAACAAAGACATAGAAGAGAAAGAAGCTGGTAGGAACAATGTGAATAGTTGTTTGATAGCTAATTACGGTGTGCTATGTGAATATATCATGTAGATTCTGTAAAGGCTGTGGTCAGTCGAGTAAGTTATTTGAAGACGCTGAAAGGCAAGTTTTCTTAACGCTTGTCTAACTTCTAGGTTAGCCAAGTTTTATGTGATTCATTGAACTGAATTGCAAGCTTTGTTGTAAAAGAAAGGGTCGATGCCAGATTTTAACTCGGCTAGATTATTCGTAAGATATAGATTGATGATTTTCCATACCATTCTATATAGAAATGTTAACGCTATCCTATGCCAAGTAATTGGTACGGATGTGAAGGTAAGGTTTGTCTATGAACAAACAAAAGTATTTTTCATCGATATTTCGATGGGCACGCGAGTTTGCCAAAAATATTAAACGTAAATACGTTTAATGAATGTAGTGTTGATCAACATAGAGTACTATAGGCTGATCACCTAGAAGTGCTCGTAAGTTATACGGATGAACGGCCTTAGTGCTGTGGACTCCTTTTCAAGTATGAAAACTAAAATTTACTGTTCATGGTCTATCGACCGGTTCAGAATTCCTAATCTATTCTATACATTGGGAATTGATGTTATATACTGTTATGGTAGTATTGATTCATAATACTTCATAACTATTATTCAGTTATGTTGGAATTGTTATATAATTCACGAATGTGGTATTTCTGTTATCCTTGATTAAACTTGCTGAGCTGTCATGCTCACTTCTTGCGTGAATTATATAACTGCAGTTAAAGGTGAGCGTACTGAGAATGCTAAGAAAGATAAGGGCAAAGCTAAGATGGATGCTTAGGCATTGTGTAATAGTTTAGTAAGTTTGTATGTATTATACCTTATGAACAATGAACGATGTAACCGGTTTATGAACCTGGGAAGGATTATACTTTGATTTTAATAAGAATATAGTAATTACTCTCATTTTGGTGTATTTCAATGGAATGATGGTATGGATGTTAGTATAGTAGAGCACCATCTGTCGGGTTGGAAGATACCCGGATTTGGGGGCGTCACAGGTTGGTATCAAAGCCTTAGGTTATAAAACTTAAGGGGGGGAAACCTTAGGCTAATAACCTTGTAAGGAAAGTAAAGTCCGAGAAATGGAATTCAAGTCTACTGAATTAAGAAGATATTGAGATAACTCAGTATCGAAAGAATTAAAAGATGAAAATTAATCTTAAAGATATTAAATGTGATTTGTGCTTATACTATTGTGTATTATGTACTAATCAACGTGTTATGTGTTTGTAGATGTCAACCGATAGCTTGATGTTTAGAAACGTGGAAATGATAAGTGAGGACTCAGTTAACCAAGTTGAGGTAGTACCAATGCCAGTGATGGAGGTACCGATAGTTGTACTAGAAGACTCAGACATTGAGGAGTATATCTCTGAGGAGGAATACTCTGAGGAGACTATGGGATTAGCATCATACCTTAAGGAGATGCTAGATGTGGAGGAGGAAATGGAGGTGACATCGATTAACACGGTGTTACCTACTCTGGAGCCAGCATCTTTGGATGCAACTAGAGCACTGTATTTAGCGGTGTTGGATAGGAATGTGCACCTACGTACTCAGGTAGAGGCACAGATTGAGGAGATAACTGCCCTATATGAGGCGAAAGAATCTGTAGAGGCAGACTTTGAGTCGGAGCATGATGAAAAAGTGCTTATGACTGATAAGGCTCATAGCTATAAGGATGAGGTCCTCGAGCTAAAGCAGAAACTGGTTGAGAAAGATCAGAAAATAGCTAGGATGTCATACATTCATGAATGCGCTCATGAGGATTTCAAGCTGAAAATTGCTTGTTATTCTATTGAGTCCGGGCAGACTCGACATACCATAAGTCGAGATATAGTGTCGATTCTGGCAAATCAGAAATATGAAAATGCCGTTCGACAGTGTTAGAAGGTCGCTAGAACTTTTTGTATATAAGTAGTGACGTAAAACCCTCTTTTGTATAATTAAGGGTAGTCTTTTAGCAAATCCCAACTTTTGTAGAAGGCAATCGCGGGATAGTATATGATAGCTTTTGGCTAAAGGAACATGATGTAAATAGTTTTGACTATGAAAGCATATTAATATAATGACGTTTTTATTTAACATGCTTGTGTGGTATGAATGGTTGTTGTTAATTTAAAATGATAACCAAGTAATTATATAGATAATAACGAAACTTTATTTATTTAATCAGAATTATGCCGCCAAGAAGGAGACAACGGAACCAAGAGGCCGAGTCTCATAATGAAAATCAAGGGGGTCCTAACAACCCTATGCAAGAGTTCGTTAATTTATTAACGGCTGCATTTAACCAAGTGGGGGGTGGGATTCCTGTAGCTCCTGGGGTAGTAAGAACAACTACCTTTAAGGACTTTAAAAGTGTCCTCCTGAGTTCCGAGGAACGACGGATCCACTAGAAGCCCAAACATGGATTAGGGAAATTGAAAAGGCGTTTGTGATAACAAACATAGGTGAGGCGCAAAAGACTTCTTTTGCGACTTACATGATGAAGGGAGAAGCCAACTACTGGTGGGAAGCTCACCAGGGTGGGGCTAGGATAGAGGCTGTTACGTGGGAACAGTTTAAGAAGGTTTTCTTCGAGAACTATTTCCCTACTAGCATGCAGGGTAGGATGAAAATTAAGTTCCTAGAACTTAAGCAGGGGGATATGACTGTTCCCCAATATGCCGCCAAATTTAATGAGTTGGCAAGATTTGCTCCACATCAGGTGGATACGGAGGAAAGAAAGGTGCGCAGATTTGAGCAGGGCTTAAAACCTTGGCTCTATAGTAGAATATCGGTTTTCCAGAGTGCTTCCTATGGGACCATTCTGGAGAAGGCGATAATAGCTGAAGGTGGTGGTGAGGCCTTGTCTCAGTATCACAAAGAGCGGAAGATTAAGAGTAAGATAGAAGGAAGTAATAAGGCTGAAGTTGCCAGCGAAAGCGGCAACTTGCCAAAGAGGAAGGGTTTTAATCCCGGGAATACCGGGGTAAAACAGGGAGATCCCAAAAGGAGAACGGAAGCATGTAAGACATGCGGAAAACCTCAAATGGGAGTCTGTTTAAAGGGGAAAGCAGTATGCTACAACTGTGGGCAGAAGGGACATTTGTCACCCAATTGTCCTAACCCTAAGAAGAATCAGGGGTGTTTTGTCTGTGGGTCAAAGGACCACATGGCAAGAAATTGCCCAAAGAAGGGTTTAGAGGGGAATAAGAATTCTGGTAGTGGTAAATTAGCCATTACTGGACCAACACCATTAGTGGGTAGACCCTCAGCTCGTACATTTAATATGACTGTTCAAGATGCAGTTGCATCAACAGATGTGGTAGCAGGTATCATTCCGGTCAATGAGATAAATGCTTATGTGCTATTACTCGGGTGCCACTTGTTCTTTTATAGCATGTGAATTTGCTAAACGATTAGGGTTAATTCCTGAGAAGTTACCTATACCTTTAGACGTTAAGGTAGCAAACGAGGAGACAATCCCCATTGAACATATTCATAAGAACTGTTGCGTAGAAATTAGGGGAAATAAGTTATCGGTAGATTTGGTACCGATAAGGCTAAAAGAATTTGATGTAATTCTTGGTATGGATTGGTTGGTGAACCATGAGGCAATTATAGATTGCCATAGGAAAAGTGTAAACCTTCGGCTTTCTAAGAAAACCAAGGTAGTGTTTTTCGGTAGTAATTCACCGAGACGCTCTTGTTGTCTGCCTATGACACAAGCTAGGAAGATGTTAAGAAAAGGGTGTGTAGGTTATCTATGCCATGTGGTGGATACCCAAAGAGTGGGGACATCCTTGGATCAGATACCAGTTGTGCAAGAGTTCGTGGATGTATTTTCAGAGGAATTATCGGGTATTCCACCGGATAGGGAGGTAGAATTTGTAATTAATTTGTTACCGGGAACGGCACCAGAGTCAAGGGCACCATATCGAATGGCGCTAGTTGAAATGAAGGAGTTAATGGTTCAATTACAAGAACTGTTAGATAGGAAGTACATTCAACCAAGTGTGTCTCCTTGGGGAGCACCGGTGTTGTTTGTAAAGAAGAAGGATGGGTCGTTAAGACTTTGTATCGACTATCGAGAGTTGAACAAGTTAACAATTAAGAATAGGTACCCTTTGCCCAGGATTGATGATCTATTTGATCAGTTGAAAGGGGCAAAGTATTTTTCTAAAATAGATTTGCGCACGGGGTATCATCAGTTGAAGGTGGGGAAGGAAGATATACCTAAGACCGCATTTAGAACTCATTATGGTCACTACGAGTTTTTAGTAATGTCGTTTAGGTTGACTAATGCGCCAGCCGTATTTATGGATATGATGAACAGAGTGTTCAAATAATATTTGGACAAGTTTGTCATAGTGTTCATTGATGATATTCTAGTCTATTCAAAGACATTGGAAGATCATACGAAACATTTAAGAAAAATGTTGGAAACACTAAGGAAGGAGAAGTTGTATGCGAAATTCACAAAGTGTGAATTTTGGCTTGAGAGAGTGCAGTTTCTAGGGCATGTTATTGATAAGAATGGCATTTCCGTAGATCCAGCCAAAGTAGAAGCAATAAACAAATGGGAGCAACCGAAGACGCCGACTGAGATTCGGAGTTTTCTAGGGTTAGCAGGATACTATAGAAGGTTCATTCCAGACTTTTCTAAATTAGCTACTCCGTTAACCAATCTGACAAGAAAGTCAGTGAAGTATGTGTGGACTGAAAAATGTGAGAATAGTTTTCAGGAATTGAAGAAGAGATTAAGTGAGGCACCGGTATTGTCCTTACCAGACGATACCGGGAATTTTGTAGTGTATAGCGATGCTTCGCATAAAGGATTGGGTTGCGTGCTCATGCAGCATGGCAAGGTTATTGCGTATGCATCACGCCAATTGAAGGATTATGAGAAGGTTTATCCTACTCATGACCTGGAATTGGCAGCTGTAGTTTTTGCCCTAAAGATATGGAGACATTATCTTTATGGTGAGAAATGTGAGATATACACGGACCACAAAAGTCTGAAATATATATTCACACAGAAGGAGTTGAACATGAGACAGAGAAGGTGGCTAGAGTTAATAAAAGATTATGATTGTGATATTTTATATCATCCAGGAAAAGAAAATGTAGTAGCGGATGCGCTAAGTAGAAAGGATAGTGAGAAATTATCAATGTTAACAACTCAGAATGAGTTGGTAACAGCAATGGCAAAAACGGAACTAGAAATTAAGTTACCGGGAGAATCGATAAAATTGTTATTTTCCATGGAAACCCAACCTACCATAGTGGAGCGGGTTAGGAGAGTACAACTGAGCAATGAGGGGTGCAAGCAGATGCTGAATAAGATAGAAAACGAAGAAAAAACTGAGTATAACCTCGATAAGGAGGGATTACTTCGTTTTGAGGGAAGAATTTGGGTTCCTAATGATCCCGAATTAAAAGAAGAAATTATGATGGAGGCCCATAGTTCGAGGTACTCGATACATCTCGGTAGTACGAAGATGAATCAAGACCTTCGTCAAAACTTTTGGTGGCCGAATATGAAGAGGGAGATAGCAGAATATGTTTGTAAGTGCTTAACTTGTCAAAAAGTTAAGGCTGAACATCAACGACCGAGCGGGTTGTTACAACCGTTAGAAATTCCAGAGTGGAAGTGGGAGCACATCACGATGGATTTTGTGGTGGGTCTTCCAACAACAAGAAAAGGATACAATGCTATTTGGGTGATAGTGGATCGATTAACGAAATCGGCTCATTTTCTATAGGAATTAGGTATAACTTAGATCAGTTAGCTAAGTTGTATGTCAAGGAAATTATTTCCAGACATGGAGTGCCTATGTCGATTGTGTCAGATCGTGATCCACGATTCACATCAAACTTTTGGAGAAGTTTGCAAGAGCAAATGGGAACGCAGTTAAGATTAAGTACGGCGTATCATCCTCAGACGGATGGTCAGAGTGAGCGGACAATTCAAACGCTTGAAGATATGTTAAGATCTTGCGTTATGGATTTCAAAGGGAGTTGGGACGAATTTCTACCATTAGTAGAATTTTCGTACAACAATAGTTTTCACGCTAGTATAGGCATGCCGCCTTACAAAGCGTTGTATGGTAGGAAGTGCCGAACTCCATTGTGTTGGGATGAGGTGGGTGAACGTTAGATGTTGGGACCAGAGATGGTTCAGCAGACGGCGGGCATGGTAGAATTAATACGTGCTCGATTAGTTGCGGCTCAAGACCGGCAGAGGAAGTATGCAGATCTTCACAGAGAGAATAGAGAATTCGATGTAGGATCTTTTGTTTTTCTGAAAGTATCACCTTGGAAGGGGAAAATACGTTTTGGAAAGAAAGAGAAGTTAAGTCCAAGGTTTGTAGGACCTTTTGAGATTTTAAAAAGGATAGGGGAGGTGGCTTACGTAGTAGCTTTACCTCCAGAGATAGAACACGTTCATAATGTGTTTCATGTGTCAGTGTTGCGTCCTTATAAACTGGACTATAAACACGTGATAGAGTATGAATCTATTCAGTTAGAGAAGGACTTGTCCTATGAGGAACTTCCAATTCAAATTATTGATAGGAAGGAACAAGTTTTAAGAAATAAGGTCGTACCTTCAGTGAAGGTGTTATGGAGAAACCACAATATTGAAGAAGCAACGTGGGAGCTCGAAAGTAAAATGAAGGAAGATTTTCCTCATTTGTTTATGTAATTATAAGCTAAGATTCTGGGGACAGAATCCTTTTAAGGGGGAGAGAATGTAACGCCCGAGAAAATCGAATTTTTATTACAATTAAATTTTTATTTGATTATGTGAATTAAATGAATTTAATTGAATTCTTTGTGAAGTAAACTATGTGAAGGTCGTTCTATGACCTAGAATGTGCTAACGTGGTTAGTATTCTGGCTACGTGGTAGAAATAGTTGTTTGGAATTTCCAAGATGATAATAATTGTTTTCTGAGAAGTTTCCGTAAAAACACTATTCATCCGTTTCTGTCTGAGGAATTATTTTGAAATTCCGAGAAACGCGTAATGATAGAATATCGTGATGAGATGGAATATCTGATAATATTTCATTTATGGCAAAAATGAAGTTTTCACCTGCGGACTTAAAACCTAAGGGTTAAGTATATCGATTTCCGAGAAGGAAATAATATGCGTAGAAGGAATGGCGTTAGGTTTTATTCAAGTGTTATACAATTGGTGGTGCTAGTTAGTACCTATGTATAATACGTTAAGTAAATACGAGGTACAATACGCTTATTGTACTTATGGTATACGAAAGGAATACGTGAATCGTACGTGTAGAATACGATGCGTGTCATAAGATTAATCTAATGTATCAATGAGTAATTCATTTGTATTGGATTATGAGTAGCCCAATCAGTTGAATGACTAAGCCCAATGAGATGATGGGTTAAGTCCAAGTCAAGGCCCAATGTTTAATTAGTTAAGCCCAATTCATTATAACCGAACCGTGGGTCGAACCGGTGGGTCACCCAATGGGTATAACCCATGGGGCAACCCATGGGATGTCACAAGAGGGGAGGTGGGCCGGCCACCTTGGTGTGCAAGCCAAGCATAAGGCTTGGTCACCAAGTATCTTACTTGGTGACCACACATAAATAGTAAGGAGGTGGGATTTAATGTCTAAATTGCCCTCCATTCTAAATTCTATAAATAGGAAGCTAGGTTGATTCATTTGAGATTTTTACCAAGACTCAACTTAGATTATTTGAGAGAGAAAAGAGAGCTATACTTGCAAAAACATACAATTAGAAGCTTTAAACTTATATTCTTCCAAGAGATTTCCAAGAGTTCTTAAGGTATAATCCTTATCTTTCATCTCCCTTTCTTTTTGATTTGTCTTTTATATTGGAGAATCATAGAGGGATGGTATACGCCTTGTATGAGGGATTAAAGATGACTTACCATAGATTCAATCTCTATAAGTCATGAGGTTATAAAAATAATAAGGTTTGAAAAAGTTTTGAACCATGTAAATATGGATAGTTGAGATTGATCGTTTATAAACGATTGGACTCTATCAATCCGTTAGTAATTGCATCTTGCTTGGTTAGGATATATATATGAAATCCATGGATTATTCCATGTGATTTGGCTTAGAGAACATTAGTAATGACGTTATGGCGAATTTTATGAAAATAGACGTTAAACGTCGAAACCGTAGAAATTCCGGATGGATAGTCGAAAGTTGCCGTGAGACTTGAAAACGTTAGTTTTCAATGTCAACACGTGAGATAGGGTTATTAAGAGTCGTGGGTTCGAGAATCGTCGGATTCCGACTTAAAACGAAGAAAACGAGCATTGAACGCTCATTAACGTTTACGAACGTATAAAAAATGAACTCAATAGTGAATTTTGAGTTAACGGATTTGAAAGGGTTGAATTCTAATATGAACACGTAGAGTATGTCATTTATGACGTGTAGGCTTTTGAACGGACCAAATCGGGCGTATAACGAAGAATTTACGGCCCCGGGAATCTCACATAGATTTTCAAAACTGTCAACAGTCTGGTACTAAAGTCTGGCGCCGCGGCGCCAGACGTAGTGTAAAATGGCCGCGCTGCAGCGCCAGTTGTGGCCGGGAGAAAAATAAAGTGTCTGTAGTTTCGCGCCCCAGCGCCAATGTGCCGCGCCCCAGCGCCAATGGTGTGCAAGTGCCGCGCCCCAGCGCCAAGGTGCCGCGCCCCAGCGCCAAGGTGCCGCGCCGCAGCGCCGGCAGTAAGAAAAAGTTGACCCAGTTATGCTTTAGACTTCAGTTGGTTAGGGATCAATCGGAGTTGAGTTTATATAATCAATGAATGTATAAAGACTAATCCTATACTACCTATACTAAGGTATATGGTATGAAACTTAGGAGTCTAATGTAAGTAAACAAAATATGTAAAATGAACGAAGTAATACTTTATTAATGAAGTTGAGTCCGGTTAATAAAACGTCCATAGAGAGATAAACTAGGACGAAGGGTAATAAGTCATGTTGACTTTAATAAAAATATTATGTTAACAAAGACATAGAAGAGAAAGAAGCTGGTAGGAACAATGTGAATAGTTGTTTGATAGCTAATTACGGTGTGCTATGTGAATATATCATGTAGATTCTGTAAAGGCTGTGGTTAGTCGAGTAAGTTATTTGAAGACGCTGAAAGGCAAGTTTTCTTAACGCTTGTCTAACTTCTAGGTTAGCCAAGTTTTATGTGATTCATTGAACTGAATTGCAAGCTTTGTTGTAAAAGAAAGGGTCGATGCCAGATTTTAACTCGGCTAGATTATTCGTAAGATATAGATTGATGATTTTCCATACCATTCTATATAGAAATGTTAACGCTATCCTATGCCAAGTAATTGGTACGGATGTGAAGGTAAGGTTTGTCTATGAACAAACAAAAGTATTTTTCATCGATATTTCGATGAGCACGCGAGTTTGCCAAAAATATTAAACGTAAACACGTTTAATGAATGTAGTGTTGATCAACATAGAGTACTATAGGCTGATCACCTAGAAGTGCTCGTAAGTTATACGGATGAACAGCCTTAGTGCTGTGGACTCCTTTTCAAGTATGAAAACTGAAATTTACTGTTCGTGGTCTATCGACCGGTTCAGAATTCCTAATCTATTCTATACATTGGGAATTGATGTTATATACTGTTATGGTAGTATTGATTCATAATACTTCATAACTATTATTCAGTTATGTTGGAATTGTTATATAATTCACGAATGTGGTATTTTTGTTATCCTTAATTAAACTTGTTGAGCTGTCATGCTCACTTCTTGCGTGAATTATATAACTGCAGTTAAAGGTGAGCGTACTGAGAATGCCAAGGAAGATAAGGGCAAAGCTAAGATGGATGCTTAGGCATTGTGTAATAGTTTAGTAAGTTTGTATGTATTATACCTTATGAACAATGAATGATGTAACCGGTTTATGAACCTGGGAAGGATTATACTTTGATTTTAATAAGAATATAGTAATTACTCTCATTTTGTTGTATTTCAATGGAATGATGGTATGGATGTTAGTATAGTGGAGCACCATCTGTCGGGTTGGAAGATATCCGGATTTGGGGGCGTCACAATTATCTTGCACATGTGTTTGTTTTGGATTTGTTACCACGATCTCACCACTGTCTATCAGATCCTAGATTTTGTGTTTAAGAGACCAGCAATCTTGGGTGTCATGGCTCGGAGCTCCAGAATGATAAGCACAATTCTTGCTTGTATTAAAATTCTTTCCACTGGGATTGGTTAGTGGAAGGAGCTGGATAATTTTCTTCTGTGCTGTCAGAAGCTTGAGTATATTTTCCAATGAGTCCCCTAAGGGTGTGAAAACTCTTTGGCGTCTGACCTCTCCAACTTTTTGTAATAGAGGGTTTGAGGATTGTTCTTGAAAAGGAGCATAATTTTTCCTTTGAATGGGCAAGTTTTGATTGCCTCTCTGAGTTTGTCCTTGCATCACCAAGGATACATTCTCTTCTTTCTTTTTATGAACCCTTCAGGGGTTATTCCCATAATTTCCAACTTGAATGTATTTAGCCACAGCTTCTAAAGCAGTGAAATCTTTAATCTTCCCAGACTTTAACCCCATCTCAGCCATCTCTCCGTGCTTGATCATTTCTAAGAATGTTTTCCTATGCCTGCTAGGACCCTCTCAAAAAAGGGAGCCTCTTTTATGTTGATGAAGGTTATTACCATCTCAGTTTCTGTCATGGATGGGATTACTTGAGCAGCCAGATGCCTCCATATTTGGGCATACTCTCTAAATGACTCAGTGTTCTGTTTTTTGACTTTGGTGATTTGATATCTATCTGGAGCCATTTGTGTTTCGAAACTGTATTGGTTTCAAAAAGCATGGGCTAGTTCTTCCCAGCTATGGATTTTGGAATTGTCCAATCTGGCATACCACGCTCTGGCTTCTCCAGTTAGACTCTTTTGAAATAAATGCATTCTCTATAACGTCCCCAAATCCAGGTACTAATCACCACGAACCTGGTACATCATTTCTATAACTATTGCGGAAGATATAAACATAAATTGTTTATATAATAACCTTTACAACATAATTCCCAAGGTCCATAACCTTAACTTAATACACACATTCATATACTACAGGACTTACAATGTTATATGCCTTTAATACTATTAAAAGTTTAATTGTACCATAACCCAATCCTGGAACTTGTCTTACCCTTTGCCTTTGTCCGAAGTTTTCGTCTTAATCTGAAATGTTTATCATGATATAGCAAGGGTGAGCAACAAGTTTGCCCAACAAGTTTTAAATACAAGAAAAATATATCATGACTGAAAGAATGAATGATAAGCTAACAAACTTTCAATAATATAATAATTGTGAAAGAATATGAATCAATTTCCATAATTGAATGACCGAGTCAATAATGATGAATGGCCAATAATGAGCATGAATAAATTTAACTGAACCAAATGGTAATGAAGGTGATCAGCCTTTCATATCTGATGAACATATGCAACATGCACAACGTGCGAATCAATCATCAAAGATGTGGTGTAATCAACAGTGATTAACCACTAGCATGCTTAAAAAATCATAACTCAGGTTTGAGTTAGAGAACTTGTATGTACCGTTGATTACTATTAAGCAATCTAATTTAATCTCTCATGAAAGCCCTATCATTTATAAGATTGATCTTTCAATTAGCATAATATACATTATCCCATAATACAACTACTCTATCAACAAATTAGCTAACACTTAACCACATAATCAAATATTAGATTACACCTTAAAACATCATTATTATTATAATCATTTGATAATTTTTCAATCACTTTATCATATACATTAAGATTTAACACTTACTCTTTCATTTTATAAGTTCTTCTTTAAAATCTAATAAGTCAAATATTAATCCAACAACCTGGATTATCTAAACATACCAATCTAGCAACCCAGATTGCAATCCAGCAAACCAAATTGCAATCCAACAAACTGAATTCCAATTCCAACAACCAGATTGCCAATCCAGCAAGCTTGGATTCAACTGACTTCCAATCCAGCAAGCCTGGATTCATTAATTTCTAATCCAACAAACTGCATTCAACTGATTTTCAATACTGCAAGCTGGATTCAACTGATTTTTAATCCAGCAAGCTGGATTCATTAATTCTTTTTACAAAAATACCAAATCAAATTATTATTTTTCTATCATTTGGCCAAACATATCTACATATATTTCATACACACACACAAAAATTCTATAATTTTTCAACTCCCTTTAGTATTTTTTCAAAAATTATTTTTAGTTCGTAGCTTAAGAACTTAGCCCGATTATGCTCAACTCCAAAAATTTCCATCTCTTGGCAATAATCTTACATGCGTTAATGTGAACCTCCAGTTTAAATTTTGTGGCCATCGGAGTTATAGAACTCCAGTTATAGCCGTTTTCGTCAAAAAATCCCAAAAAATTGAAATGACCATAACTTGGTCAATTTAAGTCAGAATGAGCTCATTTTTGGATAGGAACTACTTTATATCATATATTTTCATGTCCCAAAAGGCCGGAATTTATTTCAAAAATTAAATGGCTGAAACTGCCCTTGCAAAATCTTGGGCAGTTTATTTTTGAGATTTTCACTTTTTTCCTACTTTGCCAAAAATAGTCCACACTAGAATCTACAACTCCTTTTTTCAGTTATTCCACTTGAAAATGTTAGAAAACTCATCATATTATCATCCCAAATTTTCCAAAAATTTTTAATGTCCGAAAAATGACGAAAGTTCCCTTGCTAGTGACTGGCAAAAAATAGTTTATTTCTCTTTCAAAAGAACTAAACTGTTTTTACTAAAATAGCCGCTACGGACTGAGAACTCAATATTTTTGAGAGCTACCACTTGTTTTTGCTAGATAACTTATACGTCTAGCACCTCTCTTTGACGGATCATAAAAAGAAGGTGTAGATCAAAAACGGTAAAAATCTAAAGTACTTAAAAATTATGGTTTTCTAAATTAGAAAAAATTACTTTTCTTTTCTTTTGATTTCCAAACAAATCAACACCCAATATGGGTATATCTAAACATAAAACACTCATCAACAAGTAAATACCACTTTTTTGAGTTTAGAAACATAGATTCAAGTTTTGATTTACAATAATCAAAAATACATAAACAAAAGGTATTTACACCTTTGATTCTCATGCTCTCCTTCTTCTTCTTCCATGGATGACCCTTCTCTCTGCTTTCTACCTCTCATGGCTACCGCCCCTCTTCTTTCTCTCTCCCTCGTTAGTTTCATATGCTAGCTAAATGAAGGGGATGAAAGAGAAAGAAATAAGATAGCTTTCTTTTATTAAACTAGATATATTATAAATATCTCCACATGCACCTCTCCTTTTCTCTTCCACAAAGCCACCGGCAATGTGGCCTTCTTATTCATCACATTTTGGTTTAATTTCATTGTTAATGCTTTATTAAATGCCCAACATTGTCCCTCATTTTCTTTTCCTTGTGGCCAAATATTGGCCCCTCCTTTTCTCCCTCCAATAACCGGCCACTTGGCCTTCTTTTCTCCACATTTTTATTTTGTTTAATTGCTTTTATTTAGTATATTAAATGTCCAAAATGCTCTTCTTTAATTGGGCTACAAGTTTGGACCACCATTTTATTTGATGTCTTGGGCTTTCAATTTAATTCTTTGGGCCATAAAAAAAATAACATAGTTCCATACTTTTAATTTTTTATTTCTCTAATTATTTAATTAGGGTTTCCATTCACTCAATTATAATTTAAATCCTTATTCATGTACATGTAATTTCTTAACCTAATTAGACTTGTTATAATTAGGTTATAAAATTAATTAATTGATACGTATAAAATAAATCCCTTAGAATTAGTATATATTTTAAATATTATTATTCTCTCATACAATAACCGTTAAGTTATTTAATTTTTCATTCCTAATATATAATTAGGTTACCTTAGTTTCTTTTATTTGTTTATATAATAAACAAATAAAAACAAACACATAATATTCATATTCATTTACTCACATATTCACCCAAATTAATTTAGTAATAAATCTCTTAAATTAGATCACTAGTTTATAACTAAATATTAGGACCACTAAATAAAGATAATCATTTAGGATATTTAATTCCAATACCTAATTTATAATTAGGTTATGTAACTTTCTATTTAATTTTTTCTTTATATAATAAATATATATATATATATATATATATATATATATATATATATATATATATATATACACACACACTTAATATATTTATTTATTTAATCACATACATACATCTCATAAGTCAAAAAGTATTTATCTTTAGCATTCCTTTTGCTAAAATATATAGCATGTCACTAAATATATATATGTACGTATACAGATACACATTTACTTTATCTTTATAATATCTCTTCACTTGAATTTTATTTCCTTAATAAATTTTTCACATTCATAATCTATTTCTTTCTTTTCAAAATTTAAATAATTCTCATAATTAATTCACATAAAGTTGAAGGTAATATAATACCGTATTCTTAACATACTTTCAAATATAATTTCATTCTAGGTTTTAAATTTTATAACCCTTATTTTCTCAATTCTATTCAAATAGTAAACCATATAGGTTCTTCTTTAAAAATTTAAATCATTCCTCTATTTTCACTCTAGGTTTTAATCTTTAACCTTTAATTGAATCATTTAAGATCTTCTAAATTTTTGGGATGTCACATTCTTAGTTTTTCATCCTCGGTATAGGATCTGAGTTCTCCAATGAACACTTTTAGATGAGTGTAAGGATCTCCCAATCCGTCAAATTTTTTTAAAATTAGGAGTTTTTAACTTATCTGGATAATGAACCCCAGGAAAGATGCAAAGGTATGAGTAAGTCATGCGTCCATGCGTTCTAGTCCCTTTGATTGACCGGATAGTTACTTCCATTTGTTGGACTTTCTTCCGAATATCACCAGTCTCTTGATCTTCTTTAAGATGGGTGATTTCAGGGGTTTTGTTGGACTTTTCAGTTTGAGACTTAGGTATTTATACTTCTTTATCAGTACCCTGGATTCCTCCTTGTGTAGAGGATTCTGCTTGAACGGGTATTTGTGGACATTAAGTTTGTTTGCTTTATTCTTTTAGAAAGACAGCCAATTCTGTTATCTGATTTCTTAGTCCCTCGAACTCCTCTCGTAAAACAGGAGTAGATTCAGGTTGGGCACTCGTAGCCATGCCTGACGGTGGGCTTAGTACCATACCAAGACAATGTAGTTTAGTCTTGATAGACATTAAGAGGCTGCATTCTATGCAATGTGTCCGTTTTTAGGAGTTTTTATTGTTCTCCTGCAAAACAAATGTCAGCTGTTTTGATGATAGGATAGCATGATAGGTTTTGATATGAAAAGGAATGCAAATTTACATCTTCCTTTACATGGAATTGGGATTTACATGAAATTTACATGGAATGGAATTGAATTTACATGAAATTTACATGGAATTGAAAGGGAAAGGCATGAAGAGACTTTCCTTCGCGTTTGGTTTATCAGAGGCTGGCCTATCTTGGGTTACTCTCGCGGTTTTTTTGCATGAAGGTTCTCAGATCATCGTAATTTACTGGATGGGAAGTTAATCCGATCTTTCAATTGGACCGAATCTGGCTGGTGCCTTTCCTGAGCCTCACGAGATTAGTCTCCCTTGAGTCCAGTAATCAAACACCGACGGGTTTGCCTCCTGGTGGAGGAATCACACAACATACATTCACATACATCGTGTCTCACCGTATGAAATGATGACATTGTGCGAAGCATTAATATCACAGGCAGATATTGTGTGAGGCACTATAGTGCAGTAAATAAAGCATTAGTACACATCCATTCAATGTAAATGCAGCATTCACACACAATAAGATAAAATACTTCAGAAGAGATGAAGGAAACTAGAAAAGGAAATTAATCAGTAAATAAGAGATAAGAGATGTCGTGAGCCTGTACCTACATCACCTGTACCTACATACAACCCAAAGTAGACCCTAATTTCAATTTGTAAGCATATATAAATACACTTTTTGAATAAAAATAATTGATCAAGATGTGTATGTAGCGAGTTAAAAAAGGATATACTCGATTGGAATCGAGGGTTATGTCGAAGGAGGGGTCGTGGGATGCAGTAATGGCAAATTCGGCAAAGTCATTAGACCGGAAGGTGATGTAGGTGACACCGGTAGGGTCCATATGGGTCCGAGAGATGGAGCCATAGATCTCGAATCGGAACTTGAAGTCAAGGACAGAGCAATCCTGGGAGAGGTATGTCACGACCACCGCTGTGGGGAGCTTGATAGAGGGATTTCTAGGCAGGTCATCGTCGGCGAGAGGGGCCAGGGAGCGACGATGTTTGGGGAGGGAGTAGGGGACGTGGCGGGAGGCATAAGGTTTGTCTCTTTTGTGGCTCATCTGTTGATAAACCATGAGGAACAATACCAATCTTAACTTCAATCTTTGGTGGATCAACTAATTCTTCTTCATTCGTATGTAACTTCCTTCCTAGATAGTAATAATGTAAGACCCCAACTTATTAATAAATGAAATTAAATTTCCTCTATTTATTATTCTGAAATAGAAATTGTTGATTTGATTAATGTGGTTAGTTATGGGTAAAATGCGCAAATATTTCAAATAAGCAAGTGGTTATAAAATATTCATTTTTGGTCGGTGAATATTCGTTTGGTCGTGGAATATTCTTGCAGTCGGGGAATATTTGTACGATGGCGCAGCCTTGTGTGGGCCCCATAACGAAAAGTGATTGGATGAAGAAAACGACAAGTATAAGTTATTTTAATTAACGGCGTAGTTGTTACCGTTAATACTGTTGGAATACCAGGTGGTTAAAATATAGTAATACGCGTTGTTACACAGTAGCACACTGATTGCACAGTATTTTTGAATTATTGATTCTTACGAAGGAAGGCACTACTCAATAATGGTTACAGTAATTACTGTTCAGTATTTTATTTTATTGATTCAATAATTGCTGCGTTGATATTTTATATTACTGTTGTTTCAATAATTGTCACAGCACAGTATTTCCTATTATCAGATCAATAATTCATATTATTTGAATAATATTATTAGATAATATTATTGGCAATGTCTAGAAAGTTCTGTCTAAGGAGAGGTTTGGTCATCTAATTGCGCGCCAGTAAGGAGAAATCCTTATTGGAAACCCCCTCTTTCCTGATAACGGCCTGGTTGTCATAAATGTGATTCTGTAATATTATTTGTGAATAATTAATTATTGATTCATATGATAAGAAAATAATTATTTTACGTGGATATAAATGAGGGATATATTTTTGTGGTTAAAAATGAAGGAGTTAATGTTGAGGTGTTTTATCAGTATTTTTATCGGAATGGAGGTATTAAAAATCAGGGTTTTTGAGATATTTTGCGGGGGTTATAATTTTTAATCCGACCGTTGGATCGTGGTAATTTTTGGATATGTTATACATATGTAAGTTGAGTATATGTCCACAAATTTTGAACCGTTAAAAATGAACGTATGATTTGTTATGAATTTTAAGAGATGACTGGTTTAGAAATTGTTGAAGTTTCGGAATTTATCATTTTGGTAGAAAATTTTAGAATTGGTGGGTCCCACTCTTGGTTGGTGAAGAAATGTGCTGAGATTTTTATTCAAATGTGGTGGGTGGGAATAGTAGCAGGTAAAGCTATCAGGTTGCAGGTTAAGTCTATTTTGGCGTGCTAACATTTTCCTATAAATAGAGGGCTAAGTTAGAATTGAAAATCACACCAGAATTCATAAGTTTTCTCTCTTTCTCTCTGTAGATTATTGAGTGTATTTTGTGAGTATTTAGATACTTTGAGAGTTTCTATTCATCAGAGTAAGTTTCTTTCAGCCTTATACCGGTATTCCGACCAGAAGTACTGATATTTTGAGGTAAGGGATATTATTTTCTTCTTAATGATATTATTTTCTTCAATATCATTATACTGAAATATTGATATGAACATTTTATCAAATTTAAAACTTTTTGTGTCGGGGTTACTATTCACGTATACGTTACTATTCACGTATACGGCACTATTCACGAATACGGCACTATTCACCAAAAAATAAAATTTTCCCTTTTTGTCCAAGATGTCTATTATGGTTATTATCTTTGATTGTATCCATGTTTTGATCTTTATTTTTGAATTCTGCTTCACAATTGATTATTATGAAGTATTATTGATCTTGGATAAGCTGTTATACGAATTCCTACTATTTGTCCATCTGTTTCACTGGATTCATTTTCTTTAAGATATTTTTCATTATCCTCAGTCCTGAATGATGATATCACTGAATATCTTTGGTCTGTAGTGTAAAGATGTATTATTACCTGATGAATATCTTTGGCCTGTAGTGCAAAGATGAACAGGTGTTGAGATGAACATGACCGACTGGTGTTACAAATGAATATCTTTGGCCTGTAGTGCAAAGATGAATATTTGATTCAAGATGTATATTGATTGATGTTACAGGGATAAAATATTGATGATGGACTTTTAAATCTTAGAAGATAGTAGAATTCTTTCTCTACTTGACTCTTCTAATGGTTTGTTGTTTCCGCTGCAGTTGTTGATCTAAAACTTGTTGTCGATTATATTCTATCAGATTTTTCCCTGTTGAATACTAATGATAATTTGTTGTATATTATCTTAGTCATAATATTCTTTACTGGGCTAGTTGAGCTCACCATTTTCCTTTTTGTTCCATTTTTCTTCTCAGGAGGTGAGAACATAGCAAGATCTAGTTGGGGTATGGAGTGATGGTTCTAGAAAGATGTTTTAGTTGTCCTCACTATTTCTGTAAAATAGTGTTTGAATAATTATAATGAGGACTTATTTGAGTGTAGATATTGTCTAGAAGATAATATTTGTATTTAAACTCACAGTATGTGTTGTCGTATTTTGCACGATAATTGTATTATTGAAGTTGTAGTTTGTTTTTGTACCATGTATTTGGCGACTCAGAATGGGTGTTGTATACCTATTTATGGGCCGTCACAGTTGGTATCAGAGCTTAAGGATATGATCCCTGGCTGAGATGTGAGACAAGAACTAGGAGGGGAGAGACGGGGAATTCCTTCGCTAGTATGACCTGAATAAGTTTATTTGGTAATTATTTGGTCGGTCAGATATAGGGATAATATGTGACATGTCAATTAACCCTTGTTTTGTGGCAGTATTTGAGAATGGCAGCAGAGAACGTTAACAATAGAGCGAATGAGACTGTGAAGACACATTTGATCACCACCCAGGGGAACGTGCAACAGGAAGGCAATATTCCTCCTGTAAATAACGTTACCGAGCAAATGATGAATGATGAAATGTTTAGGAGCTTTTTGCAGTTCATGCAAAATCAGACGAGGGAGACTCGTGTGCAGAATACGGGTGGAAATGATAACAACGCGCGGTTTGTCACAGCCAAGCAGTTCAAAGAATTGGGACCACCAGAATTTAAGGGAAAGCCGGATCCGATCATGGCGGAAACGTGGGTCAAGCAAATTACCAAGATATTCGATGTCTTGGGATGCACGGAGGAACAGAAGGTTCCATTCGCCACCTTTATGTTTCGCGGTGAGGCAGACTACTGGTGGGAGTCTGTGAAGCGTACCCAGCCTGACGCACTCAACATGTCCTAGGAAACGTTTCAAAAACTGTTTAATAACAAGTACTTTCCTAAAAGTATTCGTCATATGAAGGAGGTAGAGTTTATTAGACTGGAACAAAATAACATGACGGTGTCCCAGTACGAGGCAAAGTTTTCAGAGTTATCCAGGTTTGCACCTCATTTGGTCGAGAATGAGGAACGAATGACAAGGATGTTTCTGAGAGGTTTAAAACCCGAGATTCGGCAATATCTTATCTCTCATAAATTTTCTTTATATTCAGATGTTGTAAACAGGGCTCAATTATTAGAGCGAGATAATGAGTATGTTCAACCGAGGGACCACAACCAGGGTCATACTGGTGACAGCAGTCATCGGAGCGATGAGAACCAGCGAGGAGGGAAAAATACAGACAAAAGTGGTAATCACTCGGGTGGTCATCGTGGCCATGATAATAGGAGAGGTGAGTCAAGTGGAAATTTCAAGAAGAGAAGATTTAACGATGACAGGAAGACGTCGACAGCAGCACCAGCACCAGGAACAAATTCTTGGGGAGGAGAACGACCGCCAGTTAGATGTTACAGATGCGGAGAGGAGGGACATATAAGTTCAAACTGCCCACAACAGTTCAAGGTATGTTATAATTGTGGAAAGGAAGGACATATCGCTCGAGATTGTACTATAGCGAAACCAAGTTCAGCTGGGATGGTGACCCCAAAGGCGGATACGGACAAAATAAAGTCGACAGTTTCTAGAAGAGCGTTTGTCGTGACTGCCCAAAATGCGAGGAACCCGAACGAAGGTATAACGGGTTAGTTAATTATAAATTCTTGTGAAGTTTATACCTTACTAGATACCGGTTCTACCCATTCTTTTATCTCTCCTGCTTGTGCTCAACGTTTAAACTTGACTCCGGAGAAATTAGACTTTGACCTATCTGTGGAGACTCTGTTAGGAGAAACTTTCATTACATCTACAGTTTATAAATCTTTCTTAATCCAAGTTGGCACAATCACATTACCTGTTGACCTTATCTCTTTAAAGATACTTGCTTTTGATGTGATTTTAGGAACTGATTGGTTAACTACTCATCATGCCAAAATTGATTGTTTTTGTAAGGTTGTTAGTTTTCATATTCCTAACCAACCTGTTGTGCGAATTCAAGCAACCAAACCACTAAAATCAATCGCTGTCATACCAAGCCATAAAGCCATTCGTTTATTGAAAAACGGATGTCAAGCTTTCTTAGCCCATGTCATGGACTTGAACAAAAATACGTCAGATTTGAATGATATTTCTGTTGTTAGTGAATTTCCTGACGTATTTCCTGGCTTAACCCAGAGCGTGATATTGAATTTTTGTATTGATCTTCAACCCGATACAAAACCCATTTCTAAAATCTTATATTGAATAGCTCCTATTGAACTTCAGGAGTTAAAAACCCAACTATAGAAGTTGGTACCCGAGCCTCTATCTGGTGACTTCCTTTGTGGAATGCACCAAAGCCAGACTCTCCGTAAGGGACTCTATATTTGTGTGGTGGTAAAATAATAGGTGTCATTGTGACGTGCTATCTAAGATTGGGATATAAATCACAATTGAGAGCAACCGAAGTCGGTGACCAAAGTACGTAGCTTTCTGGGCTTAGCTGGTTATTATCAAAGATTCGTGGAAGAATTTTCTCGAATCGCTACTCCGTTAACCTAGCTGACTCAGAAAGATACAAAATTCGTATGGAGCGAGGAATGCGAGAAGATTTTCCAATAGCTCAAGAGGCGACTCATTCGGAACCTGTTCTGACCATACCATCTTGGAAAAGCGAACGTGGTAGCTGACGCGTTGAGTAGAAGATTGTACGCGAGTACGAGTACGATGTTGTTGAACATAAAGACCTATTTTGTATAATTTATAAATGATAGAGATAGAGTTAATGACTCTAGGGACCCACGTGATGATATACGAGTAAAATCGACTTTAATCGATAACGTTAAAACCGCTCAAGCTACCGACCTGGAACTGATGAATATGAAGAAGAAGGTGTAAGAATGTGTTATTCTTGAAGTAAGAGTCGATGAAAAGAAGAAAGCTCAAGCCTTCGATTTATTTGAAATCCTCGATCGAGTAGGAACTGTGGCCTATAGACTCATCTTAACGCTAAGTATGTCGCGTGTTCATAACTTTTTTCACGTATCGATGTTACGTAAATATGTGAAAGACCCGAACCACATAATTGAGTTAGAACCAAACGAGATAGCCGAAGATTTAATGTACGAGGAGGTACCTGTTAAGATCTTGGATAGGAAAGAGCATGTTCTACGCACGAAGGTTATACCACAAGTTAAGATTTTCTGGAGAAACCATGCTATTGAAGAAATGACCTGGGAGTTAGAATCAGAAATGAAAGCTAGGTATCCTCACCTTTTCGAAATACCAGGTACGTATGTCAATTTCGAGGACGAAATTTCATAAGGAAGGGAGGTTGTAAGACCCCAACTTATTAATAAATGAAATTAAATTTTCTCTATTTATTATTCTGAAATAGAAAGGGTTGATTTGATTAATGTGGTTAGTTATAGGTAAAATGCGCAAATATTTCAAATAAGCAAGTGGTTATAAAATATTTATTTTTGGTCGGTGAATATCCGTTTGGACGTGGAATATTCTTGCTGTCGGGGAATATTCGTACGACGGCGCAGCCTTGTGTGGGCCCCATAACGGAAAGCGATTGGATGAAAAAAATGACAAGTATAAGTTATTTTTAATTAACGGCGTAGTTGTTACCGTTAATACTGTTAGAATACCCGGTGGTTAAAATACAGTAATACGCGTTGTTACACAGTAGCACACTAATTGCACAGTATTTTTGAATTATTGATTCTTACGAATGATGGCACTACTCAATAATGGTTACAGTAATTACTGTTCAGTATTTTATTTTATTGATTCAATAATTGCTGCGTTGATATTTTATATTACTGTTGTTTCAATAATTATCACAGCACAGTATTTCCTATTATCAGATCAATAATTCATATTATTTGAATAATATTATTAGATAATATTATTGGCAATGTCTAGAAAGTTCTGTCTAAGGAGAGGTTTGGTCATCTAATTGCGCGCCAGTAAGGAGAAATCCTTATTGGAAAGCCCCCTCTTTCCTGAGAACGGCCTGGTTGTCATAAATGTGATTCTGTAATATTATTTGTGAATAATTAATTATTGATTCATATGATAAGAAAATAATTATTTTACGTGGATATAAATGAGGGATATATTTTTGTGGTTAAAAATGAAGGAGTTAATGTTGAGGTGTTTTATCAGTATTTTTATCGGAATGGAGGTATTAAAAATCAGGGTTTTTGAGATATTCTGTGGGGGTTATAATTTTTAATCCGACCGTTGGATCGTGGTAATTTTTGGATATGTTATACATATATAAGTTGAGTATATGTCCACAAATTTTGAACCGTTAAAAATGAACGTATGATTTGTTATGAATTTTAAGAGATGACTGGTTTAGAAATTGTTGAAGTTTCGGAATTTATCATTTTGGTAGAAAATTCTAGAATTGGTGGGTCCCACTCTTGGTTGGTGAAGAAATGTGCTGAGATTTTTATTCAAATGTGGTGGGTGGGAATAGTAGCAGGTAAAGCTATCAGGTTGCAGGTTAAGTCTGTTTTGGCGTGCTAACATTTTCCTATAAATAGAGGGCTAAGTTAGAATTGAAAATCACACCAGAATTCATAAGTTTTCTCTCTTTCTCTCTGTAGATTATTGAGTGTATTTTGTGAGTATTTAGATACTTTGAGAGTTTCTATTCATCAGAGTAAGTTTCTTTCAGCCTTATACCGGTATTCCGACCAGAAGTACTGATATTTTGAAGTAAGGGATATTATTTTCTTCTTAATGATATTATTTTCTTCAATATCATTATGCTGAAATATTGATATGAACTTTTTATCAAATTTGAAACTTTTTGTGTCGGGGTTACTATTCACGTATACGTTACTATTCACGTATACGACACTATTTACGAATACGACACTATTCACCGAAAAATAAAATTTTCCCTTTTTGTCCAAGATGTCTATTATGGTTACTATCTTTGATTGTATCTATATTTTGATCTTTATTTTTGAATTCTGCTTCACAATTGATTATTATGAAGTATTATTGATCTTGGATAAACTGTTATACGAATCCCTACTATTTGTCCTTCTGTTTTACTAGATTCATTTTTTTTAAGATATTTTTCATTATCCTCAGTCCTGAATGATGATATCACTGAATATCTTTGGCCTGTAGTGCAAAGATTGTATGATTACCTGATGAATATCTTTGGCCTGTAGTGCAAAGATGAACAGGTGTTGAGATGAACATGACCGACTGGTGTTACAAATGAATATCTTTGGCCTGTAGTGCAAAGATGAATATTTGATTCAAGATGTATATTGATTGATGTTACAGGGATAAAATATTGATGATGGACTTTTAAATCTTAGAAGATAGTAGAATTCTTTCTCTACTTGACTCTTCTAATGGTTTGTTGTTTCCGCTGCAGTTGTTGATCTAAAACTTGTTGTCGATTATATTCTATCAGATTTTTCCCTGTTGAATACTAATGATAATTTGTTGTATATTATCTTAGTCATAATATTCTTTACTGGGCTAGTTGAGCTCACCATTTTCCTTTTTGTTCCATTTTTCTTCTCAGGAGGTGAGAACATAGCAAGATCTAGTCGGGGTATGAAGTGATGGTTCAAGAAAGATGTTTTAGTTGTCCTCACTATTTCTGTAAAATAGTGTTTGAATAATTATAATGAGGACTTATTTGAGTGTGGATATTGTCTAGAAGATAATATTTGTATTTAAACTCACAGTATGTGTTGTCGTATTTTGCACAACAATTGTATTATTGAAGTTGTAGTTTGTTTTTGCACCATGTATTTGGCGACTCAGAATGGGTGTTGTATACCTATTTTGGGGGCGTCACAAATAATCCAGATGAATTAAATACGCATCAAATATAAACTCACACACATCCAAATATGGAATATCGAAATCATAAGGAGATGGGGGAGGATATGGTTAGGGGCGGAATGTTAGGGCAAATGGGGGAGGATATGGCTGGGGGCTTCGTCCTTGTTCCTGGCCTCCGTGTTTTTTACATACATAACATTTTTTTAAGAAAACGTTTTAACCTTAAAACTTAAAATTATCCCTTATAAACCCATAACATTTTTGCATATCTAACTACAATATTTTGTCAAAAAACGTCGCACAAAAAAACACCACAACGTTTTTTATAAAATTCTTGTTTAAGTGCCATCTTTTTACTGTTTTGTAGTAGTGAATGGGTACTTATTCTTAATCGTTACTTTATTTGTGACGCCCTAAAATTCGGGTATCTTCCAACCAGACATATGGTGCTACACGGTGCTACATTTCACACATACATTCGATTGAAAAGCCTCAAAAGAACGAATATGTCTTATATATATTCCAAACAATATTACCATTACCCAGGTTCTTTATAACCATTACATTTGTTCTTGTCATAATATCAAATAATAACAACATTCAACCTATACTATTATAAAAGTAATCTATAGGTTCGCCTTAGCCTTCCCTTTATCTTTACCGGATCCTTCGGTCCGTTCGGTCTTAGCTGCATTTATATAGTTCAAGCAAGAGTGAGCATTAGCTCAGCAAGTATGATAATTTTAATAAATAGCATGCTTGAAACATAGGAATCGTATATCTTCAATAACTGAACAATAGTTACGAAGTACTATTGATAATTCAAAATAGCACTTCTCTTTTCTTTAAAATATTTCACAATGAACCACGTTCATTAAACATATTTTGGTCCAAGACCTTGAGTATTTCATACTCTCTTTGAAAAGGACAATCCGGTACCAAGTCCGGCATTACTTACGAGCACGTCTAGGTGATCAGCCTATAGTACTCTATGTTGTACAACACTACTTTATTTAAACATATGTACGTTTAAGGTTTGGCAACCTCACGTGCCTGTCGTTTGACGACAAAACATTTGTTTATGCAAACTCAGTTTTCCTTTGAAAACCATACCAAAATAGTTTGGCAAAACTTAACAACATTGATAGATTATAAGAAATCCATAAAACATCTTAAGTCTAGCCAAAGGAATTGGCTTCGACTTCATCATACAGCAATTCATGCGTACGGTACATGAATTACAAAGCTTGTCCAAAGAATTCAGACAAGGGTCAGAATACTTGCCTTTAGCGTCTTCTTTCGTTAATACAAATTCCCTTTGTGTCTTTAAGGTTTCTACAATACATGATCACATAACATACCACATTAGGTCATATAATCAAGTATGTTTACTACTATATCTTATCATTCTTCTCAAACTAATCATGCTTTAGATTGTTTGTCATATATTACATTGCTCTTACGTTTACTTAATCTTTCTTCAACTTTTAGTTGTGTTCTAATCATACTTAAGGATGTCATTTCAAGTTAATTAGATAAGTAATTCGTTACTACTTAGCTTCTCCTTTCTTTATACTCTTAAGCCTTCTTCTCTGCCTCTTCCCTAGTACTGGCGTTGCGGCGCCAGCTTCCTACCTTCAACTCGCGCTGCGGTGCGGGTTTGCAGTGCACAAGCCCCGGACTCGGCGCTACAACGCCAAGATAACACACTGTGGTCGCACTACGGTGCCAGTTTCCAGTGCTTGAGGGTCTGGCATGGTGCTGCAGCGCCGGCCTTACTTCTCTGGGTCGCGCTACAGCACGGACCCTGAGCCTCAAAAAATTTTTGACAGACTTCTTGCTTAATGAACTACTCGGACTCATAAATTGTTCATTTTAAGTCCGAATTGGCTTGTTCAAAAGCCATTAGCTCACAAATCACATGTTCTATGATTTTATTAGAAAATATTTCATTTCTAAATCTTATAACTCAGAATTCACTGATTAGTTCATTATTACAAAAATGTTAAACGTTCGTGAACGTTTAAAGCTCGTTTCTTCGTTCTAAGTCGAAATTTGGTCAATTTCGAGTCCGCAACTCTAGAATGCCAATTGAGACTAATCTCCATCAAAAACCAACGTTTTTGAGTTCAATGTCAAAATTTGACCTCCATTCCGAGAATTTCACGATTTTAATGATTATCGTCTAATCTCGTAAATTTCGCCATAACTTCGTTACTTGAGATTTTTACACCGTTCTAAATAGATTCATTCCATTGTCACAACATGTATAATCTAATTCTTCAAATGATGGTGTTAAATGTGTCCATCAACAACAACATAATATAATTCTTCCATGAATTTCGATGGTCTAAAGATTTTATACTTTGGATTTCACTTCACATGGTTTATTAAAGTTTAAGTTCTCTAACAACCATCCTTATTCCTTCTTATCATACATACTCCATCAATCCTCACTTCTCTATCAAACTACAATTGAAGAGAGGGAAGATTAATAGCCAAGATGCTTACCCTTGATGATCACTTGATTCTTCTTCTTGCTTCTTGAATTATGAAAGACTAACTTTTTAAACTTTTTCTCTCTACCAAATAAGCACTTATATGTTGGTGGAAAATTAACAAGTGAAAAATGAACTAGCACATCTCATATTTATAGAAAACCCAAGGTTAGGGTAGTTTAGACATTAAGTCATTCCACCTCTTTAATTAATCTCCTTATTATTCATTACTTGGAGTCCACAACACTTATCATTTACTTGCTCACCAAGATCACCCATGTGATAATGGGGCCCACATGGGTTGCCCCATGGGTCATTCTTACCCATTGGATCGATCCATGGATCTGGTTCTTACTTTGGTCTTTAAGTTAACTAACTTAAATTATGTTTTGGGCTTGCATTATAAAACATTTGGGCCTTATCTTTAATTCACTTGGGCTTGTATAATTTTCACAAAAATCCTACAAGTCAAATCCAATTGGCTTAAAGCCTTATAACATATTATACAAGTATTTTTCTCGTATGCTAACTCGTATACTCATTCATCATATATGACATACCATCATTCATACATACTCGTATAATACCTCGTATCATACTCATATTCATTATCTTGTACAATACTTACGTATCACACGATCATCGTTTACTCATTAACACTTTACTTTTCCTAACGTTCTCGAATTAAGTCTGCAGGCAAAAAACTGTGTTTGCCATACTTGAATTATTATTACATATTCCATCCTTACTCATAATTCTATCGTTACGTATTTCTCGCAACTTCAAAAATAATTCCCGAGCAGAAATCCGTGAATAATATTTTTTAAAAAATTTCTCGGAAAGCTTTTATTTTCGTCTTGGAAATTCAAACACTATAAATCCTTCACGTAGCCAGAATACTACGACATTCCGATTCTTTTAGGATATAGAATGACCATCTTACTTACACGCAATAATAACATAAAATATAATTTTATTCATTATTTAATTAAATAAAATTATTTTACAAAAAATTCGAATTTCTTGGTCGTTACATTATTTACCTCCCGATAGTCAATACAAAGTCTCAACGATCCGTCCTTTTTCTTCACAAATAACATCGGTGCTCCCCATGGAGAAACACTCAATTGAATATACTTATTATCTAATAATTCTTGTAACTGAATCATTAACTCCTTCATTTCTACTGGCGGCATAAGATATGGTGTGACGCCCCCAAAACAGGTATACATCACCCATCTTAAGTCGCCAATTACATGGTACATAAATCAAATACAAACTTAATTATACAACTGTCGTGTACAATACGACAAAACATAGCTAAGAGTTTAAACAAGAATATTGCCTTCTAGACAATATCCACACTCAATGGAGTCCTCATTATAATTATTGTCACACTATTTAACAGAATAGTGAGGACTACTAATGTTATCATCTGGACTGTCACTCCGTTCTCCGACGAGTCCTGGCTACGTTCTCATTTCCTGAAGAGAACAGTGAAAGAAAGGGTGAGCTCAACTAGCCCAGTAAGAAATATTATGACTAAGATAATGCAGAAGAAATTATCATTAGCCTTCAACAATGTTAAACCGATAGAATATAATAGACAACAAGTTTAACTGCAGCGGAATAAGCAATCCATTAGAAGAGTCAAGTAGAGCATGATATCTACTATCTTCTATGATTTAAAATGTTTTCATCAATTTTTATCACTGAGACTCAGCTTAATAAATCAAATCAAATCATCCTTGCACCACGGCCGAGGATATTCATGTAATCATCAATGGTCATGACTATACCGAATAATCCTTGGTCATAATCATACCAACAATTGTCCACCAATGAACTACAGGCCAATGAGAACTTTACCACATCATTCGTCACATTACGGTCATGATTATACCGAATAATCCCTGGTCATAATCATACCAAGTTCATCTATGCACGTAAGCCAAAGATGAATTTCATCACAATATAAGCATGGGAATGATGACATTGACATAATTATTCAATTAAACAAGTTCAAGAATAAATTTTAAATATTTATAAATTAATTTATCTTAAAATCAATAATGTCCAAATTGTCAACATGATACTGCTTTGTGGAGTAAAATTCAAGAATAATATTCATGTACCAAAAATAATTTGGACAGAAAAAAAGTATATTTTTTGGGTAAATAGTACCCCGTGAATAGTATCCCGTGAGTAGTACTTCGGGAATAGTACCTCGTGAATAGTACCCCGACATGAAAAGTACCCCAAATACTCGAGTGAATAATATTCGGGTGAATAGTAATTTGGATGAATAGTAACCCGTGAATAGTAACTCATGAATAGTACTCCGACACAAAAAGTGCCCCGAATACCCGAGTGAATAATACTATAGTGAATAGTAACTGGGTGAATAGTAACTCGTGAATAGTAACTCGTAAATAAAATACTAAATAAAATGATATTTCATGACGAGTACAAAAGAAATGATATCTCATAAGAGTATAATAGAATATACGAAACTGCAAATGGATTTTCAACCGCCATGTGGTAATCCACGTAGACAAATCATTTCCATAATTTAATAAAGAATGAATACGAAAAATCATTCACCATGCATGTGGTAATCCACATAGACAGGTTATTCTAACAAAATAACAAAGAATGGAATAACAGAAGGATTCACCATGCGTGCGATAGACTGCACAGACACGTTATTCCCAACAAAATAATAAATAATAGAATCAGGTCCGGCATAAACGCACAGACAGGATATTCTGACAGAATAATAAATAATGGAACCAGGTCCGGCGTAAACGCACAGACAAGATATTCTGACAGAATAATAAATAATAGAACCAGGTCCAGCGTAAACGCACAGACAGGATATTCCGATAGAATGATAAAGAACGGAATATTAGAAGAATTTCACTATGTATGCGGTACTTCGCATAGACAGGTTATTCCAACATAATAATAAAGAATGGAATAACAGAAGAATTTCACCATATATGCGATACTTCGCATATACAGGTTATTCCAACAGAATAATAAGAAATGGAATAACAATAGCTCTCTTCATGAATACGAAAGAAACAATACCCCTTACCTTAGAATAAAGCTGGATACTGGAATAGAGAGGTAGCAGACTTCTCTTCTTCTTTCTCTCTATAATTTTTCTCTATAATAAATGCTCTATAGCTTTAGTGAATTGGTGAGAAATGAAGGAAGAATGAGCTTCTATTTATAGGAAAATATAGTTTCAAAAATTGCACATTTTGGGGCTCGAAATAATACAGTATAATACCTTTCTCTTTTTCTTCATTTTTACTTTAGTCCTACAAGTATTATCAAACTTGCACCAACTCCCCTAATAGTAAATCATGTAAATCAATAGTTCAATCATATGACTCAATAGTATAATCATGTGAAAAAACTAATTATAGTATAGTACCTTCAACTATACCTCTATTTTTAATTTAGTCATGTAAGTATTATCAATCTTGTACCAACTCCCCTAATAGTAAATCATGTGAATCAATAGTACACACATATGCACACATAGTTATAAGCATGTGAATTAATGGCAATTAATTGCTTATTTATCCGATAAATTACCCGATTTATCAATATAACCCCCAGACATCAATTATCATCGGAATAGATGTCGATTTTCACTAATACTAATAATCCCAACTTATAACTCACAATATTTAACAACCAGATCATTCGCAGGAAAGAGGGAGCTTTCCGATAAGGATTTCTCCTTATTGGCGCGCAATTAGATGACCAAACCTTTCCTTGACAGAACTTTCTAGATATTGTCAATATTATAAATAATAATATGAATAACTTTGTCGTCTCAATTATTGATTTAATAATATATCATATTATGCAGATGATACAGTGACAATAATTGAATTAATAATATGAGAGATATGCTGCAGCAATTACTGTAGCAATAATTGAGTATAACTGAGTGACTTCTCAAGTAAGCATCAATAATCAATACCGTGTGCTACTATGCAACCACGCGTATTACTGTACTTTTACTACCGGGTAGTTCAACAGTTTAACGGTAAAACTTCCGTCGTTATTTTTATAAAAAGATAATTATGTTGTTTTCTTATTACGACAATACTTCCGTTATGGGGTCCACCAATGATTGTGCCGTCGTACGAATATTCTCTGTTAAAATGAATATTCCCCGACCAATCGAATATTATATAACCACTTGCTTACTTTACAAAATTTGTAAATATTACCCACAACTATAACATTATATCATATCCACACCATAATATTCAAAAACATATTTCGAGAGAAATTAATATTTATTCATAAAAGTTGGGGTCTTACATATGGTGCCTTAGAAATTGGTGTCGTTCCTGGCACAACATCTATCACAAACTTTATCTCTCTATCTGGCGGAAGACCCGGTAACTCATCTACAAATACATCCATAAATTCTTTAACGATAGGTATATGCTCCAATTTTACTCCCACTTGTTAGGTATCAACAACATGGCGCAGATAACCTACACATCATTGCTTTAACAATTTCCTTACTTGCGTCATCGTTAGACAACAAGAACGTCCCGACGATTTACTATCGTAAAATACTACCTTAGACCGCTTCAAGGTTCGAAGGTTTATAGTTTTCTTTTGGTAACCTATAACTGCCTCATGGTTATATAACCAATCCATCGTGAGAATTACGTCAAATTCCCCCAATTTTATCTGAATTAAATCTACCGACAACTTATGACCCCTTATATCTACGCAAAAATTCTTATAAATATATTCAACGAAAATTATTTCCTTATTCGCTACCTCAATGTTCAAAGGTATTGCTAATCTTTCTTGAATTAAACTTAAACATCTAGCAAATTCACAAGTTATAAAAGAACAGGTTGCACCCGAATCAAACAATACATAATCATTAATATTATTGATTGGGATTATACTTGAAACTACATCTCTTGATGCCGCTACATCTTGAACCTTCATATTAAAGGTTCGGGCTATTGGTATACTTAGTAGAGCTGGACCACTAATAGTCAGCTTACCACTGCTAGTTCCTTTGTTGTCATCTGATCCCTTCTTCGGGCAACTCCTTTCCATGTGGTCAGTTGACCCACAAGCAAAACATCCTTTGTTCTTCTTCGGACTGAGACAGTTAAGAACGATATGCCCTTCTTGCCCGTCAATTATAACATACAGACTTCCCTTTGAGATAGACTTCTAGATGAGCCTTCGCACAATTCTTACATGCCTCAACCCTTTTTTTGTCTCCTTGCTTTGCTTCGATATTCCCAGAGTTAAACCATTTCCTCTTTTGAACTCTTCCACTCCCGTTAGCTCCATCAGCTTTAGCTCCTCTCTCACTCTTATTCTTATTCTTCTTTTCCTTATGGTAGAGGCTTAAAGCCTCACTTCCACCCTCGGCTATAATAGCCTTCTCCATAATAGTCCCAAAAGAATTACTTTGAAAAACTGATATCCGACTATAGAGCCAGGGTTTCAGGCCTTGTTCGAATCTTCGTGTCTTCCTCTTCTATGTATCCACCTGATGTAGAGAAAACCTCGTCAGCTCATTGAACTTGGCAGCATACTGGGTGTGACACCTCCAAATTCGGGTACTTCATTCCCACAAGATTTGGTGTTCACTTAATAAAAATATTCATGTCTAACTACCCAATCATAATAAAAGTTAATAATAAACCTTCCCATTAAAGGATTACATCAATAAGTTCAATAAAATCTCCCATGTTATCTAACTTTTAAATACAAACATCATATGCGGAAAATTAAATAATCACATCACAAGATTTAAAATAAAGTCTGACAATATTAAAAGTCAACATGTTTACAAGTCTTCAATACTTGTTCATCTTTCCTTTCCCTTTACTGGTGTTAGGTACATCGACCTTCTCAACTTTAGCTGTAATAGTTATATAAGCAAGAGTGAGCAAACAAGGCTCACTTGAAATAACAATGAATAAAACTTTACAACAATTGCCAAATAATAGGCTCAATAGAACTGAACAATATGCTCTATTAATGATAATCAAAATTCTGAAATACATATCTGAGGGTCATAAGACCGCGAACTATGTCCATAGTTATAAGTAATCTTTCAACTTAAACTTTAACAGTCATAAGACTATAGGGACTCCTCGTACTTAGGGGGATCAGCCGTTCGTAAAATATATTGTGCACAAACATTTCAACGCTATACGTAAATTATCCCCTATAATAGGGTTGTTCATCTCAGCATTTGGAATACAAGTCCTCCCCAAAGTAAGTTTGGTTTGGATACGTTTCAAGGTAATTTGGAATTCAACGAACATCAACTAAGGATTAGTTGAATAAAAAGGTAATAACGTTATGCTATGGAATAAGTCATAAGTGAATCAACATTGTATACTAAGGTCATGTTTTAGGAATAATTTAAGAGCATAAGCATTTAATAACATAACATACCTTGCTTGAACAATATTAAGCTAAGGTTATTTAGAATTAAGTACTGAGTATGCATAACAAATAGTAAATTGAACGATAAAACTTGTTCAACATTAGTATATCAGAGTGTAGAAACTTGCATGCTAAATAACAAGTTAAAGATTAGAGTAACTTGCTCAATATCAAGAGATAAGGTTTAAGAGCTTGCATAATATAAATAGAGTTACGAAACTTGTACAAAGAAGTTTAAAGTTAGAAAACTTGCATAATCGTAAACAAACTAGAGACAAGAAACTTGCTCAACATAAGAATAAGGTTTAAGAAACTTGCCTTGAGTGTAAGCTAAACCGTAATAACTCGAATCACAATACCCTATATACATGTCATCATGACATAATTAGTCATTATAACTACTCCATATATAAATAAGTATCTACATCATGTATGGTTTGATTTTTAACCACATAGTCAAGTTATATTAGTAATAAAACTCGTTAATTGTTAATAATATTTTCATTCTTAGTATAGTAATACCAAAATTACATCTTAATAGTCATACAATTTCACTTAATCAACTTTTTCAGACTTTGTGAAACTAAAACACACTGTCTGACCATTCTGCTAACTCGCGCTGTGGCGCCACAGTTTACACTATGAGACAGCGTTGCGGCACGGCGCTGCGGCACGGCGCTGGCGCTGCTGCACGAGGCACAGGCCAAAACATGGCGCTACGGCACGAGACTTGTACTGCAAGGCCGCGCTGCGGCGCCGAATTAACGTACTCGGCGACCAACTTCGGAAATAACATAAACAAAGCCAATTTTGGCCTACAAGCTACTTTCTAACAACTAAATTAACATGTAATACATATATAAACTTCACACAAACATAATTTAAGATCTCTTAACATGATTTTATCCATATAACAATATAAACATCGAAATTAAAACCTCTAATTTCACTGTTTTTTGCTAAAACTTCACTTTTTGACATTTTTAGTGAAAATCGTCACTGTGATTTTGTTTTTCAACCAAAACACTTAATTCAACATACTTTGTTTTAGTTTCTTCATCTACTTTCAAAATCAATAGTCAATTTATACATTATACCAAGAATTAAACCTCAATTTTACTTTAAACTAAGTCATATTCATATATATTCATACCAATTCACTGTAATATGATTTCCTTCACAAATACATACATAACATGAATTAATTTACTATAACTCATCTATAATCTTATAAAAATAATTTTATAATAACCAATTATCATATAGAAACTATATATAACAAATAATTAACCATCACACAAATTTTTATAGAGAATTCTTTTGAATAGAATAAAACTAAAACTTTCTGAAAAGTAAGAGTAAGATGTTACCTTAGTTTTAGAAGATTATGGTTATCCTTTGATTATCAAGCTTCCTTTCCACAATTCCTCTCTCAAAATCTCTCTAGACTTCTCCCAATTCTCTCTCAACTTTTTCTTCTTCTTTTTCTTCTTCCGTGTTCTTCCTCCCTATTCTAATCTTACGTACTAAAAATATAACATATAGGATATAATATATAATAATTGTATAATATAAATATATCTATTAACTGACATCAGTTATTTTATTTTTGAAACTCAAAAGTCATAAGGCTTGTTTGGCTAACTACCTTAAAATTAACCAATTAATCATTATGCCTTGTTTGGTAAAACATATTTAAATTAAAGACTTAACATTCATTAAGTTTTGTTTGGCAAAACTGAATTAACCTCCCTTAACTTATTTTAATAACTCATTTATAGTATAGTTTATGGTCACACTTTATTTAATTAAGTTTTAATACTTAATTTAATTAATTTTAATAATAATTTATTAAATAAATTTACCACATAAATCAATACAACAAAATTATAATTTTCTTTATAATTATAATTTTATTTAATAAATTAACACATCATTTTAATTACAAATTCAAATTAAAATATCATTATAATAATTCATTTAATCATTACAAATTCTCTAACTTAATTATAATTTAAATTAGAATATTATCTCATGATGATCAATTTTCTTAACTCGTAAATTATTTATTTAACAAATAAATAATAAAATCAAATCACCTTAAACAAATATTTATTCTATCAATAAACACATCAATTAAAATATTTATATAACTTAATAAATATTTTGAATTACAATTTAAAATTCTAGATTGTTACATCCTTCCCTCTTTACAAGGATTCTGTCTCCAAAATCACAACTCAAACAAATCACTCGTCACATTCTTCCCTACTTACAAAGATTCTGTCCTCAGAATCGAAGACACAGATTAAATAAATAACTCAGGACAATATTTCATCATTTTATCTTTGAGTTCCCACGTAGCTTCTTCAGCATTGTGGTTCCTCTATATCACCTTCACGGAAGGTATTACCTTATTCCTGAGCACCTGTTCTTTCCTGTCAACTATCTGGATAGGACTCTCTTCATAAGATAAGTTCTTATCAAACTTCAATGGTTTGTACTCGATCACGTGCTTGTAATCGGGTTTATACAGTTGTAACACCGAAACATGAAAAACATTGTGAACGTTTTTTAACTCTGGAGGTAGAGCTACCTCGTAAGCCACTTCTCCTACTCTTCGCAGCACTTCGAATGGTCTAATAAACCTCAAGCTTAGCTTTCCCTTTTTCCTGAAATGAATTTTCCCCTTCCAAGGAGAAACTTTTAAGAACACATAATTTCCTACGTCAAACTCCTGATCTTGTCTGTGTTGATCAGCATACTTCTTCTGTCTGTCTTGAGCAGCTACCAATCTTGTTCTGATGAGTTTGACAACCTCAGCAGTTTATTGTACCAATTCTGGCCCTAATAGTTGACGTTCACCGACTTCATCCTAGCACAGTGGAGTTATGTACTTTCTGTCATATAATGCTTCGTAGGGCGGCATGCTAATGCTTGCATGGTAATTGTTGTTGTAGGCAAATTCCACTAATGGTAAATGTCCATCCCAGCTCCCTTTGAAGTCCATGATACATGCCCTAAGAATATCTTCCAATGTCTGGATTGTTCGTTCGCTTTGGCCATCTGTTTGCGGATGATATGTCGTACTCATTCTCAACTGTGTTCCCATGCATTCTTGTAGTCTCTTCCAGAAGTTTGACGTGAATCACGGATCTCTATCTGACATAACTGACATTGACACTCCATGTCTCGAAACGATCTCTTTAACGTACAACCTTGCCAACTGATCAAGATTGAATCTAATATTTATTGGCAAAAAGTGTGCTAATTTTGTCAGTCTGTCCACTATCACCCAAATCGCATTGCATCCTCTCTAAGTAGTTGGAAGACCCGCCACAAAATCCATTATGATGTGTTCCCACTTCTATTTCGGTATTTCCAACGGTTCAAGTAATCCGCTTGGTCTTTGATGCTCGGCCTTGACTCTTTGACATGTCAAACATTTCGCAACACATTCTGTAACATCTCTTTTCATGTTTGGCCACCAAAAATGACGTCGTAAATCTTGATACATCTTCGTACTTTCCGGATGAATCGAGTATCTTGAATTATGAGCTTCGAACAAGATTTTTTCTTTAATATCTGGTACTGTTGGAACCCAGATTCTTCCCTCGAACCTTAGTAGTCCTTCGATATCAATCTTGTATTTCACATCACTTCTCTCAACCACTTTCTCTTTGATTTTCCCACATTCTTCATCTTGTAGTTGAGCATTCTTAACTTTGTCCACCAAAGTTGGACTAGTTTCTATTTGGAATAGTCGTTCATCGGATTCCTTTGGAAATTTTATTTCTAGCTTTGTTATTGCTGAAATAAGCTCCTCCTGAGTGGTTATCAATCACAATCGTAATCTTTTATCAATTCCATCCATCTTCTTTGACGCATGTTCAGGTCCTTCTGAGTGAAAATATACTTCAGACTCTTATGGTTTGTGTAGATCTCACACTTTTCTCCATAGAGATAATGTCTCCATATCTTTAGAGCAAATACTACTGTAATCAACTCTAAATCATGAGTCAGATACCCTTTCTCATAGTCCTTCAGTTGTCTCGATGCATATGCAATAACTTTGTCGTTCTGCATAAGGACACATCCTAATCCTTTATGTGATGCATCATTATACACCACAAAGTTTCCTGTATTATCTGGTAATGACAACACAGGTGCCACACTTAACTTCTTCTTCGAGTCTTGAAAGCTTTCTTCACACTTCTCCGTCCAAATAAATTTTACAGCTTTCCTTGTCAAATTGCTAACGGAGTGGCAATCTTGGAAAAATCTTGAATAAATCGTCTATAATAATCGGCCAGTCCCAAGAAACTCCTCACCTTCGATGGTGCCCTTGGTTGTTCCCAATTGATTACGGCTTCAACTTTCGATGGATCCACTGAAATCCCATCTTTGTCAATCATATGTCCCAAAAATTGTACACGATCTAGCAAAAATTCACACTTAGAGAATTTCACGTACAACTATTCTTTTCTCAGTGTCTCCAATGTCAAATGTAAATGTTCCACGTGTTCTTCTTGAGATTTGGAGTACACCAGAATGTCGTCGATAAATACCACCACAAACTTGTCTAAGAATGGTTTAAACACCCTGTTCATCAAATCCATGAATGCAGCAGGGGCATTGGTCAAACCAAAAGACATCACCAGAAACTCGTAATGTCCATACCGAGTTCTGAATGTCGTTCTTGGTACATCCTCCTTTCTTACCTTTAATTGATGATATCCACTTCTCAAATCTATTTTTGAGAAGTATCTAGCACCCTTCAATTGATCAAACAAGTCATCTATTCTTGACAACGGATATTTGTTCTTAATAGTGACTTTGTTTAATTCCCTATAATCAATGCAAAGATGCATTAACCCATCCTCCTTCTTCACAAATAACAGCGGTGCTCCCCACGGTGACTGTAATAACCCAATATTTTCAATCTAATTAAATAATAAATTTTGCATTTTTTTTATATATAAAGGTGAGATTATGTGCAAAGCAAAGTATATGTATTTATGTGATAAATAAAACTTATTTATTACATGAATAATTGTAAATAAATTCTTTTTAAGAATTATTGATCATTATAGATTATATTCTTATTATAAATTAATTTTGTAATATTATTATTTATTTTTCCATGAAAATATGATTATTATATATATGATATGATTATAAGGATTATTATGATATGTATTTTATTATATTAGTTAAGTTAATTATTTTAACTTAATTGATAATGGGTTATATGAGGGTTATGTCGGATATGGATTCAAAACCCTAATTCTGAATTTTGAAAAAGGAATGAGAATATTAATATAATATTATTTATAATTCAATAATATAAACATGCCTGATATGGGTGTAGTGTTAATGCGTGGAACAGTTATTGTAAAATAGTGCAAAACCCTAGCGTTACTAATAAACTCTAGTGCATAAGTCGATTACGACTGTAAGATTTGTTAAGTTGTTGTGTTATGTAATTAATGACGATTAGTATAAATTTAATGTTAATTAGGTAAACCCTAATTAATATTTAAGAAACCCTAATTACTAAATTAAAATCCTAATTGCTAAGTTGTAAACTCTAATTATTAATTTAGCAAGCTTAATGGTAATTAGTAATGTATGAAACCTAATTTACAAGTTCTAGGAGATTAGTAAACCTAATTTAATTAGGGAACCCTAATTCACTTTTAAGAAACAAATATTTTCATTTTTGCCCTAATTGCATAATCCTAGAATTTAGACTTTTAGAGCCTTAGGGTTAAACCCTGAGGGTCAAACCCTAAGGGTTAGAATAAATTGCCAACTTTACCAATAAAAGTAAAAACTAAATGACCAGATTGCCCTTTTGCATTATTTTAATAGGTAACTTGTGTAGGTTGCCATAACTTTAGTTGGTGACCAACTCTAGCTAGCCATGTGCCTATAAACCATACAAATCAGCTACAACATCTCAGCCAAATCATTGCACCACATTTTATATAAGATCAAGAGAGGGAAAAACCATTAATTGTCTCATTTTTACAACTTACTCTCAAACAAACTCTCTCCACTCAAAACCTACGAAAATATCTAGTGGATCAGTCCCAAAACACAGCCCCACTATCACTTCTAGCATATCAGAGATCAGAATCAAGAATTGGTTCATAGAAAGGTAGAACCCTAAACTAAAATTTTGATCTTGTATGCTATGTTGGATTTGGTGTATGAATGTTTAAATATGTTGTATAAGGTGTGAATCAATGATCTGGGTTGCTAAATAGTGGATCCATAACATTTATATGCTAGAAATTAAGTTTTTATAAAATTTGGGAAATTTTCAAAAGTGATCTGACAACCAAATGTCAGACCACATAGATCTTTATCTGGTTATCATTTTTGTTGTTTAAATGTTTAAACTTGTAGTTTGCTGTAAGGACTTTAATCTGGACTTGAAATCATGCTTAGATCATGTCCAGAATGAAAGATATTCACGGTCAAACTGTAAGACCCCGAATTTTATGAGATAAAAGTATTCAATTTTTCTATTTAGTAAATGGTTAAATTGATAAAAGTTTAAAGTTAAGGGTGATATATGAATTTAATTTGTAAAATAAACAAGTGGTTAAAAAATACTCATTGTTGTCGGGGAATATTCGTTTGGTCGTGGAATATTCTTTCTGTCAGGGAATAATCGTACGACGGCGCAGTTATTTGTGGGCCCCATAACGGAAAATGGTTGGATGAAGATAACGATAAATTTGAGTTTTTATAAATAATGGCGTAGTTATTACCGTTAACACTGTTGGAATACCTGGTGGTTAAAATACAGTAATACGCGTAGTTGCACAGTAGCACACGGTATTTCACAGTATTTTTTTTAATTATTGATTCTTACGTGAGAAGGCACTACTCAATAATTGTTACAGTAGTTACTGTTCAGTATTTTATTTTATTGATTCAATAATTGCTGCGTTGAAATTTTATATTATTGTTGTTCAATAATTGTCATTGCACAGTATTTCCCATTATCAGATCAATAATTCATATTATTTGAATAATATTATTAGATAACATTATTAGCAATGTCTAGAAAGTTCTGTCTAAGGAGAGGTTTGGTCACCTAATTGCGCGCCAGTAAGGAGAAATTCTTATTGGAAAGCCCCCTCTTTCCTGTGAACGGCCTGGTTGTCATAAACGTGATTCTGTAATATTATTTGTGAATAATTAATTATTGATTTATATGATAAGGAAATATTTATTTTATGTGGATATAAATGAGGGATATATTTTTGTGGTTAAAAATGAAGGAATTAATGTTGAGGTATTTTATCTGTATTTTTGTCGGAACGGAGGTATTGAAAATCAAATTAGGGTTTTTGAGATATTTTACGAGGGTTATAATTTTTAATTCGACCGTTGGATCGTGGTAATATTTGAATATGTTATACATATATAAGTTTAGTATATGTCCACAAATTTTGAACCGTTAAAAATGAACGTATGATTTGTTATTAATTTTACGAGATGACTGGTTCAGAAATTGTTGAATTTTCGGAGTTAATCATTTTGGTAGAAAATTCTAGAATTGGTAGGCCCCACTCTTGGTTGGTGAAGAAATGTGCTGAGATTTTTATTCAAATGTGGTGGGTGGGAATAGTAGCAGCTAAAGCTATCAGGTTGCAGGTTAAGTCTGCTTCGGCGTACTAATATTTTCCTATAAATAGAGGGCTAAGTTAGAATTGAAAATCACATCAGAAACATAAGCTTTCTATCTTTCTCTCTCTATATTATGAAGCATATTTTGTGAGTATTTAGATACTTTGAGAGTTCCTATTCAGTGCAAGTTTCCTTCGGCTTTGCATTCCAGTCAGAAATACTACACTTTTGAGGTAAGGGATAGTAAGGGATTTTAAGTGTTATTATATTTTTCAGTTCGTAATTCTTCTGACCTTCAGAAAATTCTAGAAAAATTTGAAATGATATTTTAATGAGTTTTATTGATTGTGTCCAAAAATGGTGATTTTTGGATGTATAGATTAAGAGTTATGAATTTTAAGGGAAAAAACTATTTTAAAAGTAACCGCTTATAACTCCTTGTGGTTAACTCCAAAATTAATAAATTTTTTATTGGAAGTATATCTATATAATATCAGTATACTCTGTGAATTTCGGAATTTTTGGATAAAGGTATAATTTTTGATAAATATCTAAATATTCAGCGGTTTTGGCCATATGAAAAATAGTAAATGAATTTTAAAAATTCTGAGAAAAATATATGTTCAATATGGGACTATATTCTGCTAAATCCCAGAAAAGAAATATTTTTGGAACTGATTTGGTATTTTTTATGAAAATAAACTAGTTATGAGTAAATGAATTAAATATGTTATGTGAAGTAAGAAAATTGGAAAATAGGATTTTATGGCTTGAGAATCCTATATGAGGTATATACAGATTTTTTATGAGGGTTTTTTGTTATTGGTGATGAAATCTTATGAGTTTGGCATTTTATGATGATTAAATGCATTAATTAGTAAAGTATAAACAATTTAAATAAATTGTTTATAAGCTTAAGAAATATTATTCTCTCAATATCATTATACCGAAATATTGGTATGTATTTTATTGTGGAATTTCTACCTTTTTATGTCGAGATTACTATTCATGAGTTACTATTTACGAGTTACTATTCATGACAAAATTAGTTTTTTTTTTCTAACCAAATTATAGTTGAGTTATAAATATTACTCTTGAGATTAAAACTATATGTTGGTCATATTATTTTTATTATCATATATAACATTTTTATAACCCTAATGATGATATTTCTCTTTGACTTGAGTGTAAAGATGGGTAGATTATTGGTATGATCATGACTATGGGTTCTCTTTGGCCAGTAGTGCAAAGTTGAATTGTTAACTGGTATGATCATGACCATTGAATTTATAATTGAATATCTTTAGATTAAGTGTAAAGATGAATTGATTAACATGGTTATAATTATTGTTTATATAAATTCTGAAATGATTATATATTTCTTTGAGATATTAATATATTTGGCATGTAGTGCAAAAATAACTGTTGATGAATATATTTGGTATGTAGTGCAAATATGAACTGTTGAGGATTATCTTTGGCCTGTAGTGAAAAGATGAATTGTTGATGAATATCTTTGGCCTGTAGTGCAAAGATGATCTGCGGTTGAATATCTTTAGCCTGTAGTGCAAAGATGACATGTTGTTGAATATCTTTGACCTGTAGTGCAAAGATGGTATGTTGATGAATATCTTTGGCCGTAGTGCAAAGATGAAATTGTTAGTATGATTATAAACAGGAACTGTGATTTAGTATAACCATGATCTTTGATGTTTCAGGTAAAGACATGTGATGAAAATTATCTTCGTCCTGAATGCGAAGAGGAATTTAGAATTACAATTATGATTATGAGTTATTCATATAATTGTGGAAAGGAACTATTGATTAATGTTACAGGGATAAAACATTATTGGTGGATTTTTAACATGGAGAAGATAATAGACTTTTTAGTCTATTTAACTCTTCTAATGGATTGCTCGTTCCGCTGCAACTATGGTTGAAATTTTTATCATCTACCATATGTTCTAAATCTCTGATTTATTACTGATGAAGACTATTGATAATTTAATTATCTTTAGTCATGATATTTTTTACTGGGCTAGTTGTGCTCACCCTTTTGCTTCACAATTCCTTTCAGGTAATAAGAGTGTAGCTGGATCGAGCGGGGGTAACAGAGGAATAGAACGGTGGTCATCATTTAGTAGTTATATTTGGTGAATCAACTAGGGTGAGGCGAACCCAACGTTGGAAGGGTGTTTTGTCACTATCATACAAGATATCTAATGACATACAATATCGTGTCATCATAAGACACGGTTGTGGACATCCACTTGCTGAGTATATCTACGAGCACTACCTATATAATCTTGGTGTTTGTTTGAAGTATAATTCACGATTAAAGACAGTGGAGATAATGATAAGTCAAGAGAAGACTCACCATTGGGAAGAATATGATAGTAATCTTCTCGTTTTTCTTTGGAGTCTATTGAGTCAACCAAGGATAATTCTGTGGCCATATGATATCTATCATAACCTAGAAGCATGGCCTCCCATGTACGAAGGTTTCCTTGAGCACTTCCCAAAGATTCTAATCTTTAAAATAATTTTTGACTATACCTTTATATAGGTATCACTGTGAGGTGTTGTCCACTGATGGGACATTTGTCACATTACGGTTAGGACACGAGTCACAGTTGGTATATATTTGTATCTAAATTCACAGCATATGTGTTGTTATATTTTGTACGACAATTGTTGTAATAAAGTTGTAGTTATTTTCTGTACCATGTATTTGGCGACTCAGAATGGGTTGGATAGAATGGACCTATTTTGGGGTTGTCACAGTTGGTATCAGAGCTATAAGTAAAGAGCCCCGAGCCTCTCGCTGGTGACTTCCTGTTAATGGGGAATGCACCGAAGCCAGACTCTCCGTAGGGGACGCCGTTCTGCGGTGGCAAACTGATAGGTATCAATGTAAGGTGCTGACACAAGTTGGTGTCCAGAGTCACAGTTGGTATCAGAGCTTAGGGATATGGTCTCTGACGGAGATCGAGATTATAACTAGGAGGGGAGAGATGAGTAAATTCTTCGCTAGTGTGTCCCACCTAAGCTTATTTGTTGGTCAGTCATAATATCGGGATATTATGTGATATGTTGATTTATTAAATTATCCTTTGTTTTTGAAGCTGTATTCTAGAATGATATCTGAAATACAGGAGATGGGAAATGGAGAAATTATGATGACAAGAAAGATGAAATCTGAAATGAAAGCAAGGTATTCTCAACTCTTTGAAATACCAGGTACGTAAATTTCGAGGACGAAATTTCATAAGGAGGGAAGATTGTAAGACCCCGAATTTTATGAGATAAAAGTATTCAATTTTCCTATTTAGTAAATGGTTAAATTGATAAAAGTTTAAAGTTAAGGGTGATATATGAATTTATTTTGAAAAATAAACAAGTGGTTAAAAAATACTCATTGTTGTCGGGGAATATTCGTTTGGTCGTGGAATATTCTTTCTGTCGGGGATTAATCGTACGACGGCGCAGCTATTTGTGGGCCCCATAACAGAAAACGGTTGGATGAAGATAACGACTAATTTGAGTTTTTATAAATAACGGCGTAGTTATTACCGTTAACACTGTTGGAATACCTGGTGGTTAAAATACAGTAATACGCGTAGTTGCACAGTAGCACACGGTATTTCACAGTATTTTTTTCAATTATTGATTCTTACGTGAGAAGGCACTACTCAATAATTGTTACAGTAGTTACTGTTCAGTATTTTATTTTATTGATTCAATAATTGCTGCGTTGAAATTTTATATTATTGTTGTTCAATAATTACCATTGCACAGTATTTCCCATTATCAGATCAATAATTCATATTATTTGAATAATATTATTAGATAACATTATTGGCAATGTCTAGAAAGTTCTGTCTAAGGAGAGGTTTGGTCACCTAATTGCGCGCCAGTAAGGAGAAATTCTTATTGGAAAGCCCCCTCTTTCCTGTGAACGGCCTGGTTGTCATAAACGTGATTCTGTAATATTATTTGTGAATAATTAATTATTGATTTATATGATAAGGAAATATTTATTTTATGTGGATATAAATGAGGGATATATTTTTGTGGTTAAAAATGAAGGAATTAATGTTGAGGTATTTTATCTGTATTTTTGTCGGAACGGAGGTATTGAAAATCAAATTAGGGTTTTTGAGATATTTTGCGAGGGTTATAATTTTTAATCCGACCGTTGGATCGTGGTAATATTTGGATATGTTATACATATATAAGTTGAGTATATGTCCATAAATTTTGAACCGTTAAAAATGAACGTATGATTTGTTATTAATTTTACGAGATGACTGGTTCAGAAATTGTTGAATTTTCGGAGTTAATCATTTTGGTAGAAAATTCTAGAATTGGTAGGCCCCACTCTTGGTTGGTGAAGAAATGTGCTGAGATTTTTATTCAAATGTGGTGGGTGGGAATAGTAGCAGCTAAAGCTATCAGGTTGCAGGTTAAGTCTGCTTCGTCGTGCTAACATTTTTCTATAAATAGAAGGCTAAGTTAGAATTGAAAATAACACCAGAAACATAAGCTTTCTATCTTTCTCTCTCTATATTATGAAGCATATTTTGTGAGTATTTAGATACTTTGAGAGTTGCTATTCAGTGCAAGTTTCCTTCGACTTTCCATTCCAGTCAGAAATACTGCACTTTTGAGGTAAGGGATAGTAAGGGATTTTAAGGGTTATTATGTTTTTCAGTTCCTAATTCTTCTGACCTTCAGAAAATTTTAGAAAAATTTGAAATGATATTTTGATAAGTTTTCTTGATTGTGTCCAAAAATGGTGATTTTGGATGTATAGATTAAGAGTTATGAATTTTACGGGAAAAGACTATTTTAAAAGTAACCGCTTATAACTCCTTGTGGTTAACTCCAAAATTAATGAAATTTTTATTAGAAGTATATCTATATAATATCAGTATACTTTGTAAATTTCGGAATTTTTGGATAAAGGTATAATTTTTGATAAATATCTAAATATTCGGCGGTTTTGGCCATATGAAAAATAGTAAATGAATTTTAAAAATTCTGAGAAAAATATATGTTCAATATGGGACTATATTCTGCTCAATCCCAGAAAAGAAATATTTTTAGAACTGATTTGGTATTTTTTATAAAAATGGACTAGTTATGAGTAAATAAATTAAATATGTTATGTGAAGTAACAAAATTAGAAAATAGGATTTTATGGCTTGAGAATCCTATATGAGGTATATGCAGATTTTTTATGAGGGTTTTTTGTTATTGGTGATGAAATCTTATGAGTTTGGCATTTTATGATAATTAAATGCATTAATTAGTAAAGTATAAACAATTTAAATAAATTGTTTATAAGCTTAAGAAATATTATTCTCTCAATATCATTATATCAAAATATTGGTATGTATTTTATTGTGGAATTTTTACCTTTTTGTGTCGGGGTTACTATTCATGAGTTACTATTCACGAGTTACTATTCATGACAAAATTAATTTTTTTTAACCAAATTATAGTTGAGTTATTAATATTACTCTTGAGATTAAAACTATATGTTGGTCATATTATTTTTATTATCATATATAACATTTTTATAACCCTAATGATGATATTTCTCTTTGACTTGAGTGTAAAGATGGGTAGATTATTGGTATGATCATGACTATGGGTTCTCTTTGGCTTGTAGTGCAAAGATGAATTGTTAACTGGTATGATCGTGACCATTGAATTTATAATTGAATATCTTTAGCTTAAGTGTAAAGATGAATTGATTAACATGGTTATAATTATTGTTTATATAAATTCTGAAATGATTATATATTTTTTTGAGATATTAATATATTTGGCATGTAGTGCAAATATGAACTGTTGAGGAATATCTTTGTCCTGTAGTGCAAAGATGAATTGTTGATGAATATCTTTGGCCTGTAGTGCAAAGATGATCTGCGGTTAAATATCTTTAGCCCGTAGTGCAAAGATGACCTGTTGTTGAATATCTTTGATATGTAGTGCAAAGATGGTCTTTTGATGAATATCTTTGGCCGTAGTGCAAAGATGAAATTGTTAGAATGATTATAAACAGGAACTGTGATTTAGTATAATCATGATCTTTGATATTTCAGGTAAAGACATGTGATGAAAATTATCTTCGTCCTGAATGCAAAGAGGAATTTAGAATTACAATTATGATTATGAGTTATTCATATAATTGTGGAAATGAACTGTTGATTAATGTTACAGGGATAAAACATTGTTGGTGGATTTTTAACATGGAGAAGATAATAGACTTTTTAGTCTATTTGACTCTTCTAATGGATTGCTCGTTCCGCTGCAGCAATGGTTGAAATTTTTATCATCTACCATATGTTCTAAATCTCTGATTTATTACTGATGAAGACTATTGATAATTTAATTATCTTTAGTCATGATATTCTTTACTGGGCTAGTTGTGCTCACCCTTTTGCTTCACAATTCCTTTCAGGTAATAAGAGTGTAGCTGGGTCGAGTGGGGGTAACAGGGGAATAGAACGGTGGTCATCATTTAGTAGTTATATTTGGTGAATCAACTAGGGTGAGGCGAACCCAACGTTAGAAGGGTGTTTTGTCACTATCATACAAGATGTCTAATGACATACAATATCGTGTCATCATAAGACACGGTTGTGGACATCCACTTGCTGAGTATATCTACGAGCACTACCTATATAATCTTGGTGTTTGTTTGAAGTATAATTCACGATTAAAGACAGTGGAGATAATGATAAGTCAAGAGAAGACTCACCATTAGGAAGAATATGATAGTAATCTTCTCGTTTTTCTTTGGGGTCTATTGGGTCAACCAAGGATAATTCTGTGGCCATATGATATCTATCATAACCTAGAAGCGTGGCCTCCCATGTATGAAAGTTTTCTTGAGCACTTTCCAAAGATTCTAATTTTTAAAATAATTTTTGACTATACCTTTATATAGGTATCACTGTGAGGTGTTGTCCACTGATGGGACATTTGTCACATTACGGTTAGGACACGAGTCACAGTTGGTATATATTTGTATCCAAATTCACAGCATATGTGTTGTTATATTTTGTACGATAATTGTTGTAATAAAGTTGTAGTTTTCTGTACCATGTATTTAACGACTCAAAATGGGTTGGATGGAATGGACCTATTTTGGGGTTGTCACACAAACTCAGTTGACCGAGTATGACCAAGAGTTTCTGGGCAACACAGAAACTCAAAATCAGTGTCTGACAAGTATTTCTAAGGCCCATATCTGTCAGGTGTTAGGATATTTGGAACTGTTGTTATATCTAGTTTGTAGCCTGTTAGATAGACTCTAGATCCATGCCTTTATAGCACTCAAACAATCAACATATTGTAAGTAGTGGATGGTCAAAGTAGCTCGCTCGACATTGACTTTTATTTTTTGGGTAACCCAGAATTTGTTTTTCAGCGTTTGACAAGAAGTTCGTGGTCCTAGATCTTGCATGTGTTTGATGTTTTACTTGTGTCATTGTATTTAGATTATACTTTTGTATGTGTACTACATATTAATGCTCCTATATAACTTATTTAACCAACAGAATAAAAGTAATTGATGGTCAAACTAGCCAACTCGATCACGGTTGTAGTTTTCTGGGAAACCCAGAAAGCTCAAGAACATTATTTCTGACAATGTTTGACCAGGTTCTAGCTTCTGATTCTGGTGTAGTTTAACTGCTTTTAGGAATGTTATATGTACCATGTCATGTATACTACAAGTTAGACTCATTATAATACCATAACATCAACCGGAACCTAGAGTAAATCGAGCCACAATATAGGCACTCGTAACGGCCTGGGTTTCTGGGTTACCCAGAAAACCCAGGAACCATCTGACAACGAGTTTGAAGCTCTGGATCTTGCATCTGATTTGTTGTTTGACTAAGTTGATGGTTATATTTTGAAGTGTTACAACAATACTACAATATTAGAGTCTTAGATTTCCCATAACCGGATTGAACAGAGAATAAGAGGTGGTCAAACAAGCATCTTGATCACTGTCTGTCAGTGTTCTTGAGCTCAAGAACACCAACAGCGTCAGAAAGTGTCGCTATAGCCTATAGCGACGGTTTCTATTATTTTTATTTTCAAATTTTCGAAAAATGATTAAAAATAAAAATAAATTCTAAAAATCATTTAAAAATAGTAAATAAATTCTGAAAATTATAAAATCAATTTTAAAAATTATTTTAAGTCAAAAAAATTAACTTTTAATAATTTGGCATATTTTCCAAAAATATTAGTAATTATTTGAATATTATTTATTTAATAAATACACTAAATAAATTAATTAAAATTATTTAATTATATTAAAAATTATTTTCAATGATAATAAGGTATTTAATAATATTTTAAGTTATAAAATGTAACTTTTAATATTTTAAAGTAGACTTCATTAATTATTTAATATTAATGATATTAGATTTATTTAATAATTATATTAAATAAATAGATTAAAAATGATTTTATTGATTTAAAAATTATTTAAAAGGATATAAATGTTTTAAAATATTTTAAGTAATTATAAATGACTTTTAATATTTTAGTGAATAATACCTTAATATTTTAATATTAATGATAATTGTTTAAAAATGATTCTAAATGTTTTAATAATCATTTTAAGGGTAATATTAATACTTTAAAAATATTTTGAGTTATTATAAATAACTTTGATATTTTGGCAATGGTTGCATTAATATTTTAATATTATTTAAATATTACTGATAATAGAAATATCTAATATTTAAATCATTTAATAATAATTCTGGAGTTTGAAAAATCAAGATAAATTATAATAATTATTTAAAAATTATTATAAATCATTTAAAAATAATACGACTGGTATTTAAAATATCCAGGATAATATTGAACTGCATCATAGAGTTTTAAACTCAATAATTACCCGATAAAACCGTCGGTACACCGAAATACTACCAAAATTGATCTGAACCTATATAGTTTGACTGTATAAATGTTTGTTTATGATCCAATGACTGATATAACTATGAGACAATTCGATTAGGTTATGTGTTGACTGTAAACAACAGTACTATGTGTTATGATATGTTATTCTAATTGATAGAACAATCTTATGAATGATAGGTCGTTGAATTAAAGATAGAACTAAGTTGCGTAACTGTAAGCAGCAGACCAGGCAAGTATCCTACCCTTTGCATTTACTTTATGCAATGGACATGTGTAAGCCAGTTTCAAAACTATATTGTTATTGTTATTGTTCATGTATCCATACCTTTGTTGATATGCCGATTCTTGAATTATATTCAATCATTGTTTATGATTGTCGTATTATTGTATAATCCTTATATATATATTATGTTCGTAAATTTCTAAGATTGATTATACAAGTGCCCTCACTTAGATAATTATTGAACATGTTGATACATACTTATTGACTTCCAATATGTATATCTTAATTGAAAGTCATCTAAGCTATTTGTCTCGGCTAAACACAGATTTAAAAATATCTTTTGAATATGATAGAACCTTATTGATATCCAACCAAATTGTTTGGTTTGGATTCCGACTAAGTATGAACATTCTGAACATGGGAAAACTTTTATGCGCCTGAGGCGGATATGATGAACGAGAATATCGTTCTAGTATATAGTATTGATCAATACAGGGCATAACGGACTGATCATCTCCCGTGCTTGTAAGTTATGACGGTTTACAGATGAAGTTCTGTTTGACCTTTTTGAAAATTAGAAACTATGTTCATAGTCTATCGACTGCTCTCTATTTATAGTCAGTACGTAGTTTCTAAATTTGAAATAAGATTTGTTATGTTGTTTAGTACTTCACAAATATTGCTTCGTTGTTGAAGAGCTGTTCAAAGAAAACATTTAATCCTTTCAGCTAATATTTATTGATTGCTACTATTGTTGGGCACTCAAATGCTCATTCTTGCTTAGTTTAAATATTTTCAGCTATGTATGATCGACCTGAAGGTTCAGGCAAGAACAAAAGGAAAGGAAAGATAGTAGAATAAGTTTGTGTTATCTTATATAATAGCTAGACTTAAATAAGCTAATGATATTTATTATCTATCATGTAATGAAATGTTTTAAGGGTCACGTATTTGGGATTTAGACAACTCTGATATGTAAATTAAGTTTGATATTTATGGCATTATTATTATTATTCTGCTCAAAGAAATGGTATCGTGAAGTACTGAATTTGGGTTTCAAGTACCTAAATTTGGGGCCATCATAGGTTGGTATCAGAGCTTTAAGGTTAGAAACCATAGGTGGGATAGACCTTAGGTTGCAGCAGCGATTCCTAACTTTTGTGGTCACAAAGGGATATCAGATGTTTAAAGCAGTATGTGCTATGCGATGTACTATGAAGTAGTTGAATGATTATGAATCTATGTTTGATTAATAAAATAAGTTTAAAATATTAAACTTATACGATAAGGTTTAGAATTTAAATCAATAAAATATAGATTACATTTTAGTTAACCAGACAATGCCGCCAAGACGTCAAACTCGGAACCAAAGGACAGAAGAATTTGTCAACAATGCTGGAGGACAACAACCAGACCTGATGCAGAATTTCGCGAACATGGTAGCTCAAGCCATGCAGAATGGAATGTCAGCCGCGGAAATCAACCAGACAATCGATTTGCAAATATCAAAGATTTTAAGGCTATAGGACCGCTAGAATTTAGAGGTACCACTGACCCGATAGAAGTCCAAACTTGGGTTAAGGAAATTGAAAAAGCGTTTATAGTCGCTAGAGTAGCTGAGGGGCAAAAGAAAGCTTTTGCCACCTATATGATGAAAGGAGAGGCGAATTTCTGGTGGGAGGCAAATCAAGCTAGGGCAGGAGAAGGAGTGATAGCATAGACTAGGTTTAAGATGTTGTTCTTTGAGAACTATTTCTCGTTTAGTGTGTAGGCTAGGATGGAGGTGAAGTTTTTAGAATTGAAGGAGGAGAACATGACAGTTGCGGAGTATACCGCAAAGTTTAATGAATTAGCTAGGTTTGCTCCTAATTAAGTTGATACGGAGGGAAGGAAGGCAAGGAGGCTTGAGCTGAGCTTAAAACCATGGCTCTACAATAAGATGGCTGTATTGAAGATAAATACTTTTGCAGCACTTTTGGAGAAGGCTATCATAGCCGAAGGGGGAAGTAAGGCCATGAGCCTCTACAATAAGGAGAAAAAGAACAAGGGTAGGGTTGAGGGAGCTGGGAAGGTAGAAGCAGGTAGTGGTAGTGGGAATGGAAAAAGGAAGTGGAACAATTTTGGAAATATCCAAGTCAAACAGGAAGGTGTAAGGAAGCAAGCTGTGCAGTGTAAGAATTGTGGGAAGAATCATTCAGGAGAGTGTCTTAGTGGTAAGTTTGTATGCTATAAGTGTGGGCAGGAGGGACATATCTCTCCTAACTGCCCCAATCCTAGGACGAACAATGGGTGTTTTCTGTGTGGATCAACAAAACATAAAGTAAAGGACTGTCCAAAAAGGAGAATGGATGCAGGAAGCATGAATGCGGGGAAGGGCAGCGGAACACTGGCGATAACGGGACCAACTTCAACAAAATCAACCGCAAGAGTCTTCAACATGACGGTTCAGGATACCGTAGCAGTCGGGGATGGAACTGCAGGTATTATTCGAATAAATTTTACTTTCTTATATATGATTTTATTTTTATAAAGAAATTTTGAAGGAGAAATTTACGTTCTATTAGAAATCAAATTTTCGTATGATCAGATAGACAAGTTTTATGTTACATGGTTAAAGATCAGTTCGATCAAATCTGATCGAGATCTACTTGACATGACTATGTATGCTATTTTCCTATGTATCTATGAGTTTTGAAACGGTGATTCCGGGGATGGAATCCTTATAAGGGAGGGTGGATGTAATAACCCAATATTTTCAATCTAATCCTTATGTGCAAAGCAAAGTATATATATATGTGAGAAATAAAATTTATTTATTACAAGAATAATTGTAAATAAATTCTTTTTAAGAATTATTGATCATTAAATATTATATTCTTATTATAAATTAATTTTGTAATAAAAATATTTATTATTTATTTTTACATGAAAATATGATTATTATATATATGATATGATTATAAGGATTATTATGATATGTATTTTATTATATTAGTTAAGTTAATTATTTTAACTTAATTAATAATGGGTTATATGAGGGATATGTCGAATATGGTTTCAAAACCCTAATTCTGGATTTTAAATAAGGAATGAGAATATTAATATAATATTATTTATAATTCAGTAATATAAACATGCCTGATATGGGTGTAATGTTAATGTGTGAAACAATTATAGTAAAACAATACAAAACCCTAGCGCAAATAGTAAAACAGGAAAAATTGTAAGACCCCAAATTATTAATAAATAAAATTTAATTTTCTCTATTTATTATTTTGAAATAGTAAGGGTTAAATTGATTAATGAGGTTAGTTATGGGTAAAATGCGCAAATATTTCAAATAAGCAGGTGGTTATAAAATATTCATTGTTGTCGGATAATATTCGTTTGGTCGTGGAATATTCTTACTGTCGGGGAATATTCGTACGACGGCGCAGCCTTGTGTGGGCCCCATAACAGAAAGCGATTGGATGAAAAAAATGACAAAAATAAGTTGTTTATAAATAACGGCGTAGTTGTTACCGTTAATACTGTTGGAATACCCGGTGGTTAAAACACAGTAATACGCGTTGTTGCACAGTAGCATACGGTATTGCACCAATTATTAATTTTTACGTAAGAAGGCACTACTCAATAATTGTTACAGTAATTACTGTTCAGTATTTTATTTTATTGATTCAATAATTGCTGCGTTGATATTTTATATTACTGTTGTTTTAATAATTGTCACTACACAGTATTTTCCATTATCGGAGCAATAATTCATATTATCTGAATAATATTATTTGATAACATTATTGGCAATGTCTAGAAAGTTCTGTCTAAGGAGAGGTTTGGTCACCTAATTGCGCGCCAGTAAGGAGAAATTCTTATTGGAAAGCCCTCTCTTTCCTAGGAACGGTCTGGTTGTCAGTACTGTGATTATGTAATATTATTTGTGTATAATTAATTATTAATTTATATGATGAGGAAAATATTAATTTTATGTGGATATAGATGGAGAAAATTTTTAATGTGACAATTGTTAAAAATTAATATTTTATCTTTTTCTGATAAAATAATTCATTTAAATATATTATTGGTGATATTTTTACAATAAATGTGGGATATATGAGTATATGAGGAGGAAGAGTATTTTTGTGGCATTAAATGATTAACACATATTTTGTGTGTTGGTGGACACAATTCTTGACCGAAAATTTATTATTGACTGTATAATCGCCCGTTTGTGGATTTCGGTCAATTTCTGTTTAGAATTTGAAAAAACTTTCTTCTGCAAAGTTGTAGAGAATTGAATTTCCTATAAAAACTCACGACATTCGAATTTTCTGATAAAATGGCTATTTATTATGAATTATTGAAGTTCTGAAGTTCCGAAATAATTGATTTTTGGAAGTTTTATTTATTATTTTGAAGAAAAACATTTTTTGGCATTTAAGTGAGCTAACATGTGATATAAATGGGCTGAGATCAGATGTCTAGAGGTGGGCTAAGAAAAATTTGATAAATATATTATTATTATTATATTAAATTTTATGCTTTGGTGTTCTAAGCATTTTCCTATAAATAGGGTGCTTAGGTTAGAATTGAAAATCACACCAGAAACACAAGTTTCTCTCTATTTCTCTCTCTATATCGAGCGTATTCTTGTGAGTATTTGATACTTTGAGTGTTGCTATACGGTGCAAGTTCAAGTCATAACCTATATCCGGTTTTTCAACTAGAAGTACTGTCTTTACGAGGTAAGGGATGTTATTCTATTCGAAAATGATATTATTTCTTCAATATCATTATGCCAAAATATTGGTTGGAAATTTTTATCAAATTTGGAACTTTTTCATGTCGGGGTTACTATTCATGAGTTACTATTCATGAGTTACTATTCACGAGTTACTATTTATGAGTTACTATTCACGAGTTACTATTCACGAGTACTATTCACGAAGCATAATGATGTTTTTGTGAAATTTCTATCTTTTGGTGTCGGAATTACTATTCACGTATACGACACTATTCACGTATACGGCACTATTCACGAATACGGTACTATTCACCGAAAAATGATTTTTCTTCTTTTTGTCCAAAATATCTATTCTGGATACTAGCTTTGATTGTATCCATGTTTTGATTATTCTTGAATTTTACTCCACCATGATTATTTATGAGGTATTTTTGGCCATGGAATAGCTGAAATACGAATCCTTAATATTTACTCTTTTGTTTCACTGGATTCGTTTTGTTTAAAATATTTTTCATCATCCTCGGTCTTAAATAATGATATAACTGAATATCTTTGGCCTGTAGTGCAAAGATGAATGATTTCTGATGAATATCTTTGGCACGTAGTGCAAAGATGAACAGGTGTTGAGATGAACATGACCAACTAATGAATATCTTTGGCCTGTAGTGCAAAGATGACTATTTGATTCAAGATATTTATTGATTGATGTTACAGGAATAAAATGTTGATGATGGACTTTTAAATTCATAGATAATCGTAGATTTCATTCTCTACGTAACTCTTCTATGAATTATTATTTTTCGCTGCGAATATTGATTTAAAACTTGTTGTCTATTGTATTCTGTTAGATTTTTCCCTGTTGAAGACCAAGGATAATTTGTTGTATATTATCTTAGTCATAATATTCTTTACTGGGCTAGTTGAGCTCACCCTTTTCCTTGTTGTTCCATTTTTCTTCTCAGCAGGCGAGAATGTAGCGAGTACTAGTCGGGGTGTGGAATGATGGTTCAAGACAGTTGTTTTACTAGTCCTCACTATTTTGTAAAATAGTGTATCAATAAGTATAATGAGGACTTAATTGAGTATGAATACTGTCTAGATGACAATATTTGTATTTAAACTCACACTATATGTGTTGTCGTATTTTGCACGACAATTGTAATAATAAAGTTGTAGTTATTTTTTGTACCATGTATTTGGCGACTCAGAATGGGTTGGATGGATTGGACCTATTTTGGGGGCGTCACAAAAATTATTAAATGTCTCATATTTACAACTTACTCTCAACCAAACTCTCTCCACTCAAAACCTACGAAAATATCTAGTGGATCAGTCCCAAAACACAGCCCCACTATCACTTCTAGCAGATCAGAGGTCAGAATCAAGAATTGGTTCATAGAAAGGCAGAACCTTAAACCAAAATTTTGATCTTATATGCTATGTTGGATTTGGTGTACGAATGTTTAAATATGTTGTATAAGGTGTGAATCAATGATCTAGGTTGCTAAATAGTGGATCCATAACATTTATATGCTCGAAATTAAGTTTTACAAAATCTGGGAAATTTTCAAAAGTGGTCTGACAATCGAATGTCAGACCACATAGATCTTTATATGGTTATCATTTTTGTTGTTTAAATGTTTAGACTTGTAGATTGTTGTAAGGACTTTAATCTGGACTTGAAATCATGCTTAGATCATGTCCAGAATGAAAGATATTCATGGTCAAACTCAGTTGACCGAGTATGACCAAGAGTTTCTAGGCAACACAGAAACTCAAAATTAGTGCCTGACAAGTATTTCTAAGGCCCATATCTGTTAGGTGTTAGGATATTTGGAACTGTTGTTATATCTAGTTTGTAGCCTGTTAGATAGACTCCAGATCCATGCCTTTATAGCACTCAAACAATCAACATATTGTAAGTAGTGGATGGTCAAAGTAGCTCGCTCGACATTGACTTTTATTTTCTGGGTAACCCAGAATTTGTTTTTCAGCGTGTGACAAGAAGTTCATGGTCCTAGATCTTGTATGTGTTTGATGTTTTGCTTGTGTCATTGTATTTAGATTATACTCTTGTATGTGTACTACATATTAATGCTCCTATATAACTTATTTAACCAACAGAATAAAAGTAATTGATGGTCAAACTAGCCAACTCGATCACGGTTGCAGTTTTCTGGGAAACCCAGAAAGCTCAAGAACATTATTTCTGACAATGTTTGACCGGGTTCTAGCTTCTGATTCTGGTGTAGTTTAACTGTTTTTAGGAATGTTATATGTACCATGTCATGTATACTACAAGTTTGACCCATTATAATACCATAACATCAACCGGAACCTAGAGTAAATCGAGCCACAATATAGGCACTCGTAACTGCCTAGGTTTCTGGGTTACCCAGAAAACCCAGGAACCGTCTGACAACGAGTTTGAAGCTCTAGATCTTGCATTTGATTTGTTGTTTGACTAAGTTGATGGTTATATTTTGAAGTGTTACAATAATACTACAATATTAGAGTCTTAGATTTCCCATAACCGGATTGAACAGAGAATAAGAGGTGGTCAAACAACACACCTTGATCACTGTCTGTCAGTGTTCTTGAGCTCAAGAACACCAACAGCGTCAGAAATTGTCGTTATATCCTATAGCGACTGTTTCAATTATTTTTATTTTCTAATTTCTGAAAAATGATTAAAAATAGAAATAAATTCTAAAAATCATTTAAAAATAGTAAATAAATTCTGAAAATTATAAAATCAGATTTAAAAATTATTTTAAGTCAAAAAAATTAACTTTTAATAATTTGGCATATTTTTCATAAATATTAGTAATTATTTAAATATTATTTATTTAATAAATACACTAAATAAATTAATTAAAAATCATTTTATTATATTAAAAATCATTTTAAATGATAATAAGGTATTTAATAATATTTTAAGTTATAAAATGTAACTTTCAATATTTTAAAGTAGACTTCATTAATTATTTAATATTAATGATATTAGATTTATTTAATAATTATATTAAATAAATAGATTAAAAATAATTTTATTGATTTAAAAATCATTTAAAAAGGATATAAATGGTTTTAAAATATTTTAAGTAATTATAAATGACTTTTAATATTTTAGTGATTAATACCTTAATATTTTAATATTAATGGTAATTGTTTAAAAATGATTCTAAATGTTTTAAAAATCATTTTAAGGGTAATATTATTACTTTAAAAATATTTTTAGTTATTATAAATAACTTTGATATTTTGGCAATGGTTGTATTAATATTTTAATATTATTTAAATATTAATGATAATACAAATATCTAATATTTAAATAATTTAATAACAATTCTAGAGTTTGAAAAATCAAGATAAATTATAATAATTATTTAAAAATTATTATAAGTCATTTAAAAATAATACGACTGGTATTTAAAATATCCAGGATAATATTGAACTACATGATAGAGTTTTAAACTCGATAACTACCCGATAAAGCCGTCGGTATACCGAAATACTACCGAAATTGATCTGAACCTATATAGTTTGACTGTATAAATATTTGTTTATGATCCAGTGACTGATATAACTTTGTGACAATTCTATTAGGTTATGTGTTGACTGTAAACAACAGTACTATGCATTATAATATGTTATTCTAAATTATAGAACAATCTTATGAATGATAGGTCGTTGAATTAAAGATAAAACTAAGTTGCATAACTGTAAGCAGCAGACCAGACAAGTATCCTACCCTTTGCATTTACTTTATGTAATGGACATGTGTAATCCAGTTTTAGAACTATATTGTTATTGTTCATGTATCTATACCTTTGTTGATATGCCGATTCTTGAATTATATTCAATCATTGTTTATCATTGTCGTATTATTGTATAATCCTTATATATATATATATATATATATATATATATATATATATATTATGTTCGTAAATTTCTAAGATTGATTATACAAGTGCCCTCACTTGGATAATTATTGAACATGTTGATACATACTTATTGATTTTCAATATGTATGTCTTAATTAAAAGTCGTCTAAGCTATTTGTCTCGACTAGACACAGATTTAAAAATATCTTTTGAATATTATAGAACCTTATTGATATCCAACTAAATTGTTTGGTTTGGATTCCCGACTAAGTATAAACATCTCGAACATGGGAAAACTTTTGTGCGCCTAAGGCGGATATGATGAATGAGAATATCGTTCTAGTATGTAGTATTAATCAATACAGGGTATAACGGGCTGATCACCCCCCGTGCCTATAAGTTATGACGGTTTATAGATGAAGTTCTGTTTGACCTATTTAAAAACTGGAAACTATGTTCATAGTCTATCGACTACTCTCTATTTATAATCAGTACGTAGTTTCTAAATTTGAAATAAGATTTGTTATGTTGTTTAGTATTTCATAACAATTGCTTCGTTGTTGAAGAATCATTCAAAGAAAATATTTAATCCTTTCAGCTAATGTTTATTGATTGCTATTACTTGTTGGGCACTCAAATGTTCATTCTTGCTTAATTTAAATATTTTCAGTTATGTATGATCGACCTGAAGGTTCAGGCAAGAACAAAGGGAAAGGAAAGATAGCAGAATAAGTTTGTGTTATCTTATGTAATAGCTAGACTTAAATAAGCTAATGATATTTATTATCTATCATATAATGAAATAATTTAAAGGTCGCGTACTTGGGATTTAGACAACTTTGATATGTAAATTAAGTTTGATATTTATGACATTATTATTATTATTTCGCTCAAAAAAATGGTATCGTGAAGCACTGAATTCGGGTTTTATGTACCTGAATTTGGGGGCATCACAGGTTGGTATCAGAGCTTTAAGGTTAGAAACCATAAGTGGGATAGACCTTAGGCTATAACCTTACGGCAGAGAGAAACGTTGAAAATACAAATAACTCGTATAGAGTTTTAAGGGAGATGAATTGAATAAATTCATCGTCAAACCAAATAAAAGATAACTTATATAAAAGTATTATTTGTTGTGTGTATATATTATATACTAATCTAGATAATTTTGTGTAGATGTCAGGAGGAAAAGGATTAGGATACCCTCAGATCGTAAAGACGGAATCAATCTCCATAACCGAGCCAATATAAAGTCAATAGTTGAAGTAGAGGCTCACGTTGAAGATATCCTCAATGAGGTGATCATTTTGGAAAATATAGTACCGGACCCAAAAATGGTGGAACTAACAGATAGTGATTCGGACACCGAAGTTGGAGCTAATCCAGCATCAACCAAAGTGCAGAATCTAAGGAACAAGGTTTCTTCTCTAGAAAAGTTGTGAAAAATAGAAAAGCTACTAAATAGTCAATTGTAAAAGGCATTAATCGAAACTATGGAAGAACAAGATAAGCTTAAAATCTGAATTGATCATATGGGAGCCAAAAGTAACATATCGTGTATAACTCCAAGCAAGAAAGGGAAAAGAAAAATGAAAGACCACAAAATAGGAAACTCCGATAACAACCAAGGGAACCTTAACTGAATAGAGAAAAGTACAAACTGCGACAAAAAACATGATGGCGTATGCAGGAAAGGGAAAAAGATATGTTATATTTGCGGCTATGAGGGACATACCTCTCTTTATTGTCCCGACCATAAGCAAGGCGCATGTTTTATTTGTCAGTTGGAAGGTCATCGGGCAAAAGGTTGTCCAGAATCAGGAAAGTGGTGTAGGAAATAAGTAGAATTGGTATTTTATTATATGACAAGTATGTCTGTGTAATGTAATATTTCCAACTTTTGTATAAGTTGTAGCAGCGAATCCCAACTTTTGTGGTCACAAAGGGATATCGGATGTTTAAAGCAATATGTGTTATGCGATGTACTATGAAGTAGTTGAATGATTATGAATCTATGTTTGATTAATAAAATAAGTTTAAAATATTAAACTTATACGATAAGGTTTAGAATGTAAGTGAATAAAATATAGATTATATTTTAGTTAACCAAACAATGCCGCCAAGACGTCAAACTTAGAACCAAAGGGAAGAAGAATCTGTCAATAATGCTGGAGGACAACAACCAGACCTGATGCAGAATTTCGCGAACATGGTAGCTCAAGCCATGAAGAATGGAATGTTGGCCGCGAGAAATCAACCAGACAATCGATTTGCAAACTTCAAAGATTTTAAGGATATAGGACAGCCAGAATTTAGAGGTACCACTGACCCGATAGAAGCCCAAACTTGGGTTAAGGAAATAGAAAAAGCGTTTGTAGTCGCTAGGGTAGCTGAGGGGCAAAAGACAGCTTTTGCCACCTATATAATGAAAGGAGAGGCGAATTTCTGGTGGGAGGCAAATCAAGCTAGGGCAGCAGAAGGAGTGATAGCATGGACTAAGTTTAAGACGTTGTTCTTTGAGAACTATTTCTCGTCTAGTGTGCAGGCTAGGATGGAGGTGAAGTTTTTAGAATTGAAGCAGGAGAACATGACAGTTGCGAAGTATGCCGCAAAGTACAATGAATTAGCTAGGTTTGCTCCTCATCAAGTTAATACGGAGGCAAGGAAGGCAAGGAGGTTTGTGCTGGGCTTAAAACCCTGGCTCTATAATAAGGTGGCGATATTGCAGATAAATACTTTTTTAGCACTTTTGGAGAAGGCTATCATAGCCGAAGGGGGAAGTGAGGCCGTGAGCCTCTACAATAAGGAGAAAAAGAACAAGGGTAGGGTTGAGGGAGCTAGGAAGGTAGAAGCAGGTAGTGGTAGTGGGAATGGAAAAAGGAAGTGAAACAATTTTGGAAATGTCCAAGTCAAATAGGAAGGTGTGAGGAAGCAGGCTGTGCAGTGTAAGAATTGTGGGAAGAATCATTGAGGAGAGTGTCTTAGTGGTAAGTTTGTATGCTATAAGTGTGGGCAGGAGGGACATATCTCTCCTAACTGTCCCAATCCTAGGACGAACAATGTGTGTTTTCTGTGTGGATTAACGAAACATAAGGTAAAGGACTGTCCAAAAAGGAGAATGGATGCAGGAAGCATGAATGCGGGGAAGGGCAGCGGAACACTGGCGATAACGGGACCAACTTCAACAAAATTAATCGCAAGAGTCTTCAACATGACGGTTCAGGATACCGTAGCAGCCGGGGATGGAACTCCAGGTATTATTCGAATAAATTTTACTTTCTTATATATGATTTTATTTTTATAAAGAAATTTTGAAGGAGAAATTTGAGTTCTGTTAGAAATCAAATTTTCATATGATCAGATAGACAAGTTTTATATTAAATGGTTAAAGATCAGTTCGATCAAATCTGATCGAGAACTACTTGAAATGACTGTGTATGCTATTTCCCTATGTATCTATAAGTTTTGAAACGGTGATTCCGGAGACGGAATCCTTAGAAGGGAAGGTGGATGTAATAACCCAATATTTTTAATCTAATTAAATAATAAATTTTGCATTTTTTTTATATATAAAGGTGAGATTATGTGCAAAGCAAAGTATACGTATTTATGTGATAAATAAAATTTATTTATTACATGAATAATTATAAATAAATTCTTTTTAAGAATTATCGATCATTATAGATTATATTCTTATTATAAATTAATTTTGTGATAAAAATATTTATTATTTATTTTTCCATGAAAATATGATTATTATATATATGATATGATTATAAGGATTATTATGATATGTATTTTATTATATTAGTTAAGTTAATTATTTTAACTTAATTAATAATGGGTTATATGAGGGTTATGTCGGATATGGATTCAAAACCCTAATTCTGGATTTTGAATAAGGAATGAGAATATTAATATAGTATTATTTATAATTCAGTAATATAAACATGCCTGATATGGGTGTAATGTTAATGTGTAGAACAGTTATAGTAAAATAGTGCAAAACCCTAGCGTTACTGATAAACTCTAGTGCATAAGTCAATTACGACTGTAAGATTTGTTAAGTTGTTATGTTATGTAATTAATGACAATTAGTATAGATTTAATGTTAATTAGGTAAACCCTATTTAATATTTAAGAAACTCTAATTACTAAATTAGAACCCTAATTGCTAAGTTGTAAACCCTAATTATTAATTTAGCAAGCTTAATGGTAATTAGTAATGTATGAAACCTAATTTACAAGTCCTAGGTGATTAGTAAACTTAATTTAATCAGGGAACCCTAATTCACTTTTAGAAACTAGGATTTTTATTTTTGCCCTAATTGCATAATCTTAGAATTTGGACTTTTGGAACCTTAGGGTTAAACCCTAAGGGTCAAACCCTAAGGGTTAGAATAAATTGCCAACTTTGCCACTAAAAGTAAAAACCAAATGACCAAATTGCCCTTTTGCATTATTTTTATAGGTAACTTGTGTTTAGTTGCCATAACTTTAGTTGGTGACCAACTCTAACTAGCCATGTGCCCATAAACCATACAAATCAACTACAACATCTCAGCCAAATCATTGCACCACATTTTATATAAGATCAAGAGAGGGAAAAATCATTAAATGTCTCATTTTTACAACTTACTCTCAACCAAACTCTCTCCACTCAAAACCTATGAAAATATCTAGTGGATCAGTCCCAAAACACAGCCCCACTATCACTTCTAGCAGATCAGAGGTCAGAATCAAGAATTGGTTCATAGAAAGGTAGAACCTTAAACCAAAATTTTGATCTTGTATGTTATGTTGGATTTGGTGTATGAATGTTTAAATATGTTGTATAAGGTGTGAATCAATGATCTGGGTTGCTAAATAGTGGATCCATAACATTTATATGCTCGAAATTAAGTTTTTACAAAATCTAGGAAATTTTCAAAAGTGGTCTGATAACCGAATGTCAGACCACATAGATCTTTATCTGATTATCATTTTTGTTGTTTAAATGTTTAGACTTGTAGTTTGTTGTAAGGACTTTAATCTGAACTTGAAATCATGCTTAGATCATGTCCAGAATGAAAGAGATTCATGGTCAAACTCAGTTGACCGAGCATGACCAAGAGTTTCTGGGCAACACAGAAACTCAAATTCAGTGTCTGACAAGTATTTCTAAGGCCCATATCTGTCAGGTGTTAGGATATTTGGAACTGTTGTTGTATCTAGTTTGTAGCCTATTAGATAGACTCTAGATCCATGCATTTATGTCACTCAAACAATCAACATATTGTAAGTAGTGGATGGTCAAATTAGCTCGCTCGACATTGACATTTATTTTTTGGGTAACCTAGAATTTGTTTTTCAGCGTCTGACAAGAAGTTCGTGGTCCTAGATCTTGCATGTGTTTGATGTTTTGCTTGTGTCATTGTATTTAGATTATACATTTGTATGTGTACTACATATTAATGCTCCTATATAACTTATTTAACCAACAGAATAAAAGTAATTGATGGTCAAACTAGCCAACTCGATCATGGTTGCAGTTTTCTGGGAAACCCAGAAAGCTTAAGAACATTATTTCTAACAATGTTTGACCGGGTTCTAGCTTCTGATTCTGGTGTAGTTTAACTGCTTTTAGGAATGTTATATGTACCATGTCATGTATACTACAAGTTAGACCCATTATAATGCCATAACATCAACCGGAACCTAGAGTAAATCGAGCCACAATATAGGCACTCGTAACTGCCTAGGTTTCTGGGTTACCCAGAAAACCCAGGAACCGTCTGACAACGAGTTTGAAGCTCTGGATCTTGCATCTGATTTGTTGTTTGACTAAGTTGATGGTTATATTTTGAAGTGTTACAACAATACTACAATATTAGAGTCTTAAATTTCCCAGAACCGAATTGAACAGAGAATAAGAGATGGTCAAACAAGACACCTTGATCACTGTCTGTCAGTGTTCTTGAGCTCAAGAACACCAACATCGTCAAAAAGTGTCGCTATAGCTTATAGCGATGGTTTCTATTATTTTTATTTTCTAATTTCCGGAAAATGATTAAAAATAGAAATAAATTCTAAAAATCATTTAAAAATAGTAAATAAATTTCAAAAATTATAAAATCAGTTTTAAAAATTATTTTAAGTCAAAAAAATTAACTTTTAATAATTTGGCACATTTTCCATAAATATTAGTAATTATTTAAATATTATTTATTTAATAAATACACTAAATAAATTAATTAAAAATTATTTTATTATATTAAAAATTATTTTAAATGATAATAAGGTATTTAATAATATTTTAAGTTATAAAATATAACTTTCAATATTTTAGAGTAGACTTCATTAATTATTTAATACTAATTATATTAGATTTATTTAATAATTATATTAAATAAATAGATTAAAAATAATTTTATTGATTTAAAAATCATTTAAAAAGGATATAAATAGTTTAAAAATATTTTAAGTAATTATAAATGATTTTTAATATTTTAGTGAATAATACCTTAATATTTTAATATTAATGGTAATTATTTAAAAATGATTCTAAATGTTTTAAAAATTATTTTAAGGGTAATATTAATACTTTAAAAATATTTTGAGTTATTATAAATAATTTTGATATTTTGGTAATGGTTGCATTAATATTTTAATATTATTTAAATATTAATGATAATACAAATATCTAATATTTAAATCATTTAATAATAATTCTAGAGTTTGAAAAATCAAGATAAATTATAATTATTATTTAAAAATTATTATAAGTCATTTAAAAATAATACGACTGGTATTTAAAATATCCTGGATAATATTAAACTACATGATAGAGTTTTAAACTCGATAATTACCCAATAAAGTCGTCGGTACACCGAAATACTACCGAAATTGATCTGAACCTATATAGTTTGACTGTATAAATGTTTGTTTATGATCCAATGACTAATATAACTATGAGACAATTCGATTAGGTTATATGTTGACTGTAAACAACAGTACTATGTGTTATGATATGTTATTCTAATTGATAGAACAATCTTATGAATGATAAGTCGTTGAATTAAAGATAGAACTAAGTTGCGTAATTGTAAGCAGCAGACCAGGCAAGTATCCTACCATTTGCATTTACTTTATGCAATGGACATGTGTAAGCCAGTTTCAAAACTATATTGTTATTGTTATTGTTCATGTATCTATACCTTTGTTGATATGCCGATTCTTGAATTATATTCAATCATTGTTTATCATTGTCGTATTATTGTATAATCCTTATATATATATATATATATATATATATATATATATATATATATATATATATATATTATGTTTGTAAATTTCTAAGATTGATTATACAAGTGCCCTCACTTGGATAATTATTGAATATGTTGATACATACTTATTGATTTCCAATATGTATATCTTAATTGAAAGTTTTCTGACCTATTTGTCTCGGCTAGACATAAATTTAAAAATATCTTTTGAATATGATAGAACCTTATTGATATCCAACCAAATTGTTTGGTTTGGATTTCCGACTAAGTATGAACATTCCGAATATGGGAAAACTTTTGTGCGCCTGAGGCGGATATGATGAACGAGAATATCGTTTTAGTATGTAGTATTGATCAATACAGTGCATAACGGGCTGATCACCCCCCGTGCCTGTAAGTTATGACGGTTTACAGATGAAGTTCTGTTTGACCTTTTTGAAAACTGGAAGCTATATTCATAGTCTATCGACTGCTCTCTATTTATAGTCAATACGTAGTTTCAAAATTTGAAATAAGATTTGTTATGTTATTTAGTACTTCACAACTATTGCTTCATTGTTGAAGAGTCGTTTAAAGAAAACATTTAATCCTATCAGCTAATGTTTATTGATTGCTATTACTTGCTGGGCACTCAAATGCTCATTCTTACTTAATTTAAATGTTTTCAGCTATGTATGATCGACCTGAACGAAAGGAAAGCTAGCATAATAAGTTTGTGTTATCTTATGTAATAGCTAGACTTAAATAAGCTGATGATATTTATTATCTATCATGTAATGAAATGTTTTTAAGGTCGCGTACCTGGGATTTAGACAACTCTGATATGTAAATTAAGTTTGATATTTATGACATTATTATTATTATTTCGCTCAAAGAAATGGTATCGTGAAGCACTGAATTCGGGTTTCAAGTACCTGAATTTGGGGGCGTCACAGTGACACACTTTCTCTATCTCCATGATCCAGGTCTATGCCTCAACTGGATTCATGGACCCACAAAATTATGGTGGTCCAACCGCCTTGAAGTCCTTAAATGTTGTAGCTTGATTCTGCGGTTGATTCTGCAATGCACCCATCAGTAACGTCACTAGCTGCTGAACGGGGTTAGCTTCGGCGTTGTTATTGTTGGTAGATCCCTCTGGGGTCCTTTGTCGTGGTTGACATCTTGGAAGCATTTTCTGTTAAAATATACTCATTAGATTATTACTCAACTCCTTTAAATATTTTCTACTTAACTTGCACCCCATAAAAAAATCATCACATAACACATAACACTTTGAATAAAATAAAATAATAATTTTTATTCATTCATAATCTTTTTGAAGACATAAGAACAATAGCATCACTGCTATTCACATTACTTTCCTGAACTACTAAAGTTTCAAGATAACATCAACATCATATCCCATCGATTACATATCACTAGGGATTTACATATTATTTAACATTTTATTAATCTCATATCAGGTACATTCTCTATGATGTCCTACTAAGATGCTGCGTAGCCTTACAACGCTCTTCCTCTATAATCCGAAACATTATTCGGCGATCTAATATATACGGTGGCAGTGTCTCGAATTGAATTAGATAACTCATTACTCAATCTTGAGCTCAATTAATCACAGTGTTGAATACGTTATTCATCTCTTCCATCTTGATCCTCTTTACTTGTGCCTCTCTCTCTGCTATCCCAGCTCGTTGATAAGCTTCCTCGTATGCGTCTTTGGCCCTTGCCCTCTTAGTAGATTCTTCCTGCAACTTGTTCTTCAGCTCTGCAATCTCCGTTGCCATTTGTTCATTCTCTTCTTCAGTGTGGACCAGCTTCCCTTTGACATTATTCAGATGTTCCTCTCGGTCTTGGATCTCGTCGTCCTTCTGTGCCATCGAGGTCTGTTGTTCAGCTACTATTTCTTCCAACTCCTCGACGGTATCCTAAAGTTCCACATTGCGGTCGTATACTTCATCGTACATATGAGATGCGATCGAGTTTAGTGGAATCTCTTCCTCCTCATCCTCGTCATCCTCATTCGACTGTGGCAGCTCGACGGGATCCTCTTCATCCGTTTCTACATCATCATCCTCATCAGGTAAATCCTCTTGCTCAACCACTGTGACTAACAGAGCCGACTCTCGTGGAAGTAGTTGTTCCCAAACCACCTGAATGTCACGAGACTCCTCCTCTCTAGGCATCTGAAGTCCATCCTCCCAAGCCTGACTGGATTCTCCTACATTAGCCATCCTGACAACAAAAATTTTTAAGTTTTAATTATTACTTGTTACTACTCGACACTCACGAGCACATAGTTTGAAATCACATAAGCACATAAGTGTTTTATTACTTTTCCCTTAAAACTCAATAAGAGTTCATCACCACTATCTTTTCAAGGGTTACTTCTTAAGGCTTTTCCCCTACCTAAGGTTCGTAACCTAAAGCTTTGATACCAACTTGTGACACCCCCAAATACGGGTACTTCATTCTCACAAGATTTGGTGTTCACTTAATAAAAATATTCATGTCTAACTACCCAATCATAATAAAATTTAATAATAAACCTTCCCATTAAAGGATTACACCAATAAGTTCAATAAAATCTCCCAGGTTATCTAACATTTAAATACAAACATCATATGCAGAAAATTAAAAAATTACATCACAAGATTTAAAATAAAGTCTAACAATATTAAAAGTCAACATGTTTACAAGTCTTCAATACTTGTTCATCTTTCCTTTCCCTTTACTGGTGCTAGGTACATCAACCTTCTCAACTTTAGTTGTAATAGTTATATAAGCAAGAGTGAGCAAACAAGGCTCACTTGAAATAACAATAAATAAAACTTTACAACAATTGCAAATTAATAGGCTCAATAGAACTGAACAATATGCTCTATTAATGATAATCAAAATTCTGAAATACATATCTGAGGGTCATAAGACCACGAACTATGTCCATAGTTATAAGTAATCTTTCAACTAAACTTTAATAGTCATAAGACTATAGGGACTCCTCGTACTTAGGAGGATCAGCCCTTAGTATAATGTATTGTGCACAAACATTTCAACGATATGAGTAAATTATCCCCTATAATAGGGTTGTTCATCTCAGCATTTGGAAAACAAGTCCGCCCGAAAGTAAGTTTAGTTTGGATACGTTTTAAGGTAATTTGGAATTCAATGAACATCAATTAACGATTAGTTGAATAAAAAGGTAATAACGTTATGCTATGAAATAAGTCATCAGTGAATCAACATTGTATACTAAGGTCATGCTTTTAGAATAATCTAAGAGCATAAGCATTGAATAACATAACATACTTTCTTGAACAATTTTAAGCTAAGGTTATTTAGAATTGAGTACTGAGCATGCATAACAAATAGTAAATTGAACGATAAAACTTGATCAACATTAGTATATCAGAGTGTAGAAACTTGCATGCTAAATAACAAGTTAAATATTAGAGTAACTTGCTCAATATCAAGAGATAAGGTTTAAGAGCTTGCACAATATAAATAGAGTTACGAAACTTGTACAAAGAAGTTTAAAGTTAGAAAACTTGCATAATCGTAAACAAACTAAAGACAAGAAACTTGCTCAACATAAGAATAAGGTTTAAGAAACTTGCCTTGAGTGTAGGCAAAACTGTACTAACTCGAATCACAATACCCTATATACATGTCATCATGACATAATTAGTCATTACAACTACTCCATATATAAATAATTATCTACATTATGTATGGTTTGATTTTTAACCACATAGTCAAGTTACATTAGTAATAAAACTCATTAATTGTTAATAATATTTTCATTCTTAGTATAGTAATACCAAAATCACATCCTAACAGTCATACTATTTCACTTTGTGACGCCCCCAAAATTAGGTATACATCACCCATCTTGGGTCGTCAGATACATAGTACAGAATACAAATACAACTTAATAATACAACTGTCGTGTACAATACGACAAAACATAAACTGTGAGTTTGAATACAAATATTATCTTCTAGAGAGTATTCATACTCAAAAGGAGTCCTCATTACATTTATTAACACACCATTACATAGAATAGTGAGGACTACTAACTAATACTATCATTCGGACCATCACTCTGTACCCCGACTTGTCCCAGCCACGTTCTCATTTCCTGAAGAGAACAGTGAAAGAAAGGGTGAGCTCAACTAACCCAGTAAGAAATATTATGACTAAGATAATGCAGAATAAATTATCATTAGCCTTCAACAATGTTAAACTGATAAAATATAATAGACATCAAGTTTAACTGTAGCGGAACAAGCAATCCATTAAAAGAGTCAAGTAGAAAATAAACTCTACTATCTTTTATGATTTAAGAAGTTTTTCAACACTGTAATCGCTGAGACTCAGCTTAATAAAATAATCCACATCATCGAATCACCCCTGCACTACGGCCAAGGATATTCGTGTATTCATTAATGGTCATGATCATGCCAACAACTGTCCATCAATGCACTACGGGCCAATGAGGACTTTTACCACATCATTTGTAACATTACGGTCATGATTATACCGAATAATCCCTGGTCATAATCATACCAAGTCCATCTATGCACTACATGCCACAGATGACTTTTAACATTTTATAAACATGAGGATGATGACAATGATATAAGAATTCAATAAAACAAGTTCAAGAATTAATTTATCCAGGAATTAACAACGTCCAAATTGTCAACATGATACTGCATTGTGGAGTAAAATTCAAGAATACTTAGAAGAATATTTTCTTGAAAAGATACTGGATGAAACGCAACTATCAAGGATATTCCACAAATTTCATGGAGTATAGAAGTCAAAACTTAACCAACTGAGTATAATAAAGAATGGAATAACAAAAGAAATCACCATGCATGCGATAGACCGCACAGACAGGTTATTCCAACAGAATAATAAATAATGGAACCAGGTCCGGCGTAAACGCACAGACAGGATATTCCGACAGAATAATAAATAATGGAACCAGGTCCGGTGTAAAACACACAGACAGGATATTCCAACAGAATAATAATAAAACGGAACCAGGTCCGGTGTAAAACACACAGACAGGATGTTCCAACAGAATAATAAACGGAACCAGGTCCGGTGTAAAACACACAGACAGGATGTTCCAACAGAATAATAGAAGAATGTCACCAAGTATAGGGTAGACCGCGTATACTGGTTATTCCAACAGAATAATAACAAATGGAATAACAGAAGTTCTCTTCATGAATATAAAAGAAATAATATTCCCTACCTTAAAAGAACTGGATATTGGAAAAGTGGTGTAGCAGAATACTTTTATTCTCTCTCTCTTATTCTCTCTATACTTTCTCTCTCTATAGCTTGAATGAATTCGTGAAAAATAATGAAGCCCTAGGCCTCTATTTATAGAAAAACTGAGGGTGGCTCTTGGTCTTAACGAAGGGTCAAATGACTCTTGGTCTTAACGAAGGGTCAAATGACTCTTGGTAATATTGAAGGGACAACTACTATTGACGAAAGTAATTACTATTGACCAAGGTAAATACTATTGACGAAGGTAATTACTATTGACAAAGGTAAATACTATTGACCAAGGTAAATACTATTGACGAAGGTAATTACTATTGACGACGGTAATTACTATTGACGAAGAGACTCTTAGATGATAACATATGGCCCCCCATAAAATAACCAAACTTATCACAACGTCTCAATAATATAACATATTATACAGATGATACTATGACAATAATTTAAGAGATATGATGCAGCAATTACTGTAGCAATAATTGAGTATAGCTGAGTGACTTCTCACGTAAGCATCAATAATCAATACCGTGTGCTACTATGCAACCACGCGTATTACTGTACTTTTACTACCAAGTAGTTCAACAGTTTTAACGATTTTAACGGTAACACCTCAGCTGTTATTTTTATAGAAAGATAATTCTGTCGTTTTCTCAATCCGACAATAATTCCGTTGTGGGGTCCACCAATGATTGTGCCGTCGTACGAATATTCCCCGACAAAAAGAATATTCCCCGACCAAACGAATATTTTATAACAACTTGCTTACTTTGTAAAATTTATAAATATTACCCACAACTATAACATTATATCAAATTAACTCCATAATATTCAAAAATGATATTTATAGAAAATTCATCTTTATTTATAAAAATTGGGGTCTTACAACCTCCCCTTCTTATGAAATTTTGCCCTCGAAATTAGGGTACGTACCTGGTATGTCGAAGAGGTAAGGATACCTTGATTTCATTTCTGATTCTAACTCCCAAGTCATTTCCTCAACATCGTGGTTTCTCCACAAAACTTTGACTTGAGGTATAACCTTGGAGCGTAGAATATGTTCCTTCTTATCCAAGATTTGAACAGGAACTTCTTCATACGTCAAATCCTCCGCTATTTCGTCCGGTTCTAACTCAATAATGTGGTTCGGGTCTTCCACATATTTGCGTAACATGGATATGTGGAAAACGTTATAAACACGAGACATACTTGGCGGTAAAGCGAGTCTATAAGCCACAGTTCCTACTCGATCGAGGATTAAAAATGGACCGATGAATCGAGGATTTAGCTTTCCTCTCTTTTCAAATCTCGTAACTCCTTTCCATGGAGCAACACGTAAGAACACATGATCTCCTACATCAAATTCCACGTCCTTTCGATGAAGATCAGCATAACTCTTTTGTCGATCTTGTGAGGTTTTTATACGTTGTCGGATCGTTTGAATCTTTTCTGTAGTCATACGTACCAACTCCGGTCCCAACAACGTTGCTTCGCCCACCTCATCCCAGCATACTGGAGAACGACATTTTCTTCCATACAATGCTTCGAATGGAGCCATGCCAATACTTGCTTGATAACTGTTGTTGTAGGAAAACTCCACCAATGGAAAGAACTTGTCCCAACTTCCCTTGAAGTCAAAGACACAGAGTCTTAATAGATCTTCAAGAGTTTGAATAGTCCTCTCTGATTGTCCGTCCGTCTGAGGATGATATGCTGAACTAAATCGTAACTCCGTGCCCATAGCTTTTTGTAAACTAACCCAAAATCGTGAAGTGAATCTTGGGTCTCGATCAGAAATTATGGATACTGGCATACCATGCAGTCTTACAATCTCGTTTATGTACATACGAGCAAGACGTTCAAGTGTATAAGTTTCTCGTATCGGTAAGAAATGAGCAGACTTGGTCAATCTATCAACAATGACCCAAATCGCATCAATACCTTGAGAAACCCTAGGAAGACCGGTAACGAAATCCATGGTAATGTGCTCCCACTTCCATTCTGGAATTTCAAGTGGTTGCAAAGGACCTTTTGGTACTTGATGCTCCGCTTTGACTCGTTGACAAGTTAGACACCTTGAGATAAACAACGCTATCTCTCTCTTCATATTGCTCCACCAAAATGTATGACGAAGATCATGATACATTTTTGTACTTCCAGGATGGATTGCAAACGGTGTGTTGTGCGCCTCCATCATGATTTCATACTTTAAATCAGGGTTGTTAGGAACACAAAGTCTGGAGTTGACTCGAAGTATTCCTTCTTCATCGATTCTTGCTTCCGGCATAGAACCTTCTTGCACTTTCTTCCTCATACGCATCAGCTCCAGGTCTGTAGCTTGAGCAGCTTTAACTTTATCGATTAAAGTCGGTTCTACTCGTATATTCGCCATCATCACATGGGTCCCTGGAGTCTTCAACTCTATCTCCATCCTTTGCAAGTCACACAAAATGGGCCTTTGTGTTGACAATATCACACTCGTACTTGCATATGATCTTCTACTCAATGCGTCAGCTACCACGTTCGCTTTTCCAAGATGATATTGAATGGTATGATCATAATCTTTCAACAGTTCAAGCCAACGTCGTTGTCGCATGTTGAGTTCCTTTTGAGTGAAGAAATATTTGAGACTTTTATGATCCGTAAAGATCTCCACCTTCTCCCCATACAAGTAATGCCTCCAAATTTTAAGTGCAAAGAAAATAGCTGCCAACTCTAGATCATGAGTAGGATAATTCCTCTCATATTCCTTGAGTTGTCTTGATGCATAGGCTATGACTTTTCCAGTTGCATGAGAACACATCCCAACCCTTTGCTCGAAGCATCACTGTAGATGACAAATCCCTCCGAGCCAGATGGTATTGTTAGAACAGGTGCTGAAATGAGTCTCCTCTTGAGTTCTTGAAAACTCTGCTCACATTCTTCGCTCCAACCAAACTTTGTATCTTTCCGAGTCAGCTGAGTTAATGGAGTAGCGATTCGAGAAAATCCTTCCACGAATCTCCGATAATAACCAGCTAAACCAAGAAAGCTACGTACCTCGGTCACTGATTTAGGTTGCTCCCAGCTTTGAATAGCTTCAATCTTTGCCGGGTCAACCGATATTCCACGACTTGATACTACGTGCCCAAGGAATGCTACCTCCTCCAGCCAGAACTCGCATTTCTTCAACTTGGCATAAAGCTTGTATTCACGAAGCTTTTGGAGTACCAGCCTCAAGTGTTGCTCATGATCTTCACGGCTTTTGGAATAAATAAGGATGTCATCAATAAAGACGACCACAAAATGATCCAAATATTCCTTGAATACCCGGTTCATCATATCCATGAAGGCAGCAGGAGCATTAGTCAATCTAAAGGACATGACTAGGAATTCATAATGCCCGTACCGAGTTCTAAAAGCCGTCTTTGGAATATCCTCAGTTCTAACCTTCAGCTGATGATATCCAGAACGAAGATCGATCTTTGAAAAGAATTGTGCTCCTTGCAACTGGTCAAACAGGTCATCAATACGTGGCAATGGGTACCTATTTTTGATGGTGACATGATTCAACTCCCGATAATCAATACAAAGTCGCATACTTCCATCTTTCTTCTTCACGAATAGAACAGGAGCTCCCCAAGGAGAAGTACTAGGACGAATAAAGCCAATGTCTAACAATTCCTGCAGTTGGATCTTTAACTCCTGAAGTTCAATAGGAGCCATTCGATATGGGGCTTTGGAAATGGGTTTTGTACCGGGTTCAAGATCGATACAAAATTCAATTTCACGCTCTGGGGGTAGGCCAGGAAGTTCTTCAGGGAATACGTCAGGAAATTTATTAACAATAGAAATATCATTCAAAACTGACGTATTTTTGTTTAGATCTGTGACATGAGCTAAGAAAGCTTGACATCCGTTTTTTAATAAACGAATAGTTTTATGGCTTGAGATGACAGCGATTGATTTTAATGGTTTGGTTGCTTGAATTCGCATAATAGGTCGATTAGGAATATGAAAACTAACAACCTTACGAAAACAATCAATTTTTGCATAATGAGTAGTTAACCAATCAATCCCTAGAATCACGTCAAATGAAAGTATTTTTAATGAAATCAGATCGATAGGTAATGTGTGGGTACCAACTTGAACCAAACAAGACTTATAAACAGTGGAGGTAATGAAGGTTTCTCCCAACGGAGTTTCCACAGATAAGTCAAAGTCTAATTTCTCCGGAATCAAATTTAATCGATGAGCGCAAGTAGGAGAAATAAAAGAATGGGTTGAACCGGTATCAAATAAAGTATAAACTTCTTTAGAGTTTATAATAAGCTTACCCGTGATGACCTCATTCGGGTTCCTTGCTCTCTGGGAGTTCACAACAAACGCTCTCCCTTGCACAACCGGTTTTGACTTTTCTGGGACGGCTTTTGGTGCCTCCATCCTAGCTGAATTTGTCTTCGGTAAACGACAAAATCGGGCTAAATGACCTTCTCTTCCACAATTATAACATGCTTTGGACGGCATCGCGCAGTTTGGACTGATGTGCCCCTCCCCTCCGCATTTGAAACATATGATAGGTGGTCGTTCTCCTTCCTTAACGACAGGTGCTGGTGCTGACGTCTTTCCATCATTGTTGAATCTCCTCTTCTTGAAATGTCCATTCTTATTGTTTTGGCCCTGATTACCACCGAAGTGGTTACCATTTCTGGCCTGTTGATTCCCTCCACGCTTGTTGTCACCGCTTCGATGACTGCTCTCACTGGTATTATCATTTTGCCGGCTGCTCTCTTTTGGTTGCGTTGTCTCGTTATCGCGCTCCACCAACTGAGCCCTATTTACAACATCTGAATACAAACACAGTTTATGAGAAACAAGATGTTGACGTATCTCCGGCTTCAAACCTCTTAAAAACATCCGCGTCATTCTTTCTTCATTATCCACCAGGTGGGACGCAAACCGGGATAACTCCGTAAATTTTGCCTCGTACTGCGACACGGTCATATTATTCTGCTCCAATTTGATGAACTCCACCTCCTTCATGTGACGAATACTCTCGGGAAAGTATTTGTCGTTAAACAGCTCTTGGAACTTCTCCCAGGACATCTTCAGTGCGGCAGGTTGAGTACGCTTTATCGATTCCCACCAGTAATCTGCCTCTCCTCGCAACATAAAGGCGGCAAAGGGAACCTTTTGCTCCTCGGAGCAACCCAAGACATCAAATATCTTGGTGATCTGCTTTATCCATGTTTCAGCTACAAGTGGTTTGGGTTCTCCCTTAAACTCCGGTGGTCCCAGCTCCTTAAACTGTTTAGCGGTGACCGCCTGAGAGTTTCCAGTATTTCCACCTACGTTGTGGACAGGAGCCGCTTTCACCTGTTGTTGCATGAATTGCATAAAGCCTCTGAACATTTGATCATTCATCATTTGGTCAGTGTTGTTGTTTGCATGAGGATTGACACCTTCCTGATGCACATTATCCTGATTATTGATATGTGGTGAATCAACAGTCGTCTGTGCTCCATTGCTATTCTCAACATTCTCAGATGTCATTTTCAGATACTGTTACAAAATAAAAATTAATTGATATGTCATATATTATCCTTATATTATGACCGACCAATTAAATACCATGCAAATAAACTTAGGTATGCCATACTAGCGAAGGAATTCCCCGTCTCTCCCCTCATAGTTCTATTCTCACATCTTAGCCAGGGATCATATCCCTAAGCTCTGATACCAACTGTGACGCCCCCAAAATTAGGTATACATCACCCATCTTGGGTCGTCAGATACATAGTACAGAATACAAATACAACTTAATAATACAACTGTCGTGTACAATACGACAAAACATAAACTGTGAGTTTGAATACAAATATTATCTTCTAGAGAGTATTCATACTCAAAAGGAGTCCTCATTACATTTATTAACACACCATTACATAGAATAGTGAGGACTACTAACTAATACTATCATTCGGACCATCACTCCGTACCCCGACTTGTCCCAGCTACGTTCTCATTTCCTGAAGAGAACAGTGAAAGAAAGGGTGAGCTCAACTAGCCCAGTAAGAAATATTATGACTAAGATAATGCAGAATAAATTATCATTAGCCTTCAACAATGTTAAACTGATAAAATATAATAGACATCAAGTTTAACTGTAGCGGAACAAGCAATCCATTAAAAGAGTCAAGTAGAAAATAAACTCTACTATCTTTTATGATTTAAAAGTTTTTCAACACTGTGATCGCTGGGACTCAGCTTAATAAAATAATCCACATCATCGAATCACCCCTGCACTACGGCCAAGGATATTCGTATATTCATTAATGGTCATGATCATGCCAACAACTGTCCATCAATGCACTACGGGCCAATGAGGACTTTTACCACATCATTTGTAACATTACGGTCATGATTATACCGAATAATCCCTGGTCATAATCATACCAAGTCCATCTATGCACTACATGCCACAGATGACTTTTAACATTTTATAAACATGAGGATGATGACAATGATATAAGAATTCAATAAAACAAGTTCAAGAATTAATTTATCCAGGAATTAACAACGTCCAAATTGTCAACATGATACTGCATTGTGGAGTAAAATTCAAGAATACTTAGAAGAATATTTTCTTGAAAAGATACTGGATGAAACGCAACTATCAAGGATATTCCACAAATTTCATGGAGTATAGAAGTCAAAACTTAACCAACTGAGTATAATAAAGAATGGAATAACAAAAGAAATCACCATGCATGCGATAGACCGCACAGACAGGTTATTCCAACAGAATAATAAATAATGGAACCAGGTCCGGCGTAAACGCACAGACAGGATATTCCGACAGAATAATAAATAATGGAACCAGGTCCGGTGTAAAACACACAGACAGGATATTCCAACAGAATAATAATAAAACGGAACCAGGTCCGGTGTAAAACACACAGACAGGATGTTCCAACAGAATAATAAACGGAACCAGGTCCGGTGTAAAACACACAGACAGGATGTTCCAACAGAATAATAGAAGAATGTCACCAAGTATAGGGTAGACCGCGTATACTGGTTATTCCAACAGAATAATAACAAATGGAATAACAGAAGTTCTCTTCATGAATATAAAAGAAATAATATTCCCTACCTTAAAAGAACTGGATATTGGAAAAGTGGTGTAGCAGAATACTTTTATTCTCTCTCTCTTATTCTCTCTATACTTTCTCTCTCTATAGCTTGAATGAATTCGTGAAAAATAATGAAGCCCTAGGCCTCTATTTATAGAAAAACTGAGGGTGGCTCTTGGTCTTAACGAAGGGTCAAATGACTCTTGGTCTTAACGAAGGGTCAAATGACTCTTGGTAATATTGAAGGGACAACTACTATTGACGAAAGTAATTACTATTGACCAAGGTAAATACTATTGACGAAGGTAATTACTATTGACCAAGGTAAATACTATTGACCAAGGTAAATACTATTGACGAAGGTAATTACTATTGACGACGGTAATTACTATTGACGAAGAGACTCTTAGATGATGACATATGGCCCCCCATAAAATAACCAAACTTATCACAACGTCTCAATAATATAACATATTATACAGATGATACTATGACAATAATTTAAGAGATATGATGCAGCAATTACTGTAGCAATAATTGAGTATAGCTGAGTGACTTCTCACGTAAGCATCAATAATCAATACCGTGTGCTACTATGCAACCACGCGTATTACTGTACTTTTACTACCAAGTAGTTCAACAGTTTTAACGATTTTAACGGTAACACCTCAGCTGTTATTTTTATAGAAAGATAATTCTGTCGTTTTCTCAATCCGACAATAATTCCGTTGTGGGGTCCACCAATGATTGTGCCGTCGTACGAATATTCCCCGACAAAAAGAATATTCCCCGACCAAACGAATATTTTATAACAACTTGCTTACTTTGTAAAATTTATAAATATTACCCACAACTATAACATTATATCAAATTAACTCCATAATATTCAAAAATGATATTTATAGAAAATTCATCTTTATTTATAAAAATTGGGGTCTTATACACTTAATCAACTTTTTCAGACTTTGTGTAACTAAAACACACTGTCTGACCATTCTGCTAACTCGCGTTGCGGCGCCACAGTTTACACTACGGAACGGCGCTGCGGCGCGGCGCTAGCATTGCTGCACGAGGCACAGGCCAAAACTTGGCGATGCGGCGTGGTGTTGGCGCAGCGGCGCGAGACTTGTACTGCGAGGCCGCGCTGCGGCGCCGAATTACAGTCCTCGGCGACCAACTTCGGCAACAACATAAACAAAGCCAATTTTAGCCTACAAGCTACTTTTTAACAACTAAATTAACACGTAATACATATATAAACGTCACACAAACATAATTTAAGGTCTCTTAACATGATTTTACCCATATAACAATATAAACATCGAATTTAAAACCTCTAATTTCTCTATTTTTGCTAAAACTTCACTTTTTGACATTTTCAGTGAAAATCATTACTGTGATTTTGTTTTTCAACCAAAACAGTTACTTCAACATACTTTTTTTAGTTTCTTCATCTACTTTCAAAATCAATAATCAATTTCTACGTTATACCAAGAATTAAACCTCAATTTTACTTTAAACTAAGTCATATTCATATATATTCATACCAATTTACTGTAATATGATTTCCTTCACAAATACATACATAACATGAATTAATTTACTATAACTCATCTATAATTTTTTGAAAACAATTTTATAACAACCAATTATCATATAGAAACTATATATAACAAATAATTAACCATCACACAAATTTTTACAGAGAATTCTTTTGAATAGAATAAAACTAAAACTTTTTGAAAAGTAAGAGTAAGATGATACCTTAGTTTTAGAAGATGATGGTTATCATTTGATTATCAAGCTTCCTTTCCACAATTCCTCTCTCAAAATCTCTCTAGACTTCTCCCAATTCTCTCTCAACTTTTTTTTCTTTTTTTTTCTTCTTTTGTGTTCTTCCTCCCTATTCTAATCTTACGTACTAAAAATATAACGTATAGGATATAATATGTAATAATTGTATAATATAAATATATCTATTAACTGACATCAGTTATTTTATTTTTGAAACTCAAAAGCCATAAAGCTTGTTTGGCTAACTACCTTAAAATTAACCAATTAATCCTTATGTCTTGTTTGGTGAAACATATTTAAATTAAAGACTTAACATTCATTAAGTCTTATTTGGCAAAACTGAATTAACCTCCCTTAACTTATTTTAATAACTCCTTTATAGTATAGTTTATGGTCACACTTTATTTAATTAAGTTTTAATACTTAATTTAATTAATTTTAATAACAATTTATTAAATAAATTTACCACATAAATCAATACAACAAAATTATAATTTTCTTTATAATTATAATTTTATTTAATAAATTAACACATCATTTTAATTACAAATTCAAATTAAAATATCATTTAATCATTACAAATTCTCTAACTTAATTATAATTTAAATTAGAATATTATCTCATGATGATCAATTTTCTTAACTCATAAATTATTTATTTAACAAATAAATAATAAAATCAAATTACCTTAAACAAATATTTATTCGATCAATAAACACATCAATTAAAATATTTATATAACTCAATAAATTTTTTGAATTATAATTTAAAATTCTGGATTGTTACACTGGGGAACCGTCATATCCCACTTCTTTAATATTAGAAACTTAACTTCCATTATGCTTTGCATGCTACTGGGAAAGTAGTTCTCGAAGAAAATCTCCTTGAACTTATCCCACGTAACAACTCCCTATCCAACTTTATCCTGGTTTGCCTCCCACCTGAAATTAGCTTCTCCTTTCATCATGTAGGTAGCGAAAGAGGTCTTTTGCTCCTCTCTGACTCTGGGGATTATGAACGCCTTTTCTATTTCTTTGACCTGTGATTGGGCCTCTATTTGATCTTTAGTTCCTTTGAAGTCAGGCAGACCTACACTCTTAAAGTCCTTAAAGTTAGCCATATGGCCAACTACAGGGTTTACTGGTACATTAAGACCATTTCTATTAAATGCCTCACTTAAAAGGTCTACAAATTCTTTCATCGAGTTTGCTTGACCCTCTTGTTCATTCTCATTACGAGACTCAGCTTCTTTGTTTCTTTGTCTTCTTCTTGGTGGCATTTTCTGTTAAATAAATAAATTTTATTATTATTTATTACTTTATCTTGGTTATTATTTATTAAACAATAACACATAAGCATTACACAACACATTTAATAAACTTCACTATATTAATATGATTTTTCTTATAGTATAATATTATATACATTTCTGCTATCATATAGCTTCTGCTATTTACATTACTATTCCGCTACTACTTTCCAAAAGTTAGGATTTACAAAAGATAACCTTTTACCTACAAAATTTAGTTTTACATCACTACATAGATACAAACTAATATATATTTATACATCATCATACTGTAACTAAACCATGCCTAATGGCATGGGCTTACTTCATATCGTCTAGACCAATCAAAATATCTCTACTGATAGTGTGCCTCGTCTGCCCAGTCTCGATCGGATTGTGAGTAATCATTTGTTGATACAACTGATGCGAACTCTTATACACATGAGTCATCCTACTGATCTTAAACGTCTTAGCTCGTAACTCTTCCCTAAGTTCACGAGCCTCATCCATAGCAAAAATATTCTCATCGATCTCCTCTTCCCAGTACATCTCCACAACCTCTTTCGCAGTCTGGATGTCCTTCACTACTTCCCTCAAACTACGGACCTAACTATGTAACTGAGTATTCCTGTGGAGAACTGCCATGAAAAGCTCCCTAAGATTGTCCGAAATTCCTTCCTCCTTAATAGGTTCAACATCAGGTGATGCCACCTTTATCTCCTCTTCTCCTGAAGGTATAGCATATGGTTATGCAACCTTCATATCTCTGAATCCTCTTCAGATGGATCATCTTCTGTAGGTTCACTCTCCTGAGCATTCCACGTTGGTACTTCAGTTATCGGCATCAGTATCAGTACTACTTGAATCACTAACTCTTCACTCACTACATGTATATCCCTATACAAAGCTTCATCTCCTCACATCTACAATAGCATATAATATCTTGATTAGAACATAACACAAAATATTATTAGCACATAATAATTCAGTTTATTTTAAGTTAAATTTTCTTTTTGCAATGAAGTTCCTTAATTCATCACTTAGAAACTCTACTTGACTTTATTTACTTTCTGACTTATTCTACTCTTCCTAAAGTTACATCTTAAGTTCCCCCCCCCTTAAGTTTTATAAGCTACAGCTTCGATACCAACCTGTGATGCCCCCAAATTCGGGTACCTTCAAACACTAAATATGGTGCTACACGATGTTACAACATACATATATATTCAACTATATATATTAAAAACATGAATGTAATTACTAATTATTACATCATATTCCAACATTCTCCCAGGTTTCTATAACCATTACATTCGAAGTTTGTCATAGTATTATTTATTACAAAACAAATACTATTCTATTAAAGGATGATCTACTAATCCATCTTCGCCTTTCCTTTATCATTATCGGATCCTTCAATCTATTCGGCCATGGCCGAAATCATGTAATTTAAGCAAGGTATGAGCATTAAATAGCCCAACAAGTTTAACAATTCTAATAACAACAAAATCAAGAATCATGTGATTTATCTTCAATAATTGAATAAATAGTTATGAAGTACTATGAATAACAAAATAGCACTTTTCTTTCCTTTAAAACATTTCGAGATGACAAATCGGTCACTTAAAATTCTAAGTTGGTCAAAAGACCATGAACATTCTTTTATTTCTTTGAAAAGAACAACTCGGCACTAAGACCGTAAGTCCGATATATCTTACAAGCACTTCTAGGTGATCAGTCTATAGTACCTATATTGATCAACACCATCCGTTAAACGTATTTACACTTAATTTTGACACCTTTCGTGTCAGTCGATATATGACTAAAAACATTTCGTTTATTCTTCCTCTTACTTATCTTTGAATCCTTACCAAAGCAATTGGCTTAGGATAGCAACAATAATAATTTGAAAGACTTATAAGTAAATTAACAAAATATTTTAATATTCGTCTAGTCGAATCAAATGGCATCGACTATTTCTTAAACATTTCATGGCATAGCATGTCTTAAACACTTGTACAAATACTAAAAGATTTGTACACATTTGGAATACACATATTCATGGAAGAATTGTGTATACTTTCTGTATCATATCATATTTCTTCATATGAACAAAATCAAATGAAGCAACAACTTGCCTAACACGGAGTATAGACAAAAGTTAGAAAACTTGCCTTATGTGTTCTTCTTATTTGTCTTTAGTTTGGTCTTTATATGCTCTACATGATATAATCATATAGTACATCAATTAGCCACATAACAATCTTCACATATTGTTTTACACTAACTTCTCCTCCTTTCTAGCTTAACTGAATCGTTAAATTTATAACGTTCGTTATGTTCCTTATCGTTTATTACGGCTTTCTGACACTTAATGTAAGACCCCAAATTTTATGAAATGAAAGTATTCAATTTTTTTATAATTATTATTCTATTTAATAAATGGTTAAATTGATAAAAGGTTAAAGTTAAGGGTGATATTTAAAAATTTTACAAAGTAAGCAAGTTGATATAAAATATTCGTTGTGTTGGGGAATATTCGTTTGGTCGGGGAATATTCTTTTTCTCAGGGAATATCCATACGACGACACCATCATTGGTGAACCCCACAACGGAATAACTGTCGGAGTTAGAAAATGACATAATTATCTTTTTATAAAAATAACGGCAAAAGTTTTACCGTTAAACTGTTGAAATACTCGGTGGTAAAAGAACAGTAATACGTGTGGTTGCATAGTAGCACACGGTATTGATTATTGATGCTTACGTGAGAAGTTACTCAGTTATACTTAATTATTGCTACAGTAATTGTTACATAATATCTCACGTTATTTGATTCAATTATTGTCACAGTATCATCTGCATAATATTTTATATTATTTAATCAATAAATGAGACGACAAAGTTATTCATATTATTATTTGTAATATTGATGATGTCTAGAAAGTTCTGTCGATGAGAAGTTTGGTCACCTAATTGCGCGCCAATAGGGAGAAATCCTTATCGGAAAGCCCCCTCTTTCCTGGGAATGATTTGGTTGTTAAATATTGTGAGTTATAATATTAATGATGAATAATTATTAATAGATTAAAAATGTGTTTATTAAAGATAAGTGATTTGTGGTAAATATTTATTCAATTTTTGATATAAATAGAGGGGTTTGTTATGCGGTATTTGTTATAAGTTTGACTTATTATTCCATAAGGAGATGTGCTAATTTTTTAGACCGTTGGTTAAAGATATAATAGTAAATCAATATGGGCCGCTGGTGGAAAGTTATAATAGTAAATCAATATGGATCGCTGGTTTAAAGTAAATCAGTATAGACTGTTGCTTTAATTTTAATAGTAAATCAATATGGACCGTCCGTTTAAAAGTGAATTAATCTGGGTCGTTCATGAATTAGTTACTATTCAATCCTTTTTCCTATAAATAGAAGCTCATTCCTTCATTATTTCTTACGAATTCACTAAAACTCTAGAGAGAGAAACTCTAGAGAGCAAGAAGAAGAGTATTCTGCTACTACCCTACTTCAGTATTCAATCTTCTATTAAGGTAAGGGGTGTGACACCCCCAAAACAGGTATACATCACCCATCTTGAGTCGCCAAATACATGGTACATAAATCAAATACAAACTTAATTATACAACTGTCATGTACAATACGACAAAACATAGCTGAGAGTTTAAACAAGAATATTGCCTTCTAGACAATATTCACACTCAATGGAGTCCTCATTACAATTATTGTCACACTATTTAACAGAATAGTGAGGACTACTAATGCCATCATCTGGACCGTCACTCCGTTTCCCGACTAGTCCCGGCTACGTTCTCATTTCCTGAAGAGAACAATGAAAGAAAGGGTGAGCTCAACTAGCCCAGTAAGAAATATTATGACTAAGATAATGCAGAAAAAATTATCATTAGCCTTCAACAATGTTAAACCGATAGCATATAATAGACAACAAGTTTAACTGCAGCAGAATAAGCAATCCATTAGAAGAGTCAAGTAGAGCATGATATCTACTATATTCTATGATTTAAAATGTTTTTATCAATTTTTATCACTGAGACTCAGCTTAATAAATAAAATCAAATCATCCTTGCACCACGACCAAGGATATTCATGTAATCATCAATGGTCATGACTATACCGAATAATCCTTGGTCATAATCATACCAACAACTGTCCACCAATGAACTACAGGCCAATGAGGACTTTTACCACATCATTCGTCACATTACGGTCATGATTATACCGAATAATTCCTGGTTATAATCATACCAAGTTCATCTATGCACGTAAGCCAAAGATGACTTTCATCACAATATAAGCATGGGGATGATGACAATGACATAATTATTCAATTAAACAAGTTCAAGAATAAATTTTAAATATTTATAAACTAATTTATCTTGAAATCAATAATGTCCAAATTGTCAACATGATACTGCTTTGTGGAGTAAAATTCAAGAATAATATTTATGTACCAAAAATATTTTGGACAGAAAAGAAATATATTTTTTGGGTAAATAGTACCCCGTGAATAGTACCCCGTGAGTAGTACTTCGGGAATAGTACCTCGTAAATAGTACCCCGACATGAAAAGTACCCCAAATACCCGAGTGAATAATATTCAGGTGAATAGTAATTTAGGTGAATATTAACCCATGAATAGTAACTCGTGAATAGTACTCTGACACAAAAAGTGTCCTGAATACCTGAGTGAATAATACTAGAGTGAATAGTAACTGGGTGAATAGTAACCCGTGAATAGTAACTCGTAAATAAAATACTAAATAAAATAATATTTCATGACGAGTACAAAAGAAATGATATCTCATACGAGTATAATAGAATATACGAAACTGCAAATAGATTTTTAACCGCCATGCGGTAATCTACGTAGACAGATCATTTTCATAATTTAATAAAGAATGAATACGAAGGATCATTCACCATGCATGTGGTAATCCACATAGACAGGTTATTCCAACAGAATAATAAAGAATGGAATAACAGAAGGATTCACCATACATGCGATAGACTGCACAGACAGGTTATTCCCAACAGAATAATAAATAATTGAACCATGTCCGGCATAAACGCACAGACAGGATATTCCGACAGAATAATAACTAATGGAACCAGGTCCGGCGTAAATGCACAGACAGGATATTCCGACAGAATAATAAATTATAGAACCAAGTCCGGCGTAAACGCACAGACAGGATATTCTGACAGAATAATAAAGAACGAAATATTAGAAGAATTTCACCATGTATGCGGTACTTCGCATAGACAGGTTATTCCAACATAATAATAAAGAATGGAATAACAGAAGAATTTCACCATGTATGTGGTACTTCGCATATACAGGTTATTCCAATAGAATAATAAGGAATAGAATAACAATAGCTCTCTTCATGAATACCCCTTACCTTAGAATAAAGCTGGATACTAGAATAGAGAGGTAGCAGACTTCTCTTCTTCTTTCTCTCTATAATTTCTCTCTATAATAAATGCTATATAGCATTAGTGAATTGGTGACAAATGAAGGAAGAATGAGCTTCTATTTATAAGAAAATATAATTTCAATAATTACACATTTTGGGGCTCAAAATATTACAGTATAATACCTCCCTCTTTTTCTTCATTTTTACTTTAGTCTTACAAGTATTATCAAACTTGCACCAACTCTCCTAATAGTAAATCATATGAACCAATACTTCAATCATGTGACTCAATAGTATAATCATGTGAAAAAACTAATTACAGTATAGTACCTTCAACTATACCTCCATTTTTAATTTAGTCATGCAAGTATTATCAATCTTGCACCAACTCTCCTAATAGTAAATCATGTGAATCAATAGTATACACATGTGAACACATAGTTATAAGCATGTGAATTAATAATAATTAATTGCTCATTTATTCGACAAATTACCCGATTTATCAATATAACCCCCAGACATCAATTATAATCGGAATAGATGTCGATTTTCATTAACACTAATAATTCTAACACAATAGAACTATCAATTTTATCTTTAATAAACACGAACTTATTCATCATTAATATCATAACTCACAATACTTAACAACCAGATCATTTCCAGGAAAGAGGGGGCTTTCCGATAAGGATTTCTCCTTATTAGCGCGTAACTAGATGACCAAACCTCTCCTTGACAGAACTTTCTAGACATTGTCAATATTATAAATAATAATATGAATAACTTTGTCGTCTCAATTATTGATTTAATAATATATCATATTATGCAGATGATATTGTGACAATAATTGAATTAATAATATGAGAGATATGATGCAGCAATTACTGTTGTAATAATTGAGTATAACTGAGTGACTTCTCACGTAAGCATCAATAATTAATACTGTGTGCTACTATGCAATCACGCATATTACTGTATTTTTACTACCGAGTAGTTCAACAGTTTAACGGTAAAACTTCCGCCGTTATTTTTATAAAAAGATAATTCTGTCGTTTTCTTACTACGACAATACTTCTGTTGTGGGGTCCACCAATGATTGTGTCATCGTACGAATATTTTCTGTTAAAACGAATATTCCCCGACCAATCGAATATTATATAACCACTTGCTTACTTTGTAAAATTTATAAATATTACCCACAACTATAACATTATATCATATCCATACCATAATATTCAAAAAAAAATTCGAGAGAAATTAATCTTTATTCATAAAAGTTGGGGTCTTACAAGGGGTGTTATTTATTTTATATTCTCTTACGATATTATTTTTTGTATTCGTAAGGAATATTATCTTCGTTCAATACTCGTAAGGGGTATTACTTCTTTCGGATTCATGAAGAGAGTTAGTTTCTTTCAATACTTGTAAGGGTTGTTATTTCATTCTTTATTATTCTGTAGGAATAACCTGTCTACGTGGACTACTGTATGCATGGTGAAATCCTTTTGTTATTCCATTCTTTATTATTCTATTGGAATAACCAGTCTACGCGGACTACCGCATGCCTGGTAAAATTCTTATGTTATTCCATTCTTTATTATTCTGTTGGAATAACTTATCTACGCGGACTACTACATGCCTGGTGAATAACCCTTCGTATTCAATTGTTATTTAATTATAGAAATGATCTGTCTACGCGGACTACTGCATAACAGGTGAAAATCTATTTGCAGTTTCGTATATTATTTTTTTTCATATTCTTAAATCTAAACTTACTATGGTAAGTATTGCTTCTATAATTCCTGAAATTAGTGAAATATCCTTAAGTTTTGCATTTTATCCAATATCGTTTCATTGGAATATTGATCTGAACTTTCTTATTAAATATCAATATTTTCACTCGGGAAACTATTCATGGGTTACTATTCACTCGGCTACTATTTATTTGAATATTATTCACCCGAGGATTTGGGATACTTTTCGTACCGAGTTACTATTCACAGGTTACTATTCACTCGGGTACTATTCACTCAGGTATTAATCACTCAGGTATTCTGGGCATTTTTTATGCTAAGGTACTATTCACGGGGTACTATTCTCGAAGTACTATTCACGACAAAAATTGATTTCTTTTTTGTCCAAGATTATTTTTGATACATGAATATTATTTTTGAATTTTACTTCACAAAATAGTATCATGTTGACAATTTGGATATTTTTAAACTCTGGATAAATTTAAAGTCTTTAATATTTATCCTTAATCTCGTTTGATTGAATTCTTATATCATGGTCATCATCCTCATGCTTATATTGTGATAAAAGTCATCTGTGGTTTACGTGTGTAGATGTACAATTGATTGGTATGATTATGACCAGGGATTATTCGGTATAATCATTACCGTAATGTTACAAATGATGTGGTAAAAGTCCTCATTGGCCTGTAGTGCATTGATGGACAGTTGTTGGTATGATCATGACCATTGATGATTACATGAATATCCTTGGTCCGTAGTGCAGGGATGATTCGATGATGTGGTTTATTTTTTAAGTTGAGTCTCAACGATAAAGTTGATGAAAAACTTTTTAAATCATAGAAGATAGTAGATATCATGCTCTACTTGACTCTTCTAATGGATTGCTTGTTCCGCTGCAGTTAAACTTGATGTTTATTGTATTTTATCAGTTTAACACTGTTGAAGGCTAACGATAATTTATTCTGCATTATCTTAGTCATAATATTTCTTACTGGGCTAGTTGAGCTCACCCTTTTGCTTTCATTATTCTCTTCAGAAAATGAGAATGTAGCCGGGACTAGTCGAGGAACAGAGTGACGGTCCTAGATGGTGGCTATAGTAGTCCTCACTATTCTATGAAATAGTGTGATAATAAATGTAATGAGGACTTCATTTGAGTTTGAATACTGTCTATGAGATAATATTCGTGTAAAAATTCTAAGCTACGCTGTTGTCATATTATATAAAGGAAGTTTGTATTTGATTTTTGTACCATGTATTTGGTGACTCAGAATGGGTGATGTATACCTATTTTGGGGGCGTCACACTTAAGTGTTATACTCCATTATCATTTATGAACGTCTAAGTCATACAACTATATGTATGTAAAGAACGTCCGTCCGAGACGAACACTTAATACTTATATCGTTTAAGCATTTATGTTTACAATTTTTAACCATTTAATCAATGTTCAAACATAAATCTTAAGGCTTAATCACCCTTTAAGCTGTTACATTATGTGAACTTAAAGTTCATAATTGATCCCTAAACTTTCCCCTAAATGTTGAGCAATTAAAAGCTCTTCACTGTGCATTGCCCTGGTTCGGAGCTGCGGCGTCCGAATCCTAGGCTTAATCTGGTGTTGCAGCGCCCAATTACAGTAGCCTCCTCTTGTGTTCATGGTTGATTGATTGATTTAGCTAGATCTTCCTCTTTCTTGCTATCCAAATCTCCCCCTTCTCTCTCAATATTATAGAGCTTTCTCTTTGCTTAATGTGTTAGTGAATTTAAGATGACACTTTGGAAGAGGAAAATGTCTTAGCTTTTATTGAAAAGCAAGACTTAGGGCACTTTGGTCTTTAAGACAACTTTGTATTGGCTTATGAATTGGTCACTTAGCTTTGAGTCTCTTCTGGTCAACACCCTCAAGTTTCCCAATCTTACAAGTCATCCCCTACTCCACCTTCTTTCTTTTAACCATTGTTGAATCAAAATGATTCAACCAAGACTTTTGTGTACTAGACATTAAATGTCACCTCCTTAACTTGATATTTGGCCAAGCTTGGTGATGGCCTAATTTTTGGCTCTAAAGGGACCCCACATGGGTTTCCCCAACCCACTTAACCCAGCCATAAACCATGCGTTAACCCATCTTTGTTGGATCTTGGTTTGGGCTTGGTTCGATTTTAATTTAGGCCAAATTTTGGGTTTGAATTAACTTTCATTTGAGCCTTGATTTAATCTATCAATGAGCCTCCTAACATTTTCCATTTGGGCTTCTCAAAGTCCAAGTCTAATAGCTTGATAGTTAACCTTGACTTTTGTTGACCAAGACTATTGTTGACTTTGACTTTCCGTATTCCTACCATATAATTTTCGTATTATATTCGGTATTCTACTCGTTTTATTCTTCGTATTATACTAGTATAATAATTTGTATTCTTCTAGTATTCCTTTATATATTTTTTTCTTTAACTTTCTAAAATTCAATGCACAGTCGAAAAAATGCATTTTTCGTTCTCAAATTTTAGTTGGCATTCCGTCTTTCCTCATCATTCTAACATTTACGCGTTCTTCGAAAAATTGAAGATACGCAAAAGCGTTTTCAGGTGAATAGTGTTTTTATATTTTTTCTCTCAAAAAAATCTTATTTTCTCATACGTTCTCGGATTCGTAAACCCTAACATTCAAACAGATTCTAAGTCATAGAATCAACCTTTAAACACAAAACACATAATAAATCCATATAATCTCATTTTATTCAATATAATCAAATAAAACTTATTTACATTCTAGTACTATTTTCTCGGTCGTTATAGTACATCTGGTCATCAGGGAGTGGTGTGCGGAGTTTGTGGGTTGCTAAGATTCGATATGGTCTTGTATTTTAGTATGGGATTGGTTGTTGATAGAGGAAGTGGTATTGATGTGGGCGTAGGTTTCTTCATGAGCATATTCCTTCTTCATTTTTTGAATTAGAACTTCAGCTTCCAAAGGGTTGTGGTAGTGATTGTGGTGGCTTCTGTGGTAATGGCGATGGTGGTGCTGGGAGTGACTGTAACTAGGGAGGAGATTTTGGGAGTTGAGGCTGGGACGGTAGAAGAAGTGGGAGAAATAGCGGTGGAGATGCTACAAATCAGGGCAGAGATGAGGGGATTAGTTTCGGTGGAGGTGATGATGGGATTAGAGGAGGTTGGAACGGTGGAAGTAGAGATGTTTGGGGTAGCCATTCTAGGTCTGAAAGTGGAAGGATTGGGGGTACTTTGCTGGAAAAGAGAGGAGAACCGTGTGGAAAAGATTGCAGAGGAAGCTTGAGGATTTTTGAAAACTCGGATTTTAAAATGTGGCAGTTGATTTTTGGCGTGTGGGTCTTTTTGAAGTGATCGACTCTTTTATCTTCGTACATTTCTTAAATACGGTGCATTAAATGATTTAGTGGTAATGATGATGGGGTCCAACAATAAGTAATGAGGACAGAATCGATGTGTTCGGCCTTAGTTTTGGAGCTTTTTCATTTAATAATCAAATTATTGGGCTTTAATTTCTAAATCATCCATTAAATGTCACATTATAATGAAAGACTGAGGGCAATGTTAAGGCATGATATTTTGGGTCCGGTTGATTTTGTAGATCATAATTCACGTAGAGGAAGTATCCCCACGTAAGAGTTTATTTTGAGCAATTGAAAAACTTTAAGGAATCTAAGATTCCTAACTATATTTAATTTCCGATTCCTAAGGAAAGAGTCAGAATATTATTCGACTTCCTTTCTTTTAAGGATATTAAGTTCTATCTCATTATGGTATCTACCATAATAAGGAAGAAGGAGGTGTGATCACTATAAATACAAGGTTACACCATAATTCTCAGGTATCACATTATTTTCAACACTAAATATTTAAGCGTTAACTTTATTCAGTCTGTATTTATTTTCACATCGGAGCTATCCCCCGATGGCTCAAACCGTCAAGTTTCTGTGTGTGACTTCTTTTCTGTACAGGATTAGACGTGCAATTTGGTGATTGGGTGCGTGGACGAATCTTGGCGTTAACAGATATGATTCATAAAAAATTATAAAACATTATATCTTATAATGAGTAGTATTTTTTAGATAGTTTATAAATTTTATCATTTTATGGACTAAAATTAAAGGAATTTATTTCATTTTGAGATAAAACGTTAGAAGTTAATTTTAAAAAAATCAATATTAATCTTATATTTTGAAAGGATAAGTATTATTCACTTCATACTGTGTTGAGAGTGAACTGTTATCGTATTTTATTTCATATTATAATGCGTCGAATGCTATATAATTTACTATCATCATACTGTGTTGGGGTTCATGTCTCCGCGTTTGGCTCACTTGTGTAGTTTTATTTCAGGTAACTCCGAGGACCTGAGTGCTTAGAAGATTTGAGGAAGACCTTTTGTTAATAATTAGTTAATCATAGTAAATATAATCAATTTTTAATTATTTTTTTTGTGTGCTTGAAAAGAAACTACAAGAAGTTGGTGAGCTTGCTTCTAAAATTATAGATATATTTATAAAATAAAGATTTTTAATGATTTTTTTTTAAATCAATCATTAGCTAGTAATGTATCAATGGTGGCATGATAGTACTCTATCTATTATAATAAAAGTAATTAAATGTTAGGAATTGCATGTTACTTTAAAATAAAAATAAATTGAATTTTTAATTTGAAATGGGCAAAAAAAGAACATGTATCTATAATTTTGGTACGAAGAGAGCAAAGAGTTGTTTGTTTATGTCTGAATAGCTAAATGGCTGAATCGGTCAGTTGTTTTGAAAAAAAACCATCTGAATGGCTGAATCGATCAGTCATTCAGACGATTTGGGCTGAATGGTTTAGTGTCATTTTTTTGGCTGAATAAGGGTTGAATGAAGTTTTTTTTTTACAATATTAACTATTATATTAAGTAATATTAAATATATTTATAACAATTTTGAACTTTTTTTAGAGAGGTAAAATAATAAAAATATGTTATTCAGATGTTTCAAACATGTCAATTATCAAATAATTTTTTTCATTTATTCAGATTCAAGTCATTCATATCCAAATTAATTTTTATCAAACACCCCCTAACATTTATGACAAGCTTAATAACTGTACAGTAAGATAACAGGCTTATGATAAGGATAAAACATCAACTAAAAAGAGCTGACTTTGTTGTAAAACACCCACTTGAAGTAGTACTGAGAAAATTATCATATCAGCAACAATCAAAAATTGGTGATACCTTAGAGAGGAGCCATTTGGATTGAAGAAAATAATCATGAGCAACATTAAAAATTAGTGATAAGATCAGTCATTTTGAATGAAGTAATAATACTATAGATACATAAGGAAACAATTGTAGATTTGAGACGGAGAGTTATTCATGGCTGTGACAATAAACCACTTTTTCAAGATTGAAGTTTATTCTCAAGACTAGACCTGGCAATATAGTTGGTTAACTGTCGGATCAATTCATATTAATTGGAACCAAATGGGTTGGTTAACTATTTTTATTTATTTGGGTTAGATAAAGTTTCGAACCATATTTTAAAAAAAAATATATAGTTCCAACCCGGTTAACCATTTTTCGACCTATATTTTATTCTAAATTCAAATCAAAAGTTCTTTCGATCTATATTTACATATTCAATTTTTCTTATAATTACTATTCAGTAAATGGTTAAATTGATAAATGTTAAAGTTAAGGGTGATATATGAATTTTTTTTTCAAAATACACAAGTGGTTATAAAATATTCATTGTTGTCGGGGAATATTCGTTTGGTCGTAGAATATTCTTTCTGTCAGGGAATATTCGCACGACGGCGCAGCCATTTGTGGGCTCCATAACAGAATAACTGTCGGATGAAGAAAACGACAAATTTGAGTTTTTACAAATAACGGCGTAGTTGTTACCGTTAACACTGTTGGAATACCCGGTGGTTAAAATATAGTAATACACGTTATTGCACAGTAGGACACGGTATTGCACAGTATTTTTGAAATTATTGATTCTTACGTAAGAATGCACTACTCAATAATTGTTACAGTACTTACTGTTCAATATTTTATTTTATTGATTCAATAATTGCTACGTTAAAATTTTATATTATTGTTGTTCAATAATTGTCACTGCACAGTATTTTTCATTATCAGATCAATAATTCATATTATTTGAATAATATTATTAGATAACATTATTGGTAATGTCTAGAAAGTTCTGTCTAAGGAGAGGTTTGGTCACCTAATTGCGTGCCAGTAAGGAGAAATTCTTATTGGAAAGCCCCCTCTTTCCTGGGAACGGCCTGATTGTCATAAATGTGATTCTGTAATATTATTTGTGAATAATTAATTATTGATTCATATGATAAGAAAATATTTATTTTATGTAGATATAAATGAGGGATATATTTTTGTGGTTAAAAACGAAGGAGTTAATGTTGAGGTATTTTATCAGTATTTTTGTCAGAACGGAGGTATTGAAAATCAAATTAGGGTTTTTAAGATATTTTGCGAGGGTTATAATTTTTAATCCGACCGTTGGATCGTGGTAATATTTGGATATGTTATACATATATAAGTTGAGTATATGTCCACAAATTTTGAACCGTTAAAAATGAACGTATGATTTGTTATGAATTTTACGAGATGACTGGTTCAGAAATTGTTGAATTTTCAGAGTTAATCATTTTGGTTGAAAATTCTAGAATTGGTGGGCCCCACTCTTGGTTGGTGAAGAAATGTGCTGAGATTTTTATTCAAATGTGGTGGCTGAAAATAGTAACAGGTAAAGCCATCAGGTTGCAGGTTAAGTCTGCTTCGGTGTGCTAACATTTTCCTACAAATAGAGGGCTAAGTTAGAATTAAAAATCACACCAGAATTCATAAGTGTTCTCTCATTTTCTCTCTATATTATCTAGTGTATTTTGTGAGTATTTAGATACTTGGTGAGTTGCTATTCATCAGTGCAAATTTCCTTCAGCGTCATATCCGATATCCAGTCAGAAGTGCTGCTCTTTTGAGGTAAGGGATAGTAAGGGATTTTAAGGGTTGTTATATTTTTCAGTTTCGTAAATTTTCTGACCTTCAAAAATTCTGAAAAAAATTGAAATGACATTTTGATGAGTTTTCTTGATTGTGTCCAAAAATAGTAATTTTTAGATGTATAGATTAAGAGTTATGATTTTTATGAGAAAAGACTATTTTAAAAGTAATCGCTTATAACTCCTTGTGGTTAACTCCAAAATTGATGAAATTTTTATTTGAAGTATATCTATATAATATCAGTGTACTCAGTGAATTTCAGAATTTTTGGATAAAAGTATAATTTATGATAAATGTCTAAATATTCGGCTGTTTTGGCCATATGATAAATAGTAAATGAGTTTTAAAAATTCTGAGAAAAATATATGTTCAATATGAGACTATATTCTACTAAATCTCAGAAAAGAAATATTTTTGGAACTGATTTGCTATTTTTCATGAAAATAGACTAGTTATGAGTAAATGAATTAAATATGTTATGTGAAGTAAGAAAATTGAAAAATAGGATTTTATGGCTTGAGAATCCTATATGAGGTATATGCAGATTTTTGATGAGGGTTTTTGGTTATTGGTGATGAAATCTTATGAATTTGGCATTTTAGGATGATTAAATGCATTATTTAGTAAATTGTAAATAATTAAAATAAATTGTTTATAAGCTTAAGAAATATTATTCTTTCAATATCATTATACCGAAATATTGGTATAGATTTTATTGTGGAATTTTTACCTTTTTCATGTCGAGTTGCTATTCATGAATTACTATTCACGAGTTATTATTCATGAGTTACTATTCATGAGTTACTATTCACGAGTTACTATTCACGATAAAATTGGTTTCTTTTTCTGACCAAATTATAGTTGATTTATGAATATTACTCTTGAGATTAAATCTATATGTTGATTATATTAATTTTATTATCATATATAATATTTTTATAACCCTAATGATGATATTTCTCTTTGACTTGAGTGTAAAGATGGGTAGATTTTTAGTATGATCATGGCTATGGGTTCCCTTTGGCCAGTAGTGCAAAGTTGAATTGCTGACTGGTATGATCATGACCATTGAATTTATAATTGAATATCTTTAGCTTAAGTGCAATGGTGAATTGATCAACATGGTTATAATTATTGTTTATATAAATTCTGAAATTATTATATATTTCTTTGAGATATTAATATATTTGGCATGTAGTGCAAATATGAACTGTTGATGAATATATTTGGCCTGTAATGTAAATATGAACTGTTGTTGAATATCTTTTGTCTGTAGTGCAAAGATGAACTGGTGATGAATATCTTTGGCCCACAGTGCAAAGACGATCTGTGGTTGAATATCTTTGGCCCGTAGTGCAAAGATGACATGTTGTTGAATATCTTTGGTCGTAGTGCAAAGATGAAGTTATTAGTATGATTATGAACTGGAAATATGATTTGGTGTAACCATGAAATTTGATGTTTCAGGTAAAGATAGGTGATGAAAATTATCTTCGTCCTGGATGAGAAGAGGAATTTAGAATTACAATTATGATTATGAGTTATTCATATGATTGTGGACCAGAATTGTTAATTGATGTTACAGGGATAAAACATTGTTGGTGAATTTTTAACATGGAGAAGATAATAGACTTTGTAGTCTATTTGACTCTTCTAATGGATTGCTCATTCCGCTGCAACTATGGTTGAAATTTTTATCATCTACCATATGTTCTAAATCTCTGATTTAATTCTGTTGAAGGCTATTGATAACGTATTTATCTTTAGTCATAATATTCTTTACTGGGCTAGTTGTGCTCACCCTTCTGTTTCACAATTCCTTTCAGGTAATAAGAGTGTAGCTGGATCGAGCGGGGGTAACAGGGGAATAGAACGGTGGTCATCATTTAGTAGTTATATTTGGTGAATCATCTAGGGTGAAGCGAACCCAACGTTGGAAGGGTGTTTTGCCACTATCATACAAGATGTCTAATGACATACAACCTCGTGTCATCATAAGACAGGATTGTGCTCATCCACTTGCTGAGTATATTTACGAGCGCTACCTATATAATCTTGATGTTTGTTTGAAGTATAATTCTCATTTAGAGACAGTGGAGATAATGATAAGTCAAGAGAAGACTCACCATTGGGAAGAATATGATAGTAATCTTCTCTTTTTTCTTTTGGGTATATTGGGTCAACCAAGGATAATTCTGTGGCCATATGATATCTATCACAACCTAGAAGCACGGCCTCCCATGTACAAGGGTTTCCTTGAGCACTTTCTAAAGATTCTAATTTCTAAAACAGTTTTTGACTATACATTTATGTAAGGTGTCATTGTGAGGTGCTGTCCACGGTTGGGATATGAGTCACATTTGGTATATATTTGTATCTAAACTCACAACATATGTGTTGTTGTATTTTGCACGACAATTGTTGTAATAAAGTTGTAGTTATTTTATGTACCATGTATTTGACGACTCAGAATAGTTTGGATGGAATGGACCTATTTTGGGGTTGTCACAGTTGGTATCAGAGCTTAGGGATATGGTCTCTGGCGGAGATCGGGGAATATAACTAGGAGGGGAGAGATGAGTAAATCCTTCGCTAGTGTGTCCTACCAAGCTTATTTGTTGGTCAGTCATAATATCAGGATATTATGTGATATGTTAATTTGTTTAATTTACCCTTGTTTTATGGCAGTATTTGAGAATGGCTGCTGAGAATGTTAACAATGGAGTGAATGAGACCGTGGGGATACCTCTAATCATCAACCAGGATAATGTGATGTCAAGCGAAGAAGGAATTAGAGAAATCTATGTGGTGAGTGAAGAATTGATAGTTGCACCCGAGCTAGTCGCAGAGGTAGCAGCTGAGAGTGGGGAAGAAGAAGCACCTGAGGAGAATTTATTAGAGGTATTATATGATCAAAATGTAGAATTGTAAAATCGTATTCATGAGTTAGAAGAGCAGGCTGAAGAACGACAGGCGGACGTGGAGCAAAAGGATGCAACAATTCAAGCTGGTGTTACCCGATATGTGATGCTTGAACAGAAGCATTCTTTGGCAGAGTATAAGATGATAAAGATGGAATCTGAGCTGAAAGAAGAAAAAACTGAACGAGTGAGAATAAGTGATGCATGGGCAAAAGCCGCACGACACGTGGATATTGTGGAAAGAGATGTCCGATCTAAGAAGGCTAAAATAGATGATATGAATTTCTCTTTTTGGAAAGCAATTGGGAGAACCCAACATCGAGTTTTGAATTACCCTGTACAGAGCGGTCAACCTGAATTCGATATGGATCGAAGATTGATGATTCAGATCATGAATCAGGAGTACGACGAGGCAGTTGAGGGAGGAATATGCCCTATAGAAAAGTATATTCCAACGGTAGTGATGACGCCAAATGCTGTCCCAGACAAGTCAAAGCCGGGTAGTTCAAGGGAGAGCGGTTGTCATGACTTCCCAACAAGTGAGGAACCCAATTGAAGTTATCACAGGAGATGAGCAATGGAGAAATCATGATGACCCGGGAGATAGAATCTGAAATGAAAGCAAGGTATTCTCAACTTTTCGAAATACTAGGTACGTAAATTTCGGGGACAAAATTTCATAAGGAGGGGAGATTGTAAGACCTCGATTTTATGAAATAAAAATATTCAATTTTTATTATAATTACTATTCAGTAAATGGTTAAATTGATAAATGTTAAAGTTAAGGGTGATATATGGATATGTTATACATATATAAGTTGAGTATATGTCCACAAATTTTGAACCGTTAAAAATGAACGTTTTGTTATGAATTTTACGAGATGACTGGTTCAGAAATTGTTAAATTTTCGGAGCTCATCATTTTGGTGAAAAATTCTAGAATTGGTGGGCCCCACTCTTGGTTGGTGAAGAAATGTGCTGAGATTTTTATTCAAATGTGGTGGGTGAGAATAGTAGCAGGTAAAGCCATCAGGTTGCAGGTTAAGTCTGCTTCGGCGTGCTAACATTTTCCTAAAAATAGAGGGCTAAGTTAGAATTGAAAATCACACCAGAATTCATAAGTGTTCTCTCATTTTCTCTCTATATTATCTAGTATATTTTGTGAGTATTTAGATACTTGGTGAGTTGCTATTCATCAGTGCAAGTTTCTTTCAGCGTCATATCCGATATCCAATCAGAAGTACAGCTCTTTTGAGGTAAGGGATAGTAAGGGATTTTAAGGGTTGTTATATTTTTCAGTTTCGTAATTTTTCTGACCTTCAAAAATTCTGGAAAAATTTGAAATAATATTTTGATGAGTTTTTTTGATTGTGTCCAAAAATGGTGATTTTTGGATGTATAGATTAAGAGTTATGATTTTTATGAGAAAAGACTATTTTAAAAGTAACCGCTTATAACTCCTTGTGGTTAACTCCAAAATTGATAAAATTTTTATTAGAAGTATATCTATATAATATCAGTGTACTCTGTGAATTTCGAAATTTTTGGATAAAAGTACAATTTATGATAAATGTCTAAATATTCGGCTGTTTTGGCCAAATGAAAAATAGTAAATGAGTTTTAAAAATTCTGAGAAAAATATGTTCAATATGAGACTATATTCTACTAAATCCCAGAAAAGAAATATTTTTAGAACTGATTTGGTATTTTTCATGAAAATAGACTAGTTATGAGTAAATGAATTAAATATGTTATGTGAAGTAAGAAAATTGAAAAATAGGATTTTATGGCTTGAGAATCCTATATGAGGTATATGCAGATTTTTGATGAGGGTTTTTGGTTATTGGTGATGAAATCTTATGAGTTTGGCATTTTAGGATGATTAAATGCATTATTTAGTAAATTGTAAACAGTTAAAATAAATTGTTTATAAACTTAAGAAATATTATTCTTTCAATATCATTATACCGAAATATTGGTATAAATTTTATTGTGAAATTTTTACTTTTTTCATGTCGAGTTGATATTCACGAGTTACTATTCATGAGTTATTATTCACGAGTTACTATTCACGAATAAATTGGTTTCTTTTTCTGACCAAATTATAGTTGATTTATGAATATTACTCTTGAGATTAAATCTATATGTTGATTATATTGATTTTATTATCATATATAACATTTTTATAACCCTAATGATGATATTTCTCTTTGACTTGAGTGTAAAGATGGGTAGATTTTTAGTATGATCATAACTATGGATTCCCTTTGGCCAGTAGTGCAAAGTTGAATTGCTGACTGATATGATCATGACCATTGAATTTATAATTGAATATCTTTAGCTTAAGTGCAATGGTGAATTGATCAACATGGTTATAATTATTGTTTATATAAATTCTGAAATTATTATATATTTCTTTGAGATATTAATATATTTGGCATGTAGTGCAAATATGAACTGTTGATGAATATATTTGGCCTGTAATGTAAATATGAACTGTTGTTGAATATCTTTTGCCTGTAGTGCAAAGATGAACTGGTGATGAATATCTTTGGCCCACAGTGCAAAGACGATCTGTGGTTGAATATCTTTGGCCCGTAGTGCAAAGATGACATGTTGTTGAATATCTTTGGTCGTAGTGCAAAGATGAAGTTATTAGTATGATTATGAACAGGAAATATGATTTGGTGTAACCATGATCTTTGATGTTTCAGGTAAAGATAGGTGATGATAATTATCTTCGTCCTGGATGAGAAGAGGAATTTAGAATTACAATTATGATTATGAGTTATTCATATGATTGTGGACCAGAATTGTTAATTGATGTTACAGGGATAAAACATTGTTGGTGAATTTTTAACATGGAGAAGATAATAGACTTTGTAGTCTATTTGACTCTTCTAATGGATTGCTCATTCCGCTGCAACTATGGTTGAAATTTTTATCATCTACCATATGTTCTAAATCTCTGATTTAATTCTGTTGAAGGCTATTGATAACGTATTTATCTTTAGTCATAATATTCTTTACTGGGCTAGTTGTGCTCACCCTTCTGTTTCACAATTCCCTTCAGGTAATAAGAGTGTAGCTGGATCGAGCGGGGGTAACAGGAGAATAGAACGGTGGTCATCATTTAGTAGTTATATTTGGTGAATCATCTAGGGTGAAGCGAACCCAACGTTGGAAGGGTGTTTTGCCACTATCATACAAGATGTCTAATGACATACAACCTCGTGTCATCATAAGACAGTATTGTGCTCATCCACTTGCTGAGTATATTTACGAGCGCTACCAATATAATCTTGGTGCTTGTTTGAAGTATAATTCTCATTTAGAGACAGTGGAGATAATGATAAGTCAAGAGAGGACTCACCATTGGGAAGAATATGATAGTAATCTTCTCTTTTTTCTTTTGGGTATATTGGGTCAACCAAGGATAATTCTGTGGCCATATGATATCTATCACAACCTAGAAGCACGGCCTCCCATGTACAAGGGTTTCCTTGAGCACTTTCTAAAGATTCTAATTTCTAAAACAGTTTTTGACTATACATTTATGTAAGGTGTCATTGTGAGGTGCTGTCCACGGTTGGGATATGAGTCACATTTGGTATATATTTGTATCTAAACTCACAACATATGTGTTGTTGTATTTTGCACGACAATTGTTGTAATAAAGTTGTAGTTATTTTCTGTACCATGTATTTGACGACTCAGAATAGTTTGGATGGAATGGACCTATTTTGGGGTTGTCACAGTTGGTATCAGAGCTTAGGGATATGGTCTCTGGCGGAGATCGGGGAATATAACTAGGAGGGGAGAGATGAGTAAATCCTTCGCTAGTGTGTCCTACCAAGCTTATTTGTTGGTCAGTCATAATATCAGGATATTATGTGATATGTTAATTTGTTTAATTTACCCTTGTTTTATGGCAGTATTTGAGAATGGCTGCTGAGAATGTTAACAATGGAGTGAATGAGACCGTGGGGATACCTCTAATCATCAACCAGGATAATGTGATGTCAAGCGAAGAAGGAATTAGAGAAATCTATGTGGTGAGTGAAGAATTGATAGTTGCACCCGAGCTAGTCGCAGAGGTAGCAGCTGAGAGTGGGGAAGAAGAAGCACCTGAGGAGAATTTATTAGAGGTATTATATGATCAAAATGTAGAATTGTAAAATCGTATTCATGAGTTAGAAGAGCAGGCTGAAGAACGACAGGCGGACGTGGAGCAAAAGGATGCAACAATTCAAGCTGGTGTTACCCGATATGTGATGCTTGAACAGAAGCATTCTTTGGCAGAGTATAAGATGATAAAGATGGAATCTGAGCTGAAAGAAGAAAAAACTGAACGAGTGAGAATAAGTGATGCATGGGCAAAAGCCGCACGACACGTGGATATTGTGGAAAGAGATGTCCGATCTAAGAAGGCTAAAATAGATGATATGAATTTCTCTTTTTGGAAAGCAATTGGGAGAACCCAACATCGAGTTTTGAATTACCCTGTACAGAGCGGTCAACCTGAATTCGATATGGATCGAAGATTGATGATTCAGATCATGAATCAGGAGTACGACGAGGCAGTTGAGGGAGGAATATGCCCTATAGAAAAGTATATTCCAACGGTAGTGATGACGCCAAATGCTGTCCCAGACAAGTCAAAGCCGGGTAGTTCAAGGGAGAGCGGTTGTCATGACTTCCCAACAAGTGAGGAACCCAATTGAAGTTATCACAGGAGATGAGCAATGGAGAAATCATGATGACCCGGGAGATAGAATCTGAAATGAAAGCAAGGTATTCTCAACTTTTCGAAATACTAGGTACGTAAATTTCGGGGACAAAATTTCATAAGGAGGGGAGATTGTAAGACCTCGATTTTATGAAATAAAAATATTCAATTTTTATTATAATTACTATTCAGTAAATGGTTAAATTGATAAATGTTAAAGTTAAGGGTGATATATGGATATGTTATACATATATAAGTTGAGTATATGTCCACAAATTTTGAACCGTTAAAAATGAACGTTTTGTTATGAATTTTACGAGATGACTGGTTCAGAAATTGTTAAATTTTCGGAGCTCATCATTTTGGTGAAAAATTCTAGAATTGGTGGGCCCCACTCTTGGTTGGTGAAGAAATGTGCTGAGATTTTTATTCAAATGTGGTGGGTGAGAATAGTAGCAGGTAAAGCCATCAGGTTGCAGGTTAAGTCTGCTTCGGCGTGCTAACATTTTCCTAAAAATAGAGGGCTAAGTTAGAATTGAAAATCACACCAGAATTCATAAGTGTTCTCTCATTTTCTCTCTATATTATCTAGTATATTTTGTGAGTATTTAGATACTTGGTGAGTTGCTATTCATCAGTGCAAGTTTCTTTCAGCGTCATATCCGATATCCAATCAGAAGTACAGCTCTTTTGAGGTAAGGGATAGTAAGGGATTTTAAGGGTTGTTATATTTTTCAGTTTCGTAATTTTTCTGACCTTCAAAAATTCTGAAAAAATTTGAAATAATATTTTGATGAATTTTCTTGATTGTGTCCAAAAATGGTGATTTTTGGATGTATAGATTAAGAGTTATGATTTTTATGAGAAAAGACTATTTTAAAAGTAACCGCTTATAACTCCTTGTGGTTAACTCCAAAATTGATAAAATTTTTATTAGAAGTATATCTATATAATATCAGTGTACTCTGTGAATTTCGAAATTTTTGGATAAAAGTACAATTTATGATAAATGTCTAAATATTCGGCTGTTTTGGCCAAATGAAAAATAGTAAATGAGTTTTAAAAATTCTGAGAAAAATATGTTCAATATGAGACTATATTCTACTAAATCCCAGAAAAGAAATATTTTTAGAACTGATTTGGTATTTTTCATGAAAATAGACTAGTTATGAGTAAATGAATTAAATATGTTATGTGAAGTAAGAAAATTGAAAAATAGGATTTTATGGCTTGAGAATCCTATATGAGGTATATGCAGATTTTTGATGAGGGTTTTTGGTTATTGGTGATGAAATCTTATGAGTTTGGCATTTTAGGATGATTAAATGCATTATTTAGTAAATTGTAAACAATTAAAATAAATTGTTTATAAACTTAAGAAATATTATTCTTTCAATATCATTATACTGAAATATTGGTATAAATTTTATTGTGAAAATTTTACTTTTTTCATGTCGAGTTGATATTCACGAGTTACTATTCATGAGTTATTATTCACGAGTTACTATTCACGACAAAATTGGTTTCTTTTTCTGACCAAATTATATTTGATTTATGAATATTACTCTTGAGATTAAATCTATATGTTGATTATATTGATTTTATTATCATATATAATATTTTTATAACCCTAATGATGATATTTCTCTTTGACTTGAGTGTAAAGATGAGTAGATTTTTAGTATGATCATGACTATGGGTTCCCTTTGGCCAGTAGTGCAAAGTTGAATTGCTGACTGGTATGATCATGACCATTGAATTTATAATTGAATATCTTTAGCTTAAGTGCAATGGTGAATTGATCAACATGGTTATAATTATTGTTTATATAAATTCTGAAATTATTATATATTTCTTTGAGATATTAATATATTTGGCATGTAGTGCAAATATGAACTGTTGATGAATATATTTGGCCTGTAATGTAAATATGAACTTTTGTTGAATATCTTTTGCCTGTAGTGCAAAGATGAACTGGTGATGAATATCTTTGGCCCACAGTGCAAAGACGATCTGTGGTTGAATATCTTTGGCCCGTAGTGCAAAGATGACATGTTGTTGAATATCTTTGGTCGTAGTGCAAAGATGAAGTTATTAGTATGATTATGAACAGGAAATATGATTTGGTGTAACCATGATCTTTGATGTTTCAGGTAAAGATAGGTGATGAAAATTATCTTCGTCCTAGATGAGAAGAGAAATTTAGAATTACAATTATGATTATGAGTTATTCATATGATTGTGGACCAGAATTGTTAATTGATGTTACAGGGATAAAACATTGTTGGTGAATTTTTAACATGGAGAAGATAATAGACTTTGTAGTCTATTTGACTCTTCTAATGGATTGCTCATTCCGCTGCAACTATGGTTGAAATTTTTATCATCTACCATATGTTCTAAATCTCTGATTTAATTCTGTTGAAGGCTATTGATAACGTATTTATCTTTAGTCATAATATTCTTTACTGGGCTAGTTGTGCTCACCCTTCTGTTTCACAATTCCTTTCAGGTAATAAGAGTGTAGCTGGATCGAGCGGGGGTAACAGGGGAATAGAACGGTGGTCATCATTTAGTAGTTATATTTGGTGAATCATCTAGGGTGAAGCGAACCCAACGTTGGAAGGGTGTTTTGCCACTATCATACAAGATGTCTAATGACATACAACCTCGTGTCATCATAAGACAGGATTGTGCTCATCCACTTGCTGAGTATATTTACGAGCGCTACCTATATAATCTTGGTGCTTGTTTGAAGTATAATTCTCATTTAGAGACAGTGGAGATAATGATAAGTCAAGAGAAGACTCACCATTGGGAATAATATGATAGTAATCTTCTCTTTTTTCTTTTGGGTATATTGGGTCAACCAAGGATAATTCTGTGGCCATATGATATCTATCACAACCTAGAAGCACGGCCTCCTATGTACAAGGGTTTCCTTGAGCACTTTCTAAAGATTCTAATTTCTAAAACAGTTTTTGACTATACCTTTATGTAAGGTGTCATTGTGAGGTGCTGTCCACGGTTGGGATATGAGTCACATTTGATATATATTTGTATCCAAACTCACAACATATGTGTTGTCGTATTTTGCACGACAATTGTTGTAATAAAGTTGTAGTTGTTTTCTATACCATGCATTTGACGACTCAGAATAGGTTGGATGGAATTGACTTATTTTGAGGTTGTCACACACCCCACCTACCTCCCTACGCAAACACCCACGCCCACACCCTACTCCCCACCCACCCACCTACTTACCTACCCACCCACCCCCACCCACCCACCCACCCACCCACCCATCTACTCATTCACCTCCACACCCTACCCCCCACCCCACCCACGCCACCCCCACCCCAGCCCCCCAAAAAAAATAATATGTGATTACGTATACATCTCTTACCCCACACCCACCCCCACCCCCACCCCCACCCCCATAAAAAAAATAATATTATTTGATTATGTATACACCTCTTACCCCCCACGCCTACCCCACCCCCCACCCCACCCCACCCAAAAAAATAATATGTATACACCACCCACGCCACCCCACCCCCACCCCACCCCACCCCACCCCACCCATATTAAAAGTTTATTTAAAAATTTTGTTTAAAGTCAAAACATCTTAAAAATGGTAACCATATGTTTCCAACCCACATAACCAATATTAAAAATGATTAATATGGTTTTAATTCTTAAATGAAACCATAACCATATTTTAAAAATCAAAACCAACCCATAACCATATTTTACCAGGCCTACCCAAGACCCATACTATGTTTGTATTAAAAAATAATGGATAAGATAAAAATATTTATGCTAATTTATTATCTCTTAGACTATTTTATCCCATAATTAGTTTTTAATTTAATCACATAATTTATATTTTACCATTTTTAAAGTCATTTGATGAAAGATAATCTCAAGTAAAAATGTGATATTATATAATTCTTTTTTGAAATAAAAAATGATCTTAAAAATGAAAAATAATAATCGATGAATTAAACAACAGACTACTTATGAGATAAAATAATTAATAAAATATTTCAAAGTAATAATTACTTAATAGTCTCATCACATCCATCATTTTTACAAACAAACGTTAAAATTTACGTTTACCCTACCTCCCACTTAAAGTCAATTACCCAAGTTACAGGATCAGTGGAGAACATTTCGTGAAAGACTTGGGTAGAATACCTTGCACACAATTGTTATTGCATGCTATAAATTGTTATTACAGAAAACAGTGTTTTAGATATAATTTAAATTTCTGTAAAAAATTCCAATTGGAATAAACACTATACATTTTTTGAGAGGTACTACGGAAAAAAAAAAAAATATCACTAGAATAATTGTCCCCTAGAAGGACTCTTAGTAGAACATTAAGTCTAGGGGGACATTATTCTAGTAACATTCTAGCGATTTTTTATTTTTTTTTGGTTTTTTTTTGTAGTACCGCCCAAAAATTGTATAGTATTTATTCCAACTAGAATTTTTATAAAAAACAGTGTTTTAGGTGTAACTTAAATATATACAAAAAACAGAGTTATACAAACTGTACAGACCCTGTTTCTTGTATGTATTCAAATTACACCTAAAACACTGTTTTTAACAAAAATTCCACTTGAAATAAATACTATAAATTTTTTAGGAGGTACTACAAAAAAAAAAACCAAAAAATAATATATCACTAGAATGTCATTAAAATAATGTCCCCCCTAGAAGGACTCTTAATAGAATGATTGAACTTAAATTTGTCATAGAATGTTTAGTTCTTAAATTGGTCATAAGAAGTTTAATCCTTAAATTAGATCATAAAATGTTTAATGCTTAAATTTTTCATGAGATGTTAATATCAAAACACACTTCACTAACAAAATTGCAACAAAAATAGGAGGGGGGGAAGTTTCATGATGTCTCATGGTGCTTCAGGTCATTTGCAAACACATACTTCACCACCTTTCTCTTTCTCCAATGCATCTTTACAAGTTTTGCTGTTTTGTACCATGGAACTTTCTTCCAGCCTCAACAGTTTCTCTGCAAAGACAACAAGCAGTTAGCACCTACAGACCAAGTAGAAAGGAACCACAGCTTGATTCCTATTTAAGGTAGCTACTAATGATTTTTTTTTAGTTTTCTTAAATCAGTAGCTGCTAATAACAACCTTCAACACCAAAATGACATTTATTATTTTCCGATGATCTTCATCCAAATTTCATTTTAATTCCTATGGCCGCAAAATTAGAGTTCAGTTAATCAATTTTGTTTCAAACAATACAATGGGATCCAAAGATCGTTATGTTAGTATTTATGATTTCCACTTTTTCCTGTTAGTTATATAATGGTCTAATTCCACATACCTAAATAATGTATGTGTGTATTTATTTTTCCACCCTACTCAACTAAGTTTCTCCAGATCATAATCCCGATACCAAAATGCTTTCTATAAAATAATTCCAAGGCTCAATATATGCAACATTTCAAGCTGACATTTTAAGTTTCCTTCAATAAAGCCCATGTGGAGAAAAATATAATGAAGGACCAGGCTAGTTTGTTTATATGGTACGAATCCTAGAGTGAAGGTGATAATAACTTATAAAATAAAAAAGGTAAAAGAATTCTCATCACAACCTGAAAGAAGATACAAGCTCCTTATTTTCAGGGTCAAGCTGGACACCTTCATAGAAGGCATTGGCTGCTTCCTCAAATTTCTGAAGTGAAAAAATAGTTTTACATCTCAGGTTTAACTTGACAATGACAATGTAGAACTTCATGTGGATGAAAGCATGCCTGTAGTAAACGTAAAGCTGCCCCTTCCCGATAACAAGCTTTTGCCCAATCTGGCCTTAGTGTTCTGCAGGCCTTTGCATCAGCTAAGGCATGCTCAGCTTGGCCTAGACGTATCCAGCAGAGACTTCTATTAGAATGCAAAGTAGCATCTGTGGGATCGAAATCAATTGCCTATAAACCACACCACAGCAGTAAACAACTTAGCTACTAACTTAATTCCAATACGAGATATCTTATCAAAATAAATAAATAACTCTAAATTTTAAGGTTAAAAGTTAGCAGGTATGAGAAGAACTGCAGAGCAATGAGAACAAGAAAGATTCTGCTTTACATAGCTTATATTTTTCTTTCTTTTTTGTTTTACTTTTTCATATTTTCCCTTTTCCACTATGTACTTCCTCATATATTTTCCGGATACTAATTTGAAGCACCTTCTTGAAAAATTCTTCAAACGCTCCTCACCTAACCACTCCTCACCTAACCACTCCATTGCTTCTAGAATGAATTGCCAGAAACTAACTCTCTCGACCACAGGTGAAAATCAAGATTTCTCTCCTAAATTTGATCACCTTTCTCATGCTCCATTAATTTTCAAATACAAAATTGTACAAGTCAGTTTTAAATGCACGTAACTCTTCATAGATTGCTAAGGTAATTGAGATACATTTCGCCTCAGCAATCTCCATATATTTGGGAGCAAGATGACCTTGCAGACAATGCAAGAGTGGAAGTCAATAAACTATCAACCTTACAACTGAACTACAATCTCCAACCTTGAGAACAGCAAACAAAGGCTAATCTATTTGCTAGTACAGTCAATAGTTTTTTGCGTCCATTATATGAAGGCCGCCTATAATTCCTGAACTACCAAAGAACAGAATATGTACCTGTGTATAAGCATTCACAGCCATCAAAAAATCCTTTTGTTTGAAAGCTTCATCTGCTCTTGATTTCACTTCTGCAGCTTTTTTCTTTGCCTCGAGTGTCACCTGAAATATTTTTCATAAACTGAAACCAATACAAAGAAACTGCAACAAAACTTTAGAACTTCCATGTTAGACTGTCGACATACAGTTCTGACATGATGCAGACCCATAATTTTCAAAAAAAATAAAAAAATAAACACAGATTCTCTTTTACAAGTACAATGTTAATTACCTCAATTTAAAAAATTACAAATAGTACTGTAAGCAAGTGAGCTTGATGCAATGGGAAAATATCAATGAAGATTAGGATTTCCTTATATTTTAGTATTTATGGAGATTTAGTTTATTTTATGTATTTTCATTTATTATTTAGGAAATCCAGTAGTTTTAGATATTTTTGGCCTGTTTGTATTTTGGGCTTAGTTTTTCTAATTTAATTTATTTTAGTGTTTAATTATTTTCCTTTTCCTAATAGTTTAAGAAAGTTGCTTAGCACTGTAAATATGTTGTCTTACAGTCATTGGATGAACCAATCCTTGACAATGTTATCAATTTCTCGTTGAAATTTTTTATCCTCCCTTGTGGATTCGAGGTTTTATCTCATACTCTTCTCCCACACCACAGTATCACCAATGTAGTTCATCAAGAATTTGACATTCTATGGAAAACTCTCATGTTTACCCCTCTTTAGTTGAACTATATGCCCTTAATTTCTGTCTATACACTCTTCGGCAATGATTAATCAACATACTTCCCCATTTAGCTCCTCCCGCTTCAATCTCAATTTCTGCCACACCATGTATCCAAGCACCTAAAAATAATAAAATCCACTATCAAGGGACCTTAAACTCAATTTTTGTGGGAATGAAAACCGTCGAAATCGTTTCAAGGCCCGAATTACATTTACAATTATTGAATCATCCTCATCAATCGCGTGCATCTCATGAAGAGCCAATCAAACCTTACCACCCCTAATTCCATCCTTTCAAATCTTCTTTCAACTGCTTAAGTTTATATGCCAACAAATGACTCAGATTACCCTCCTTTAGTACCCCTGCCACCACCCTCTCACTAACTCTCCATATGATCAATTTTCCCACCATTAAAGTATTAACTTTTTGTTTCTCTTGTGAAAAAATTTATTGGAAAAAGAACGCATGCATGACAAAAATTACAATTATCATACATATCAAAATAAGATTATAATCGTAACAAGCTTAACAAGCTTGCAATCAATCTACATGCTAGCCAACAAACTATTGGAAATCACTTGGAAAAAGTAGTCATACTAGTATTATTATTTTTTATTTTTTTTTCCTATATTAGTATTATCCTAACTGAATGATTTTATCTATAAACTAAAAACTGACATACTTAGAGTATACTAACCAAGTTTTTTGTTATTAAAATCCCTACTTCACATCATTTTGGCTACACTAGATATAGAGATAAAAGCATTTAAGCTACACCTTAATACTTAATCCTATAAGTTGAAGATAAAGTGTATATTTTGGGGAATATAACATCTTTTTATATAGGCAAATCTGGCCCCAAGTATATGGATTTGTAAGTCATTCATTACACATTAACAGCGAATATAAAACTATACATGCGCGTATGCAACAAGGGTTTGTTGCTATTCTTCGATTAAAGAACTTCTAATGATACTATCATTGCTTCTCTGATAAAAGAAGCTAAACAAACAGTAAAGTCTTTATGTAGTCAAATGTTGGGCTCATATTCCTTTTGATACCTGACATATTATACCCCAGATTGACATCAGAGGTATCCCAAGTCAATGATTGAACGGGTTAATTGATATTTTAGTTATTGTACCACAACCCTATTTTCATTTTGGTTACTAAAACTTTTTTTCTTACATTCACGTTACTAAGCTAATAAAATATTTCAATCTAGCGACTTCATAATTTTCTGTTCAAATTATTAACAGAATTGCTTATGTGGCAAATGGTGGGCCATATTAATGAGATGTTCCCAGCGAATAATTCATTCTCTTCCCACCAGCACCCCAATTGCCCATCACAGCCGCCACCCTCCGCCCCCATCGCCGCCCCAACAGACCCCCACTAGGGTGCCCCATCACCGTCTCTAGAGTCCCCTCGCGATTAAAACTTTTACGACGACAGTGATGTAAAGTTGCCCAAACTTCAATTCACATACATTTGCAAATTCAACCTATAATTGATACCCAATATACTAACCCTTATGTACAGATGATGATAATCAAATAAAGCCAAACCCTAGCTTATCTCTACCGCAAAGGAGAAAGTAAAATGGAGCATAGTTGTCACGGCGCCAAGATAGGAGGCGGCGGTAGTTGATCGCCTTATCGCCCGCCATGGCGTCTGTATGGCGACAAGTCGTTAACAGTGTGCAATTATACATATTTTATTTCAAAAGTATATTGCACAATAAAATTTTATATACACTAAAATCCAAAATATAATAACTAACACTATGAAAAAGTCTCAGCTATCTACTATGTTTCTAGTAGGGTTATGGGTTAGGTTAAGGTCATGGGTTGAGTTACTTGGGTAATTAAAAAAGTCCATAGGTTATGACGAGTCATGTAAAAATGACTTAATCACTTAACTTGAGTCCGCTATCAATGCGTGAGCCTTGGCGGCTCAGCGTCCAAGACGTTGCCTTGCCCTTCTCCAATGCCAAGATGCCTAGTCGTCGCCTAAGAGACGCTATGGCAACGCCATAACAACTATGAATTGGAGAAATAAAATTTTGAAATTAAAAACTTGTGCTACCTAAATTAAACACTATCAATTAAAGTAGATTAGATGGCAAAAGAACGGATCTGTGATTCAAAAAGAAGAAAATTAAACCAATCTCTCTCCTGATTCTTTATGGGATACCAATTTGGATTGCTATTGTGTTGATTTGTTAGGTGATGGTTGAAGATGGTGATGCGTGAGATGATGGTGATGACAGGTGGTGGTGGCGTAAAAAGATTGTGCAGGATGCGGAAAACCGTGAGGGTGGTTATGGAGGAGTTGGTGATGGGCAATGAAGATGTCGAAGTTTTAGAAGAAGATGAAGATGCGTTCTTTCTTCCTCTCTCCAATAATGATAGTTTGGTTTTTAATTGGGTTTTGTTTTTAATTTTGATTTTGCTGGGTAAGCATTTAAAAATATTATATAAAAAAAATTGGTAGTTATCCACATATACAATTTTATTTATTTTTAATATAAAAAGTGGACCCCAACATCCACATCTTAAACGTTAGCCACAAAAGCAGTACCGTTAATTATTTGGATGGAAAATTATGAAATCACTCAATTGAAATAATTTTATTGGTTAAGTAATACTGATGTAACAAAACAAAAAACGTTTCAGTAACCAAAATAAAAATCGGGCCCAGTACATTAACCAAAATATCAATTAACCCTTGCATGAAGTTATTGAAAGCAATAACACAAAAGAACAATTTACAGGAGATAAGGAAGAATGAAGAACTAATGTTTATGAATCATCAAGAGTTCGGAAAAAGAGGTTAGTGATCATAAATATTAAGTGGATTTACAATAGAAAGAAATAAAACTCAACCCTGGTGAAAATGGTACCTCAGGCAGTTTTTGTTTTGAAATGGTAGAATCCCCTGGCATTTTAGCTTCTTCCAGATTTGTTGTTTTTCCCTACAATGCACAATATTATCAAGAATCTAAACATAACTGGATAAAGACGAGATAACCCAAAATTTGGCAAAAACACATCTAGTGTCATGCAGAAGTTGTAGACAATAGAAAGAAGGTTGTAGCAAAGTAATGTCTACATTCAACTCAGCAAAACCTTTTATACCAAACTAACTGGGTTAGGCTGAAAAGACTTAAATTACAATCCTATTGTTTAGTCTTAAAATAGATTTCCACCACAAACTTTATTTTCGATCAAAAGCACCCTAAACTTTGAGTGTCAAAACAATTTGCACCCTCCACACTAAAGTTTAAGGTGCAAATAGTTTTGATGTAGAGGCTGCGAAGGATGCAAATTGTGTAGGTGGTCAAAGTTTAGAGTGCTTTTAATTGAGAACAAAGTTTGGGTTGGAAATCGAATTTGGGGCTAAAGTATAGGGAGCAATTTGTGATTTAGTCAGGGCATAAAACGAATATCACATGTAAACGTAAAGAAGAAAGGCAAGAGAAAACGGCAAATATAAAACAAATGTGGGAAAGGATAAAATAAATAATATAAACAAAAAGGATTAGAAGTGAAAGGTTATAATCTATAGAGAATTGCTGAAAAGAAAACAGAAAAAGATGAGAGGGCAAGATCAAGGGAAATAAATAAAAATAAACAATATAAAAGAATAATAATAATAAAGAAAACAAAAAATAACACAAAAATAATTTTCCAAATTTCTAGAAAGTTGAACTTTTCTGTCATCTTCAAAAAAAATGGGATATAGCAATTCAATCACAAAATCCTTTATTTTAGAAATGAAAATTCAACAAAATAAAGCTGATCATATATTTATCAAAGGAAGATAACATATTATTATTTCTCAGCCCCTCCCCCCGCCCAAAAAAAATTAAAGATAAAAAAATGAGATATAGCAATTCAATCACAAAAACCTTTATTTTAGAAATGAAAATTCAACTAAATAAAGCTGATCATATATTTACCAAAGGAAGATAACATATTATTACTTCTCTCCCTCCCTTCCTTTTAGCAGAAAAACAATTGAAGAGCTGAAATCAGACTGCAAACTTAAAAAATTTCCAAACACCTGTTCTGCTGCAGCCTCAGATTGCATGTATTCAAGTATTCCGTGGATAGTCCACAATGGAACAGTTTGAACTTTAGATGTCAAGGGGAAAAGAATATTAACACCCGCCCGATTTCCTGCTGCAGCTGCAACCTGAATTGGCTTCAGGCCATCCTGAAAGCACAAGCAATTTTAGCATAATCACTATCAGTAACTGTTAGAAGATGTTAGAAGATATGCCATAATTGTAGTTTCCATAATCAGTGTGTACACATTACTGTAATTTAGGAATTACTATAATTGTAATTAGAATACTTGTGTATATATATCAACCTATGCAATAGAGAGAATTTAATTCAATGAAATAACCTATTCTCAGTTTCAACATGGTATCAGAACCTTTGATCGTTAATATCAGTTTCGCTGCTATTCTTACTTCTTAGAAAACTAGTTGAATCAATCTATACGAAGAAATTGAGAACAATTACCCATTGACAGTCGATCGCCACAGAAGTGTCTGTTTTTTCACCCACCGTCACACGCACCTCCATGCGCCACTCCACTCCACTCGAGCAATGCCGACACCACCTTTGGCCAGCAAGTGAGAACTTTCCGACGACCATTTGTCAGACACAACTTCTTCCAGGGTGGTCGATTCTCTCCTCTTGCCATCAACAATGGTCTTGTAGAGTTTGATTCAGGTTTACTCCGTGTTTCTCTGTCATTAGCATTCGTGGTTGCCTTGTAGTGCTTACTGTTATTTTTCTAAGCTTCATCTACACTCTTTTCCATCTACACAAGTTTCCTTTACTTCTATTTGAAGTGGGCCAACATAAGAGTGGGTTCTAAAGTGTAGTACAATTAACTGCACTGCTTTGTTTTTCTGGAATAACTCACTGCCATTTTTTTTAGCCTTTAAATTATCCTTGTTGATATTTCTTTGGATATTCTTGTTGCTCCTATTACCTCACCATGACAGAATCTAGTTCCATTAATAGTGTTGGTACTACTGAAACAAATAAAGGGTAGTTGATTAGAAATCATCTCAATTCTGCTTTTGTTCTTAGTCCATTTAAGTTGGATGGAAACAATTATCTAGCTTGGTCTCAAACATGCCGTATGTCAATTGAAGCTAACCGGATGCAGCATTTCATTAATGGTACAACAACCATGCCTACACAAGCAGGTGTGCCCCAAGAAGAATGAAAATCTGATAACTCCACAATGAAAACATGGATTTTTAACCCAATGGAACCCAGTATGAGGAGTAGTTACATGTTCTTAGACACTGTATGAACTTTGGGAGGCTATCTCTCAAACATTCTCTGTTTCTGGTGATATGTCTAAGGCATATGACATCTGTAAACAATCCGTGAGTTGGGTAAGGGAAGAAGTATGTGGCACAGTATTTTGCAGAAATTAATGCACTTTAGCAAGTGCTTGATCATTACTTGGTTTTTTCAGCCAAATGTCTCGAAGATGCAACTGCTTATCAAAAGTTTGGTAGTGAAGATAGAGTTGTAGATTTCTTGGCCAGTTTGAATATAGAATTTGATCAAGTTCGAGCACGATTGATTGGTTAGACACATTTTCCATCACTGCGAGAGGCTCATGCTAGAGTCCAATAAGAGGAAAGTAGACGTCGGGTGATGGTTCTGAATTCTGTTGACCGATCAGCCATGTTTACTTCATATCCTAAGTTTGGCTCTACCATTCAGTCTCCTGTTGAGAAGCAATCCCACGAATGTGATTACTGTGGGGGAAATAACCATACCAGGGATTGCTATTTTAAGCTTCATGGACGTCTTAAAGGACGAGGAGATCCGTTTAGTAGTGGTCGTGGACGCGGATACTACTACAACACTTCCTGTTTATGCATTCAGTGCTTCAGACACTACTACTACACGTACTCCTGAGGAAATCTCAACTTTTAAGAAATTCTATTCCAAATCTACTTCTCATTACGCCCAGTCAAGTATACATTTTGGTGCTTTTAATGTTTTATCAACTTGTCCTAGTTGGATCGTTGACACAGGTGCTTCTAAGAATATGACCGAATCCTCCACCCTCTTTACTTCATACACGCCTTCCTCTGAAAAAAGACAATGTTCGAGTAGCTGATGGTTCCCTTTCTTCTATCACTGGGAGTGATTCTGTAGTTTGTACTATTTCATTGATATTATCATCTGTTCTTCATATTCATTCATTTACTAAACAATTTATTATATGTCTAACGTCTTTCTGAATCCTTACACTGTTCAGTAACCTTTTTCCAACTCGTTTTTTATTCAGGACTTGGTGACTAGGCAAAAGATTGGCAGTAGTAGTGCAATTGGTGGTCTTTATTATTTAGATGTTCCCTCGTCTAACATGTTCTCTGCGCAGGCTCTTCTATACTTCTAACTCCAACCTATTTCTCTCCATCAATGGCGTCGACGTTTGGGACATCCCTCTTTTTCCATATAGTCTTTATTTCTATCTTTAGTTAAGCAATGTAACAAAACTCAATTTTTGTGTCAACCATATGAATTGGGGTAACACAAGCGTTCTATTTATTAAGCTATTAATGGTCGACATTCTGAATCTTTTGCTATTATATATACTGATGTGTGGGGACTCTCTCGGGTTGTTTCCCGTTCTGGTTATAGATGGTTTGTTAGCTTTATTGATTGTCATTCTCGTGTCACTTGAGTTTATCTTCTTCGTTCGAAAAATGAGGTGTTTGATTGTTTTCAGGAATTTCATAAAATGATTCAAACCCAATTTGAAACTAAAGTCAAAATTCCCCATAGTGATAATGGTCGTGAATATAGTAATAATAATATTTTTGCATCATATCTCTCTCAGCATGGCATTATTCTTCAAACTTTGTGTCAATTCCAAAACAAAATGGAGTAGCGGAAAAGAAAAATCAACACTTACTAGAGGTAGCCCGCACTCTTATGTTCACTATGTACACTCCTAAATTTCTATGGGGAGATGTTCTGCCTGCTGCATTTTTGATAAACTGACTTCCTTCTAGAATTCTTGTGAACAAAAGTCCAATCTCTTTTCTCCAACACACGACAAGTCCTCCTTCGCCTCGAGATTTTGGTTGTGCGCACTATGTTCATGATAAATCTCACTCGGAGAAAATTAGATCCGAAATCGCTTAGGTGTGTTTTCATTGGTTATTTTCCAACCCAAAAAGGTTATAAATGTTATCATCCTCCTTCACACAAAGTATGTCATTCAAGATGTAACTTTTTGGCAATTGGGACCTTTTTATTCCTCTTCACCTTCTCCTTAAGGGGGAGAATGTTATTGATGAGGAAAAGCTTCCTCTTGAGGCTGGTATTACAAGTTCTACTATACCATCTTATCCTATAAATTCTTCTCATGTTCCTGTTGTTTCTGATAATTCTACACAGGGGGAGTTACAATTACAAGAGTAATATGCTAGACAGAATGAACCTAAGTTCAGGACCAATGTTCGAAGAGGCAAGAATATTTCCGCACCACTACACCATCCCTGGTCAGAACCTAGTCTTGATAATGCTAATGGTGAGAATCCTAATCCTACTTATTCTTCTGATGATGCTGACATTCCTATTGCTATTCGAAAAGGGGTTAGATCTTGTATTCAACATCCTATTTATAATTTCATAGCCTATAATAAATTATAGGCATCCTACCACTCATTCGTTTCTTCTTCGTCTTTAATATCTGTTCCTCAGAGGTGGAGAAAAGCAATTAATAATGAGAATTGGAAACAAGCTATGATAGAGGAGATGAATGCCCTGAAAAAAAATAATACATAGGAACTAGTTACTTTTCTTACGAGAAAAAAAATCAATTGATTGCAAATGGGTATATACAGTCAAACAGAAGCCAAAAGGGATAGTTGAGAGACTCAAAGACAGGCTAGTTGCAAAACGGTATACTCAAACCAATGAAATTGATTACCAGGAGACATTTGCTCAAGTGGCGAAGATGAACTCTGTTCATACTATAATCTCATATGCAGCAAACTTCGACTGGGATCTTCAACAATTGGATGTGAAAAATACGTTCCTTCATGGTGACTTGGAGAAGGAAGTATACATGAAAATACCCCTGGTTTTGCTTCATTTGTCACCAAGGGTAAGGTTTGTAAGCTGCGAAAGGCTTTATATGGTTTGAAACAATCTTTCAGAGTCAGATTTGGTAGATTCCACAAAACAATGAAAAGATTTGGGTACAAGTAGGGTTGAGCAGATCATACTTTATTTGTCAAACAGATAAAAGTAAAAGTACCATTTTTATTGTTTATGTTGATGGCATTGTGGTGACAGGATAAAAGAGAAGAGATAGTTGATCTCAAAGCGAGTCTGACCAGAGTTTGAGATCAAAGATCTTGGTCTTTTGAAATATTTCCTTGGTATTGAAATTGCAAGATCTTCCGGAGGAATTTTTCTATCTCAAAGGAAGTATATCCTTGATCATTTAACAAAAACTGACATGTTGGGATGTAAGCATGTTGATTCTCCTATTGAAGATAATCATCATCTAGTAGGTGGCACAATACCTATGGTTGATAGAGATAGATATTAACGTTTGGTGGGGTGATTGATATACCTTTCTCATATATATCTTACGATGTGAGAATAGTGAGTCGGTATATGTGTGATCCTTAACATTGTCACATGGAAACTGTTTACAGAATTCTGAGGTATCTCAAGTCTGCTCCTAGAAAAGATTTATTGTTCGCATCACACGGTCATGAGTTGAAGCTTTTTCCGACTCAGATTGGGCTGACTCTATAGAGGATCGCCGTTCTACATCAGGTTACTGTTCATTTGTTGGAGGTAATCTTATTACTTGGTGCAATAAGAAACAGTTTGTGGAGGCAAGATCCAGTGTTGAGGCTGAATATAGAGCTATCACCTTGGGTATATGTGAACTAATGTCGCTTCGAACCTTGCTAGAAGATTTGGGTGTTACAACTAAAAGACCTATACAGTTATTTTGTGATAATAAGGCAACCATTAGTATTGTAAACGACCCAGTACAACACGATAGAACAAAGCACATTGAAATTGACCGGCATTTCATCAAAGAAAAGTTAACTAGTGGTCTTATTTGCTTACCTTCCGTCAAAACAGAACATCAGTTTGCCGATATTTTGACCAAGGATATTAGTGGTAAGATGTTTCATCCATTATGTTTCAAGTTGGGTATGCGAGACATCTATACACCAACTTGAGGGGGAGTGTTAGAGTATATCATAATTGTAATTTCTATAATCAGTGTGTACACATTATTGTAATTTAGGAATTAACATAATTATAATTAGGATACTTGTGTGTATATATCAACCTATGTAATAGAGAGAATTTATTTTCAATAAAAAAACCTATTCTCAGTTTCAACAGTAGCTAAATCAATTTTTACATGTCATAATGAAATACCAGAACTATACTTTCTCATATAACCAAAATAAGGCTTAAATGCACTTTTGCCTAGTGAAATGAAGCCATTTTTACATTTACATCATCAAACCACTTTCTCTACCAGTCAACTCATTGGACTAATAAATAATTACAAAAACTGAGAAAATTGTTGGTCCGTTAAAAACTTAACCGAAAATATATGTGGTTCCAATATACGAGGTTCCAAGTGGTATGCTGATAAGGGGTGCTGAGTTGGAAATATTAGTTTAATTATAAAACCGATTTAAAATGAAGCCCATTAAAAGTTAAATTAAATCCATTACAAATTTAAAATAAACTCATCAAAAATTAAACCGATTAAAATTTAAATTAACCCATAAATTACAGTAAATTAAACGAGTTTGAAGATTATTTTTTGTTAGAAGATATGATATAGTTTCCATAATTATAGTTAGTCATATCCCATAATTATTTGTGTAAATATAGCTGTAATTAGAGATTACTATAAATATGCTTGTGTATATAAAATAATATAATTGAGATGAAATTAAGAAGGAATTATAAACCTAGTATTCCTTTTTACATGGTATCAGAGCTTGGTCCTTATTTTTCATAAAAACATTGTTCATCGGCACTGTTCATTGGCACTGTTCATCGGTACTGTTCATTGGCACTATTCATCGGCTTTGTTATTAGTATTGAGATTCCCACTGCTTCTTTGGCATAAATTCTAGTTCTAAAGTGTAGTACAATTAGTTGATATCCTTTGAAAAGTTTATTCTCCTTGGTATATATTGTATCTACCTATTATATGGTGGAATAAAGTAGTGCTAGTAATGGGGTTCATAACAGTAGTATGGGACAACAAACCGTTAGAAGCCATACCTTTAATTCAGCATTGGTTCTCAGCCCCTTCAAACTGGATGGTACCAACTATTTTGCATGGTCTCAAGTGTGTCGTATGTCAATTGAGGCTAATCGTATGCAACACTTCATCAATAGAACTACTATGCCTGAAAAACCAGGTATGACCCAAGAAGAATGAAAATCTGATAACTCTATGGTGAAAATATGAATTTTTAATTCAATGAGACCGAGTATGCGGAGTAGTTACATGTTTTTAAACACTACTTGTGAGCTTTGGGAGGCTTTCTCTCAAACTTTCTGTTTCTGGTGATGTCTTAGGCATATGACATTCGTAAAAAAATCTGTGAGCTAGGTCAAGGGGAGAAGACTGTGGCACAGTATTTTGCGGAGATTAATACTCTTTGGCATGAGCTTGATCATTACCGGATTTTTTCAGACAAATGTATGAAAGATGCAGTAGCTTATCAAAAGTTTGTTAGTGAAGATCGAGTTGTTGATTTCTTGACTGGTTTGAACATAGAGTAAGATCAAGTTCGAGCACAGTTGATTGGTCAGACACCTTTTCCATCACTGTGAGAAGCTCATGCTAGAGTTCAGCAAGAGGAAAGCAGACGTCGGGTGATGATTCTAAATTTAAATTGTGTTGAGACCGATCATTCCATGGTTGCTTCGTATCCAAGCCTGCCTTCTCCATTCAGTCTCCTGTTGAGGAGTCCCGCGAATGTGACTACTGTGGGGGAAAGAAACATATCAGGGATCGTTGTTAGTCTATAAATAAGAGTCTTATTGTGCGATAGACTAAGGAGTTAGGATAGAAAGGGATAGGGTTAGCCACCCAAGATCTAGAAGAATCTAAATTCACATATTCAATGATATTCTCTTGGTGGATCACCTCTTTGGCGTTGCACACTATTGTAGCGAACGTTTGATCCGAGGATTAGAGAAATCGCAAAGGAGCAAAGGATTGAAATTGAAGATTTGATCAAAGAGTTGTTTCATCTTTAAGGTATATCTTTTATCCTTCCTCAATTAATGATGTTTCATAAGGTGATTCATGGGATTGCAAAAAAAAAAATTAAATTGCTATTATTGCAAGTTTGCCGCTGCATTACAATTTGATTGTATATTTTGATCTTGTGTCTGCAAACCAACAGTGGCATCAAAGTCATCCTTATGTGAATTATTAATTATTTTGATTCATTATATATGTTGAATGTGTTTAGAACAATTTAATTGGGTATAATTGTTAATATAGAATCATGTTTTATGAAACGATATGAAAAACCAAAAATCGAAACGGACAGAAACCTCAGAGCCGCGACGCTCTCCTTTTGAGCAGCAGCGCTGGGCAAGAGTCGCGGTGCTCCCTCCCATGAGCCGCAACGCTTCAGGGTCTGTTGATATGTTTTTTTTGCAGTTTGTTTTTCATAAATTCTAAATTAGAAATAAAAGAGTTTATTTTGATTTGGATTAAAAAAAAGATGTTTATTTTGATATGGAATAGGATTCCATGTTATTTTAAAGTTTATTTTGATAAGGAATAAGATTCCACATATTTTGTTTTTTAAAACAATTTTAAAGTTAAAATAAAGAAGTTTATTTTGACTTGAAATTGGATTCATGTTAATTAAAATAAAGGAGTTTATTTTGATTCAAAATTGGATTTCATACTAACTTAAATTGCACATTAAATGATATCAGTATATATATTGAATGTTTTATTTTTATGAGATGAATGTTTTATCATTTATGATAATAAAGGGGATGATTATGGAGCATTGACCAATGCGATTAGATTTAATTTTAATGGATGTTTGAATGAATGTGATTTTTATAAATGGGGTCTGCGTACCTCACCTCTTTAATATTCTGATGTAAATTATATCTCCCTCCTATGTTCCTCCTCTTGATTGTTGATCAATGTTTTTGATTTATGAAAAATAGATTGTAATAGGATTTTATAGAATTGTTTGAGAAATTAGAGACGAAGAGCAGGAACGATAAAGGCCCATTTGTAATGAAGCCTGGGTTGAATGTAATAGTTATATTCTATATTTTGTTCTTGCACCCTAGATTTGACATTTTGGTTCAGGGTGACTCCAATGAACCAAATTAGGATCAAGTCCATGATCATCCCACATACAATATGGTATTCTATGATGCATGCTAATTATATAGTAAATATATTATTATACATGATGTATGTTTAATATAACGCATATTTCTATATATATATTTGCATGCGCGCTAAACAAGATGAGACAATCAATAACAAAACCTTCAAAAGATAATATATTAAGCTGATTGTGTTCAAAGACATTGGAGAAAGTCGAACGTAGTCTTCTAGCATGATAAAACGATAGTAATAGTATTTAATAAGTTTGTTGTGCACACACAAGGCATGTATTAAATATTTAAGATGTTTTATCACATTGGATGTTTATAAGAAATTGAACAATACCGCTTTGTTGTGCACACACAAGGGCTATAATTTTCTATTCACTTATATGAAAATACTGGGTCGAACTTAACTTAGATTATTTTAGTTCGGATGTGCACACACTTGACCATTATAATCTAAGAGGCAAAACTAAAAGGAGCTACATAAAGATGTAATTGACAAGAGTTGTCTATCTTTTGAATAAATATGTAATTTGTTATGCACACACAAGACTATATATTTATTGCAATTGGATCATTTTTCACTAAACATATTTTACAAAGTGACATACAAAATCTGCCAAACTATATATAAAGAAGGTTATATAGTTTGAAAAAAATAGTGGGACACACCATTTTAATAAAGACCTAAATTAATCTTGTGATTAATAAAATGAATGTATGCTAATGTTGTTCAATGACAAATTCATTTACAGAATTTTACAAATGTCTAATTCACTATCACTGCAGAGCATATTGGATGCTAATAAAACCGAATCAAACTATGCAGATTGGTTAAGGAATTTGAGAATAGTTCACACGGCTGAAAAGTTATCTTATATCCTTAATACGCCAATCTGTGCAATGCCTCTGAGGAAGAGCTTGTTACTTTTAGAAAGTGGCAAGATGATGCACATGTCACTCAATGTATCATGTTAGTATCTATGAGTAACGAGTTACAGCATTAACATGAGAAAATGAATGCGCCTACTATTGTTGTTGATTTGGTGAACAGAGTAGGTCTTACAGAAATTAGATATTTAAGAAGCTCTTCCGATCTAGAATGATCGATGGCACTACAGTACAGACACATCCTTAAGATGATCAATCTGATTAAACAATTGGGACAACTGGATTTTGTCATGAATGGAGAGTTGAGCCAAGATTTGATCTTGCAGTCACTCCCGGACTCCTCACAATTTGTTGTGAATTTTCACATGAATAAGTTACATCTCAGCCTGCATGAGTTGCTTAACATGCAGAAAACTGCTGAGTCACTTTCCAGCCAAAAAAGACCAAATCCTACTAGTAGATAAACCTTTAAAGAAAAGGTTACGGGCCAAAGAATCTTCTGAAAAGAAGAATTCAAAAAAGGCAAAAGGAAAGGCACAAACTAAGAACAATAAAAATAAAACTGACGCAGATAGCAAATGAGTTTACTTCTACTGCAATAAGTCTGGACACTGGAAAAGAAACTGCGAGAAGTATCTTGCAGAAGCTAACCAAACGAAGCTTAGTGAAGCAGAAACAGTTTTGTTCATGATTGAAATAAATTTTTCTGTAAGTCAAGGATCTACTTGAGTATTGGATATCAGCTTAGTTCTCACACGGACCAAGTAGAAGTAGAAAGTTAAACAAAGGGGAAGTAATCCTGCATGTGGGGTGGGGAATGAAGTAAATGTCGCTCCATTAGCCGTAGGAACTTATAGTTTAGTATTGTCCACGGGTAAGTCTATTAAGTTAATAAGTTATTATTTTCAATTCTCATTAGAAACATTAATTTCCATTCCGTTGTTGGGCAAGGAAAGTATTGGTATTATATTTAAGAACGGTTGTTCTATTTATAATAATAATAATGTTATGTTCAGAACTAGAAGATTACTTGGACTTTATATACTTAACTTACATGAAAAATATTTTGCAAATAGAACAAACTAGTAAAAGAAAAAGAGAGGATTAATTCAATAGTTGGATGTGTGTATGAAATACAAGTCTTAATCATTTGAAAGGTTCAACGAATTCAGAAATGAAACTAATTAACAAAGTATTAGGAATCTTCGATCAGATCGAGGAAGGGAATACTTGAGCAACAAATTTCTAGATCTCAAAGAAAATGATATTTTCTCACAATGGACGATTCCTGATATGTAATAATTAATTGGTGTATCTGAAAGGAGAAATCGTACCTTGTTGGACATAGTACAATCTATAATGACTTTTACCGACATTCCAGTATCCTTGTAAGGTTATGCCCTAAAAATGACTGCATATCTACTAAATAAGGTATCCTCAAAAATCCGGCCCCAAGATTCCATGGACAGGGAGTAAACTTAAGTATGTTAATATTAGCAGTTTTCTAGCTTATGTGAATGTTTCAAAAGGATAAGTTTGGGACAAGATCTAACAAGTGCAGATTTGTGGAACATCCTAAAGTAAGTTTAGGGTATATGTTCTATAATACTATTGAGCAAAAGGTGTTTGTTGCGAAACACGTTGCCTTCTTGGATAAAGGTGTTTATCATTGAAGGGGTTGGTGGGAGGGTAATAGATCTAGAAGGAGTTCAAGAACCACAAAGCACTATAAGTCAACTAGAGGAACTTGTAGATAGACCTATTATACCACAACCGAATCGTAAATCTAGAAAAGTACCAAAGATACCTGAGAGGTAAGGATTCGTCATAGATGACGATGAGGTACGCATCATAGATGATGATCCAGTTACATACAATGAAGCTATGGTAGTAGACACTCAGAAAAATGGCAAATGACTATGAAATCCGAAATGGACTCCAAGTATGAAAAACAAGTGTAGACTTTGGTTAACCCTCCGGTAGGCATAAAGTCTAAATGGTGTATATGGGTCTTTTAAGAGAAAGACTAGAGCAGACGGGAAGGTGGAGACCTATAAGGCCAGACCGGTTGTAAAAGGTTTCAAACAAAGTAAGGAGTTGACTATGATACCTTCTCACCGGTAGTAATGCTTAAGTCCATTCGAATTTTACTTGCGATTGCAACTTATTATTACGAAATCTAGTAAATGGACGTGGAGACGCCCTTCCTCAATAGTGATTAGAGGAGAATGTATATATGAGACAGCCAAATGGATTTATTTCAAAAGTTGGAGCAAATCATTTATGTGAGCTACAACGATCTATTTATGAATTGAAGAAAGTTTCTCAAATATGGAACATCCGTTTTGATGAGATAATCAAAAGAGTTTGATTTTATCAAAAAGAACGAGGATGAACCATGTGTACAAGATCAGTGGGAGTGATGTGACATTCCTCGTATTATATGTTGATATCCTACTTATCGGGAATGGCATACCAATGCTACAATCAGTAAAGATAAATTTGTCTAAACATTCCTCCATGAATGATTTGGGAGAAGAATACTATTTATTGGGGATAAAGATCTATATAGATAGTTTTATTAAAAGGATGTTCGGCTTGACCCAAAGAACGTATATTCATTCGATGCTAAAGGGGTTTAGCATGGCAAACTCGAAGGTCTCATGTTGATGAGTCGTGAAGTGCATCTCTCTAAGAAATTGTTCCCAATGACACCTAACAAGAGATCACATGAGTAACTATCATGTATGCAATGAAATATACAAGACTTGAATAAATGTTGATCAATCATATTCTGGAGAAGATCAATGTAAGACAGTGAAAAACATCATAAAGTATTAAAGTACTTAACCAGAACTAAGGAAGTGTTAATGATTTATGGTGGGTTTGAATAGAAACTAGAGGGCTAAATAGACTCATGTTTTTTCAGACTAACCAACACGAAAGCAAATCAACTTTAGGGTAAATAGTTACCTTAAAAGTGGTGCAGTGAGTTGAAAAAGTTTCAAACAATAAATAGTTGATTTAGTGACAAAGACAGAGTATGTAAATGAAGCTGCAAAGTTGGTTGTTTGGATGAAAAATTTATAATAGAACTAAGAATGGTTCTTAAGTCTCATCTAGGATCCAAACATGTGTTGCGGCACTTTCATTTGATTAGAGAAATCATTGAAAGAGAAGTCACCTTAGTAAGAGTGGACTCTCGAGAACATTGCAAATTCATTTACTACTAAAGCATTATCCAACAGTAGACGATCACACTTAGAGAAGATGGGTATGAGATACCAGGACGATCGACTTTAGTGCAATTGGGAGATTGAAAGTAATATGCTCTCAAGCCAATCACATTAGATGTGATAAGCATTTACTTTGTAATCTTTTTATTTATTAATAAGAGAATTTATTTAATACAAAAGACATTCTTTATCCATGTTAATTAGTTGATTTAATAAATGTGATAAACTCATAGTTTTGAAGCAATGCTTTTAGATTCATGATAATGATCATGTTAATGAGATCTAAATTCAAGATAGCTCAAAACTAAAATGTTTCTAATCGTATGAATCACTAATGTGGGGTTACTAATTCCGGATTGATTAGTATATATTATGCTTGCTCTGTTGACGAGGATGGTTGATCTCATAATCATTTGTGTAGAAACACTAAAACAAGTATTAGGTGCTTATTGGGGAATAAGTTCACGTTTCTAAATGTGACTTGTATAAAGGAACCCTAATAGAGTATTACTTGTCTGTCAATAGGAGTTCCTAAAGTGATAGTAGTGCAAGTGATCATTGGACCTTGTATATACTGAGTTATGTTTTGACATATTACTTAATACTCTAGAGTATGTTGTATGCTATGTTCGGATATAATAAAGTATATATAGAGATAGGTGAATGATCAACAAAGGATCTACCGCTTCCAGTAAAAGGAGAGAATGTCCTATGTGATTCGATAAAATGACAACTCAAATCCCTGGCCAGGGTTGAATAGAAATTAGAAAGGAGTTTCTAATTTACATTCACTTGAGTTGTGTATTTTAAAATCGGAATACATATAATCAAATAAATAAAACTTGACAGTAATTTCATGATTTGAACATTGTATGGTAAAAAGATTGAATTGTACAGTAACCATTCACGGAATAGGTTATTTGTATTCTTTGTGATAATCTTTGATTAAACGTTGAATTCATATTATCCGATGATACATTATTTATAAGGTGTCACTCATGATGTAGAATAAATATTATTTATTTACATTTGAATTAAAGGAATTTAATTCATTATAAATAATATTAGAATAGTTCTAATTTATTTATTCTAGTACTGGCTTAATATTGAACCTAGAGGGTCACACTATAGAAGGAGAAATATAATTTTAAAAGTGATTGGCTTAATGATAATAAATTAAGCGTATTTAATTTATTAGTAGAATACATTAAATAGTTTAATATTTATGATTAAGTATTTGGAGAAATACTAAATTGTAAATTAATCAGACTAATCTTATTATTATTATTACTATTAAATTGACTAAATAATAATAATACAGTAAAAGGAGGGAAATATTAATATTTATAATTAAAAATTTGATGAAACAATAGATTATAAATAAATAAGGAGCCTTATTATTATTATTAAAGTTCCTAATTAGATTGGGAATTAACTAAAACCCTAATTTCTAAAAGGTTTAGGAAAATAGTTAGTCTATAAATAAATCTTATTGTGGGATAGACTAACGCTTATGCAACTTGTATCTCTCTTGCAAGTATTCTCAAAACCCTAAGGAGTTAGGATAGAGAGAGATAGGGTTAGCCACCCAAGATCTAGAAGAATCTAAATTCATATCTTCAATCATATTTTCTTGGTGGATCACCTCTTGGGCGTTGCACACTATTGTAGCGAACGTTTGATTCGAGGATTGGAGAGATCGCGAAGGAGCAAAGGATTGAAATTGAAGATTTGATCAAGGAGTTGTTTCATCTTTAAGGTATATCTTTTATCATTCCTCAATTAATGATGTTTCATAAGGTGATTTATGGGATTGCAAAAAAAAATTAAATTGCTGTTATTGTATGTTCTCCATTGCGTTACAATTTGATGGTATACTTTAATCTTATTTCAGAAAACGAACAAGATCATAGACAAGTGCTTCCGAGCATATGACCGGGTCCTTCAACCTCTTTACTTCATACGCCTTGATCTGGAAAAGACAAGGTTCAAGTTGCTGATGATTCCTTCTGGGAGTGGTTCTGTAGTTTATACTCTTTCATTAACATTATCGTATGTTCTTCATATTACTTCATTTACTGCAAATTTATTATCTGTCCGTCTTTCTGAATCTTTACACTGTTCAGTAACTTTTTTCCCAACTCATTGTGTTTTCAGACTTGGTGATGGGGCAGAAGATTGGCAGTGGTAGTGCAGTTGGTGGTCTCTATTATTTAGATGCTCTCTCGTCTAACATGTTCTCTACTCAGGCTCTTCACTCTACTTCTGACTCCAGCTTGACCTCTCTCCATCAATGGCATCGACGCTTGTGACATCCTTCTCTTTAGTATTAGAGTCTTTATTTTCATCTTTAGTTAAGTAATGTAATAAAACTCAGATTTTGAGTGAACCATATGAATTGGGTAAACACAAACTGATACAATCTTGATCAGGCGAATCAATTCAAGTTCCAAGGGTTCATCAATTAATTAACAAGACTCGAGCATTATTGGGCTGACCAATTAGCCAATTCAATTCAGCCCTTGCCAGGATTTTATAATTCATAAAGCCAGCCTTCTAGATTAACTATATTCAGCAAATTCCAAGCCAATCACGTGGGGCCTATGTTTTCAAGTCTTTACTTAACATAACATATTCAGTAACTATGCAATCTGATCCTCAGCTCCTTTGTTTTTTTCCATGCAATCCTTTATTCTGTGTGAATATAAAGTAATATATTCAGCAAGTTAAAAGACCCTTCATTCTTTTGTAATACAAACATCACATGTTGGCCCGGATTCAGCAATTGATTTCCTATCAAATTCCTAACATATTTGGCAAGCTAAATCTGATCCTAAGCATATTCATGTGGCCCATTCATGCATTCCAATTGGAGGAGGGTTCACGGTTTCCCAGCAGCTCAAGGATTTAATAATTGATGTCTCAGTTGGAAGGCTATTCAGCAAGCTGATTTAGATTTACGCGGCAACAAGATTCGAACGCGGAAAGGAGGAAAAAAAATATAATTACACGGCAATTATGGGATTTTTTGGGATTCTAAAAAAATTAGTTTTTACAATACTATTGTAATTAGGATTTATTATTAGCTAAGATTTACTTTCTAAATACTGTTTTGTTAATCACATTGTGGTGACAGTGGATGATAGAGAAGAGATGGTTAATCTCAAAGCAAGTCTGGCCAAAGAGTTTGGGATCAAAGATCTTGATCCTTCGAAATATTTCCTTAGTATTGAAGTTGCAAGATCTCCCAGTGGAATTTTTCTATCTCAAAGAAAATATGTACTTGATCTTTTAACAAAACCGGCATGTTAATTCTCCTGTGGCACTGGACCTACGGTTGACAAAGAAAGATATGGTGGGACGATTGATATACTTTTCTCATACTAGACCTGATATATCTTATGATGTGAGAATAGTGAGTCAGTATATGCATGATCCTTGACATTGTCATATGAACTGTATACAGAATTCTGAGGTATCTCAAGTCTGCTCCCGAGAAAGGTTTATTGTTCGCACCACGTGGTCATAAGAGAGTTGAAGTATTTTCCGACTCGGATTGAGCTGGCTCTATAGAGGATCGCCGTTCTACTTCAGGTTACTGTTCATTTGTTGGAGGCAATCTCGTTACTTGGTGCAGTAAGAAATAATTCTTCGTAGTGGCAAGATTCAGTGTTGAAGCTGAATATCGAGCTATAGCCTTGGGTATATGTGAACTAATATAGCTTCGAACCTTACTAGAAGATTTAGGTATTACAACTAAAAGGCTTATGCAGTTATTTTGTGATAATAAGAAAGCCATTAGTATTGCAAACGAACCAGTACATCACGATAGAACAAAGCACATTGAGATTGACAGAAAAAGTTAACTAGTGATCTTTTTTACTTACCTTTTGTCAAAACAGAGCACCAGTTTGCTAATATTTTGACCAAGGGTATTAGTAGCAAGATGTTTCATCCATTGTGTTTCAAGTTGGGTATGCGAGACATCTATACACCAACTTGAGGGTGAGTGTTAGAAGATATGATATGATTTCCATAATTATAGTTAGTCATATCCCATAATTATTGTGTATACATAGTTGTAATTAGAGATTACCATAAATAAACTTGTGTATATAAACTAATGTAATTGAGATGAAATTAAGAAGGAATTATAAACCTAAACTCTGAGTATTTGTGACAAACGAAATTTTTGTAATTTAATTTGAATATTTATTACATTAAATAAATATTTTTCAATGATTTAATTATTGGGTTAAATAATTAATTGATGAAATTGTGGTAGATTAATTTAATTATATGTGTTACATTGATTAAATTAATGTGGAGAATTTTTATATTCAAAGTATGCATTTAATTGAGCTTATTTGATTAAATGAATTAATTAATAAGCATAAAGTTATTCTAATTAATTTAATAATTAATTAGAGATTCAATAATTTGGCATAATTAATAAATAAGAATTTTAATTATGTGACTGTGAATTTATGTGATTTTATTCTGTTTTATTTGATTAAATTAAATAAAATTAATTGATTAATTAGATGTGTGACCATTAACTATATAATAAGAGTTAATTAAAATAAATTGAAAGGGAGAATAATGATTAGCCAAACAAGGCCCTAAGGGGAGTTGCACCAGTTAACCCATTACGGATTAACTGACGCCACTAACTCACCCATTATGTATTATACGTATTATATCTATATTATATCATACGCCATATCAGTTCATACCTTCATCAGAGAAAAATCAGAGAGAATTTGAGAGAATTGATTAGAGAGAATTGGAGAATTCAAGTTGGTATCGCCTTCAAATAGAGAAAGCAAGGGTAAACCCTAATCTAAGTTTTAATATTTCACGTATTATATTTTTTCTCCCAACTGAGTTCTCTGTGAATGGGAAATTACAATTTCTACAAATTGTTCGAAACATATTATATATCATGTATACATGAAACCAGTGATTAAATTCATGTAATTATGTGTTAATTGGATTTTGTGAAGTTACAGAGTATAAAAGTTGTATATGGCCCTTTCGTACAAATTAAATGCATTAATCATATGTTTGTATCAAATTGACATTAGTATATGCTTATGTATGTTGAAACGAACAAAACAAAATTTAAACGGATGAATTCGGTGAATTAACGAATCTGTAATGTTAAAATTCATATTTTTCATCAAAACTTTACAAAATATGAAACACAGTGAAATTAAATGTTGTAATTTGTGTAATTACGTGAATTAAAGTGTTAGAATCATGATTTAGGCTTTGTGTGATGTTTTTGTGAAGTCTATAGTTCATGGGTAGCATTAAAATTCATATGTTAGTTTAATTTGGGATTTATTGGGTTGTTCTATGTGTTCTTCACGAGAAACCATGGTTGAACTTGTGTGTGATTTTTTTTTGCCTAAATTGGCCTTGTTATGTTCGCGAACTGCAGAAACTGAGTTTGGGTAACCCCGCCCCCGGCGGGTGTTACCAAACTAAATTATCCAGCCCCGGCGGGCAAAAAAAATTAAATTTTTTTTTAAAAAATAATTAATTAAAATATTTATCGAATAAAATGAATATTTTAATTGAGATATTTATTGAATAAAATAAATAATTTATTCGAGTGTAATAATAGCAAGGGAATGAAAATATTCTAATTTAATTAAGTAATTAAATTAGAAGGGTAATGATTTGTTAAATAAAGTGAAGTTATAAATAATTAAGTGAAAATGTAACTAATGAATGTCGTGAATACATATGGTATGTGTGTAAGACTTGTGGTGAACGGGAGTGATAATCGTTTAGCCTACGCACGAGGCAAGTTCCTAAACCTTGTTTGTTTACATAAAGCAAGTTCCTTATTCTATCTTGTTTATTACTGTTCAAGTCAAGATTTCATATTAGATATTATCATTCTTTAAAAGCATAATTCGTGTTATACAATACTTATTCGATTGTATACATCTTGAACATTATTATTCAAATTAAATATCAATTATTATTGAACCTTGTAAGACTAGCGAACCCTTATTTATTCGACTAGTCCATAGTTGATGAACGTTCTAAATTTCAGAACTATTGTTGAGTTTATCCAAACCAAACTTCCTTTGGTGCGGACTCTAATGTCAAACTGAGATGAACCACACTGTTATAGGGTATTAATTATGCTTTAGCATTAAGATAATGTGTACAGTATGGTACTAAGGGTTGATCCCCTAAGTACAAGAAAAAGAGTTCATAGTCTTATGACTATTAAAGGTTTCAAGTATAAACACTTGACAAACTAGGACGTAGCTCAAGGTCTTATGACCCTCAGAAGTTCTTTTGATTATTGTTATTCATTCTTGATTCAAAAGCCGAGTTTTCTTATTTCAGAAGTCTTTGATTCATTCGCTTGTTATTATTTTATTGCTATATTATTTATACTTGTGGGCAATCGTGCTAACTCTTGCGTAATAACAACATTGCAGTTAAGAACGAAAGGTCCGACGAGCCTTCTACTAGCAAAGGCAAGGGCAAGATTAACAAGTGATGAAGACTTGTTGTTTATTTGTTATGTTATGTTTCAGACTTATGTTTAAATTGTGTAAGACTTAATATTTGTTTATGTTTCCGCATTTGAGATTTAAGGTTAGTATGACCTGAGATTGACGTATTTATATTCATATATTGTAACTCCATAAGGAGAGGATTTATTTCTATCTATTTATGGTTTTTCATTTATTATGGGTAGATAAATACATAATGTTTGGACAGTGAACACCAAATCCTGTGGGAATTGAAGTACTCGGATTTAGGGGTGTCACAGTATTCCTTTCTACATTTTTTAGTTTAATTTTCTTTCTATATTTTATTTAATTCTTTCTCTACCCATCACCACCAACACCACCACTCCGGCTCCAACCCTCCACTCCAACACCATTATCATCGAGCACCACCACGATCTCAACAATTTTGAAAACATTGTACAAAGAAATTATATCAATAACTAAGCCTAAAAGAAAACCACCAAAATAGCAGTAAAACAATATGAATCAAAAAATAAAGTTAAAACTTAAATTAATTAGAAAGGATGGAGAGGAGCGAAGTTAAGGCAAATAGTCACCAAAGATCTAAAATAAATCACGGAATCTATTACTTAAAGGCGTCTGGGAGTTTCCGAAAAATGAATATAGATATAAATATGGTTTGGTTTGGTTTGGTGCCGCTGGTGGTGGTATACCACTAGTTTGGTGGTGGAATACCACTGGTGGTGGTTATGCGGTGGTGCTGATGGTGGCAGCTCCGTTAGATGGTTTGAATTGATTCACAGATTTTGGTTCTTGATAATGGGGTTTGAGTTGATATATTTCTCTCTTTCATAGATTTAAACTTTTTGAATTTTATTTAATGTAACATCAAAATTGTATAACTTTTCCACCTCGATAGGAGACAATAGTATGACATGTATACTTTCTCTCTCCATGTGGCAGAAATGTAATTTTCTGTCAAAAGTCAAACAAGTTTGACGGATTTTGTAATGTTTTCTAATAATTTGTTAGTTCAGTGATTTGAAAGGTAGTGAATTAGTTCAATGATTCAAATGTAAAAACGACTTCAGTTTAGTTGGTTAAAATACATTTAACCCACCAAATAACAAAACCTTCAGAGGTAACAACTAAGTTTAGTGTTGATCATGGGTATTGGGTGCATAGGACTTCAAATAAGATTAAACTGAACATGGGCGAAACGGAAGCCACACTGAAGTGATGGGCAGCAATTGCCTCCTTTACTACTTGGAAAAGAATGCCAAAAGTAGTTCTAGAATCCTAGAAATAAAGCTTCGGGTATAAACTATAAAAAAAATCACTAAACTGGAGTATAACTGCATTTACATCAAAGGTAAGCACAATCAAACATATTTTTAACATGAAGCGGGCAGTATGCCAAATAAATCATCTAGAAGCAAGATTCCAAATAAGAAAAGTGTGACATATAAATAACAAACAAAGCTTTAAAGAGGTATAATCGAGTTTTGCAAACCTCACCTCAGTGACGTTAGGATCAGCTCCAGCTTTTAGTAAGCAATTGATTATTTCTGGGTTACCATTATCAGCAGCAATGTGCAAAGGGGTTGCTCCACCAGCAGTTACATTTACACGAGAACCTGCCTGTATATGAAGATGAAAAGTCAGAGCCAGATGAAAACTGATGGAATAAAGGATAAAGCTAGAAGCCAATACAGCTTTATCCAGACAATGAGCAAAAATACAAAATGGTAAATCACTGTACTTATAATTATGAATGATACTAACAGGAAAAGTGCCGATCAATCAAGGAGTTGATTTGATCATATAAGAAGCAGAGATAATAGATAAATATTCAGAAAAGGCATGACTATTTATAAGGCAATAACAAGAGCAAGGATAGTACTTTATTTATTACTTGCAAGTTTCTCAGGATACTTAACTAGTCAATTAGCTCAACTAGAGTTAATGAACTTCATATAAAGTAAATTTTTAGAGCCTTTCCAAAAGGAAACCGAAAACATAAGGAAGGAAAACTTTATGAATTTCTCTTATGTAGTGATGCTTAAGTGAAAAAAGAAAAACACCAAGGTTATACTATGAAAGCTAAAAGCACTTGCACAACTAAACCTTGGTGACAGCCAGGAGTCGTGTAGTATTAGGCTATTTTTCTTCTATTATTTTATCAATATGCGGTAATTCGTTTTTAGATAGAAGTGACTGGTTGACGTAATTTCACTCATAACAATGGAATAAGGTTTTTGAACTGCATCACCTGATTTAAGTACCTAATGTAGAATAGTGCTATTGCTCTTAGTCTTCTATTTCAAGTACCAAACTGGAGAAAACGTGTGTATGTGTGGAGTGGGGGTGGACGAGGAGAAATCTAGATCACTATATATATATATAATATATATATATATATGTATATAATATTATAAATCATATGACCTCCATCCCAAATAAAATGCCCAGTTTTGACTTTTTAAAGTCAAATTGACCATTTTTAAAACTAATTTTTGTATCATTTTTGCCGAAATATAGGTGAATAGATCATAACCAAAACAAAATATATACAATTTGCTACTAAGCCCAATATTTATAATTTTAAAAATATATTTATATATGCTTAATTATTAATTCTAAAAATAGTCAATTTGACTTTAAAAAGTCAAAACTAGACATTTAATTTGGGACGGAGGGAGTATATAAATATATTGGTACACAGTTGAATATGTATGCAGGTAACAAAGATCAGGCTCCCTAAGCTGCCATGAAACAAGTAGGACATTTTTGGTAGGTTCATACATGAAGACCTCCACTTGTTAGAAGCTTGACATAGAATTTGTTATGGTATGCTTACGCACAGGAAACTTTCTCCTAAGGAAATATACACTTAAAACAATAAAGTAGTTTCCATGCTCTATTAAGTACCAGGCATTCCAACATGCAGGACCAATCTATATAAAAGGAACTACGGATGTACAACAGTCAAGCACGTCTATTTATTGGTCCAAAACTGAGTTGAGTCAGTCGGATTTAAATGCTAGAGGAAACCTAAACCGAAACCGAAACCGAACCCGGCTCAAATTTTGGTTTTTGTTGGTCGGGTTCAAATCTTATTTTGTCCAATTCGGTTTGGGATGCTTACTGGATTTTCTCTCTTCAATACTTTTTGGGCTATAAAGTGTCTCTGGGCTACCTTGCTTTTTAAGCCCCTCCTGCTATCTTTTTCCTTAATTATTATACATAGATGACTTTCGCTATCCTCTCCCAATTGAACTTAACTTCCTCTCACATATCATGTCCTCTAATTTTAAATCCACCAAGACATCACAAACCACTGGAAAAAAAAGATAGAAACAACTCACTAAGTGTTGTATTCTCTTCACATGTGAGTGAGAAGAGTTCTAGACTCTAGAGAGAGAAAGAAAGTGATGAAAACAAATAGTATTGTAATTCTTTTTAGGGCTCATCAACTCCTCTTCTGCAATTATACTACATCTGATCTTTTACTACAACTCTAAAAGTATGAAATTGTACATGCTGCTATACTTTATGAATTCCAAGAAAGATTGGAAGCAAGAATTACCAATTCTCTCATCCCCTTCTGTTAACTATGGCACCCCTAGCTCAAGTGCTGCTTGCTTCATTTTGGACAACAAACTCAGCAACCCAGATCAACTCCAACTCAGTGCAGGTTAGGTGAGAAGTTTTAATCATTTTATAAAATTTGACTACAAAACTGATAAACCGAACTGGATCATGAACCGAGGGGGTATAATTAGTTTAAAAGTAACCATACCGAAAAAACAATAGTTTCCTTGGCCTAAACAGATTACCAGGGTTCGACTCTCCTTTGTCCAATTCGGTCAATTCAGCTAGCATTTTAACACCCCTAAACAGACCAAACTCCAGCAAGAATAAATCTCCCAATAACAATATTACTGTTGTTCTCAATCTACTTCTTGAAAGCTCTGCAGGCGGTTCCATATCAGCATATATGGGAAAGCAAAAGAATATGTACACACGTGTGTATTCACTTTACACATACACATAACATTCTAATGAATACGCACACACATGTATTCATTTAGTGTTGCTAAAAATGATATTATGAATATAAGAGTTAGAAGATCAATTTTAGGAGACTAGGAGAAATTCCAAATAAAAACTATTAATTAAAAGTACATTGTCAAAACAATTTAAAGATGTAGGTGCAGGAATCCTGTGTAGATTAATAATCATCATGGCTACTAGCTGCATAAAAAGAAAAGTAACTTGTGTCTTCTAGGTAAAGACCTTAATTCTTATTAATTGTACAGTTATTATGAAAGTCACTCTTTACATTGACAATTTAAAGCTATATGAACCAAATTCCGAGAATATCCCCAATGTCATTTTGTGGTTTTTTCCTTAAATTAAAAGTGAATATCAAAAGTTTTTTCTTTTCGAAGATTGACACCCTTTTAAGACAAAAAAGAAAAGCCCTGCTGCATTCTAGATAGGACACAGAGAGTAACAAAATTATCTGCTGCAAAGTAATCATAGACAGGATATTAAATACAATTATACGTGATTCTACATTTCTGTGAACAGCTGCACTACGAAGTAATAAGGAAATTAGTTGACCTGAATCAACAGTTCTATGCATGCCAATGAACCTGCAGCTACAGCGGAGAACAGAGGAGTGATATTGTCATCATTTTCAGCATTAGGCTGCAAAACAATGAAGATTGCAAGTATGCAACATAAGAACAATTTGAAGTAGAAGAGTTAAGGTTTCTACCATTGTTATCCCACCGAAAAACAAAAATTACGAATATAATTAAGCTAATAAAAGCATTAAAACACCTTAAAGAGATAAATACACACTTATCCAACAATATTGACCTATATTTATAATGTTATAAATACTAGGTTGGAGTTCCATATTCATGTACAACAAGCCTTAAGTTCCCTTCATATTCTACATTTTTATGATTGTGGATACTGGGTAATCTTTAAGTTTAAAGTAAAAGAAGATCTTTAAGACAATTTAAGGAATATCTTACTTTAAGGTCATAACATTTCCTACTAACTATGCTCTGCTCATTTGACTCTTAAACAATTTGGGTTCCATGCATTTAGATTAACTACAGCCTTAACACCATTACGTGTCTAGAAGCGCAGTTTGTGGGTTCATAACCCTAACAAAACAAGATGGTCTAGATGGCTGATTCTTGCCCCTCATTATACTAAGTAAAGATAGCCAGTAAAACAGAGAATGGAGACTCTAATAATGGATCAAATTCTAGGCTTCTTGAGTTACGGAAATCTAAAATTGTAAGTGCTGTAGTTTCCTTTACGGTTCTTCAAACAAGGAAAGCAAGAGAAATGGGAAAGCGAAGATAATGAAAATAAGAAAAGGACAAATAAGGATAAAAGACAAAAATAAGATGAGGATGGAGGGATATGGGGAAGGAAAGAGAGTCTGAGAGTGGTCTTACTGATAAATTTTCTTTTAAACTAAATAATATAAAAGATCAATCGTGCTGCAATCCAATAAACTGTTAAAGTATAGAGTTAACGAGAGCAGATACACAAGTATAATTTGTTTTTAGTCTTACCAGGTATTATGACAACATTATAGAACTTCAATTGCCTCCATAAAACACTAACATACTCAAAATAGAATATACAGCATACATACATAAACTAGGAATTATTTCAGCTGCCACAGTTCTGGCTACTGAATTGCACATCAAATATACCTCCAGAACTTGTCATTGTCGAACTCGGTATTATTAGAAAGCCTTGCTAAAAGAGAAAATATTCTCAGTTTTTGGAATAGAGACTAACAAGTGATCTGCCTGCACACAAGATAAAGTAGAGGACCCGATAGCAATCCCCTGAATAATCTAGACTCTCTTAAGAAAAAAGCCTTATGCTCATCGTCGACTATAACGGAAAACAATAACAAGTAGATGCACCAAAAGACCTAGGCCCTAGCTAACTGACTGCTAGGAAACCCAAATCAGAATATTTTCATCAAATGCAGCAAAAGATTTCAAATGATGAGAACACTGATCTTAATTAGCAAATGACACCTACTACCATTATTTGTCAAGAATTTATGAATGGGCCAACCAAAATGCATCTATGTCATTGATTCAAGCAATTAACTTGGAATTTTACTTATTTTATCTTTTTCCAGTCTACTTGGAATTGACGATTGGTCCCAAAAACGAAACTGGTAGTTTACTACCCCATTTCACAAGACTCAAAAATGATAGTTAGTGCCTTATTCGGCATATACAAGCAAGTGCAGAGATGGAAATGGGGATTATGAACAGACCTACAGAACTAAAAAAAATAACAATTTATTTTAAACATAATTTAAAATTAATAATCTCCATTTATGCCAGCATTGAACTTAGTAATACAAAGACTAAGCTTGATCACCAAGGCAAACTCAAACAACTTCTTGATGCTGGTCTGTTCAGGAAATCTATTTGGACTACAACAACGCATTCTGGGGCATAGTTATAAATAGACAATCTATACAAATAGACACAGACGACACCTTTTTTTGAATGTAGAGGTCGCAAGTCTGACATTCTGGCTGAGCCAGTTCCAGACCCCCTCCCAGCCCTGCTGTTTGATGACCCAGTTCAATAAGAAGAGAATGAACAAATGCAAGTTCAGCTGTGGTGAGCGCAACTACACGATACTCAGCTTCCATTGAGGAGAGTGCAACCGAGCGTTGTGTGCTCCAAGAGATTGGGTTTCCACCAAGAAGATAATAAAAGATTATTGAACCAAAGAATGCTTCTTTGAGGAATTTGAAAACAAGTATCAATAAAAGGTTTACATGGGACAATTTTACTGACGATGGCCAGAAAGCTTAATTTTGGTTCAAAACTACACCAAGTTCCAAACACAAGATCAGGCTTTGATTAGTAGTCATATCTGGCCGTCCCTAGCAAACCACATGAATGAGTTTATCAGAATCCAAAACTTTTAGTAGTCTCGGAATGCTAACTACTTCAATGATGTGGCCCAAACACATTGACAAGCATTAGAAAAGTGCTCAAGACTGACTCTCTTATCTCGAGCCCTATCTTGAATGAACCTCTGAGCATACTAGCAGAAGCCCAGGTGAAGGAAATTTAAACACGACAAAATTACTTTCAGAAATTAGTAGTGCAAGCTTACATCAGCATGGTGCTCCAGCAAAACTTTCACAGCATCTTGCTGGACATGACCAGCAGCCCAAAGTAAAGGAGTACCAGCATCACTTTGTGAATCAACGTTGGCACCTCTGGAAAGCAGGAACTTCAGCAACTCAATATCTCCTACGAGAAAGAACGAATGCTAGACAATGACATATGTTCTCACAAAAAGGGAAAGAAGGAAGAAATGATGTACTTGAGATGTTACATCTGTACAAAATTTTATATTTGCGAGTCATTGGCCCAGAATGATATGCCACAGTTTTAATCCAAATAATGTAAAAGACATGATATTTCACAATTACCATATGGATCAAGCTAATTAAGTCGTGGCACTAGCAAACAAAGCATCTTTGAGTACTAAGGGCTTGTTTGGTTACAACGCAGCTGCAGCTGGTGTAGCAGTAGCTGCTTATTGCAAAAGCCACTTAAAGTGCGTTTGGGGCTGAAGGTGGTTTTAGAATGTTAGATTCTTGTTTGGTTGCCACAAGCTTATGCAGCGGAAAGTATAATATTAAATATTTGTTTGGTTAGAATACACTTGTTGTAGCTGAAATGGTGCAAAATGACAAAAAAGGACGAGTCCTTATTTAACACTAATATGCCATATATTAATTATGTAATATTATTTCTTATTTGTATTTTATTATATTATAGTAATCCTTATTAGTTTAATAGTAATAGCTATTTTATTACTAATAATTAGATTAATAATAGAATTAATAATATTCTATATATAAAGAATATTATATTAATTTATTCATCTAAATTGCCAAGGATAAGAAGCAGCACTGCCTCTTTCGGCTTATTACCTTGAAATTGTTAAACAAACCTATATTTTATAACCCATTCCACGTACCCATTTTATCAGCAAAGTGTGAGCGAAGAAAAATGAGATGAAAGATGTGAAAAGGAGAATGTTGGAGGGGAGGGGGAAAGGAGCAGCACAATAACATAGATAAAAGGAGAGAAAAGAAAGATGAGCTTATTGGTGCTTTTATTAAGTGGATGGGATTTGAGATTAGAGAGGATTAGGAAGAAAAGAACAAATGGAGATGGGAGTCTGGGGTTCCTTTCTGTTGCTCCCACTGCACTCAATGACCAAATTATTTTCCTCTTTCACTCCCGATACACTATACACACACATCTCACCTATACACATGAAATTCTGGCAAGCAGATTTTTTTTGTTCGTACAATTGACGAACCATGGATGCTTCTGTGATTTGAAATTTTGAACAGATCTTTTGATTTGTGCTTGGGAAGTGTGAAAGAGGTGAGGGCAACAGTCTGGATGTACGTTCTACTGCGTTGAAGGCTCAACGCAACTTTATGTAATTCCTTGCGTTATTTTCTAGCCAAAATGCACGCCAAACATTGGGCCCACATGCTTTTGGATTGCTGCATTTGGGCTGCCAAACATGTTTTCATTTCATTTGGGCTCCAAACGTCCCAAAAACTCCAAAAGCTTATAACTACAAGCATTTGATGCACAATTATACTTATTGAATTGATAGAGGAATTGAGCCTCAACAAGAATTGTAAATGGAAATAGACTTGAATACAATAATCAAACTGGATGGTGACTTTATACAAGAATCAAATTTTAACCAGGAAGGAATTATAAGTTTGTTGTTTCCAGAGGCACACTAGAGATCTAGAAAGGGGTTGAATAGATCTTTAAAAACTTTTCGATTAATTAAATATGTATTACCAAGTAATCAGTTAATCATATTGATTAAGCAAAGCGGAATATTCTTTTGTAAAATCCCCTTAAAGATTATAGAAATCTCATATCTAGATTTAGTCTTGTGGATGCACGAACACATAACAAATATAGCAGTAATAATATGCATAATGTAAATGACAAAAGAGATTTTTAAGTGGTTCGGAGACTGAACATCTCCTACTCCACTGATAAGATTTGTAATGTAACCTTATATGATTAATAAGGATGTTTTTGTGATTGAAATTATGTGTTATATGATTGAATGTGTATGGTTTCATTATAAGTACAAATATAGAAACTGTGTAAAACTTAACTAGAAAATCACTATTCATAAAAATACTAAATCACTATTCATAAAACATAAAGTCAACTTTGATAAAGTAACTTTGATAAAGTCAACTTTGTGAGAGTCAACTTTAAGAAAGTCAACAATTTTTGGCTAATAGGATTAGTTAGGAAAGCTAACTAATGAGTAACTAGAAGCTAACTAGAAAGTAAACTAACTTGGGATTAAGTGGGATCCGGTTATGGCGTAGAGAAAGGAAGGACCTTTTGGCCAATATGAAACTATGTAATAGTTACAAGCTTGTAAGTATTGATACTTGCTTTGTAGAGTTGGTCATCAAATTGATTTTTGCTTTGCTTTGTAGTGTTGTCAAGCAATGGGAGGTGAGATTTGGCTCAATGTCTTGCTTGAGGTGTGTTGTCTAACTTTAAGAGGTGAGATGTGGCCTCTTGTATGGCAAGTCATTGTTGCAAGACACAAGTGATAGGGCTTGTCCTTGTTGCGCAATTGTAAGTGGTGAAGTTGTTAGGCATTGATGGCCTTATGTGAACCATGGCTTGTTGGTCACTTTGATTGGTTGTGTTGTGATGACCATTAAGTCTTGGTTGCCTATAAATAAGACCTTCATGCCATGTGAAATAACCTTCATTAAATCCCAAAGCAATTCTAAGAGAGAGCATAGCAAGGTGGTGTTTGTTGTGTCTGAATGCCTCTTAATTCACCTTTCTCTAATTCGGTCAGAAGCAAATCTTGTTTGGTAAAAAAAAATTGTCTCTTAATCGTTAAGACAAAAACTCAAATCGTAACTATTAAGAGTTGCCTCTTAATAGTTTGTTTAAAATTTATGAACAAAAATAGCCTCAAGAAATATTGTACTCCTTCAGTTTCAAATTTTAAAATCATTCAAATAAATTTTTTAAATAATTCATAGGGTTAAAATGGTAAAATAGTGTCATTAAGATGTTTTACACTTTTTAGTTATCAAACAGTTTTTTAGATTCAAATGTTATTTCATTCAGATGATCTAATTTATTAAGATGTATTAACCATTCAAATCTTATTACTCAGTTTTATCAAACACCACCACCTAAGTATACTTATAATTAAGAGGAAGATCAAGTCTTGCTTATTCAAGATAAACGTAAAGCTTGCAACTTCAAGACGTAATATACAACTTGTCGTAGTCTCGTTAGTTAAGCGTTCATATATTCAAAATCATGATGAAGTATTGCATGTTAAGCATAAACTGTATGGTGTTAATTAGCAAGTCTTATAAACATGTTAAGCTAGCTAAGTGATGCCCTAATCGAATGAAGTAAAACATGAGTATGCATGTCAGTATAGATTAGTTGTAAAAGCTTTTTAGGTTAAGCTATCTAATTGATCATTAGACAGCTTAATTGAATGAGATAAAGTATGAATTGCATGATAATGTTAGTGAGTCATAAAGCATGATAAACTAAGTAATGCCTTAGACAACTAATTGAATCAAGTTGTAGCAAGTTAATGCATGAACTATGAAACCTTGTTTTGGTAGTTTTTGCAAGAGGTGTGCAGCCTCATATGTATGGATTTGGTCATGAAATTCATAGCCAAGTCGAAGAGGGGAAAGTTACGAACGCGAATGAAAAAGAATAGTTCAAAAATACCTAGTAGATTCAAAGTTATGCATGTTTGAATCAAGTATGGTAAAATTGCAGAAAGCCGAAAATTGCGCGTTCAAGCACTACACTTATAGAATACTTTTGTCCGAGTTTTTCCAAAGCTTATTTTGTTAAGTTTTTGGTAATCGGACATCGTAAAAGATGAAGTTATGAAATAAAATTCATATGCAAGACTAGTTAAGGTGAACTAAAGAAGTCATATTTTGACTAAATTGTATGTCGACCTAGTGAATTATATAGGTTGATCGAAAGACGCAAAAATTAGCGTAAACTATAGAAGCGGAATCAAGCAAGTTTTTCGGACTATGTGCAAGTTTCTAACTGTTTTTATGTGCAACAATGTATTATAAAACTGTTTTGAATTTCAGTTGTTGTGTGAAGTTAGTTGTGATATGTGAATTACTTGTATAACTTGATGATTGTGAACTCTATAACTTGAAGATTGTGAACTCTATAATTTGGGCAGTGTGAACCCTCTAACTTGAGTATTGTGAACTCTATTATCTGTATAAACTTGAGAAGTGTGAAATGTGTTATCTTAGATTTGTTGATCATTTGTGCTCATTCTTGCGAATAAAATCTTATTTGCAGTGAAGGAAGAATTACGAGCAGAATCTAGCAGTAAAGAGAAAGTGAAAGAAGAATAGTTAGGTCAAGAGAGATTATTATTGTTGTCTTCTTTTCATGTAATAGAACTTAAAGTTGTAATAACTTTGGAGATATGATTAAAAGAGTCGAGAATTATTATAAGAATGTATTGTTTGTGTACTGTACATTTAAGCTAGTTGATGTAGGAGTCATCTAACTGTGCTAGATTAATTGGCAATGTCTAGAAAGTTCAATATAAAAAAGGGGTTAGGTTATCTAATTGCGCGCCAATTATTGGAAAGCCCCCTCTTTCCTGAGAATTGATTGACTGGATGCTAATATTGAAAGTCTAAATTAGATAAATGGTGTTGAAGTTGAGAAGAAGTGTTGGATTGTGAGTCATAATTTATGACTTAGGAATGTAATAGGAAATTGTAAAGTGTACGATTCTAGAATAAAATTGTGTTGTAAGTTTTAAATAAACGAGTTTTTACCAAGTATATTGGTGAATGTTATGGAAGATGCGTACAAGTGAGCACCAGATCCGCTATGGAAAGCTCACGGATTTGGGGCCGTCACAGAACCACTAATGTTCCTTCCAGTCACTGAGTCTCGGCATCGAGTCACTTAAGCTTGGCAATTCGGTCACTAAGACCAGGATCTTCCGATCACAATTCGGTCACTAAGACCAGAATCCTCCGACCCCAATTCGGTCACCAAGACCAGGATCCTCTGACCCCAATTCCTGTTTGTTGGAGATGTTGCTAAGATGGCATTTAAGCTCTTCATCTTCTGGTACTTGGCATTTGGCTGTGATCATCATCTTTGTCGTTAACTCTCCTTTCTCTGGTACTCAGCAGCTACTCATGATCATGGTTGATGTGCTACTAAGCTGCGCAAATCAGCTCGTCATACTCTTGTGCTTAGCATCTTTGAACCCTCGTTGGATTGTAGACTACTTCTATTCTACCTCTTCATCTGTTCAGCTCTGAGTGTTCTTGGTGAGTTGTAGAGTGGTACTTGAGATTGGCCTTCTGATCTGCCACTTTTACTTCACCTACATCAACTCCATGGCTTCTAGGCACTTCTGCTTTCAGTTATGCCATGTTCTTCATCATCTCAACACTTCGACTCTTAGCTCCTTGGCTCTCTGGCTCTTCAGGACTTTGGCTCATGGCTCTTCGGCTCTTGGCACCTTGGCGTTGTGCTCTTCATCTCTTTGGCTCTTCGCTCCTTGGATCATTGGCTCTTCTGCACTTTGGCGCATCTCTTCATAGCATTGCATCTCTAGTTCTTGTGCATTCTGTCTCACTTGCTTTTTCGCTCAGGCCAGCACTTTGGATCTTTTTATTGTTATATGGTTCCTTAATTTGGTGTGACAGCTCCCTTGACTCTATTGTTAATATGGTTGGGATGAGCAACAGCTTTGAATTTGAAATCTCAAAGCAATAATTATAGTCTTTCAAAAGACTTCCCGTTATAAAGTATCCCTTGGAGTATTTATGGCTCAGATATCTTAGTATCCTTGAAGTTGACTGCACTTGTGTCATGTTACATTCGGCTGGTCACATCAAACTATAGCTTTGTCTCCCAACAGTTAAATATCTTCTTTCTTCAAAATAGTTGTTAGACACATTGATCTGATCTTCGATCTTGTTCAACGATACGTTGTTGGATGCCTCGGGACCTTCAATTTTACAACGTTCTGATTGTCAGTCTTATCCGTCAGACGTGACTGTGCTCTACGAACTTTGATGATAGTAGAGTGATGAGAATCGTTAGACTTGAGCTTTGCATTTACTCTACGATTATTGACTTGACTTCAGCTCTACTATTTGCTCCTCTGTTTACTCTCGATGATGGTAGACTGATAGGAATCGTATAGTTGAGCTTTGCATTTGCTTTACGATTAATGACTTGATTTTTGTTCTACTATATGCTCCTTTGTTTGCTCTTTAATGATACTAGACTGAAAGGAATCGTAAAGTTGAGCTTTGCATTTGCTCTACGATTATGACTTTCCTTCTGCTCTATTATCTGCTCCTTTGTCTGCTCTATGAATGATTTCTACACTATGCTTTAGCAGACTTCTGATTATTCTCTGAACACTTTAGCAGCTCTATGATGCCGAAGACAGCTCTACGATCTGACTGTCTCTTTGAACCTTTACTTACCTTGGTTACTGATTTACGAACTTTTGGTTTACTCTGCAAACTGACTTATTCTTTACGATCAGGCAAAGTACTTTATGATGCTTGTGTAGACTTGCAGACTTCTCTTTATTCTCTTAATGCTTTGGCAGCTCTATGATGTTGAAGACAACTCTTCGATCTGTCTATGTTTTACAATACCAGCTGCTGCTCTCACTTTCTTTGTGATTAGGCAGAGTACTTTTGAAATTCAGCCTTTAGAGACATGTCAGAGATTCCTTCTTATTGGGACTATACTCGTACATATTTATCCTCTTGTGATCAGCTTCTTCTTGTTAGGTCGTCAACTCATCTTTGTGACTCATAGTTGAGCTCTACAACCTAACAGATTTGATCTTTCTATTCTAAATCCTTGTTCATTTGTTTCTTAAGGACTTTACAAAATTTATCATTACAGATATACTTTAATTATTTGTTCATCAGGTAATGATAATTCAATTAAGATCAACCTAACAGTTTTGATCTTTTCAATTCTAAGTCCTTATACATTTGTCATTTTATTAAGGACTTCATAAAACTTGTGTACAAATATACTTTCGGTATTACATCATCAAATCTTGTACATTTGTAATCTCATGTAGATTCTAAACAATCTCCCCCTCAACAAATCAACCTTTCAATCTACATGCAGATTCCTAACAGACTTAATACAAGAATCACGTTTTAACTGGGCCATAATTATGCTTTTCAAGTTGACAATATAAAGTATTTAATTGTTGGTTGAGATTACATAAGCAATCTAATGCAGTGAAAAATATCAATGAAAATTTGGATTTTCATATATTTTATTCTTTGTGGAATTTAGTTTATTTGATGCATTTTTATTATTATTTAAGAAAATCTAGTAGTTTAATTATATTTAGCACGTTTGTATTTTGGGCTTTAGTTTTTCTAATTTTATTTTAATTAGTATTTTATTAATTCCCTTTTCCGAATAGTCGTAGGAAGTTACTAAGGCTTATAACATGTTTTTTAGGGTTTTTTGAGATTTGCAATCTTTGACAATTATTATCAATTTCTCTTTGAGAATTTTTATCTTGTGGATTCAAGGTTTTTATCTCATTCCTATTAGTACGATAACTAGTCATTTTCGTCATCTCAGTTAAAGCTAAAAGAAGCCCTTAAAGGCATTCGTAAAAATGAAATTCTAGAATTTCTCAAGAATCATAGTGACTTGGAAGATATGCAGGATAGTGATAATTTAGCATCTTCCAGTGATCCGTTCGATGGGCCCTGCGCTCAAAAACAATAAATCAAGTGGTATTAAAGTTTGAGGGTATCCAATACTTAAAGTATTCTTTGTGCGTCAGCCATGACGTTTTTCCTCTTTTGTTGTCTGTACGACTCTGCTTTATCCAAGACGCGTCAGCAAAGGAATCTACTATTTTAAAGTATTTGTATTATTGTCCTTAAAGGAATCCACTTTTTAAAGTTGTGCGCGCAAAAGCAAGCTGATGAATAGCCGAAATCAATCTTCTAAAAGGCGCTAGGCGGGAGGTCAGGGGGCCTGGCGCCGAGTGGGCCTAGGCGGAGCCTGGATGGGGTCTAGGCGGAATTTTTTATTTTAAGCCAATTTTAATATTTTATATTACATTTATTCAAACAAAACAATAATATAAATCAAAACAATCTATAATAAATATAATAAAGACATTTGCTTAAAATTCAAACATATATCCATATTGCTAATGTCAAATTTCAAACACAAACATGTAATTGTTAAAAGTTCAAACATATTTTTAACGTATTAGTTTTATTCATAAACAAGATTCCTATTAAATAATAAAATTTAAAATTTTAAGAATTTAATTCAATATTAAAACTTAAGAAACTAAACATAAATTTAAGAAATATATTGAATTAAATTAAATATTACAAATGTATCATCATTTATATAATTTGAAGTCGGTACAAGTTCAAAAAATTACAACTATAATAAAATTATTCATTTTGACTTGATATTGTTCACTTCTTGTTGTGATTTGATATGTTACATGTATTATGAATATGGTAAATAATTAGAAAAATAAATATATTAAGATCTGGTTTGAGTAGTTATTAAAATAAATAAAAAACCTCTCCGCCTAGACCCCGCCTAGGCACTGCCTAATTTCCTGGAGTGATTATTTTGCCGCCTTGGGCCTACGTGAGGCGTCAGGGGAACCTAATGCCTAGGCAAGACGCCAAGGGGAGCCTAGCGCCTAGGCGGGGATTATCATTGTTTGATATGGAGCAAAATACTAATTTTTTAGTGTTAAAACATTTTCAGTATACTCAAAAATCGGACAGAGTCGGACTTTGAGCCCTAGGATCCTCCGAAGGTGTTTCCACTCGATAAACAGGTCTACTAAGTGGATCTGCTGGTGAATTAAACACTCCTTCAATAGAAGATGTATATCTTCTAGATGGTTCTCCTCCAGTACTTTTAGAAAGTTGAACGTGCTTCTTCTAGGCTCATCAAAAGGATCTAATCTTATAGATCAACTATTACCAAATCGAATAATTACATATCCATCTTCGTTTTCAATGATATTCTGTAATTGTCCATTCGATCCTTGTACCATTTTAGGTACTTCATTTGCCAATATCCAATCTGTTGGTAGAGTGATTTCATCCCATTTAAGGGTTCATGGAACTGAGACATTCGCCTTCATAGGATTTATTTGAAATACAGTAGTTTCACCCCTCTTATCTTTGAAGACACTATTTTTTAGATTAACATCAGGGGTAACCGTATTCAAAACCTTAATAAAAATCCTATAAATCAACATGATGGGGACGAGTTTCATCGTATTGATCCTACATTGTTGGAGTGTTACGAAGATTTCATTTCGACATAGCTGAATTTTTCCCAGCCAGAGAGAAATGATGATAATCGATGATTTAGTTTCCTTATTTATTTTGTTTATGTCATCACTATGGACTTGTTTTAATTAGTTGGGGTATTTTTGTCTTTTGTTATTTTATTGGTCTCCAAGTCCAATTTAGGGTTATTCTTGTTTAAATATCGATGTAACTGTTACCCGGAGTACATTCTGATTTATTAAGATTATTATTGGCTTTCTTTATATCGTGGAGATATCTCTCTAGAGTTAATAGACGTCGAGTTGAAACTCTAAACCCTAGAATTTAAGCGCAGAACTTAGATCTTAGTTTTATTTATCTATCAAACAATAACAAAAATTCATCTTATAAATCTATCCAACAACATTTAGGGACTTCAAGTCGAGACCAAATAAAAAATTTTTTATATTTATTATTTGGAGTTTTTATTATGTTTAATATAAAAGTAGTTGATGTGATTTATGTATTTTATTTATTAGTGAAGAAATAGGACATTAATTAGTTATTAGGAATTATTAATAAGGGTATTTTAATTATTTAGTATTTTTATTATTCCCCAAGTGATATTAAGGTTTTGAGTCTCTTTAAATAATGATGTAATCCTCACAAGTTTGGTAGACTATGTACTATTGATATTGAATTTGATTATTTTATTCATACTGTAGAGGTATTTTATCTATCTTGGTATTGATACGTAAAGTTGATACACTTGACAGATCCTAGTGGTCTAAACGTGGAGTTTAGATCCTAGTTTATTTTCCGTCAATTATTCATCCTAAATTTGTCTTGCATCCAACACCATGTTGGAAGACGAAGGATCCATCTTAAAACACGAAGTTTTCACATTTAATGTCAAGGTTTTTAATATAGTTGGATCTAAGAGTGAGACAGAGAAATTAGGAAAGCTGTGAAACTAAACTAGTCCTTCCAAGAGGGAAGATGTAGCATCCTAATAACGAATCAGAAAATCTTAAATGTCTTGTCTCTTAGGCACAATAAAAGAGAGGTATTTAAACCATCTCTGGTTAACGATTTAACCGCCACTTGAACTAGACCAATATGCAGGCATCAAAAACCCCTTTCGACAGCATTTTCAAGTACCGTTTTAGATAATAATTCTATGGTCATGTGATCATGTGAAATTAGGAGTACGTTCTACAGATTTTATTATGTAATCTGATTTAAATAAGAAGCTACCTTTATTATAAATTTGACTAACAGAAGTTTTAGGTATAGACCAATTTTGTAATTGGTTTTCTATCTCTTATGGAGACTACTTGCTTACCGGTAGTAGAATCCAAAGAACTTACAGATCTAGCGAGGTTTCTTATTAAATTAGCCATTACCCATATTAACAGATTAAAGGCTTAAAAATGGAAAACAGGCAAGGTTCACAAAAGGGAAGTCTACCACGGGAATTACGTCTACAAGCGCCAATACAATCAACACGGCCTTAAACGACAACCAACTTAAACCCAATACGAACCTTAAGTTAAGCCACTGACAGTAGTTTAACAGTGTTAATAACAAAATGAGCTAATAAAATAAGATGATATCTCGACTCTGATACCAAATAAACCAATTATCATAGAGATTAAAAATAGATAAATAAAACTATTCAGAGTTTAAAAAGAGGAATATTATTATATTAACGATTTAACCGCCACTTGAACAGCATTTTCAAGTATCGTTTTAGGACATTAAATGTTGTTTTATATTCATCTTCTTCACGAATTTGGATTTGCCAATATCCACTCTTCATGTCAAATTTAGAGAAGATTTTTGCAACTTTATGTAATTTCTTGTGTTATATTTCTAGCCAAAATGCACGCCAAACATTGGGCCCACGTGCTTTTGGGTTGCTGCATTTGGGCTGCCAAACATGTTTTCCTTGTGCATTTGGGCTCCAAACGTCCCAAATGCTTCAAAAGCTTATCACTAACAAGCACTTGATACACAATTATACTTATTGAATTGATAGCGCAATTGAGCCTCAACAAGTATTGTAAATGGAAATAGACTTGCATACAATGATCAAACTGGATTGTGACTTTCAGTGTTCTAAAAATCCCCGCCTAGGTCCCCCACCTAGGCCCCGCCTAGGCGCTAAGCCCCCCTTGGCGCCCTGCCTAGGCGCTAGGCCCACTGGCGCCTCACCTAGACCCAAGGCGGCAAAAAAATCCCTCCATAAAATTAGGCGGGTCTAAGCAGAGAGATTTTTTTTTATTTTAATAACTATCCAAACCAGATCTTGATATATTTATTTTTCTAATAATTTAGTTTATTCAAAATACATGTTGTAACATATCAAATCACAACAAGAAGTAAACAATATCAAGTTAAAATGGATAATTTTATTATAGTTGTAATTTTTTGAACTTGTATCAACTTTAAATTATATAAATGATGATACATTTGTAATATTTAGTTTAATTCAATATAATTCTAAAATTTATGTTTAGTTTCTTAAGTTTTAATATTGAATTAAATTCTTGAAATTTTAAATTTTATTATTTAATAGCAATCTTATTTATGAATAAAACTAATACGTTAAAAATATGTTTGAACTTTGAACAATTGCATGTTTGTGTTTGAACTTTGACATTAAAAATATGGATATGTGTTTGAACTTTAAGCAAAGGACTTTATTATATTTTCAATGACAAAGAAGATATTTTTTTATATTTATTATTTGGAGTTTTTATTATGTTTAATATAAAATTCGTTGATGTGATTTATGTATTTTATTTATTAGTGGGGATTTAGATATATTAATTAGTAATTAGGAATTTTTAATGTTTAGTAAGGGTACCTTAGTCTTTTAGTGCTTTTATTATTCTCCTGGTAACATTAGGATTTTAAATCTCTTTAAATAGTGATGTAATCCCCACAAGTCTTTTAGACTACAAATTATTGATATTGAAATTGATTATTTCATTCATACCGTAGAGGTATCCTAACGTAGAGGTATTTTATCTATCTTGGTGTTGATACGTGAAGTGGATACATTTGAGAGATCTTAGCGGTCTAAACGTGGAGTTTAGATCCTAGTTTATCTAGGTGGAGTTTAGATCCTAGTTTATTTAGGCCCCCGGCCGCCCGCCTGCCTCCCACCTAGCGCCTTTTAGAACATTGGTAACTTTATACTACAATCACATTTTAACCGGGACGGAATAATGACTTAATACAAGAATCACGTTTTAACTAGGGCATAATTATGCTTTTTCAAGTTGACAATATAAAGTATTTAATTGTTGGCTGAGAATACATAAGCAATCCAATGCAGTGAAAAATATCAATAAAAATTCGAATTTTTATATATTTTATTTTGTGGAATTTAGTTTATTTGATGTATTTTTATTATTATTTAAGAAAATCTAGTAGTTTAATTATATTTAGCATGTTTGTATTTTGGGCTTTAGTTTTTCTACATCTATTTTAATAAGTATTTTATTAATTTCCTTTTCCGAATAGTCGTAGGAAGTTACTTAGGATTATAATATGTTTTTTAGGGTTTTTTGAGATTTACTATCTTTGACAATTATTATCAACTTCTCTTTGAAAATTTTTATCTTCCTTGTGGATTCTCTCATGCTTACGATAACTAGTCATTTACGTTTGTGTTAGAGCGTTACAGCAAGTGTTTCTCACAAACTTGTATATTAAAACATAGGCAATTCTAGACAAGAAAAAAGACTTAAATGAAGTACTTTATGATGTCTTTGTAAATAACATCAACAGCACAAACTATGCCAATTGCATAATCATGCAAAAGCAACTTCAACAACAACACACCTATTCCTGCTGAATGATGCAGAGCTGTGGCACCCAATTCACTAGATGATGCTAAATCCGCACCATGCTCAATTAGGTATTTGGCAGTGGCAGTTTGTCCTTGCTGAGCAGCATGCAGAAGAGGAGTATCACCTGTGAAACATAGATTCTGACATTAGCACATACAGCCTTGCAAAAGTATCATTGCACACAACAAATGAAAACCCAAATTTTATAACTTAAAAACCTTTGGTTATATTGCAGCAGAAAATAAGAAATACTTTCGATGTTGCTATGAAGATAAGAAATCTTTTAGAACCAATTAAATACAAAATCAAGATGGGAATGGTTGGGATTTTCATGACAAACCATGATATGTAACATAGTAACAATGGCTGCGATCTTTAAGAGGCACAGAGCCTATAAAAAAATATAGCAAGGACTTGAATAAAACAGCAACCGCAATTATTTTTTTTTGCAAAGTTATGAGACTTTTTTTATTTGTAAGAATATATATCCATGTGCTAAATGTTTAGGGTCATAGGGTGTTAATTGTAACAACCTGAATCATATCTTGAGTTCCTAAAAATCAAATCATACCAAGGTTTAAACCACAATCCTAATATTATCTTATTGGGTCAACTTAGCTCACCACATGCCCATCCAATCCAAAAGCTCATGAACGAAAGTACTACTAGTAATAGCGAGCTTGGGTCCGTATATACATATCAAGTTAACCATGTTCTGATGTGGAACTGAGGTGTTACGATCTCCTCTCCTACTTAAATACATGACGTTGATGCTAAGCTCGAACACATAGCCCATAATCTCTCTCTAGCCCTTGTAGATAATATATGCAGCCTTTGTGTCCAGCACATCCTCTGTTCATTTTAGGGTAATATTAGCCACCTTCAGCAAATGTTGAAGACCAAATGAATAACGCAAGCTTTCAAGAGTTAGCTCTAATACCATATGTAACAATCTTGGTTGAATCACGAGTCCAAATCAAATCAAATCGTACCAAGACTCAATGCATTGTCCCAATATCATCTTCTTTGTTCATCTTACATCATAGGCACACCCAATAGGTTGGTTACTGTTAGTTCCCAGAGGGCACACAATAGATCTAGAAGGGGGTTGAATAGATCCTTTTTAATTTTAAAAATCTTTTCCATTTTAGTTTACATTGCTGAGTAAATAGCAGATGACAAACTTAAGAATTATTTCAAACACAACGGAATAAGTTAATGTTCCCCTTCATAGATGTAATGTTAACCATTTTTCTAGAGTTAGTTTAGATGCAAGTAGTTATCATAATAGCAACAGTTATAGCAGTTATAGATTCATAATGTAAATGATAGAATGTAACAGACACAAGGGAGTTTAAGTGGTTTAGAGACTCAAGCCCTAATCCACTCTTCTGCTTCAACAAGCAGAGATTCCACTAAGAAAGTCTTTACATCACTGAATCACTAAGATTCCTTCAAGGTCAGCAGCCTTGGAATTCTAATTCACTAAGAACTCTTCAAGTCCAGCAGATTTGGAACTTCAGTTCACTAAGAACTCTTCAAGGCATGCAGCCTTGAAACTCAGTTTAGCCCATTGGACAAGGACCCTTCTGGCCCTGGCTCTTGTTGTTGTTGTTGGTGTTGGTGTTGAGCTGCCAAGATGACTTTAAGCTTGTTCATCCTTGATACTTGGCAACTCGTTGTGATCCTCCTTGGATTCTGCATCGAGACTGGATCACCATTGAGCAGACTGCTAAGTTGTTCATAAAGCTCGATCTTTGAGTATTTAGCAGTTTGCCACTACTTCTTTGGTGCAGCTGATCTTGTGATTGGTCCTTTTCTGATCTCAACTTGCACTTCTTCACCACATGAGGTTTGCTAAGTCTTTGCATCTTTGGTAGACTTCGTCTGGCACTTAGTGTGACACCCCCAAATCCCGGTACTTCATTACCTCAAGATTTGGTGTTCACGTAATCAAAACATTCATTTCTAACTACCCAATCATAATAGAATTGAATAATAAAAGAAAACCTGCCCATACAGGATTAAACTTAAATAAAAGAAATCTCCCAGGTTATCCAACCTTTAACAACAATCATTCAAATGCGGAAAATTAAATGACTTCATTACAATCTTTAAATCAAATTCTGAAAGTAAACTATCAAAACTATTACAAGTCTTCAGCATTTATTCATCTTTCCTTTTCCCTTACTGGTGCTAGGTACGTCGCCCATTTCAACTTTAGCTGTAAGAAATTTTACAGGCAAGAGTGAGCAAACAAGGCCCACTTGAGATAACAATAAGTAAATCTTTAAACTTTCACATCAATTGCCAATATTAGGCCCAATAGAACTGAACAATATATTCTATTAACTTTCTGAAAATTATAACATTCACTGAGGGTCTAATGACCACGAATCATGTCCACAGTTATAAGTAATCTTTCAACTTTAACTTTAACAGTCATAAGACTATAAGGACTCCACGTACTTAGGGGGATCAACCCTTCGTACAATGTATTGTGCACAATCATTTCAACGCTAAGCGTAACCTCTTATAAAAGAGTTGTTCTTCTCAGTATTTAGAATACAAGTCCGTACCAAAGTGAGTTTGGTTTGAATACATCATGGGGTAATTTAGAATTCAATGGTAATCAACTAAGGGTTAGTTGATTACAAACAACATAACTGTATACTATGGAATAATCATAGTTGAATGGATATTTATAAACTAACATCATGCTTTAGGAATAATTTAATAGCATAATCATGGAATAATCATAACATGCATCCTCGTAAACCAATAGATACACGAGCTTAATCAACAATAAACAATCTAACTCTACGAAAGTGTAAAGTTAGCCATTTGTACAATTGAAATGGAATTAAAGCAATAATGTGTTTAACGAATTCAATCTTGTACAATGAAGTTCTAGTATTAGATAAAACTTGCTCAATATCAAAAGATAAGATTTATAAAACTTGCATACAACGAAACAAGATAAAGACAATAATAACTTGTTCAATATCAAAAGATAAGGTTTAGAAAACTTGCTCAGTTATAAAAATAGAGTTAAGGAAACTTGCACAATGAAGTTTTGAGTTAGAGAACTTGCATAAGTATAACATAACAGTGAAAAATAACCTTGCTGAATAATAAAGTAGAAAAGGTTAGGGAACTTGCCTCGTGTGTAGGTTAAACAATTACTATTCACGTTCACCCCAAGTCCTACACATACCATATGCATTGACAATACACATTAGTTACACTAACATTACCTTTATGAGTTCCTTTATTACTCTTAGTATAGCTACTAACTAAGTTTAAGTTTAAACAACACATCTTTCATGAACATTACTTTTTAGCTTTATTACAACTACTTAAATGATCATGTCATTGCACCACATGTACATTAACAACTTGATACAACATCCTAATACATGTCCAACATGTTATCATTAAGTTATACTAATACCCAAAGGGTTGCACTTGCATTCGTGCATCCCGACGCCCTCCGATTGGCTCCAAATACACAACAGTCCTAAAGATGACCATTTTGACTACTGTTACAGACCTCAAATTAAAAAACTTAAAGAATGAAAGTTGTAGGTCTACTCGTTCTCTTTCCGAATCATCTTGAATTACCTAAATCGGAGTTCGTATGAAAAAGTTATGGCCATTTTACTACAGGAGGTCAAAACTGCCCAACTAGGCCACTTTTCCGGCGCCGGGGCGCGGAACAGTGGCGCTGGGGCACGAGCTACGGCGCTGGGGCGCGAGCTTCAGCGCTGGGCGCGAGCTACGGGCCCATTTTTGACGCTGGGGCGCGAACCTTGGCGCCAGGGCGCGAGATTTGGCGCTGGGGCGTGAATTTTGACGCTGGGGCGCCGAAACTCATAGAACCAACCCCGAAAGACAGAACAAAGCTACTGTCTAATTTATTTTTAACAACCAATGGCATCTAACACATGTATAACTTCATGAAAATTACACATAAAAGTTAACAATCATCAATATATCCATCACCAATCATTAATTATCAATACCATAAACTAATTCTTTGAAACACTGTGTTTTAAAGTAAAAATCCATTGATGAAATATAAATTACAATGAACGAAAATTTCCACTGTTATCAACAAATTTTGATTCCTTTGAAATACAACTATACCAACATAACAAATTAACATGTATAGTTCAATTCCTCAGTTAGCATACAATTTATCGAATCACATACAAATTTTGTTATTTTTCAAAACATATGTTCGTATATAAATTTTCACTGAAAAAGCAAGTTATCTTCCTCAATGATAATTTAGCATACACCTACACACCTATATATACATGCTAGTTATAACAACACAACATGTAATACCAAAACAATTTCTGGAACAAGGTTTACAGACAATTTGGTAAAACTTATACACGGTTATGACAAGAAAACAAAGACATACAATTTCTCAAAAACTATATAACGTAAACATATATTATAAGGTTTGTATAACCTACCTTTAATTTGTTCTAGAAAACTTGTAATTCAAAACTTGTTTTGGACAATCTTGCACTTGGCTTCTTCTCAAAATCTCTGAACTTTTCCTTTCTCTTTTCTTACTTCTCTCAATGATAGACTAGGTACTAACAATGAGCGTAAACCCAAAACTAATATACGTAGAATAAAACTGATATGGCAATAATAAGCCTACTTATTATATCAGTTATTAAACATATAACGTATAACTAATAAATATAAATATATTTCATTTATATATTTGTTTTATTTTATTAATAATTTTAATTCAAAAGATACCCAAAAGCCATAAGGCTTTGTTTGGCAACCATTAAAAATTAAATGATTAAAATACTTACACCTTGTTTGGCAAAAACTAAATTAAAATTACTTTAATTTATTTTAATAACTCTTTATAACATAGTTATTTGTTATACTTTATTTAATAACAATTTATTAAATAAATTACTTAATCACATAATTCAATCCACATAACAAATTATTAAATAAATTACTTAATCACATAATTCAATCCACATAACACATTAATTATTTAACAAATAAATAATTAACTAATCACATTAATTATTTAGCAAATAAATAATTAACTAAATAAACTCAATCAAATTGAACAATTACTTGTTCAATAATAAACATATCCAATAAATATTTATATAAATTAATAAATATTTATAACTTACATTTAAAAAAAATATGAAATGTTACACTTAGCATCCCCTGAACCTTGGTTGGCTTGTGTACAGATTTGGTTCTGTATCTGTTCTTCTTTAGCTCTTGATGGTTCATGGTGATTTTTAGATTGGCTCTTTGAATCTCCTCTCTGATCTGCCAATCTTTTGAAAGCTATTTTCTTGGCCTTCTCGGCTCTCAGCTTAGCTGCCATTTTCAATGGCATTCTCATAGTTGTTGAGTGAAGTCTTCTTCTGTTTAAAGTTCTTCTCTTATCTTCTTTCACTTCTACTTTCGTAGTCTCACTGCCACCGAAACTTATTCTGATTTTTTTCTGTAGAACTCGTAGAGTCAACTTGTTAATCACCAACCTCTTTTCCTATTAAGCTTCTACTGTTAAATAGCCTTTCAGAAGCTTCCCGTTGGATTATATCCGTTGGAAGCTATTTGAATTGATTCGCAGATCTCGAGTTATTTGGTACAAACTGCATATGTGACATAACAGCCCCTTTTTCACTTTTCTGACACTGCAGTCTACTGTTTCACCTACCTCATCAGAAATGTCAATTTAACGTGTAAGGCTAGTAGTCACCTTTATTACTTCTTTCTGATTACTCGATTAAAACATCAGGAGTTGTCCTTCTGCATTGATGCTTTCAATACTCAACGTTCGAATGTCAGTTTTTGCATTGAGACGTTGCCAAGGCTTCAATACTCAGATGATTGAACTCTACGATTCTGATACAGATAACTGAACTCTACGATTCTGAGAGTGTTCCCTGGATTATTAATGCAGAACCTCTCTTCCTTTATTCTTGCAGTGCTTCAATACTTCTGCTTGCTTTGACTTGCATTAGACACTGACAACTTGTTTGAATGTTCTGGCCCTCCTTAACTTCAAGACTCGTCGATTGGTCATGCTCAGCTTTCTTTTTCCTTATGATCTCCCGTTCACATATCATCAATGGTCTGACCCATGCTTAGTCTTCTTTATCTATTCTGTATAGGTTGGCCAGTATCTCTGTTATAGACCTCATCAGTTCCTGCTTCTAATCTGGCTAGCACTACGATCATGGTTATACCCAAGATCGTTATCCTTTGTTTATCTTGACAGCTACTGCATTGCTGACTTTCTTTTATCAGTCACGTTATCTGAAGTCTTCTCACTGTTGCTTGTGGAAGACTTCCCTCAACTGGCTTACCAATTTAATCAGGATGCTGACTGAATTGATGCTTCGATCTTCTGTTTGCTTGCAAGCCATTAGGTGAATTCTCTCTGGCTTCCTTCAGGTAGATTGCATCTTTTACAGTTCTGATCAGAGGCTTCATTCTTTGGATGCTTTGGGAGTGCTCATGTGTTGAGAATCGTGTTAACACTACGATTCTTCCTTGGCGTTGTGAGCACTGATAGGCTTTGTCGAAGACTTTGTTCTGCAGACTACGATCTAGCTTTGGTTTTGCAGACATTACGACTCCGAGTGTAGATTATACATCAGACAACGATTTCTGCCTTAACACTTGTTGTTCTTGTCTAATCTAGCTCGACTACGATTTCTGCCTCTGGTATGATCAGTAGACTCTACGACTTCAAGTGTGGTCTACGATTCTTGACTTGAAAAGTTACTATTAGTAGTAGCTTGGTACTTTATATCCATACAAATTAACCCACATATTAATATGTGAGACGGGAGACGGGAGACCGGAGGCGGGCGGCCGGGGGGCCCAGCGCCTAGGGGCCTAGGCCGAGCCTGGGCGGGATTTTTAATTTGAAGTCAATTTTAATATTTTATCTTACATTTATCCAAACAACATAATATAAAGCAAAACAATATATAATAAAGATAATAAAGGTTTTTACTTAAAGTTCAAACACATATCCATATTGCCAATGTCAAAATTCAAACACAAACATGCAATTGTAGAAAGTTCAAACATATCTTTAATGTATTAATTTTATTCATAAACAAGATTGTTATTAAATAATAAAATTTCAATAATTCAATTCAATATTAAAACTTAAAAAGTTAAACATAAACTTAAGAATTATATTAAATTAAACTAAATATTACAAATGTATCATCATTTATATAATTTGAAGTTGGTACAAGTTCAAAAAAGTATAACTACAATAAAATTATTCATTTTAACTTTATATTGTTTACTTCATGTTGTGATTTGATATGCTACAAGCATTATGAATATAATAAATCATTAAAAAAATAAACTTATCAAGATCTGGTTTGGGTAGTTATTAAAATATAAAAAAAAACTCTCCGCCTAGTCTCGCTTAATTTCCTGGAGGGATTTTTTTGCCGCCTAGGAGGGGCGCCGGGGGGCCTAGACGTACCTAGACGGGGATTTTTAGAACACTGGGTAGGGGTGTTACACTAATGCTTCATGGTAGTACTGCACCACACGTAAAACTTCAAGAAGTAGTCTATCTTCATCTTGATTTCATGCCAGTTTAAAAGGTCCATGAAATTATATACAGCATATCAATTACGAATTTGTTTCTTCTCCAAAAAAAATATTAAACAAATGTTCAAGCACATCAAACTACTTTCAGGGGGAAAAAATTTGAAAGCATTGTTAATACAATAATTGCCTAACACATATTGGCTTGTAATGCAAAGGAGTTTTTTTGGATGAGGATAGACACAAATGGCATTGCTTTTTTAGAATACAGAAAGTAATAACAAATAGTAAACTTGGAAAGGAAATATAGTTAAGTTTTTAGGATATAATCAAGCAAAGTTACGAACAATTGTACAAAGATACGTTAAAAAGTACCAATTCTCCCTCTTAAAGCTAAGGAGAGAATACTCATAGCCTTTGCGGTAGATTCGTCAATGTTACCTACCAAATAAAATATATATGATGAACGCAATTTGGGTGAGTTCACTAAAATTAGATTAGAGATTTGACATTTTTCATACCAACCGATGTGCTCTACTCCATAAAGAACTCTATGAACGAGTGATGAAACTAATACACACACTATTACATGTGTTGCTAATTATACAGCGTGAAAAATGAAAGATTTGAGGAATTAAACGCTTTGCAAATATTAAATATATTCTACATGCTTAATCTTGTGATTAAATTCAAATTTTTTTTCTTCTTTTTTCCTGTGTGATTAATTCAACTTTAATCTTACCATTTATTTACTTTATTTTGTCAGTAAAAAATGTTAAATTCACTATCAGCAAACCCATATAAAAAACAAAATCAAAAAGTGGTTCATCATCCAAAACTACATATATAACTAAACATAAGATGCATAACTATTAAACAATCAAATACCATATTCATCTTTAGTATTGACATCGAGCTTCAATTCCTCCAACAAGTACTTGCAGACCTCAGTCTTTCCCTCCCTTGAAGCAAAATGAAGAGCCCCTCGCTTATTAGCATCTTTAACATCTGCCACCGTTTGCGCCAACCCTTTTCCATCATCTAGCTGCGCCGTTATGTCTATTAAACAAATCCAACATTCACCCATTAAACAACAACTAATTTACATACGGAATTAAACAATACAACCAAAATTCAAACATCAAAGAACGACTAATCTAAATACAGAACTAACTAGGCAATAAATTTGTAAGTAATTCAAACTCACTTTTGAAGAGATCAAGATTTCCAGTACTAGCAGCTTTCAGAAACTGGTGAACTTTTTCCCTAACTGAAATCAATCACGAATAAACAGTAAAAAATAGGTATATTATACTTGTAAAAACCATTACATATATGCGATAAATTGAGTACCTTCGAGTGCTTCAGAAGCATCAGGAGCCATTTTTGTATTTCTTCTTCTTAAACCCTAAAACCCTGATCTTGTTTTCTACTCCTGTACTTTTCTAACCGTAAAACTATCACTTGTCGGCGGTAACAGGGGCGGATGCTTCTGAGTTCTGTAGAATATTCTAGAAAACTGGATACTCCAGAGGAAATTATAGAAAGGGAAAACAAGGATTTTTCTATGGGTATAAAAAGGAAAAATAAAATAAAAGGGTTGGGCTTAAATTATTTTCTGATTGTTTGCTGAAAAATAAATTTTACCGGCAAACAAATGTTTTATTGTAAACCTTTTTTTTGCACACAAAAACAAACTAAAAAAACTCTTAAATAACTAAGTCTATCTTGGTTGGAATTTTAGAAATTTGTTTGTTTAATAATGTAGTTTAGTGATTCGTTAATTTGTCATCTACAATTTATAGAATATAGTTGGGTCAACTCGGGTAGTTCTTATAAATAGAAGATTACCTATACATATAGTGAGTCAACTCAAATAGTCTTTAAAAAATTCTTAAATAACCGAGTCATCTCGGTTGGAATTTTAGAAATTGATTTGTTTAATAATGTAATTTAGTGACAGCTAGTTTGTCATCTATAATCTAAGAATAGGTGGATCGGCTTGGGTAGTCCTGGGTTGTCTCAAATTGAATTGATAGGTGGGTCCAGATAGTCTTGAGTTGTCTCGGGTGATAACCTAATAAATTAATTCATTCATTAAGTCTTAATTTAAAATATGACGCCCTCAAAATAGGTACACACAACTCATTTTAAGTCGCCAAAATATATATTCTATAAAATTCAAATACAAATTTTTCTATTTACAACTATTAAACTATTGTACAAAATATGACAACACAAACTGTGAGTTTCAATACAAATATTGTACCGTAACTAGTACGATAATATCCACACTCAACTTTAAATTCTCAATACAATTATTGTCACGTTATTTTATAATGTATTGAGATACTTCTACAATTTCAGATCATCACTCCATTCATCGACTAGTCTTAGTTACACTCTCATTTTCTGAGAAGAACAATGGAACAAAAAGAAAAATGGTGAACTCAAATAGCCAGTAACGTATATCATGACTAAGATTATAAAGAATAAATTATCTTTAGTTTTCAACAATAATAAATAAGAGATTTAAAGATAATATAAGTTTTCAACGATAACTGCAGCGAAACAAGCAATTCATTAGAAGAGTTAAGTAGAGCATGATGTCTACTATCTGTTATGATTTAAAAGTTTATCATCAATATTTTATCCCTATAACACTAATCAACAGTTCATGTTCATAATTATGCAAATCAACAGTTGTCTTTGCACTACGGGTCAAAGATATTCATTTGTAACACAAGTGGTCATGATCATGTCAAATACCAGCCCATCTTTGCACTACCGGCCAAAGAGAACTTTCACCACAAGCTTTTATCTGTAACACCAAAGGTCATGATTATACCAATACACAATTCTTAGTCATAATCATACCAATCAATAATTTATCTTTGCACTACAGGCCAAAGTCAAAGATGACTTTTCACCACAATTTAAGTCTGAGAATAATGACAATGATTTAAAGGATGAATATAAATAATAAAAATAATAAGATCAAGAATAAACATTAGAGATTTATAATTTAATTTATCTAGAGTTCAAGAATGTCCAAATTATCAACATGATGACCAAAACGTGGATTCAAATTCAAGAATGATATTCAAGATTAATACTTCAAAGATAATGATTAAAATTCAATAAAAGGATTTAGGTAAATGAATTGATACTAGATAAAGCGCAAACCTCCAAAGTATTTTTAATCATTTCAAAAATTATAGAAGCAATACTTACCATAGTAAGTTTAGATTTAGGGGTATGAAAGAACGTGATATCCCTTATAAATATGAAAGAAACGATATCACTTTTACAAATATGAAAGAAATGATACCACTTACCTTAGTAGGAGACTAGATCTGACTAGAATAAACGAGATTATCTCGAGAAAATCTTACACAATAAGCTACACTCAAAATATACTTATACTAAAAAGAAATACTTATAATATTATAAAAGAAGAATTTATGATATTGTGATGGTATACCTCTTCTTCTGAAGAAGCCTTCCTTTTATAGGCAAGGTTGGGAGACATGCTTCTATTGATTAAGAAAAAATTTAAGAAAAAATTTAGTCACGGGTAGTGCACCAAACTTTGAAAAAGAAGGAAAATTTTATAAAATAATTAATTATGGGTCCCACTATTTTGAAAGTTTGTAGGATTTTTGAATTATTGGGGTCCCGTCCATTTTGAAAGCAAAGTTTACATAAGTTTTTCATTCTTGTGGGTCCTGACTATTTTGAAAGTTTGCAGAAGTTTTGAATTATTGTGGGTCCCTTAGAAAATAAGTCAAACTTACAACAAACACATCATGCTAAACCCCTCTATATGTAATAAAATTTGGACAAATATCTAGCACATAATAATTATTATAATTTTAATCAACTCCTTTTATTCTTCAATAATTATTCACAATTAATTTTACAGACTCATAATATTGACAACCAGATTATTCTCAGGAAATAGGAGGTCTTCCGTATAAATGGCGCGCAATTAACTAATCCCTTTCCTCGACATAACTTCTAGACATTGTCAATAATATTAACTAGTTTAATAATATCATATCAAATAATATGAATTATTGTGTCGTATCAATATTTATTGATTTAATAACATAAAATACTATGCATATGTTACTGTAACAATTATTGAATTAATAATATAAGATACTATTCAACAACTACTGTAGCAATTATTAAATGAGATACTGAGTGGTTTCTATTGCAATAATTATTAAATCAATAATCAAAGATATTGTGCAATACCGTGTGTTACTGTGGAATATCGCTTACTATTGTGGAATAACGCGTATTACTGTACTTTTATCACTGAGCATTTCAACATTTAACGGTAAAAATTTTGTCGTCAATTTAAAAATAGTTGTATTTATCGCTTTCTATATCCGATAGTTATTCCGTTATGGGGTCCACCAATGATTGGTTATTTCGGCACCATTATACTAATATTTCCCAACAAAAAAATATTTTTCGACTTCGTATAATTTGCACATATCACCCATAACTATAACATTTAATAAATCAACACCTTACTATTTAGAATAATATTTAAAGTAAATTAAATCTTATTCATAAAAAGTTGGGGTCTTACAATCTCCCATTCTTATGAAATTTTGTACCCGAAATAGACGTACAAACCTAACATATCGAATAGGTGAGGATACATTGCTCTCATCTCATATTCTAACTCCCAGGTAATTTCCTCTGTATCGTGGTTTCTCCATAAAACTTTGACTTGAGGTATAACCTTTGAGCGTAGAATCTGCTCATTCTTATCCAAGATCTTGACAGGTATACATCACCCATCCTGGGTCGCCAGAAAATACACTGCTAACAACTCCATTTATACAATTGTCGTGCAAAATACGACGACACATATACTGTGAGTTTCAATACAAATATTGTAGCGTATATAATACGACAATATTCATACTCAAATTATTACAATGTTGTATAAAGTACAGCAGCAAATATTTCAAGTCTCCAAAGGAATATGAGAAGATTTATGTCCTCCTCATTCTAATGGAGTGCATTTTGACGCTTTCAAATTCGAGTTCGCATCACCCTATTTAATTCACCAAATATAACTATTAAATGATGTATAAAATATGTCCCGCACATTTTAAATACTCAGTTCAATTATTATGCCCCACCGTTTCATAATTTGATTAGGATTTCGACTAATTTGAAACACCACTTTATACCCACGTTCTCTCTGCTAGTCTCAGCTATACTTTTATTACCTGAAAGCGGTGGTGAAGTAAAAGGGTGAGCACAAATAACTTAGTAAAGAATATCATGACTTAAGATAATTAAATTAGTAATAGCCTTCATCAATAATAATTCAGATATTTAGAACATATGGTAGAAGATAAAAGTTTTCAACCATAATAGCAGTGGAATCAACAATCCATTAGAAGAGTCAAGTAGAACATAATGTCTACTATCTCCTCTAGATTAAAAGTCCATTGTTAATATTTCATTCATGTAGTACTCATCAACAGTTCTTTGTTATACCCAAGACAAAGAGAACTCTCATCACCTGTCTTCACCTGAACCACCACAGATTATAATTAAATCATAATTCATATTTATAATCAGGTAAATCAATAGTCCATCTTTGCAATACAAGCTTAAGACATACAACTGTAAAATCAATAACGCTGAGACTCAGCTCAATAGTATCACGACCACGAATTATCCATGCACTACGAGCCAAGAAAATTCGTGTTTTCACCAATGGTCATGATTATATCAAATAATCCCTGGTCATATATTAGAGTTTGTGCCTTAGTGGCCAATTATTTGATATAATTGCTTAACATTTCGACATTATGTTTGATTGATTGAATGAATGATATTATTTACTGCGTTATATAAATGTTAACATAATAAAATTCCTTAGAATAGTGATACAAATTATATAGTTTCAAGTATGTGACTTGAACATGAGATTATATAATTACAATTAGTATCATTGCTCTCAAATGTCCCTAGTCGAGTATCATTATTGATGAGACAACAATGATGCATTGAGACTAGTACGTGGATTGACTGATGACCAAATCTCATTGGTCATAAATATATGAGATATTAAGTCAATGCATAGGTACATGTTAGAGAACGATGTGCTAGACAGACCTACCATGAGAATTCTACTGTGACGGCCCCAAAATAGGTATACATCACCTATTCTGAGTCGCCAAATACATGGTACAGAATACAAATACAATCGTTAATATACGACAAGAGAGCTGTGAGTTTTAATACAAATACTGTCTTCTAGACAATATCCACTCTCAGAATAAGTCCTCGTTACATTTATTGTCACACTATTTAACAGAATAGTGAGGACTACTAATACTATCATCTGGTCCATCACTCCATTTTTCGAGTCGTCCCAGCTATATTCTCATTTCCTGAAGAGAACAATGAAAGAAAGGGTGAGCTCAACTAGCCCAGTAAGAAATATTATAACTAAGATAATGCAGAATAAATTATCATTAGCCTTAAACAGTGTTAAACTGATAAATATAACAAACATCAAGTTTAACTGCAGCGGAACAAGCAATCCATTAGAAGAGTCAAGTAGAGAATAAAATCTACTATCTTCTATGATTTAAAAGATTTTTCATGACTTTTATCGCTGAGACTCAACTTAATAAATAATCCACAACATCCCTGCACTACGGCCAAGGATATTCATTAGTATCACAACCACAAATTATCCATGCACCACATCCAAGGATATTCGCGTATTCATCAATGGTCATGATCATGCCAACAATTGTCCATCAATGCACTACGGGCCAATGAGGACTTTTACCACATCATTTGTAACATTACGGTCATGATTATACCGAATAATCCCTGGTCATAATCATACCAAGTCCATCTATGTACTACATGCCACATATGACTTTCAACAAAATATAAACATGAGGATGATGACAATGATATAATAATTCAATAAAACAAGTTCAAGAATTAATTTATCCAGGAACAAATAACGTCCAAATTGTTAACATGATACTGGATGAAGTGCAAATATCAAGGATATTCCACTAATTTCATGGAGTATAAAAGCCAAAACTTTAACCAACTGAGTACAATAAAGAATAGAATAACAAAAGAAATCATCAGGCATGCGATAGACCGCACAGACAGGTTATTCCAACAGAATAATAAATAACGAAACCAGGTCATGCGTAAACGGACCGACAGGATATTCCGACAGAAAAATAGATAATGGAACCAGGTTCGGCGTAAACGCACAGACAGGATATTCCGACAGAATAATAGATAATGGAACCAGGTCCGGCGTAAACGCACAGACAGGATATTCCGACAGAATAATAAATAATGGAACCAGGTCCGACGTAAAACGCACAGACAGGATATTCCAACAGAATAATAAAGAATGGAATAACAGAAGAATTTCACTAAGTATAGGGTAGCCCGCGTATACAGGTTATTCCAACAGAATAATAAATAATGAAATAACAGAAGTTTTCTTCATGAATACAAAAGAAATAATACCCCTTACCGTAAAAGAAACTGAATATAAGAGTAGGAAAGTAGCAGAATACTTTTCTATAATTTCTTTTCTATAGTTTCTTTATAATTTCTCTCTTTAGAGTTTCAGTGAATTCGTAAGAAAATAATGAAGGAATGAACTTCTATTTATAGAAAAATGGACTGCATAGTAACTAACTCATGAACGGTCTAGCTTGATTTACTTTAATCTGACGGTCCATATTTAAAGCAAAATCTTTTAAATAAAATATAATATATTCTATTTATAATCTAATAAAACGAATAACTTTATAAGAGATTTTATTATGCAAACACTATGCATAATAAAATATAATATATTCTAATTATTGTCTAATAAAACAGATAACTTTATAAAAGTATTCTGTTTTATATAAAAAATTTTACTATTAGCCTAATAAAACGAATAACTTTGTAAAAGTATTATGTTTTATATAAAAAGCTTTTCTGTTTTATTACATTAATAATACCAATAAAACAAAACTGAGTGACTTATCACGTAAGCATCAATAATCAATACCGTGTGCTACTATGTAACCACACGTATTACTGTACTTTTACTACCGAGTAGTTCAACAGTATTAATGGTAAAACTTTCGTCGTTATTTTCAATAAAATATTTTTGTCGTTTTCTCAATCCGACAATAATTTTATTGTGAGGTCCACCAATGATTGTGTCGTCGTACGAATATTTCCTGTTAAAACTAATATTCCCCGACCAATCGAATATTATATAACAACTTGCATACTTTGCAAAATTTATAAATATTACCCACAACTATAACATTATATCAATTTCACTCCATAATATTAAAAAATAATATTTATAGTAAATTCATCTTTATTCAAAAAGTTGGGGTCTTACAACCTCCCCTTCTTATGAAATTTTGTCCTCAAAATTAGGGTACGTACCTGGTATATCGAAGAGGTAAGGATACCTTGACTTTATTTCAGATTCTAACACCCAGGTCATTTCCTCAACATCGTGGTTTCTCCACAAAACTTTGACTTGAGGTATAACTTTGGAGCGTAGAATATGTTCCTTCTTATCCAAGATTTGAATAGGAACCTCTTCATACGTTAAATCTTCTGCTATTTCGTCCGATCCTAACTCAATAATGCGATTCGAGTCTTCCACATATTTACGTAACATAGATATGTAAAAAACGTTATGAACACGAGACATACTTGGCGGTAAAGCGAGTCTATAGGCCATAGTTCCTACTCGATCAAAGATTAAAAATGGGCCAATGAATCGAGGATTGAGCTTTTCTCTCTTTTCAAATCTCGTAACTTCTTTCCACGGAGCAACTCGTAACAACACATGATCTCTTATATCAAATTTCACGTCCTTTCGATGAAGATCAACATAACTCTTTTGTTGATCTTGTGAGATTTTTATATGTTGTCGGATCGTTTGAATCTTTTTCGTAGTCATACATACCAACTCCGGTCCCAACAACGTTGCTTCACCTACCTCATCCCAGCATATTGGAGAACGACACTTTCTTCCATACAACGCCTCGAATGGAGCCATGCCAATACTTGCTTGATAACTATTGTTGTAGGAAAACTCCACCAATGATAAAACTTATCCCAACTTCCCTTGAAGTCAAGGACACAGAGTCTTAATAAATATTCAAGAGTTTGAATAGTCCTCTCTGATTGTCCGTCCGTCTGGGGATGATATGTCGAACTAAATCGTAAATCCGTGCCCATACCTTTTTGCAAACTAACTCAAAATCGTGAAGTGAATCTTGTGTCTCGATCAGAAACTATAGATACTGGCATACCATGCAGTCTTACAATCTCGTTTATGTACATACGATCAAGACGTTCAAGTGTATAAGTTTCTCGTATTGGTAAGAAATGAGCAGACTTGGTCAATCTATCAACAATGACCCAAATTGCATCAATGCCTTGAGAAACCTTGGGAAGACCAGTAATAAAATCCATGGTAATGTGCTCCCACTTCCATTCTGGAATTTTAAGTGGTTGCAATGGACCTTTTGGTACTTGATGCTCCGCTTTAACTCGTTGACAAGTTAGACACCTTGAGATAAACAGCGCTATCTCTCTCTTCAATTGCTCCACCAAAATGTATGACGAAGATCACGATACATTTTGGTACTCCCAGGATGGATTACAAACGGTGTGTTGTGCGCCTCCATCATGATTTTATACTTTAAATCAGGGTCGTTAGGAACACAAAGTCTGGAGTTGACTCGAAGTATTCCTTCTTCATCGATTCTTGCTTCTGGCATAACACCTTCTTGCACTTTTTTTCTCATACGCATCAGCTCTAGGTCTGTAGCTTGAGCAGCTTTAACTTTATTAATTAAAGTCGGTTCTACTCGTATATTCGACATCATCACATGGGTCTCTGGAGTCTTTAACTCTATCTCCATCATTTGTAAGTCACACAAAATGGGCCTTTGTGTTGTCAATATTGCACTCGTACCCGCATATGATCTTCTACTCAATGCGTCAGCTACCACGTTCGCTTTTTCAAGATGGTATTGGATGATATGATCATAATCTTTCAACAGTTCAAGCCAACGTCGTTGTCGCATGTTGAGTTCCTTTTGAGTGAAGAAATATTTGAGGTTTTTATGATCCGTAAAGATCTCCACATTCTCCCCATACAAGTAATGCCTCCAAATTTTAAGTGCGAAAACAACAGCTGCTAACTCTAGGTCATAAGTAGGATAATTCCTCTCATATTCTTTGAGTTGTCTTGAGGCATAGGCTTTGACTTTCTCATGTTGCATGAGAACATATCCCAACCCTTTGCCTGAAGCATCACTGTAGATGACAAATCCCTCCGAGCCAGATGGTATTGTCAGAACAGGTGCTGAAATGAGTCTCCTCTTGAGTTCTTGAAAACTCTTCTCACATTCTTCGCTCCAATCGAACTTTGTATCTTTTCGAGTCAGCTGAGTTAATGGAGTAGCGATTCGAGAAAATCCTTCCACGAATCTCCGATAATAACCAGCTAAACAGAGAAAGCTACGTACTTCGGTCACTAATTTAGGTTGCTCCCAGCTTTGAATTGCTTCAATCTTTGTCGGGTCAACAGATATTCCATGACTTGATACTACGTACCCAAGGAATGCTACTTCCTCAAGCCAGAACTTGCATTTCTTCAACTTGGCATAAAGCTTGTATTCACGAAGCTTTTGGAGTGTCAGCCTCAAGTGTTGCTCATGATATTCACGGCTTTTAGAATAAATAAGGATGTTATCAATAAAGACGACCACAAAGTGATCCAAATATTCCTTGAATACTCGGTTCATCATATCCATGAAGGTAGCAGGAGCATTAGTCAATCCAAAAGACATGACTAAGAATTCATAATGCCCGTACCGAGTTCTGAAGGTAGTCTTTGGAATATCCTCAGTTCTAACCTTCAGCTGATGATATCCAGAACGAAGATCGATTTTTGAAAAGAATTGTTCTCCTTGTAACTGGTCAAACAGGTCATCAATACGCGACAATGGGTACCTATTTTTTATGGTGACATGATTCAACTCCCGATAATCAATACAAAGTGGCATACTCCCATCTTTCTTCTTCACGAATAGAACAGGAGCACTCCAAGGAGAAGTACTAGGACGAATAAAGCCAATGTCTAACAATTCCTGCAGTTGGGTCTTTAACTCCTGAAGTTCAATAGGAGTCATTCGATATGGGGCTTTGGAAATGGGTTTTATACCGGGTTTAAGGTCGATACAAAATTTAATTTCACGCTCTGGGGGTAAGCCAGGAAGTTTTTCAGGGAATACGTCAGGAAATTCATTAACAATAGAAATATCATTCAAAACTGAAGTATTTTTGTTTAGATCCGTGACATGAGCTAAGAAAGCTTGACATCCATTTTTCAATAAACGAATAGCTTTATGGCTTGAGATGACAGTGATTGATTTTAATGGTTTGGTTATTTGAATTCGCATAATAGGTTGATTAGGAATATGAAAACTAACAACCTTATGAAAACAATCAATTTTTGCATGATGAGTAGTTAACCAATTAATCCTAGAATTACATCAAATGCAAGTATTTTCAATGAAATAAGATCGACAGGTAATGTGAGGGTACCGATTTGAACCAAACAATATTTATAAACAGTGGATGTAATGAAGGTTTCTCCCAACAGAGTTTTCACAGATAAGTCAAAGTCTAATTTCTCCGGAGTCAAATTTAATCGTTGAGCGCAAATAGGAGAAATAAAAGAATGGGTAGAACTGGTATCAAATAAGGTATAGACTTCGCTAGAGTTTATGATAAGCTTACCCGTGATGACCTCGTTCGGGTTCCTTGCTTTCTGGGAGGTCACAACAAACGCTCTCCCTTGCACTACCGGTTTTGACTTTTCTGAGACGTCCTTTGGTGCCTCCATTCTAGCTAAATTTGTCTTCGGTGAACGACAAAATCGGGCTAAGTGACTTTCTCTTCCACAATTATAACATGCTTTGGATGGCATCGCGCAGTTTGGACTGATGTGTCCCTCCCCTCCGCATTTGAAACATATGATCGGTGGTCGTTCTCCTTCCTTAACAACGGGTGCTGGTGCTGACGTCTTTCCATCATTGTTTAATCACCTCTTTTTAAAATGTCCATTCTTATTGTTTTGGCCCTGATTACCACCGAAGTGGTTACCATTTCAGGCCTGTTGATTCCCTCCACGCTTGTTGTCACCGCTTCGATGACTGCTCTCACTGGTATTATCATTTTGCCGGCTGCTCTCTTTTGGTTGCGTTGACTCGTTATCGCGCTCCATTAACTGAGCCCTATTCACAACATCTGAATACAAACACAGTTTATGAGAAATAAGATGTTGACGTATCTCCGACTTCAAACCTCTTAAAAACATCCGTGTCATTCTCTCTTCATTATCCACCAAGTGGGACGCAAACCGGGACAGCTCGGCAAACTTAGCTTCGTACTACGACACAGTCATATTATTCTGCTCTAACTTGATGAATTCTACCTCCTTCATGTGATGAATACTTTCGGGAAAGTACTTGTCATTGAATAGTTCCTGGAACTTCTCCTAAGACATCTTCAGTGCGGCAGGTTGAGTACGCTTTACAGATTCCCACCAGTAATCTACCTCTGCCCACAACATGAAGGTGGCAAAGGGAACCTTTTGCTCCTCGGAGCATCCCAAGACATCAAATATCTTGTTGATCTGTTTAATTCACGTCTCCGCCTTAAGTGATTTTGGCTCTCCAAAAAACTCCGGTGGTCCCAGTTCTTTTAACTGGTTGGCGGTGACCGTCTGAGAGTTGCCAGTATTTCCACCTGCATTTTGGACAGGAGCCGCTCTCGCCTGTTGTTGCATGAATTGCATAAAGCCTCTGAACATTCCATCATTCATCATTTGGTCAGTGTTGTCGTTTGCATGAGGATTGTCGCCTTCCTGATGCACATTATCCTGATTATTGATATGTGGTGAATCAACGGTCGCCTGTGCTCCATTGCTATTTTCAACATTCTCGGATGTCATTTTCAAATACTGCCACAAAACAAGGGTTAAATAACATATCACATATTATCTCTATACTCTGACCGACCAATTAAATACCAAATAAACTTAGGTAGGTCATACTGGCGAAGGAATTCCCCGTCTCTCCCCTCCTAGTTCTAGTCTCACACCTTAGCCAGGGATCATATCCCTAAGCTCTGATACCAACTGTGACGCCCCCAAAATAGGTATACATTACCTATTCTGAGTCGCCAAATATATGGTACAGAATACAAATACAATCATTAATATACGACAAGATAACTGTGAGTTTTAATACAAATACTGTCTTCTAGACAATATTCACTCTCAGAATAAGTCCTCGTTACATTTATTGTCACACTATTTAACAGAATAGTGAGGACTACTAATACTATCATCTGGTCCATCACTCCGTTTTTCGAGTCGTCCCAGCTATATTCTCATTTCCTGAAGAGAACAATGAAAGAAAGGGTGTGCTCAACTAGCCTAGTAAGAAATATTATAACTAAGATAATGCAGAATAAATTATCATTAGCCTTAAACAGTGTTAAATTGATAAATATAACAAACATCAAGTTTAACTGCAGCGGAACAAGCAATCCATTAGAAGAGTCAAGTAGAGAATAAAATCTACTATCTTCTACGATTTAAAAGGTTTTTCATGACTTTTATCGCTGAGACTCAGCTTAATAAATAATCCACATCATCCCTGCACTACGACCAAGGATATTCATTAGTATCACAACCACAAATTATACATGCACCACATCCAAGGATATTCGTGTATTCATCAATGGTCATGATCATGCCAACAACTGTCCATCAATGCATTACGGGCCAATGAGGACTTTTACCACATCATTTGTAACATTACGGTCATGATTATACCGAATAATCCCTGGTCATAATCATACCAAGTCCATCTATGTACTACAGGCCACAGATGACTTTCAACAAAATATAAACATGAGGATGATGACAATGATATAATAATTCAATAAAACAAGTTCAAGAATTAATTTATCCAGGAACAAATAACGTCCAAATTGTTAACATGATACTGGATGAAGTGCAAATATCAAGGATATTCCACTAATTTCATGGAGTATAAAAGCCAAAACTTTAACCAACTGAGTACAATAAAGAATGGAATAACAAAAGAAATCATCAGGCATGCGATAGACCGCACAGACAGGTTATTCCAACAGAATAATAAATAACGGAACCAGGTCATGCGTAAACGGACCGACAGGATATTCCAACAGAAAAATAGATAATGGAACCAGGTCCGGCGTAAACGCACAGACAGGATATTCCGACAGAATAATAGATAATGGAACCAGGTCCGGCGTAAACGCACAGACAGGATATTCCGACAGAATAATAAATAATGGAACCAGGTCCGACGTAAAACGCACAGACATGATATTCCAACAGAATAATAAAGAATGGAATAACAGAAGAATTTCACTAAGTATAGGGTAGCCCGCGTATACAGGTTATTCCAACAGAATAATAAATAATGAAATAACAGAAGTTCTCTTCATGAATACAAAAGAAATAATACCCCTTACCGTAAAAGAAACTGAATATAAGAGTAGGAAAGTAGCAGAATACTTTTCTATAATTTCTTTTCTATAGTTTCTTTATAATTTCTCTCTTTAGAGTTTCAGTGAATTCGTAAGAAAATAATAAAGGAATGAACTTCTATTTATAGAAAAATGGACTGCATAGTAACTAACTCATGAACGGTCTAGCTTGATTTACTTTAATCTGACGGTCCATATTTAAAGCAAAATTTTTTAAATAAAATATAATATATTCTATTTATAATTTAATAAAACGAATAACTTTATAAAAGATTTTATTATGCAAACACTATGTATAATAAAATATAATATATTCTAATTATTGTCTAATAAAACAGATAACTTTATAAAAGTATTCTGTTTTATATAAAAAATTTTACTATTAGCCTAATAAAACGAATAACTTTATAAAAGTATTATATTTTATATAAAAAGCTTTTCTGTTTTATTACATTAATAATACCAATAAAACAAAACTGAGTGACTTATCACGTAAGCATCAATAATCAATACCGTGTGCTACTATGTAACCACACGTATTACTGTACTTTTACTATCGAGTAGTTCAACAGTATTAATGGTAAAACTTTCGCCGTTATTTTCAATAAAATATTTTTGTCGTTTTCTCAATCCGACAATAATTTTATTGTGAGGTCCACCAATGATTGTGTCGTCATACGAATATTTCCCGTTAAAACTAATATTCCCCGACCAATCGAATATTATATAACAACTTGCGTACTTTACAAAATTTATAAATATTACCCACAACTATAACATTATATCAATTTCACTCCATCATATTAAAAAATAATATTTATAGAAAATTCATCTTATTCAAAAAGTTGGGGTTTTACATTTACGTGGAGCAGTATGCAAAGTGTCATTACCGATTCTCATTATGACAATGATGTAATGGTCCTCCGACCTGAAATCACTATATTACTACACGAAAATTTATGTACTTTGATATCATCAAAGGTCACCTTTAATAGGGTGGACTATAAAGGTGATTATTGGGTACGTCATGAATCGTGTGAGGAATATGAGTAATCTAGATGGAATTTAACCCTCCTATTTATCAGGGGTGATATCCACAGGCCTCTTGATTGAGTAGGACTATGAAATGCATGGTCATGCTCAAATAGTGATTTATTTCATATAGTCTACTCATTGATCAAGAAAAACTCAGATTAAATTATGAAGAGTATGACGCATTCCATGACTCGAGTTTAATCTAGGATATTAAGGTTAAAAGGATTAAATTACATTGAAACATTTGTCACGAAAAGGTTGCATCGAATCATCGATCTTATTATTACTTGGGTAGTAGTGATGCATTACTAGATGCCGCTCACTGTTTATAATTTTATAATATGATTTTAAAATTATTGCCAACGTAATAATAACCTATAGGGCCACACATAGAGAACGTAATTAAAAGGGGATTAATTTAAATTGTAAAGATTTAAATATGTTAATATGATTGATAGTATTTAAATTACGAATTTAAATTAATTGGATAATTTATATATATAGGTATATTAATTAAGTAAGACTTAATTAAGATATATATATATATATATATATATATATATATATATTCGAATTTTATTTTAGGGTTTTGATTAATTCCATTTTAACCGCTATATATATGATATGTAGCAGCCATATTAAAATAATCATTATAACCAAAATCCTAGCCGCTCTTAGAGAGAGACTAGATAGAAACAGTTTTGAAAAGGAAAAATCCTTATCCTCGTGGCTAGTACCGTAGTTCCTTTTATTGCAGATCGTACGACGATTCGTGGGGCGTTCGTGTGGATACCGTAGAGGCGCGATTCGTTTGGATTGCGTTGGAGATTCGAGCGTATCAATTCTATTTCATAATCGGTATAATTTCTAACCATTGAGTTAATTTGTTTTTCGCATGGATCCTGTTTTAGGGTTTTGAAATTGCCTTTAAATTGGTTTATTTCCGTTGCGTTTTATGTGCCGAAACCCTACATCATATTCATGCCAATCAACAGTTCATTTATGCACAACTGGCCAAAGATGACTTTTACCACATCATTTATAACATTACGATCATGATTATACTGAATAATCTCCGGTCATAATCATACCAAGTTCATCTATGCACTACGGGCCAAAGATGACTTTTACCATATTATTTGTAACTTTACGGTCATGATTATACCGAATAATCTCTGGTCATAATCATAGCAAGTTCACTATGCACTACGGGCCAAAGATGACTTTTACCACATCATTTGTAACATTACGGTCATGATTATACCAAATAATCTCTGGTCATAATCATACCAAGTCCATCTATGCACTACTGGCCAAAGATGACTTTCAACACAATATAAGCATGAGAATGATGACAATAATATATATAATGAATAAACATAAATAATCAGAATATTAAGATAACATAGATCTTAGTGATTTTCAACTTAATTATCCAGAGTCCAAATTGATAACATAATAATAGATGAATTACAAACTATTAAGGATATTCTAATCCTTTCAGAACTTTTCACCATTTAATGATAAACTGAATAAACGAATAATAATATCTTACCATAATATGGAGTATGAAAGAAAATGATATTCTTTTTACTATAAAAATTATACCCCCTTACCACAATAATGATATCCCTTACCTTAACATGTGACTTGATTCTATTTTCTGTGAAATTGATCAACTTAAATAATGTTTGCATTTCTTATCTACACTCGGAGTAACATTACACTCAATAGAAAAACTCACAATATTATACTCACAATATTGTAGTAAAAGAATTTTGTAATTTTTATGTAGTGATGATGTGTGTTTAGTTGCTCAACAAGGCAACCTATTTATACTAAAAATTTAGTAAACAACTAGCACATCCGCTTTGACAAAATAATCAAATGAGGTATATAATAATGGTAGTGGAATTTATGGTCCTACCGAGAAAATTAAACCAACTTGTACACGTTTTAACAAAATTTGTTCAATAATAGAGTTGTGATCCATACTACTTTAGAAAAAGTAGAGTGTCGGCAAATACTGCTAAACTTACTTTTGTAAAAAAAAAATAATTGAACAAACATCTGTATATCATACTTATCTTTAATCAACACCTTTTATTCATCAATTATTTACACATCTTCAATCTTTCAACAATTATTTATAATTATTAACATATACTCATACTACTTCCAACTGATATAATTATATCATATCAAATAATATGAGTCACTGTGCAATAACTACTGTGATAATTATTGAATAAAAGACTGAGTGACTTCTTACGTAATTAAGAATCAATAATATGAATCACTGTGCAATAATTACTGTGACAATTATTGAATGAAATACATGGTGACTTCTTACGTAAGAATCAAATCAATACTTTACTATAAATAATTTAAATTCTATTAAAAGTAGGGATCAACACCAAATCATATTTATCTCAAATAACATATAAACCAACTTATAATTCATTATTCATTCAAGTTATCTTTATTTATCGCATAAAATTATTATTCATATCCCAAAACTTTAGAAGTGAATAATAAAACTTGAGAAATCTAAAACCTCATATATGACAATCCGCTATTATGATATTATCACCATTTTTACTTTAACAAAAATATTATTTTTATTTTTATCATAACTCATTTGTTACTTGTGCGTTTACATCCCGACATCTCATGAGCTTACCAACACTTCTAAAATATTTAAAATAGTATTATGAACTTTTCAAAAAAATTTCTTATTTTTCAAATTATCCAACAATTTTCAATAATTATTTCTATTTATAAAAACTATCATTTAATAGCTTCAAAATAGAAATACTAACTCCACATATTTTTATATCCTTAAAACATCATCAATATTAATCTTACATTATTATAATATTTTTCACCAGAATTCATTATTTTCCACAATTCATAGAGTTTTCTATGAATTTCCTCTATTTTTAAACTAACCATAAATAGCTTAAAAATACAATAAATATTTCTGTTATTCAATAATATTTCCAAAACTATCCAGAAATTATAAAATAATATTATAAGATTTTTTTCACCAAGTTTCATAATTTTTCATCATTCATATAATATTCTATGAATTTCTTCTATTTTTAAACTAACTATAAATAGCTTAAAAATACAATAATTACTTCTGTTTTTCAATAATTCATAAAAAAGTTACAGAAATTCTAAAATGATATTATAAGCATTCTGTAAAAATATCTCAGCCCAAATAATTTTTCTGATAATTTAATTATAAACTCCAATATTCAGAAATTTTAATAATTCATAATAATTATCCTTTTATCAGAAAAATAAGGATCTTATGCCTTTTTTATGTAAAATTTAATTATCTACAACTTTGTAAAAGAAATTTTTTCAAAATTTTGACTCTTACACAGAGAAATAGTCTTACCGAAAATTTCGCTACAAAATTTCTAGATCAGTCACCTCCTTAAATTCATAACAAATCATACGTAAATCTTTAACGGTTCAAAATTTGTGGACATGTACTCAGCTTATATATGTATAACATATTCGAAAATCACAATGATTCAACGGTCGGATTAAAAATTATAACTCACGCAATATAGCTTAATAAAACAAATTTTTCGGACTATAAGTCCTTCGGACCAGTTTTACTCAAACTGTCACCATGAAAAATCCACAAAGAATTTTTTGGGTGATTTAAATTTTTGCATTTAGCTTACTTACAGGACTTTCTTTTGATATATGACTCATTTTCTAACTCATTATACACAAAGAGTTATGGATTTTACAAAATCAAGTAGTAAACTAATTTTTCTGAAAATTTCCAGATTTTATTCTTCTTTTGATTTCTAAATTTCTCTCATTTGATTCATGTTTATGCAAGTTTAAATCATCTCAACAAGCACATACATAAATATGTACCCATAAAATCTATAAATCTAATAATAGATCAAAGATAAAAAAAATATCTTTTTAATTTCTCCTTCTCCTTCTTCTTCTTTCTCTTTTCTCTCTCTCTCTCTCTCTCTCTCTATCTTTCCTGCTGAATATTGGTGTAAGACCCCGAATTTTATGAAATAAAAATATTCAATTTTTTTCTTATAATTACTATTCAGTAAATGGTTAAATTGATAAAAGTTAAGGGTGATATATGAAATTTTTTTCAAAATACGCAAGTGGTTATAAAATATTCATTGTTGTCGGGGAATATTCGTACGACGGCACAGCCATTTGTGGGCCCCATAACAGAATAACTGTCGGATAAAAAAAATGACAAATTTGAATTTTTATAAATAACGGCGTAATCGTTACCGTTAACACTGTTGAAATACCTGGTGGTTAAAATACAGTAATACGCGTAGTTGCACAGTAGCACACGGTATTGCACATTATTTTTTTCAATTATTGATTCTTACGTAAGAAGGCACTACTCAATAATTGTTACAGTAATTACTGTTCAATATTTTATTTTATTGAATCAATAATTGCTGCGTTGATATTTTATATTATTGTTGTTTCAATAATTGTCACTGCACAGTATTTCCCATTATCAGATCAATAATTCATATTATTTGAATAATATTATTAGATAACATTATTGGCAATGTCTAGAAAGTTCTGTCAAAGAGAGGTTTGATCACCTAATTGCGCGCCAATAAGGAAAAATCCTTATCGAAAAGCCCCCTCTTTCCTGAGAACTGCCTGGTTGTCATTATTGTGATTCTGTAATATTATTTGTGAATAATTAATTATTGATCTATATGATAATGAAATATTTATTTGATGTGGATATAAATGATGGATTTATTTATGTGGTTATAAATGAAGGAATTAATATTGAGGTATTTTATCAGTATTTTGTCGGATTGGAGGTATTAAAAGTCAAATCAGTGTTCTTACAGCTTTATTGTGTGAGTTATAATTTTTAATCTGACCGTTGGATCGTTGTGATTTTTGGATATGTTATACATATATAAGTTGAGTATATGTCCACAAATTTTGAACCGTTAAAAATGAACGAATGATTTGTTATGAATTTTAAGAGATGACTGATTTGAAAATTAGGTTTATAAATAATTTTGGTGGAAAATTCTTAAATTGAGTGGGCCCCACTTGTGGTTGGTGAAGAAATGTGCTGAATTTTATTTTAAATATGGTGGGTGGCAATAGCAGCAGGTAAAGCCATCAGGTAGCAGGTCAAGTCTGCTTCGGCGTGCTAACATTTTCCTATAAATAGAGGGCTAAGTTAGAATTGAAAATCACACTAGAATTCATAAGTTTTCTCTCTTTTTCTCTCTAGATTATCGAGTGTATTTTGTGAGTATTTAGATACTTGGTGAGTTGCTATTCATTAGTGCAAGTTTTCTTCAGCGTCATATCCGATATCCAGTCAAAAGTGCTGCTCTTTTGAGGTAAGGGATAATAAGGGATTTTAAGAGTTATTATATTTTTTTGTTCGTACTTCTTCTGACCTTCAGAAAATTCTGGAAAAATTTGAAATGATATTTTGATGAGTTTTATTGATTGTGTCCAAAAATGGTGATTTTTGGATGTATAAATTAAGAGTTATAAATTTTATGAGAAAAGACTATTTTAAAAGTAATCGCTTATAACTCATTGTGGTTAACTCTAAAATTGACGAAATTTTTATTGGAAGTATATATATATATATAATATCAGTGTACTCTGTGAATTTTGAAATATTTGGATAAAAGTACAATTTATGATAAATGTCTAAATATTCAGCGGTTTTGGCCATATGAAAAATAGTAAATGAGTTTTAAAAATTCATGGAAAAATATATGTTCAATATGGGACTATATTCTGCTAAATCGCAGAAAAGAAAAATTGTTTACATTGATTTGGTATTTTTCATGAAAAGGGACTAGTTATGAGTAAATGAATTAAATATGTTATGTGAAGTAAGAAAATTTGAAAATAGGATTTTATGGCTTGAGAATCCTATATGAGGTATATGCAGATTTTTGATGAGGATTTTGGTTATTAGTGATGAAATCTTATGAGTTTGGCATTTTAGAATGATTAAATGCATTATTTTAGTAAAGTGTAAACAATTAAAATAAAGTGCTTATAAGTTTAAGAAATGTTATTCTTTCAATATCATTATACCGAAATATTGGTATGAATTTTATTGTGGAATTTCTACCTTTTTGTGTCGGGGTTACTATTCATGAGTTACTATTCACGAGTTACTATTTACGATAAAATTGGTTTCTTTTTCTAATCAAATTATAGTTGATTTATGAATATTAATCTTGAAATTAATTCCATATTTTGATCATATTATTTTTATTTTCATATATAACATTTTTATAATTCTGATGTTGAAATTCTCTTTCACTTGAGTGTAAAGATAGGTAGATTATTGATATGATCATGACTTTGAGTTCTCTTTGGCCAGTAGTGCAAAGTTGAATTATTGACTGGTATGATCATGACCATTGAATTTATAATTGAATATCTTTAGCTTAAGTGCAAAGGTGAAATGATCAACATGGTTATAATTATTGTTTATATAAATTCTGAAATGATTATATATTTCTTTGAGATATTAATATATTTGGCCTGTAGTGTAAATATGAACTGTTGATGAATATATTTGGCCTGTTGTGCAAATATGAACTGTTGAAGAATATCTTTGGCCTATAGTGCAAAGATGAATTGTTGATGAATATCTTTGGCCCATAGTGCAAAGATGACCTGTTGTTTAATATCTTTGGCCAGTAGTGCAAAGATGAACTGATGACGAATATCTTTGGTCCGTAGTGTAAAGATGAAGTTATTAGTATGATTATGAACAGGAACTTTGATTTGGTATAACTATGATCTTTGATATTTCAGGTAAAGACATGTGATGAAAATTATCTTCGTCCTGGGTGCGAAGAGGAATTTAGAATCACAATTATGATTATGAGTTATTCATATATTTGTGGACCAGAACTGTTGATTGATGTTACAGGGATAAAACATTGTTGGTGAATTTTTAACATGGTTAAGATAATAGACTTTATGGTCTATTTGACTCTTCTAATGGATTGCTCGTTCCGCTGCAACTAGGGTTGAAATTTTTTATCATCTACCATATGTTCTAAATCTCTGATTTATTACTGTTGAAGGCTATCGATAATTTATTTATCTTTAGTCATAATATTCTTTACTGAGCTAGTTGTGCTCACCCTTCTGTTTCACAATTCATTTCAGGTAATAAGAGTGTAGCTGGGTCGAGCGGGGATAACAGAGGAATAGAACGGTGGTAATCATTTAGTAGTTATATTTGGTGAATCAAATAGGATGAGGCGAACCCAACGTTGGAAGGGTGTTTTGTCACTATCATACAAGATGTCTAATGACATACAACCTCGTGTCATCATAAGACACGGTTGTGCACATCCACTTGCTGAGTATATCTACGAGCACTACCTATATAATCTTGGTGTTTGTTTGAAGTATAATTCTCAATTGGAGATAGTGGAGATTATGATATGTCAAGAAAAGACCTACCGTTGGAAAGAATATGATAGTAATCTTCTCGTTTTTCTTTGGGGTCTATTGGGTCAACCAAAGATAATTCTGTGGACATATGATATTTATAATAACCTAGACGCATGGCCTCCCATGTACGAAAGTTTCCTTAAGCACTTCCCAAAGATTTTAATTTCTAAAACAGTTTTTGACTATACCTTTATGTAAGATGTCATGGTGACGTGCTACCCAAGTTGGTGTCAAGAGTCACACTGGATATATATATTTGTATCAAAGCTCACATCACATGAGTTGTTGTATTTTGTACGACAATTGTTGTAATAAAGTTGTTATTTTCTGTACCATGTATTTGGCGACTCAGAATGGGTTGGATGGAATGGACCTATTTTGGGGATGTCACAGTTGGTATCAGAGCTATAAGTAAAGAGCCCCGAGCCTCTCGCTGGTGACTTCCTTGTGTGGGATGCACCGAAGCCAGACTCTCCGTAGGGGACGCCGTTCTGTGGTGGCAAACTGATAGGTACCACTGTGAGGTGCTATCCACGGTTGGGACATGAGTCACAGTTGATATCAGAGCTTAGGGATATGGTCTCTAGCGGGATCGGGGAATATAACTAGGAGGGGAGAGATGAGTAAATCCTTCGCTAGTGTGTCTTACCTAAGCTTATTTATTGGTCAGTCATAATATCGGGATATTATGTGATATGTTAATTTGTTCAATTAACCCTTATTTTGAAGCTGTATTCTAGAATGATATCTGAAATACAGGAGATGAGCAATGGAGAGATCATGAGGACAGGGAAGATGGAATCTGAAATGAAAGTAAGGTATTCTCAACTCTTTAAAATACCAGGTACGTATATTTCGGGGACGAAATTTCATAAGGAAGGGAGATTGTAAGACCCCGAATTTTATGAAATAAAAGTATTCAATTTTTTTATTATAATTACTATTCAGTAAATGGTTAAATTGATAAAAGTTAAAGTTAAGGGTGATATATGATTTTTTTTTTCAAAATACGCAAGTGGTTATAAAATATTCATTTTTGTCGGAGAATATTCGTACGACGGCACAACTATTTGTGGGTCCCATAACAGAATAACTGTCGGATGAAGAAAATGACAAATTTGAATTTTTATAAATAACGGCGTAATCATTACCGTTAACACTGTTAGAATACCTGGTGGTTAAAATACAGTAATACGCGTAGTTGCACAGTAGCACACGGTATTACACAATATTTTTTTTAATTATTGATTCCTACGTAAGAAGGCACTACTCAATAATTGTTACAGTAATTACTATTCAATATTTTATTTTATTGAATCAATAATTGCTGCGTTGATATTTTATATTATTGTTGTTTCAATAATTGTCACTGCACAGTATTTTCTATTATCAAATCAATAATTCATATTATTTGAATAATATTATTAGATAGCATTATTGGCAATGTCTAGAAAGTTCTGTCAAGGAGAGGTTTGGTCACCTAATTGCGCGCCAATAAGGAAAAATCCTTATCGAAAAGCCCCCTCTTTCCTGAGAACTGCCTGGTTGTCATTATTGTGATTCTGTAATATTATTTGTGAATAATTAATTATTGATCTATATGATAATAAAATATTTATTTGATGTGGATATAAATGATGGATTTATTTATGTGGTTATAAATGAAGGACTTAATGTTGAGATATTTTATCAGTATTTTGTCGGATTGGAGGTATTAAAAGATCAAATCAGTGTTCTTACAACTTTATTGTGTGAGTTATAATTTTTAATCTGACCGTTGGATCGTTGTGATTTTTGGATATGTTATACATATATAAGTTGAGTATATGTCCACAAATTTTGAACCGTTAAAAATGAACGAATGATTTGTTATGAATTTTAAGAGGTGACTGATTCAAAAATTAGGTTTATAAATGATTTTAGTAGAAAATTCTAGAATTGAGTGGGCCCCACTTGTGGTTGGTAAAAAAATATGCTGAATTTTATTTCAAATGTGGTGGGTGGCAATAGTAGCAGGTAAAGCCATCAGGTAGCAGGTCAAGTTTGCTTCGGCGTGCTAACATTTTCCTATAAATAGAGGGCTAAGTTAGAATTGAAAATCACACTAGAATTCATAAGTTTTCTCTTTAGATTATCGAGTGTATTTTGTGAGAATTTAGATACTTGGTGAGTTGCTATTCATCAGTGCAAGTTTCCTTCAGCGTCATATCCGATATCCAGTCAGAAATGCTGCTCTTTTGAGGTAAGGGATAGTAAGTGATTTTAAGGGTTATTATGTTTTTTAGTTCGTACTTCTTCTGACTTTCAGAAAATTTTGAAAAAATTTGAAATGATATTTTGATGAGTTTTATTGATTGTGTCCAAAAATGGTGATTTTTGGATGTATAGATTAAGAGTTATGAATTTTATGAGAAAAGACTATTTTAAAAGTAACCGCTTATAACTTATTGTGGTTAACTCCAAAATTGATGAAATTTTTATTGGAAGTATATCTATATAATATCAGTGTACTCTGTGAATTTCAGAATTTTTGGATAAAAGTACAATTTATGATAAATGTCTAAATATTCGGCGGTTTTGGCCATATGAAAAATAGTAAATGAGTTTTAAAAATTTTGGAAAAAATATATGTTCAATATGGGACTATATTCTGCTAAATCCCAGAAAAGAAAAATTGTTTACATTGATTTGGTATTTTTTATAAAAAGGGACTAGTTATGAGTAAATGAATTAAATATGTTATGTGAAGTAAGAAAATTGTAAAATAGGATTTTATGGTTTGAGAATCCTATATGAGGTATATGCAGATTTTTGATGAGGGTTTTGGTTATTGGTGATGAAATCTTATGAGTTTGGCATTTTAGAATGATTAAATGTATTATTTTAGTAAAGTGTAAACAATTAAAATAAATTGCTTATAAGTTTAAGAAATGTTATTCTTTCAATATCATTATACCGAAATATTGGTATGGATTTTATTGTGAAATTTCTACTTTTTTTGTGTCGTGGTTACTATTCATGATTTACTATTTACGGGTTACTATTCTTGAGTTACTATTCACGAGTTACTATTCACGACAAAATTGGTTTCTTTTTCTAACCAAATTATAGTTGATTTATGAATATTACTCTTGAAATTAAATCCATATTTTGATCATATTGTTTTTATTATCATATATAACATTTTTATAACTCTGATGTTGAAATTCTCTTTCACTTGAGTGTAAAGATGGGTAGATTATTGGTATGATCATGACTTTAGGTTCTCTTTGGCCAGTAGAGCAAAGTTGAATTATTGACTGGTGTGATCATGATCATTGAATTTATAATTGAATATCTTTAGCTTAAGTGCAAAGGTGAAATGATCAACATGGCTATAATTATTGTTTATATAAATTCTAAAATGATTATATATTTCTTTGAGATATTAATATATTTGGCCTGTCGCGCAAATATGAACTGTTGATGAATATATTTGGCCTGTTGTGCAAATATGAACTGTTGAGGAATATCTTTGGCCTGTAGTGCAAAGATGAATTGTTGATGAATATCTTTGGCCCGTAGTGCAAAGATGACCTGTTTTTGAATATCTTTGGCCAGTAGTGCAAAGATGAACTGGTGATGAATATCTTTGGCTCGTAGTGCAAAGATGAAGTTATTAGTGTGATGATGAACAGGAACTGTGATTTGGTATAACTATGATCTTTGATGTTTCAGGTAAAGACATGTGATGAAAATTATCTTCGTCCTGGGTGCGAAGAGAAATTTAGAATCACAATTATGATTATGAGTTATTCATATGTTTGTGGACCAGAACTGTTGATTGATGTTACAGGGATAAAACATTGTTGGTGAATTTTTAATATGGAGAAGATAATAGACTTTATGGTCTATTTGACTCTTCTAATGGATTGCTCGTTCCGCTGCAACTATGGTTGAAATTTTTTATCATGTACCATATGTTCTAAATCTCTGATTTATTACTATTGAAGGCTATTGATAATTTATTTATCTTTAGTCATGATATTCTTTACTGGGCTAGTTGTGCTCACCCTTTTGTTTCACAATTCCTTTCAGGTAATAAGAGTGTAGCTGGGTCGAGCGGGGGTAACAGAGGAATAGAATGGTGGTCATCATTTAGTAGTTATATTTAGTGAATCAAATAGGATAAGGCGAACCCAACGTTGAAAGGGTGTTTTGTCACTATAATACAAGATATCTAATGACATACAACCTCGTGTCATCATAAGACACGGTTGTGCACATCCACTTGCTGAGTATATCTACGAGCACTACCAATATAATCTTGGTATTTGTTTGAAGTATAATTCTCAATTGGAGACAGTGGAGATTATGATATGTCAAGAAAAGACCTACCATTGGAAAGAATATGATAGTAATCTTCTCGTTTTTCTTTGGGGTCTATTGGGTCAACCAAGGATAATTCTGTGGACATATGATATCTATAATAACCTAGACGCATGACCTCCCATGTACAAAGGTTTTCTTGAGCACTTCCCAAATATTTTAATTTCTAAAACAGTTTTTGACTATACCTTTATGTAAGATGTCATGGTGACGTGCTACCCAAGTTGGTGTCAAGAGTCATAGTGGATATATATATTTGTATCAAAGCTCACAACACATGAGTTGTTGTATTTTGCACGACAATTGTTGCAATAAAGTTGTAGTTATTTTCTGTACCATGTATTTGGCGACTCAGAATGGGTTGGATGGAATGGACCTATTTTGGGGATGTCACAATTGGCGTGGGAGAATAATTGAGGTGGGAGTCTACTGATTCTTTCTCTCCTTTTTATCCTTTTTCCCTTCCTCTATCTTTTCTCCCTTAATTTCCACAAATCAAAAATGATGTGCAGAAGTTTATGACATTAATTGTCCCATTCTTCTTAATTGATGATATTATGGTCAATTAAAACTATCCCACATGTTAGGCACCTCCCCCATGACCCACAATTTTAATATGTCCTCTTTTAATTACTCATTTATCCGATTAATTGTTCATTTGATCATTTATCAATTTAACATTTACTAAATAGAATAATAATTATAAGAAAATTGAATACTTTCATTTCATAAAATTTGGGGTCTTACATATGTAGCATATATATGTGAAAAATGTGACGCCCCCAAAATAGGTATACACAATCCATTCTGAGTCGCCAAATACATGGTACAAAATTTAAATATAAATTTCATTTATACAATACGACAAAACGTAGCTGAGAGTTTTAACACGAATATTGTCTAGTAGACAATATCCAAACTCAAATGGAGTCCTCATTACAATTATTATCACACTATTTTATAGAATAGTGAGGACTACTATAGCCACCATATTGGACCATCACTCCATTCCCCGACTAGTCCCAGTTATATTCTCATTTTCTAAAGAGAACAATGAAAGAAAAGGGTGAGCTCAACTAGCCCAGTAAAGAATATTATGACTAAGATAATGCAGAATAAATTATCCTTAATCTTCAACAGTATAAAAACTGATAGAATACAGTAGACAACAAGTTTAACTGCAACGGAACAAACAATCCATTAGAAAAGTCAAGTAGGGCATGATATCTACTATCTTCTATGATTTAAAAGTTCATCATCAATATTTTATCTCTGTAACACATCTCAATAAATAATCCATATCACCGAATTATCCATGCACTACGGGCCAATAATATTCGTTAGTATCACATCCATGAATTATCTATACACTACGGGCCAAGGATATTCGTTATTATCACCAGTGGTCATGATCATGCCAAACAACTATCCATCAATGCACTACGGGCCAATGAGGACTTTTACCACATCATTTATAACATTACAGGTCATGATTATACTGATACATAATTCATGGTCATAATCATACCAATCAACAGTCCATCTATGCACTACGGGCCAAAGATGACTTTCATCACAATATAAGCATGAGGATGATGACAATGATATAAGAATTCAATTAAGTGAGATTAAGGATAAATTTTAAAGATTTATAATTCAATTTATCTAGACTTCAAGAATATCCAAATTGTCAACATGATAACTGCTCTGTGGAGTAAAATTCAAGAATAATATTCATGTATCAAAAATAATTTGGACAAAAAAGAAATCATTTTTTGTCGTGAATAGTACCCCTGGTGAATAGTACCTGAGTGAATAGTATCCCGTGAATAGTACCCCGACATAAAAAGATTAAAACTTAATAAAATACTCAGAAAAATATTTCTGTGAAACAATACTAGATGAAACGTAAATTTTAAGGATATTCTACTAATTTCAAGGAGAGCAATACTTATCAAAATAAGTGTAGAATTAGGAATATGAAACGAAATAATATTACTTACTTACTACATAGTATGAAAGAAAATATTATTTCTTATGAATATTGAATAAAAATAATATCCCTTACCTTAGTAGGAGATTGGATACTGCAATAGTGTAGTAACAGAATACTCTTCTTCTTTCTCTCTGATTCTCTCTTTATAGCTTTCTCTTGTAAGTCTTAGTGAATTGGTGAGAATGAAAGAAGAAATAAGCTTCTATTTATAGAAGATTTCTAGCTTAGCCCTTGCAATGTGAAGAGGCAAGTGGCTTGATGACTGGTAATGTGAAAAGAAAAGTGATTTGACGCCTGTAATGTGAAAATGCAAGTGGTTTGACGCCTGTAATGTGAAACGACAAGTGGTTTGACGCCTGTAATGTGAAACGACAAGTGGTTTGATGTCTGGTAAAGGAAAGTACTATTGGCGAAAATGACTCTTAGATGATGACATATGGGTCCCATATAATAAACCAAACTTACAACAAACGTCTCATAACAGACTTCTTATTTATATCAAAGATTGGATAATTATTTACCACAAATCACTTTATCTTCAATAAACAAATTTTTAATCTTTTAATAATTATTCAACATTAATATTATAACTCACAATATTGATAACCAGATCATTCACAAGAAAGAGGGGGCTTTTCGATAAGGAATTCTCCTTATTGGCGAGCAATTAGGTGACCAAATCCCTTTCCTCGACAGAACTTTCTAGACATTGTTAATAATGTAAATAATAATACGAATAATTTTGTCGTCTCAATTATTGATTTAATAGTATAAAATATTGTGCATGTGATACTGTGACAATAATTGAATCAATAATATGAGATACTATGCAACAACTACTGTTGCAATAATTGAATAAAATTGAGTGACTTCTTACGTAAGCATCAATAATTAGAGACACTGTACAATACCGTGTGCCACTGTGCAATAATGTGTATTACTGCTCTTTTATCACCGGGTATTTCAACAGTTTAACGGTAAAAGTTTTATCGTTATTATATGAAAATATTATCTTTGTCGCTTTCTATATCTGACAGTTAATCCATTGTGGGGTCCACCAATGATTGTGCCGTCGTACGGATATTCCTCGACAAAAAGAATATTCTCCAACCAAACGAATATTTTATGACAACTTGCTTAATTTGTAAAAATTTGCACATATCACCTATAACTATAACATTATATCAAATTAACACCTTATTATTCAAAATAATATTTAGAGAAAATTCAATATTTATTCATAAAAAATTGGGGTCTTACAAGCTCCCCTCCTTATGAAATTTTATCCTCGAAATTGATGTACGTACCTGGTGTGTCGAAGAGGTGAGGATACCTTATTTTCATTTCAGATTCTAACCCCAGGTTATTTCCTCAATATCGTGGTTTCTCCATAAAACTTTGACTTGAGGTATAACCTTTGAGCGTAGAATATGTTCCTTCTTATCCAAGATTTTAACAGGTACCTTTTCATACGTTAAATCTTCTGCTATCTCGTCTGGTTCTAATTCAATAATGTGATTCAGGTCTTCCACATATTTATGTAACATTAATATGTGAAAAACGTTATGAACACGAGACATACTTAGAGGTAAAGCGAGTCTATAGGCTACAGTTCCTACTCGATCGAGGATTTCAAATGGGCCAATGAATCGAGGATTGAGCTTTTCGCTCTTTTCAAATCTCGTAACTCCTTTCCATGGAGCAACACGTAACAATACATGATCTCCAACATTAAATTACACCTCCCTTCGATGAAGATCAACATAACTCTTTTGTTGATCTTGTGAGGTTTGTATACGTTGCCAGATTATTTAAATCTTTTCCGTTGTCATGCGTACCAATTCCGATCCCAACAACGTTTCTTCATCTATCACATCCCAACATACTGGAGAATGACACTTTCGTCCATACAATGCCTCGAATGGAGCCATGCCTATACTTGCTTGATAATTGTTGTTGTAGGAGAATTCCACTAATGGCAAATACTAGTCCCATCTTCCTTTGAAGTCTAGGACATAGAATTTTAATAGATCTTCAAGAGTTTGAATAGTCCTCTCCGACTGCCCGTCCTTCTGAGGATGATATGCAGAACTGAATCGTAAATTCGTGCCCATAGTTTTCTGTAAACTAACCCAAAATCGTAAAGTAAATCTTGGGTCTCGGTCAAAAACTATGGATACTGACATACCATGCAGTCTTACGATCTCATTTATGTATGTACGAGTAAGACGTTCAAGTGAATAAGTTTCTCGTATAGGTAAGAAATGAGCAAACTTGGATAATCTATCAGCAATGACCCAAATTGCATCTATGCCTTGAGAAACCTTGGGAAGACCAGTAATGAAATCCATGTTAATGTGCTCCCACTTCTATTCTGAAATTTTAAGTGGTTACAATGGACCTTTTGGCACTTGATGCTCCGCCTTGACACATTGACAAGTTAAACACCTTGAGATAAACTCCGCGATCTCTCTTTCCATATTGCTCCACCAAAATGTATGTCGAAGATCACGATACATTTTGGTACTTCCAGAATGGATTACAAACGGTGTGTTGTGTACCTCCATCATGATTTTATACTTTAAATCAGGGTCGTTAGGACCACAAAGTCTAGAGTTAACTTGAAGTGTTCCTTCTTCATCGATTCTTGCTTCTGGAATAGCACCTTCTTGTTCTTTCTTCCTCATACGCATCAGCTCTAGGTTTGTAGCTTGAGCAGCTTTAACTTTATCGATTAAAGTCGGTTCTTTGTATATTTACTATCATCACGTGGGTCCCTGGAGTCTTTAACTCAATCTCCATCCTTTGCAAGTCATACAAAATGGGCCTTTACGTTGACAATATCGCACTCGTACCCGCATATAATCTTCTACTCAACGCGTCAGCTACCACGTTCGCTTTTCCAGGATGGTATTGAATGGTATGATCGTAATCTTTCAACAGCTCGAGCCAACGTCGTTGCCGCATGTTGAGTTCCTTTTGGGTGAAGAAATATTTGAGGCTTTTATGATCCGTATAGATCTCCACCTTCTCCCCATACAGGTAATGTCTCCAAATCTTTAGCGCGAAAACGACTGCTACCAACTCTAGATCATGAGTAGAATAATTCATCTTATATTCTTTGAGTTGTCGTGAGGCATAAGCTATGACTTTTCCATGTTGCATGAGAACACATACTAAACCTTTGCCTGAAGCATCGTCGTAGATGACAAATCCCTCCGAACCAGATGGTATTGTCAGAACAGGTTCTGAATGAGTCTCCTCTTGAGTTCTTGCAAACTCTTCTCACATTCCTCGATCCAACTGAATTTTGTATCTTTTCGAGTCAGCTAAGTAAATGGAGTAGCAATTCGAGAAAATCCTTCCACGAATTTTTGATAACAACCAGCTAAGCCCAAAAAGTTACGTACTTCGGTTGCTCCCAACTTTGTATTCCTTCAATCTTCGCCGGGTCAACTGATATTTCATGATTCGATATCACGTGCCCAAGGAATACTACTTCTTCAAGCTAGAACTCACATTTCTTCAACTTGGCGTATAACTTGTTTTCATGAAGGTTTTGGAGTATCAGCCTCAAGTGTTGCTCATGATCTTCACGAATTTTGGAGTAAATGAGGATGTCATCAATAAAGACAACCATAAAATAATCCAAATATTCCTTGAATACTATGTTCATCATATCTATGAAGGCAGCAGGAGCGTTAGTCAATCCAAAAGACATGACTAGGAATTCGTAATGCCCGTACCGAGTTCTAAAAGCAGTATTTGGAATGTCATTAGTTTTAATTTTTAACTGATGATATTCGGAACGAAGATTGATTTTTGAAAAGAATTTGGCACCTTGCAACCGGTCAAACAGGTCATCAATGCGAGGTAACAGGTATCTATTTTTCACGGTGACATGATTAACCTCCTGATAGTTAATGGAAAGTCGCATACTTCCATCTTTCTTCTTTACGAATGGAATAGGAGCACCCCAAGGAGATGTACTAGGACGAATGAAATCGATGTCTAACAACTCCTACAGTTGGGTTTTTAACTCCTGAAGTTCAATAGGAGCCATTAAATATGGGGTTTTAAAAATGGGTTTTGTACTGGGTTCAAGGTCAATACAAAACTCGATTTCATGCTCTGGGGTTAGGCCATGAAGTTTTTCGGGGAATACGTTAGAAAATTTATTAACGATAGAAATATCATTCAAATCTGACGTATTTCTGTTTAAATCTGTGACATGGGCTAAGAAAGCTTAACATCCATTTTTCAATAAACGAATGACTTTACGGCTTGATATGACAATGATTGACTTTAGTGGTTTGGTTGCTTGAATTCGCATAATAGGTTGGTTAGGAATATGAAAACTAACAACCTTACGAAAATAATCAATTTTAGCATGATGAGTAGTTAACCAATCAACCCCTAAAATCACATCAAATACAAGTATTTTCAAAGAGATAAGATCTACAGGTAATGTGAGGGTGCCGATTTAAATCAAATAAGATTTATAAACAGTGGATGTAATGAAGGTTTCTCCCAACGGAGTTTCAACAGATAAGTCAAAGTTTAATTTCTCTATAGTCAAATTTAAACTTTGAGTGCAAGTAGGTGAAATAAAAGAATAGGTAGAACCAATATCAAATAAGGTATAAACTTTACAAGAGTTTATGATTAGCTTACCCGTGATAACTTCGTTTGGGTTCCTCGCTTTTTGGGAGGTCAAGACAAATGCTCTCCCTTGAACTATCGACTTTGACTTGTTTGGGACGGCCTTTGGTGTCACCATCCCAGCTGGACTTGACTTCACTACATGACAAAATCGAGCTAGATGACTTTCTCTTCCGTAATTGAAACACACTTTGGGTTGCTGCGTACAGTTTGGACGGATGTATCCCTCCTCTCCACATTTGTAGCATACGACCGGTGGTCGTTCTCCTTCCTTAAAAATGGGTGCTGATGCTGCTGTCATTCCATCATTATTGATTCTCCTCTTTTTAAAATTTCCATTTCTATTATCTTGGCCAGGATTACCACCGAAGTGGTTACCATTTTTGGCATGATGATTTCCTCCACGTTTGTTGTCACCGCTTCGATGACCACTACCACTGGTATGACTATTATCATTTTGCTGGCTGCTATCTTTTGGTTGGGTTGACTCATTATCGCGCTCCAATAACTGAGCCCTATTCACAACATCTAAATACAAGCAAAGTTTATGAGAAATGAGGTCTTGACGTATTTCGGGTCTCAAACCTCGCAGAAACATTCGTGTCATACGTTCCTCATTATCTACCAAATGAGATGCAAACCAGGATAACTTCATAAATTTAGCCTCGTATTGCGATACGGTCATATTGTTTTGCTCCAACTTGATGAATTCTACCTCCTTTATGTGACGAATACTTTCAGGAAAGTACTTGTCGTTGAACAATTCTTGGAATTTCTCCCAAGACATCTTTAGTGCGAAAGGTTGAGTACGTTTTATAGATTCTCACCAGTAATCTGCCTCTCTTCGCAACATGAAGATGGCAAAGGGAACCTTTTGCTCCTCGTAGCATCCCAAGACATCAAATATCTTGGTGATCTGCTTAATCCACGTCTCTACCTTAAGTGGTTCTGGCTTTTCCAAAAACTCCGGTGGTCTTAACTCCTTGAATTTCTTAGAAGTGACCATCTGTGAGTTGCCAGTGTTTCCACCTGCATTTTGAATAGGAGTCTTTCTCGATTGATGTTGCATGAATTGTAGAAAGCTCTTAAATATCCCGTCGTTTATCATTTGGTCGGTGTTGTTGTTTACATAAGGATTATTGCCTTCTTGATGCACATTATCCTGATTATTGATCGGCGGTGACTCAACGGTCTCATGTGCTCCATTGCTTATCTTAAAATTTTCAGATGCAATTTCCAAACACTGCCACAAAATAAGGGTTAACTGACATGCCACATATTCTCCCTATATTCTGACCGACCAATTAAATAACAAATAAGCTTAGGTAAGATACACTAGCGAATGATTTACCCGTCTCTCCCCTCCTAAATCTAGCCTCAAATCTCTGCCATGGATCATATCCCTAAGCTTTGATACCAACTGTGACGCCCCCAAAACAGGTATACACAACCCATTCTGAGTCGCCAAATACATGGTACAAAATTTAAATACAAACTTCATTTATACAATACGACAAAACATAGCTGAGAGTTTTAATACGAATATTGTCTCGTAGACAATGTCCAAACTCAAATGGAGTCATCATTACAATCATTATCACACTATTTTATAGAATAGTGAGGACTACTATATCAACCATCTTGGAGCATCACTCCATTCCCTGACTAGTCCCAACTATATTCTCATTTCCTGAAGAGAACAATGAAAGAAAATGGTGAGCTCAACTAGCTCAATAAAAAATATTATGACTAAGATAATGCATAATAAATTATCCTTAATCTTCAACAATATAAAAACTGATAGGATACAATAGACAACAAGTTTAACTGCAACAGAACAAGCAATCCATTAGAAGAGTAAAGTAGAGCATGATATCTACTATCTTCTATAATTTAAAAGTTCATCATCAATATTTTATCTCTGTAACACACCTCAATAAATAATCCACATCACCGAATTATCCATCCACTACGGGCCAAGGATATTCGTTATTATCACCAGTGGTCATGATTATGCCAAACAACTGTCCATCAATTCACTACGGGTCAATGAGAACTTTTACCACATCATTTGTAACATTATAGGTCATGATTATACCGATACATAATTCCTGGTCATAATCATACCAATCAACAGTCCATCTATGCACTACGGGCCAAAGATGACTTTCATCACAATATAAGCTTGAGGATGATGACAATGATATAAGAATTCAATTAAGTGAGATTAAGGATAAATTTTAAAGATTTATAATTTAATTTATCTAGACTTCAAGAATGTCCAAATTGTCAACATGATAACTGCTCTGTGGAGTAAAATTCAAGAATAATATTAACGCAACAGAAATAATTTGGACAGAAAAGAAATTATTTTTTGTCGTGAATAGTATCCCTGGTGAATAGTACCTGAGTGAATAGTACCCCGGCATGAAAAGATTAAAACTTAACAAAAATTTTCAGAAAAATATTTCTGTGAAACGATACTAGATGAAGCGCAAATTTTAAGGATATTCTACTAATTTCAAGGAGTATAGAAGCAATACTTATCAATATAACATATTATAACAATGATACAACAAAACATACAAATCAAATAACACAAGATAGATTGGGTCTCATGAACAAGCTGTCAGACCCATCTAGGTAACTTCTGGGTTACCCAAAAACAGAAACTGAATGGTCAACGCATTTTGACCGATTACTACATCCTATCCATTGCTTCCTAAGGTTCGAGAGTGTGCTGGACTTGTATTCCTCATGCCATACTATAATATAGATACCCTTATACATCCTAACAGCTTGACAGTAGCGAGATCAAGGCCGGTCAAAGTCACTGCCAAAACACGTTCTTCAGTTTTCTGGGTTTCCCAAAAAACTGATTTTGTGTTCGATCAATGAACTTTGACCGTGAATAACTTTTGATATACATGCTCAATGGTCATGAAACCACTTTCAGAATACTAACAACATTACAGGCAACAACTTTAAACCTTTAAAACACCAAAACAACAATCAGAAAAAGATCTAGGAGACCTGACATTCGGTTGTCAGACACAAATTCCAATTTTTCCAGATTTTGAGAAATGACAAATCCGAGCCTCTAGATGTTATGGATCTAACATCTAGCAATCCAGATCATCTATTAACACTGTATACTACATGATTTAACACTAAAATACAAAATCTAACATACGATTAAAGATCAACTTCTAGGGTTAGGCTTTATACCTTTCTAAGAAAATCTTGATTCTGACTTCTGATTTAGTTATATGTATTAGTGGGGCTTGGTTTGTGACTGATATTAGCAATGAAATTCGGAGGTTTTAGAGAGAGAAGTTCAAGGATGAGAGTTGTGAACAAATTAGCATAAATGTGACTTTTTCTCTCTCTTGATCTATATTAATAATGGTACAAGGCACATGGCTGGTGAATTGAATCTGATTTGCTGGAATGCTACATCTCATAGCTAGACTAGGGTGGCTTGTCAAGATTTTTGCTAGATTTTCAAGCAACAATTCACCAAATAGGATAAAAAGGGTATAATGGTTATTTGTATTTTAATTTTAATGGTATTCTTGTCCAAGGTACTTAAATCTAGGGTTTAATCACTAGATTTTAAACCTTAAAGTTTTCCAATTAATTTTTAGGGTTTGAAAAATTAAATTTAAAGTTTAATAAAATTTTAATTAAAACACACTAATTAAAATTAGGGTTTTAAATAATTAGGATTCCTTAATATCATTAGGGTTCCCAAATTAACAATTCAATTGACTAAAATAATAATTAGGGTACCTAATTTTAGCAATTAGGGTTTCTAATTTTAATTAGGGTTTTCAAATATTAATTAGGGTTTTCCTAATTAACAGAAATTCTATAATATGCAACATAATTCATATAATACATTTACTACCCAGTCTTGAACTCATAATTGAGTTTAACAACTTAGGGTTTAATAAATTAATATTAGGGTTCTGACATTATTCACCATAATTGACCAACTATTAACGATATGTACATACTGTATATATTTATAACACTGAAAAATAATATTATATATAAAATAATATTATTATTCTCATTCATTGCTCAAAATTTAAAATTAGGGTTTGGATTTTATATCTGATTTATCTTTCATATATAACATTATTAATTAAGTTAAAATACTTAACTTAATAATCTGAACTAAAATTCATATAATAAAATAGTAATTATAATAATTTCAATAATCATTTCATATATTATTTAAATAATATAAAAATCATATTTTCATAGAAAATAAATAATAAAGACATTTCTGTGACACCTCCAAATTCGGGTTACCTGACCCCCGAGTTTGGTGCTCACGATCCACAATATAAATAACATTTAACTACCCATTTAAATATAAATAGTAATACATAAGTCATTAACATATATTGTTAATACATAAGTCCCAGGTCCACTAACCTTAACATTACAGAAATACCCTTTTAGATATACAAAAAGGGTTTACAATACAATATAACATAATAATATTGTTCATCATAACTAATTTATAACTATGCCTTTTCCCTTGTTCTTCTTAGCAGCACCTTCTCCAACTTCGTCCCTAGCTGAAAAGTTTTATTTATAGCAAAGATGAGCAACAAGTTTGCCCCGCAAGTTAAGACATACAATAAATGTATACGAATCAATAAGAACAGACTATCTATTTTGATAGAATGAAACCAAAGTTCGGTGAACTTTGAAATAGCTCAACAAATCGTTATTCAATAACAAGTCTTCTCGTATTCTAGGCAACGCAATAATCTGATAATGAAAGAGTACAACGCTTTCAAAGTTTCTACGATATTCAATGAAAAATCAAGAATTAATTCTACGAAATAGCAAAGTGGAATGTTTTCCAGATTTATGCTGAGTGATCACACTAGATCTAGAACTTCTCTTCTCGAGTAACTATCAAAGATTGGACTTTGATATACCCAGGTGTATCAGATAATCATAAGATTAAATCATACCCCTCTGCAAGTACTTAGAGCCGACCAACTCCTTGTACCCTATATTATGCATAATACTTAACAGCGCGCAATGGTCGAATATACGACCCAAAATGTTCCCTTTATATAAAAGGTTGTTCTTCTCAGTCTCAGAATCAAAATTTTTGATTTAACATCGAAATACTGTGATTTCAAATTTTATCTACTTATTGATCTAGTCAAAACAATTGACATCGATCTATCAATAACAATTGATTTCTCTTCTCGTATTTATCAAGTTCTAACAAATGTTCGTCTAGCCAGAATAATTAGCTAAGACATTTCTCAATATAATTTGACAATAAATAAGAATTATCTGTACTGCCAATATTATTTTCTACAGATATAAATATCCAACAACAGTAATTCTACGAATATATATTTTCCGAATCAGTAATTCAATTTGAATTTTAATCATGCACTAACTGCAAATAATCAACAATAAATTCCCTGGACATGATATAATTATCAATAATTAATCATTAAAATAATTGAATGAATATAACTTAAGGTTGAGTTAGGAAACTTGCCTTTCGCGTTGATTACAGCTACACAATAAACTTATCTGCTTTCGTAAGACCTATAACCAATAATATCGGTCTCACAATTAGCACAATCATTTATAACACGTAACACTGTATTCTACAGTTAAACTTCTCCTAGGCACATTAGCACATAATCACATCAATGTTTATAACCTATATAAACACTTATCCAATCTAATTATTTTGGTTTAGTTGGATTTCGGTCCATTCTCGGTGTTCTGGTCACCCTATCCGATAATTAACACATTGATTGTTAATTAAACTCGGTCTCTAAGCTTCAATATTATTTTAAATAAGTCAAATATCATTTATAATATTTTCCAGAAGCTTTTAATAATTTATAAACAATTATTATAATTTATAACAATTTTTCAAACACTTAAATCATTTTTAAATGATTTAATTATCAAATAATCTTATCATTATTAATATTTAATAATATAAAAATATTAATAACATACTTGTCAAAATATTAAAGTTATTATTAATAACTTAAAATATTTTTAAATCATCAATATTCTACTTAAATGATTTTTAAAGTAATTAAAATTATTTTTAAATCATCTCCATCAATATTTAAATATTAATGTAATTATTATCAAAATATTAAAAGTCATTAATTATAACTTAAATTATTTTTAAAATATTTTTCTCACTTTTAAATGATTTTTAAATCAATAAAATCATTTTTAATTCATTTATTTAATATCATAATTAAATAAATCTAATATCATTTATTAATGAGAATTCTCCAAAAATATTGACAATTATATTTTATAATTTAAAATATTTTCTAACACTTTATTCTTATTTAAAATAATTTTTAAATCATTAAAATCATTTTTAACTCATTTATTTAATTTAATAATTAAATAAATCTAATATCATTAATATTAAATTATAAATGAAAATTCTCTAAAAATATTAAAAGTCACATTTTATAACTCAAAATATTTTTAAATACATTATTCTTATTTAAAATGATTTTTCATAATATTAAATTATTTTTCTCTAATTTATTTAATATACTAATTAAATAAATTAAATACCTTTAATATTTAAATAATTATAAATATTAAAGAAAAATATTCTAATTGGTCAAAAATTATTTTTCATAATTTAAAATAATTTTTAAAACTATTTTTGGTAATTTTTAGAATTTATTTCTATTTTTAAATAATTTCCAGAATATTCAGAAAATAAAAATAATTAATCCGTCGCTATAGGCCTTTAGCGACAAAAAGCGTCGCTGTTGGTGTTCTTGAGCTCAAGAACACTGACAGCCCAGCTTTCAAGGGTCTCTATTTGACCAACTGATAATCTTAATCCAAACATGATTTAAGCTAACTTAGACACGGATCGTGTAGTGGAAATGTAAGTCTACAATATCCAACTAACATCTTGATCATAACACAAACCAACAAGTAGATCTGTGCATTCAAAATCATTGTCAGATGGTTTCTGGGTTTTCCCAGAAACCCAGACAGTGCGAGTAGGTACTTTCATGCTCAATTTATTCTATGTTCCAATTATAAAATGGCTCGATTTTTGGTCCAAACATGTAGTACTCATGACCAGGAAGAACGAGATGTCAAGATCTCAGTCCACAAACATCAAAATCTCCATATTAAACTTGGTCAAAGTCTGTCAGAAATACGTGTTCATATCGATTTTGGGTTTCCCAGAAAATGCATCCGTGATCAAATGGTCTACTTTAACCATTATTTACACTCAATATATTATCTGTTTCTGGAAACTAAAACCATGGATCTAAAGTACATGGAATAGGCTATAACCAGTATACAATAACATCAACAAACAACAAATATTCTGACAGATCTGAACGTCGCAAAAACCTGTCATACGCTGATTTAACAGTTCTGGGTTACCCAGATATACACTGGTCAACGTCGATCAACGGACTTTGACCGTTAATAACTTCTGATCTATACATCCAATGACCCTGCTACCAGTTGCAGATTAAAGACCACATACAAGGCTACAAGTAACAACATTTAAACAACACAAATAATTAACACACACGAATCTGTGGCGCCTAACATTAGCTTGTCAGACCACAAATTGTGTTCTTGACAGTTTTTAAAAAACTTGATTTTAAAGTATTTTGATGTTATGGATCTATATTATATCAACATAGATCATCATATAACATCCTCTAGCACTGATTTAAACACATAAACACGAAATTTTTCGTAGCAACATGGATCAAAAATAAAAATTTAGATTTATACCTTTTCTTGACAAATCTTAGATCTTGGTTCACAATCTGTTATTGGGTGACTTAGGGACTGTATTTAGAATTGAAATACTTAGCAATTTCGTTGGTTTAGGAGAGAGAGAGAGAGAGAGTTGGTGAGAGCAATATGCAAAATGGCAACTTTTGTGACTTTTTCTCTCTCTAAATCTCTTAAATAAGCCATGACTTGTTGCTAGATCTGATAAATTCGACTGGGAGGCTGAGATTTTGTGTCACCGAAGTCAAATTGGTGGTTCACCAACTCTTGATTTGGCAAGATTTACAAGTAATCTAATAAAATATCCATAAAGGGCATTTTTGACATTTACAAAATAAATTTAATGGCATTCTTGTCAATTGCACAAACCCTTAGGGTTTAGGTTAGGGTTTAGGGTTTGGACCCTTTAGAGTTTAGGGTTTAAACCTTTTAGATTTGTAATTTAATTTCCAAAATTTTCAAATTTCGGTTTTCAAAATAGAAAATTAATAATTCCAAATTATAATTAGGATTCAATAATTATGAAAATATTTCCTAATCATAAAATTCAATCTTGCTAATTAGGATTAATATCCCTAATTAAAATTACTTAATTTAGCAATTAGGGTCAAAATGATCATTAGGGTTTATAACCCACGAATTAGGCTTTTAATAAGAAAAATAAATTTTTTAAATTACAAATAGGGTTTGTAAAATAGAAATTAAGATAACTAAAATATAATTAGGGCTTTCTAATCATATTAAAGTTTAATACACATAATAGACTTGCCAATTAGGATTATGATTTCCTAATTTAGGGTTTAGGATTCCCGAATTTAAAATTAGGATTTCCCAGCTTTCGATTAGGGTTTCCAACGGTACGTTAGGGTTTCTAATCCTGAGATTAGGGTTTCTAATCTCTTATTAGGTTTTATTAATTTTAAACCTTATCCGATCAATTATTGATCAATAAATTTCTTTAGTACAAACACAAACTCATTAAAATAATTATTTTAATTATATTTTCTACCGAATCCCTATCAAGAAATTAGGGTTATGGCTTCTAAAGCTGTTAAGCACAATTCTACTCTAATTTTATTAGTCAATACACAAATTGACTTTCTCGAGACTCGTATCAGCGATACTTGTCACATAAATGATAATTAATATTGATATTAATAAAAAAAAATTTATTCGTAAATTTTTGATTATTCGAAATCTCGGGTTATCAGATTCACCCCTCCTTAAAAAGGATTTCGTCCTCGGAATCACCGCTTTCTTATTCTCTACAATCTTTTAAAGTTGTATCATCAATTCATTATTATCAACACAATATTAATTTGTGTTTCAAATTCTAACCCGTGACTTGAATCTTTTAAAAGAAAAACAGTTCTCAGAAATATCTAACTCAATTTACTCGCGTAATTAAATTTCTAAACGAAATCATTACCTGTTGCGACCTCCTGAGCAACCACAATGTCCTGCGCTGTCATGTTGAATGAACGGGCTGTTGGTCTTCCTGGCTGTGTAGGTCCTCGAATCGCCAAGGTTCCGCCACCGAGTTCTTTGTTGACACTTTCCTTTTCTGCATTCTTCCTCGGACAGTTCCGAACCAGATGATCAGTTGATCCACAGGCATAACAACCTTGTATCTTCTTCGGACTGGGACAATTGGGTGACATGTGCCCCTCTTGCCCACAATTATAGCAAACGCCTTTCTTCTTTAGACAAATGCCTGGATGATTCTTCCCACAGCTCGCATAAGGCTCTCCTCCTTTCTTATTCCCTTCAGTCTTATTACCCGACTGGGTATTCTCATTCTATTTCCTTTTGTTAGGGTTACTTCCACCACTGCTTCCACCATCATTTGTCTTCTTCTTCTTCTCCTGATGAAATCGAGACGCAGCCTCGCTCCCTCCTTCCGCAATTAACGCTTTTTCCATCAAGGCCGCGAACGTGTTGATCTGCAATACCGCTACCTTGTTGAATATTCCCGACTTTAGTCCGTTCTCAAATCTTCGCGCCTTTCTTGCTTCTGTGTCCACCTGATGAGGTGCAAATCTTGCCAACTCGTTGAATTTGGCAGCGTATTCTGTTACCGACATGTTCTCGTGCTTAAGTTCTAGAAATTTAACTTCCATCCTGGATTACATACTTGGCGAGAAGTAGTTCTCGAAGAACAACTCCTTGAATCTTGTCCACAACACCACTTCTGTACCAGCTCTCGCTTGGTTCGTCTCCCACCAATAATTAGCTTCTCCCTTCATCAGATAAGTTGCAAAAGCCGTCTTTTGCTCTTCTGCCACACGTGCAATGATGAATGCTTTCTCCATCTCCTTTACCCAAGTTTGGGCTTCAATCAGATCTGTGGTCCCTTTGAATTCAGGCGGTCCTACCGCTTTAAAGTCCTTGAAATTGGCCAATCTATCAGCTGGCTGATTCCTCACTCTTCCTCTTCCTGCGGGAGCTCTATTCTCCATAGCTTGGGCTATCATATCCGCAAAGTTTTGCATCAGATCAGCTTGACCTCCTTCATTATTTACCGATTGCTCTTCCCGTTGGTTTCGATTCTGTCGTCTAGGCGGCATGATGTGATTTAAATAAAAATCTTATATTAATTCTTTTTCTCTACACAAATTCTTAACACAATAAGAATTCAAAAAATAATTATCATATAATTGCATATATATATTCAAATAGCACATAGTACTTAACACATATTACTATTCCTTTTTAAATCATATCAGGATTAATAGCATACCTTTATATAAAAAGTTGCAATTCTCCATTCACACACCGTTATTACCCGTTCGTCAAACTTACCACACTTATGAGTTCAGGAACTTACCACAATTATACGAGTGTATGAACTTATCCTAGTCAGACCTTTGGCGTCCATTCGCTGAGGGGTTCAAAACACTTCATATAATTATGAGTCATTAACTTACCATAAGTATGAGTTTTAAGAACACACAAATTAATCCTAATCTTATATTCATATAGAAAATAAGGATTTCATTCATACAAACATATATATATATATATATATATATATATATATATATATATATATTTACATATGCTTACACATCATTCTCGATATTACAACACTTAATATCATAAACTTCTACCCAAAAAGATACTATTACATATTTCTAGGTTGTCTACCGACCACTCCCTTCACCAGTCTTCTTCATGATGGGACACTTGTTGAATCCGTGACCCGTCTGCCCACATGAAAAACACTTCCTCAAATTTGGCTTAAGACAATGCACAGAAATATGTCCTTCCTGCTTGCAGTTGAAGCACACGTTCTTCCACATCATGTATTCTCCCGCGTGAGTCTTCCCACACTTACAACATGCTTGCTTCTTCTTCGGCCTTGATTTTTCAGAATTAAGGCTATATTTTTCCCTCTTTCTCTTCTTCTTGTCCTTCTTGCTGGTTCCTTCAGATGATCCACCACTTTCAGCCTTCATTCTATCCACCTGCGCCTTAAGCTCGTTCTGTTCTTCAGTCATTTCGCGTAATGCTCGCTCCGTCTTCCATAATTCCTCCAAGAGAAACACTTTGCTCCGAAGTTCTTGAACTTCTACAGCTAGTTGATTTTGTTCTTCAACTTTAGTCTTATTCTTTAACTCTACCTTAGCTGGCTCAAACTCTGCCTCCTCATCTTCACTCAGATACATCTCGGGATAATCATCATGATTGCTCCCCAGATTGACCATTGGTTCATCTTCTCCCACCTTCTCCACTGATTCACTTTGCGCTGGCACCTCGACTTCTGGCACCGGTGCAACAGCCTCTAGCATCTCCGCACTCTTTTCACCTTCTCAAGACATCCTATAATCAATTTAAATAACTTGATTAGTACTTCACCAGTACAAAATTCTCACACTATGTGTCCACTTATCTCACTATTGATGCACTTCGGCAATCCCTCACTTAGAACTATAAATGAGTTTTCTCACTCACACATATGGTTATAATCCTAGGGTTTTACCCCACCTCACTTAAAGTTTATAACCTACAGCTCTTCTACTAACTGGTGACACCTTGGTCACTACAGCTTTGATACCAACCTGTGACACCCCCAAATTCGGGTTACTTAACTCCCGAGTTTGGTGCTCACGATCCACAATATAAATAACATTTAAGTACCCATTTAAATATGAATAGTAATACATAAGTCATTAACATATATTGTTAATACATAAGTCCCAGGTCCACTAACCTTAACATTACAGAAATACCCCTTTAGATATACAAAAAGGGTTTACAATACAATATAACATAATAATATTGTTCATCATAACTAATTTATAACTATGCCTTTTCCCTTGTTCTTCTTAGTAGCACCTTCTCCAACTTCGTCCCTAGCTGAAAAGTTTTATTTATAGCAAAGATGAGCAACAAGTTTGCCCCGCAAGTTAAGACATACAATAAATGTATACGAATCAATAAGAACAGACTATCTATTTTGATAGAATGAAACCAAAGTTCGGTGAACTTTGAAATAGCTCAACAAATCGTTATTCAATAACAAGTCTTCTCGTATTCAAGGCAACACAATAATCTGATAATGAAAGAGTACAACGCTTTCAAAGTTTCTACGATATTCAATGAAAAATCAAGAATTAATTCTACGAAATAGCAAAGTGGAATGTTTTCCAGATTTATGCTGAGTGATCACACTAGATCTAGAACTTCTCTTCTCGAGTAACTATCAAAGATTGGACTTTGATATACCCAGGTGTATCAGATAATCATAAGATTAAATCATACCCCTCTGCAAGTACTTAGAGCCGACCAACTCCTTGTACCCTATATTATGCATAATACTTAACAGCGCGCAATGGTCGAATATACGACCCAAAATGTTCCCTTTATATAAAAGGTTGTTCTTCTCAGTCTCAGAATCAAAATTTTTGATTTAACATCGAAATACTGTGATTTCAAATTCTATCTACTTATTGATCTAGTCAAAACAATTGACATCGATCTATCAATAACAATTGATTTCTCTTCTCGTATTTATCAAGTTCTAACAAATGTTCGTCTAGCCAGAATAATTAGCTAAGACATTTCTCAATATAATTTGACAATAAATAGGAATTATCTGTACTGCCAATATTATTTTCTACAGATATAAATATCCAACAACAGTAATTCTACGAATATATATTTTCCGAATCAGTAATTCAATTTGAATTTTAATCATGCACTAACTGCAAATAATCAACAATAAATTCTCTGGACATGATATAATTATCAATAATTAATCATTAAAATAATTGAATGAATATAACTTAAGGTTGAGTTAGGAAACTTGCCTTTCGCGTTGATTACAGCTACACAATAAACTTATCTGCTTTCGTAAGACCTATAACCAATAATATCGGTCTCACAATTAGCACAATCATTTATAACACGTAACACTGTATTCTACAGTTAAACTTCTCCTAGGCACATTAGCACATAATCACATCAATGTTTATAACCTATATAAACACTTATCCAATCTAATTATTTTGGTTTAGTTGGATTTCGGTCCATTCTCGGTGTTCTGGTCACCCTATCCGATAATTAACACATTGATTGTTAATTAAACTCGGTCTCTAAGCTTCAATATTATTTTAAATAAGTCAAATATCATTTATAATATTTTCCAGAAGCTTTTAATAATTTATAAACAATTATTATAATTTATAACAATTTTTCAAACACTTAAATCATTTTTAAATGATTTAATTATCAAATAATCTTATCATTATTAATATTTAATAATATAAAAATATTAATAACATACTTGTCAAAATATTAAAGTTATTATTAATAACTTAAAATATTTTTAAATCATCAATATTCTACTTAAATGATTTTTAAAGTAATTAAAATTATTTTTAAATCATCTCCATCAATATTTAAATATTAATGTAATTATTATCAAAATATTAAAAGTCATTAATTATAACTTAAATTATTTTTAAAATATTTTTCTCACTTTTAAATGATTTTTAAATCAATAAAATCATTTTTAATTCATTTATTTAATATCATAATTAAATAAATCTAATATCATTTATTAATGAGAATTCTCTAAAAATATTGACAATTATATTTTATAATTTAAAATATTTTCTAACACTTTATTCTTATTTAAAATAATTTTTAAATCATTAAAATCATTTTTAACTCATTTATTTAATTTAATAATTAAATAAATCTAATATCATTAATATTAAATTATTAATGAAAATTCTCTAAAAATATTAAAAGTCACATTTTATAACTCAAAATATTTTTAAATACATTATTCTTATTTAAAATGATTTTTTATAATATTAAATCATTTTTCTCTAATTTATTTAATATACTAATTAAATAAATTAAATACCTTTAATATTTAAATAATTATAAATATTAAAGAAAAATATTCTAATTGGACAAAAATTATTTTTCATAATTTAAAATAATTTTTAAAACCATTTTTGGTAATTTTTAGAATTTATTTTTATTTTTAAATAATTTTCGGAATATTCAGAAAATAAAAATAATGAATCCGTCGCTATAGGCCTTTAACGACAAAAAGCGTCGCTGTTGGTGTTCTTGAGCTCAAGAACACTGACAGCCCAGCTTTCAAGGGTCTCTGTTTGACCAACTGATAATCTTAATTCAAACATGATTTAAGCTAACTTAGACACGGATCGTGTAGTGGAAATGTAAGTCTACAATATCCAACTAACATCTTGATCATAACACAAACCAACAAGTAGATCTGTGCATTCAAAATCATTGTCAGATGGTTTCTGGGTTTTCCCAGAAACCCAGACAGTGCGAGTATGTACTTTCATGCTCAATTTATTCTATGTTCCAGTTATAAAATGGCTCGATTTTTGGTCCAAACATGTAGTACTCATGACCAGGAAGAACGAGATGTCAAGATCTTAGTCCACAAACATCAAAATCTCCAGATTAAACTTGGTCAAAGTCTGTCAGAAATACGTGTTCATATCGATTTTGGGTTTCCCAGAAAATGCATCCGTGATCAAATGGTCTACTTTAACCATTATTTACACTCAATATATTATCTGTTTCTGGAAACTAAAACCATGGATCTAAAGTACATGGAATAGGCTATAACCAGTATACAATAACATCAACAAACAACAAATATTCTGATAGATCTGAACGTCGCAAAAACCTGTCATACGCTGATTTAACAGTTCTGGGTTACCCAGATATACACTGGTCAACGTCGATCAACCGACTTTGACCGTTAATAACTTCTGATCTATACATCCAATGACCCTGCTACCAGTTGCAGATTAAAGACCACATACAAGGCTACAAGTAACAACATTTAAACAACACAAATAATTAACACACGAATCTGTGGCGCCTGACATTAGCTTGTCAGACCACAAATTGTGTTCTTGACAGTTTTTAAAAAAACTTGATTGTAAAGCATTTTGATGTTATGGATCTATATTATATCAACATAGATCATCATATAACATCCTCTAGCACTGATTTAAACACATAAACACGAAATTTTTCGTAGCAACATGGATCAAAAATAAAAATTTAGATTTATACCTTTTCTTGATAAATCTTAGATCTTGGCTCACAATCTGTTATTGGGTGACTTAGGGACTGTATTTAGAATTGAAATACTTAGCAATTTCGTTGGTTTAGGAGAGAGAGAGAGAGTTGGTGAGAGCAATATGTAAAATGACAACTTTTGTGACTTTTTCTCTCGCTAAATCTCTTAAATAAGCCATGACTTGTTGCTAGATCTGATAAATTCGGCTGGGAGGCTGAGATTTTGTGTCACCAAAGTCAAATTGGTGGTTCACCAACTCTTGATTTGGCAAGATTTACAAGTAATCTAATATAATATCCATAAAGGGCATTTTTAACATTTACAAAATAAATTTAATGGCATTCTTGTCAATTGCACAAACCCTTAGGGTTTAGGATTTAGGGTTTAGGTTAGGGTTTAGGGTTTGGACCCTTTAGGGTTTAGGGTTTAAACCTTTTAGATTTGCAATTTAATTTCAAAAATTTTTAAATTTCGGTTTCCAAAATAGAAAATTAATAATTCCAAATTATAATTAGGATTCAATAATTATGAAAATATTTCCTAATCTTAAAATTCAATCTTGCTAATTAGGATTAATATCCCTAATTAAAATTGCTTAATTTAGAAATTAGGGTCAAAATGATCATTAGGGTTTATAACCCACGAATTAGGCTTTTAATAAGAAAAATAAATTTTCTAAATTACAAATAGGGTTTGTAAAATAGAAATTAAGATAACTAAAATATAATTAGGGCTTTCTAATCATATAAAAGTTTAATACACACAATAGGCTTGCCAATTAGGATTATGATTTCCTAATTTAGGGTTTAGGATTCCCGAATTTAAAATTAGGGTTTCCCGGCTTTCGATTAGGGTTTCCAACGGTACGTTAAGGTTTCTAATCTCTTATTAGGTTTTATTAATTTCAAAACTTATCCGATCAATTATTGATCAATAAATTTCTTCGGTACAAATACAAACTCATTAAAATAATTATTTTAATTATATTTTCTACCGAATCCCTATCCAGAAATTAGGGTTAGGATTTCTAAAGCCGTTAAGCACAACTCTACTCTAATTTTATTAGTCAATACACAAATTGACTTTCTCGAGACTCGTATCACCGATACTTGTCACATAAATGATAATTAATATTGATATTAATAAAAAAAAATTTATTCGCAAATTTTTGATTATTCGAAATCTCGGGTTATCACAATTTTTACTATAAAATTAATTATTATAAGTATATACTTTATAATAATCAATATTTCTAAAATAAAATTATTAGAAATTATTCATGTAATAAATATATTTTATTTATCACATATATACATACACATTACCTGACATATATTCCCATCTTTTAAAAAAAAATTATATGCAAAATTTCTCATTTATTTATATAAAAAATATCGGATTATTATATTCACCCTCCCTTAAAAAGATTCCGTCTCCGGAATCACCGTTTTAAAACTTATACATACAAGGGTACATAGCATGCACAATCATTACAAGTAGGTCTCGATCATATTTGATCGAACTAATTTTTAACTATTCAACATAAAGCTTGTCTATCTGATTAAACGGAAGTTTAATTTCTAAAAGAACTCAAATTCCTCCTTCAAAATTTCTTTATAAAATAATTTACTATATATAGGAAAATCATATATATACGAAAATAAAAGTTATTCGAATAATACCTGGAGTTCCATTCCCAGCTGCCACAGTATCTTGGACCGTCATGTTGAAGACTCTCGCGGTTGCTTTTGTTGGTTTGTTGGTTGAAGTCGGTCCTGTGATCGCTAGAGTCCCGCTGCCTTTTCCCGTGGTTACACTTCCCGCCTCCATTTTTCTCTTTGGACAATCCTTCACCTTATGTTCCCACTGTTCATCATTGGGTTGGGACAGTTGGGAGAAATATGGCCCTCCTGCCCGCACTTGTAACATACAAACTTACCTTTCAGACACTCACCAGAGTGATTCTTCCCACAGTTCTCACACTGAATTACCTGCTTCTTTACACCTTCCTGTTTCACCTGGACATTTTTAAAATAATTTCCTTTTCTCTTTTCACCCCTATTCCCACTATTAGCTTCCACCTTCACAGCTCCTCCTGCCTTGCCTTTGTTCTTATTATCCTTATTGTAGAGGCTCATGGCCTCACTCTCCTCCTCGGCTATAATAGCCTTTTCCATGAGTGCTGCAAAAGTATTGATCTGCAACACCGCTATCTTGTTGTAGAGCCAGGGTTTTAAGCCCAGCTCAAACCTCCTTGCCTTCCTAGCCTCCGTATCAACTTGATGCGGAGCGAACCTAGCTAACTCATTAAACTTTGCGGCATACTCCGCAACAGTCATGTTCTCTTGCTTTAATTCTAAAAATTTCACCTCCATCCTAGTCTGCATACAAGCTGAGAGATAGTTTTAAAAAAATAGAGTTTTAAACCTAGCACAAGTAACTACTCCTTCTCCTGCCCTAGTTTGATTTGCCTCCCACCAAAAGTTAGCCTCCCCTTTCATCATATAAGTGGTAAAAGTGGTCTTTTGCCCCTCATCTACCCTAGCAATTACGAATGCCTTTTCTATCTCGTTAACCCATGTCTGGGCTTCTATAGGGTCAGCTGATCCCCTGAATTCTGGTGGTCCTACTGCCTTGAAGTCTTTAAATTTTGCCAAGCGATTGTCTGGCTGGTTCCCTGCGGCTGGTATTCCCTGCTGCATAGCCTGAGCTACCATGTTTACAAAGTTTTGCATCGGGTCTTGCTGTTGTCCCTCAGCGTTGTTGACAGATTCTTCTGCCCTTTGATTTCGTGTTCGACGTCTTGGCGGCATTATCTGGTTACATAAAATCATAAATTTAACTTACATTCTAAACCTTATTGTATAAGTTTAACATGTAACACGAATTTTTATACAAAACTTATTCCATTAATCAAACATAGATTCGTATTCATTCAACAAGTCATAGAACTTTACATAACATAACTCATACTGCTATCCCTTTGTGACCACAAAAGTCGAGAATTACTGCAATAACTTACACAAAAGTTGGGAGTATTACATTACACACGTACATTATCAAACATACATAATCAACTACTAATCCTACTTATTTTCTAAGTCACGGTTTTTTATCTTTTTCTCCTTCTTGCTCGGAGTTGCGCACGATTTGTTACTTCTGGCTCCCATTTGATCAATTTGGATTTTAAGCTTATCTTGTTCTTCCATAGTTTCTAATAACGCCTTTCGCAATTGGTTGTTTAGTAGCTTTTCTATTTCCCAAAGCTTTTCTAGAGAAGAAACCTTGTTCTTTAGATTCTGTACCTCCGTTGATGCTTGATCAGATCCAACTTTAGTGTCCGAATCACTATCTGTTAGTTCCACCATTTTCGGATCTGGTACTACATTTTCTAATACCACCACCTCATCAAGGTTGCTTGCACTGTGAGCCTCTATTTCAGCTATTGGCTCTGATATTGGCTCCTTCTTCATGATCTGAGGGTATCCTAATTCTTTTCCTCCTGACATCTACGCACAAATTATCCTGATTAGCACATAGTATATACACATAGCAAATAATGATTTTATAAAAGTTATCTTTTATTTTGTTTAACGATGAATTTATTCAATTCATCTCCTTTTAAACTCTATATAAATTATTTGTATTTTCAACGTTTCTCTCTGTTCTAAGGTTATAGCCTAAGGTCTATCCCACCTAAGGTTTCTAACCCTAAAGCTTTGATACCAACCTGTGACACTCATGGTACTTCCAACCATAACACCCTACAGTGATACCTATCAACTTGCTACCGACTGGCTAGGCGTCCCCTACGGAAAGTCTGGCTTCGGTGCCTTCCCTTAAAGGGATGTCACCAACAAAAGGCTCAGGGCTCTTCACAAATTCATGCTTATAGCTTTGATACCAACCTATGACGTCCCCAAATTCAGGTACTTGAAACCCGAACTCGGTGCTTCACGACACCATTTCTATGAGCGAAATAATATAATAATAATAACAATAATATAGATACCAAACTTAATTTACATATGCATCAAAGTCTACTCCCAGGTACGTGACCGTTAAACATTCATTACATCATAGATAATAAGTATCATTGTCTTAATAAACTTTAACTATTACACAGAATAATATAAAATTCTTTCGAACAGCTTTCCTTTCTCCTTGTTCTTGCCTGATCCTTCGGGTTGATCATACTTAGCTGAAAATATTTAAATTTAAAGCAAGAATGAGCATTTGATTGCCCAGCAAGTAATAACAACAATAGATATTAGCTGAAAGGATTAAATGTTTTCTTTGAATGACACTTCTACAACGAATCAACAGTTGTGAAGTAAGCTGAACCAATAATAACAACATATCAATTCTATATCAATTTTTTTGAAACTACGTACTGACTATAACTGGAGATTAGTCGACAGACTATGAACATTATTTTCTATTTTCAAAAAGGTATGCAGAAATTCATCTGCAGACCGTCATAACTTACAGGCACGGGGGTGATCAGCCCGTTATGCCCTGTATTGATTAATACTACATGCAAGAATGATATCATCGTTTATCTTATCCACCTTAGGTGCACAAAAGTTTTCTCATGTTCGGGATGTTCATACTTAGTCGGGAATCCAAACCAAAACAATCTGGTTGGATACAATAAAGTTCTATCTTGCTGAACAATATTTTTAAGTTTATGTCTAGCCAAATCAAATAGTTTAGACGACTTTTAAGTCAACGTATACATACTCGAAATCAATAAGTATGTATCAACATGTGATTGAATACAATGATTATCCAAGTGGGGATACTTGTATAACCATATTTAGAAACTAACGAACATAATAAATATCTAGATTATGCATTAATACTGTGTTGATAAACAATAATCAGATAATTTAAGAACTTGTATGAATATGAATAATTGGATACATAATCAATAACAATAGAGTTAATAATTTGGCACAATAATATGATTTTGAAACTTTCTTACTCATGTCCATTGCATAAAATAAATGCAAAGTTAGGATACTTACTTGAGTTGCTGCTTACAATATCGCAACTTAGATTAATCTTTTATATCGAAACCTATCATTAATAAGATCATTCGTTCGATTAGAATAATGTATCATAACACATAGTACTGCTATTTGCAGTCAGCACATAACCTAATCACATTGTCAAATATGTTTAGCAGTCATTGGTTCACGAATAAACACTTATTTAGTCAAATTATACAAGTCTAGATCAATTTCTAAAATTTTTCGGTGTACCGACGGCTTTATCGGGTAATTATCGAGTCTAAAACTCCATTCAGTAATTCAATAACTGTAAATATCAGTCATATTATTGTTAAATGACTTATAATAATTTCTAAATAATTATTATAATTTATCATAATTTTTTAAACATCAAACTCATTATTAAATGATTTAAATATTAACTAATTCTATTATCATTAATATTTAATTAATATTAAACTATTAATGAAACCGTTGCCAAAATATTAAAGTTATTTATAATAACTCAAAATATTTTTAAAGTGTTAATATTACCCTTAAATAATTTTTAAAATATTTAAAATTATTTTTAAATAATTACCATTAATATTTAAATATTTATGTATTATTCATCAAAATATTAAAAGTCATTTATTATAACTTAAAATATTTTTACTTCATTTATATCAATTTTTAAATGATTTTTAAATCAATAAAACCATTTTTAATTTATTTATTCAATATAATTATTAAATAAATCAAATAACATTAATATAAAATTATTAATAAAATTTACCTTTAAATATCAAAAGTTATATTTTATAACTTAAAATATTTTTAAATTATTTATTTTCATTTAAAAATGATTTTTATAATATATAAATTATTTTTAATTAATTTATTTAATATAATTACTAAATAAATCTAATATCATTAATATTAAATAATTAATGAAACTTATCTTAAAATATTAAAAGTTATGTTTTATAACTTAAAATATTATTAAATACCTTATTATCATTTAAAATAATTTTTAATACAATAAAATCATCTTTAATTAATTTATTTAATGCATTTGTTAAATAAATTAAATACCAATAATATCTAAATAAATATTAATATTTATGAAAAAATATGTCAAATTATTAAAAGTTAATTTTCATAACTTAAAATACTTTTTAAAATACTTTTTGTAATTTTCAGAAATTATTTTCTATTTTTAAATAATTTTTAGAAATTAAATTAATTAATTTCAATAAGTCTGTCGCTAAAGCCCTTTGGCGACAGTAAGTGTCTCCTTAGGTGTTCTTGAGAAACCCAGAACCTTCTTAGACATTTTCAAGTTAGCTTGTTTGACCATCAATCATTCTCTGTATATGTTGTTTCTGGGCAAGGTAATAATCACAACTTGTAGTATTAATGTAATACTACAAGTGTATAACAATATCTGGGTCAGATCATAACATAGATGCAAGATATAAGGATTTGAACTCATTGTCAGACCTGTTCTTGGTTTTCTGGGTTACCTAGAAAACCCAAGACAGTTCTTAGGTACCTCTTTTGGGCTTCCACAACTTGATTTCTCGGTAAGATTTTGGTGGTTTAAAGGTTTCAGATTGTAGTACTAATGTCAAGGAAGAGATCTATTACACTTAATTAGTCTAAATACATCATACCCACCAGATCTAAGCTGGTCAAACCTTGTCAGAGCCGTGTTCTAAATTTTCTGGAATTTCCAGAAAACACAAATCATGTTCATACTGCTTACTTTGACCGTTTATTACTTTGATCATGTTTGTCATTTGGGTGATATAAAGGCTTGAATCTGTGGTCAATATAACAAATTATAACAATGATACAACAAAACATACAAATCAAATAACACAAGATAGATTGGGTCTCATGAACAAGCTGTCAGACCCATCTGGGTAACTTTTGGGTTACCCAGAAACAGAAACTAAATGGTCAACGCATTTTGACCGATTACTACATCCTATCCATTGCTTTCTAAGGTTCGAGAGTGTGCTGAACTTGTATTCCTCATGTCATACTATAATATAGATACCCTTATACATCATAACAGCTTGACAGTAGCGAGATCAAGGCCGGTCAAAGTTAATGCCAGAACACATTCTTCAGTTTTCTGGGTTTCCCAGAAAACTGATTTCGTGTTCTGTCAATGAACTTTGACCGTGAATAACTTTTGATATACATGCTCAATGGTCATGAAACCACTTTCAGAATACTAACAACATTACAGACAACAACTTTAAACCTTTAAAACACCAAAACAACAATCAGAAAAAGATCTAGGAGACCTGACATTCGGTTGTCAGACACAAATTCTAGTTTTTCCAGATTTTGAGAAATGACAAATTCGAGCCTCTAGATGTTATGGATCTAATATCTAGCAACCCAGATCATCTATTAACACTGTATACTACATGATTTAACACTAAAACACAAAATCTAACAGAGGATTAAAGATCAACTTCTAGGGTTAGGTTTTATACCTTTCTAAGAAAATCTTGATTCTGACTTCTGATTTGGTTATATGTATTAGTGGGGCTTGGTTTGTGACTGATATTAGCAATGCAATTCGGAGGTTTTAGAGAGAGAAGTTCAAGGATGAGAGTTGTGAACAAATTACCATAAATGTGACTTTTTCTCTCTCTTGATTTATATTAATAATGGTACAAGGCACATGGCTGGTGAATTGAATCTGATTTACTGGAATGCTACATCTCATAGCTAAACTAGGGTGGCTTCTCAAGATTTTTGCTAGATTTTCTATCAATAATTCACTAAATAGGACAAAAAGGGTATAATGGTAATTTGCTTTTTAATTTTAATGGTATTCTTGTCCAAGGTACTTAAATCTAGAGTTTAATCACTAGATTTTAAATCTTAAAGTTTCCCAATTAATTTCTAGGGTTTGAAAAATTAAATTCAACGTTTAATAAAATTTTAATTAAAACACACTAATTAAAATTAGGGGTTTTAAATAGAAATTAGGGTTCCCTAATATTATTAGGGTTCCCTAATATCATTAGGGTTCCCAAATTAACAATTCAATTTACTAAAATAATAATTAGGGTTCCTAATTTTAGCAATTAGGGTTTCTAATTTTAATTAGGGTTTTCAAATATTAATTAGGGTTCTCCTAATTAACAGAAATTATATAATATGCAACACAATTCATATAATACATTTACTACCCAGTCTTGAACTCATAATTGAGTTTAACAACTTAGGGTTTAATAAATTAATATTAGGGTTCTGACATTATTCACCATAATTGACCAACCATTAACGATATGTACATACTGTATATACTTATAACACTAAAAAATAATATTATATATAAAATAATATTATTATTCTCATTCATTGCTCAAAATTCAAAATTAGGGCTTGGATTTCATATCTGATTTATCTTTCATATATAACATTATTAATTAAGTTAAAATACTTAACTTAATAATCTGAACAAAATTCATATAATAAAATAGTAATTATAATAATTCTAATAATCATTTCATATATTATTTAAATAATATAAAAATCATATTTTTATAGAAAATAAATAATAAAGACATTTCTACTATAAAATTAATTATTATAAGTATATACTTTATAATGATCAATAATTCTAAAATAAAATTATTAAAAATTATTCATGTAATAAATAAATTTTATTTATCATATATATACATACACATTACCTGACACATATTCCCATCTTAAAAAAAAATTTATATGCAAAATTTCTCATTTATTTATATAGAAAATATCGGGTTATTACATCTTCACTTTAAGTTTAAGTTTTCTTTACAATTATTATGTTTTTGAGTTTTTTAATAAACGGAAAAGAAAAGAAATGAATAGAAAATTTGACCACTTTTCCTGCCAAAGTTTTCCGTCCAAAATTGGTCTGATTTAGACGAAAAAGAAATTAGAATAAGTAATATTTTTATAATTCCCATATTATCCTCAATTTTTAACATAATATGTTAGTTCCTAGTAGGCACACAATAGATCTAGAAGGGGGGGTCAAATAGATCCTTTTTAATTTCAAATTCTTTTCTCGTTTATTTTGTATTGCTAATGAATTAGCATATGATAAACATAAAAATCTTTTCGAGCATAGCGGAATAAGTAAAAGATCTCCTTCATTGATATATTCATGATCATACATACATTGTTCGTAGAGTTAGTTAAGTTGTAAGCAATTAATACATACATAGCATTTATAGCAGTTAGGCACATAATATAAATGGCAGAAAGTAAAAGACACAAGTGATTTTAAGTGGTTCAGAGACTCAAGCTCCTAATCTACTCTTCTGCTTTAACTAGCAGGATTTCCACTAAGGAAGGGCAGCACCCCGAACTCCTTTAGTTCCCTAGGAACTCTTCAAGCTCAGCAGGCTTGAAACTTCATTTAGTCCCTCCAGACAAGGACCCATCAGGCCCTGGCTACTTGTTGATGTAGTTGTTGGTGCCTTGCTGCTAAGATGTCTTTAAGCTTGAATATTTTTTGTACTTAGCAGCTTGGCGTGGTCCTCTTTGCATTCTGCGTAGAGTCTGGACCACATCTTCTCTGGTGCAGCTGATCTTTATTCTGTTCTGCTCATCGTCACCATCCGATGTCAGCTATGCACCATTACCATTTAGGTTTGCTAAGTGTTTGAGCTTTTAGTAGACTTCGTCTGGCACTTAGCATTCCTTGAACCCTTCTTGAAAGGTTTACAGACATGGTTCTGCATCTGTTCTGTTTTAACTTTTTGTTCATAGTGATTCGTAGAGTACTTTATGGATCTTCTTTGTGCTCTGCCACTTTTTTGAATGCTATCTTCTTGGCCTTCTCGGCTCTCAGCTTAGCTGCCATCTTCAATGGCATTCTCATCCTTGTTGAGTGAAGCTTTAGTCAGTTTAAGTCCTTCTTCAAATCTGCTTCACTTCCACCTTTGTAGTCTCACTGCCACTGAGACTTTTTCTATTCAGCTCTGGTGGAACTCGTAGAGTAAACAATATGGCATTCCAACAACTCTACGATCCTTCAACTTTTCTCACACTTGATCTTTGAAGCTCTGGCTATTATATACTCCTTCCCAATCTTCCCTTTGGAATATAGCCGTTGAAGGTTATTTGAATTGCTTCGCAGATCTCGAGTTATTTGATGTGGACTGCAGATGTGACATGACATCCCCTTTTTCATCTTTTTGATACTACAGTCTACTGTTTCACCTACCCCGTCAAAGATGTCACTTTGGTGTCTCGGGTAGGTAGTCAACTTTATTTCTCCTTTTTGATTTCTCATTTAGAACATCAGAAGTTGTCCTTTTGCATCGATGCTCTCAATTAGAAATGTTCGAATATCAGTATTTAGATTGAACCATTGTCAATGCTTCAATCTTCAGATAACCAAACTCTACGATTCTGATGCAGATGTTCTTGGTTCTGATCATAGTGTGTCTTGTTGAATGTTGCTCATTGATAGGTTGAGACAACACTACGATCCTGAAGAGTGTTCATTGGATCTTCAATGTAGAACACTTCTTCCTTCTCTTGTGCAGTGCTTCAACACTTCTGTTTGCCTCGACTGATCTCAGGAACTGATAGCTTGACTTCTTGTTCCGACCTCTTCTGAATAGCAAGACACATCAGATTTGTGGCATGCCCATCTCACTTTCTCTTTGTGATCTCCCGTTCACTTATCATCAATGGATTGACCCATACTTAATCACTTTTGCCTTGTTCTTCAAAAGCTAACTAGTATCTCCGTGTAAACTACATCAGTTCCTGCTTTGTTTGACAAACACTACGATCCTGGTTGACCCCAATATCGTTATCTTCTGTTCACTTGACAGCTACTGCACTCACTGACATTCCTTTGTCAGTCACTTTTACTGAAGTCTTCTTCTGGTTAACTTGTGTAAGACTTCATCTTTAATGGCTTCACAACTCAATCTGGATGTTGATTGGGTTGGTGCTTAGATCTTCTGTTAGCTTACAGGCCATTTGTTGAGTACTCTCTGGTTTTCTGAAAATGGAATGTATCTGTAAGACCCCAACTTTTATAAATATAGAAAAATTTTCTATAAATATCATTTTTGAATATTATGGAGTTAATTTGATATAATGTTATAGTTGTGGGTAATATTTATAAATTTTATAAAGTACGCAAGTTGTTATATAATATTCGATTGGTCGGGAATATTCGTTTTAACAGGGAATATTCGTACAACGACACAATCATTGGTGGACCCCACAACGGAATTATTGTCGGATTGAGAAAACGACAAAAATATTTTATTAAAAATAACGGCGGAAATTTTACCATTGTTACTGTTGAACTACTCGGTAGTAAAAGTACAGTAATACGTATGGTTGCATAGTAGCACACAGTATTGATTATTAATGCTTATGTGAGAAGTCACTCAGTTTGATTCAATTATTGTCAGTTAATAATATGAATTATTTAGCGATAATGACGTTTTGTTTTATTCGTATTATTAACGTAATAAAACAGAAACATCTTTTTATATAAAACAGAATACTTTATTAAAGTTATTCTATAAATAGAATATATTATATTTTATTTAAAAGATTTTTCTTTAAATATGGACCGTCAGATTAAAGTAATCAATCTGGACCGTTCATGGATTAGTTACTATGCATTCTATTTTTCTATAAATAGCAGCTCATTCCTTCATTATTTCTTACGAATTCACTGAACTCTAGAGAGAGAAACTATAGAGAGAACTATAGAGAGAGAGAAGAAGAGTATTCTGCTACTTAACTACTTCCTTATTTCAGCTCGTCTTTAAAACGGTAAGGGGTGTTATTCTTTCTTATTCATGAAGAGAACTGTTGTTATTCCATTTCTTATTATTCTGTTGGAATAACCTGTATACGTGGTCTACCCTATACTTGGTGACATTCTTCTATTATTCTGTTGGAACATCCTGTCTGTGTGTTTTACACCGGACCTGGTTCCGTTTTTATTATTATTCTGTTGGAACATCCTGTCTGTGTGTTTTACACCGGACCTGGTTCCGTTTTTATTATTATTCTGTTGGAACATCCTGTCTGTGTGTTTTACACCGGACCTGGTTCCATTATTTATTATTCTGTCGGAATATCCTGTCTGTGCGTTTACGCCGGACCTGGTTCTATTATTTATTATTCTGTTGGAATAACCTGTCTGTGCGGTCTATCGCATGCATGGTGATTTCTTTTGTTATTCCATTCTTTATTATACTCAGTTTGTTAAGTTTTGACTTCTATACTCCATGAAATTTGTGGAATATCCTTGACATTTGCGCTTCATCTAGTATCTATTCATGAAAATATTCTCCTGATCATTCTTGAATTTTACTCCACAAAGTAGTATCATGTTGACAAATTGGACGTTGTTAATTCTTGGATAAATTAATTCTTGAACTTGTTTTATTGAATTCTTATATCATTGTCATCATCCTCATGTTTATATTCTGTTGAAAGTCATCTGTGGCCTGTAGTGCATAGATGGACTTGGTATGATTATGACCAGGGATTATTCGGTGTAATCATGACCGTAATGTTACAAATGATGTGGTAAAAGTCCTCATTGGCCCGTAGTGCATTGATGGACAGTTGTTGGCATGATCATGACCATTAATGAATATACGAATATCCTTGGCCGTAGTGCAGGGGTGATTCGATGATGTGGATTATTTTATTAAGCTGAGTCTCAGCGATCACAGTGTTGGAAAATCTTTTAAATCATAAAAGATAGTAGAGTTTATTTTCTACTTGACTCTTTTAATGGATTGCTTGTTCCGCTACAGTTAAACTTGATGTCTATTATATTTTATCAGTTTAACATTGTTGAAGGCTAATGATAATTTATTCTGCATTATCTTAGTCATAATATTTCTTACTGGGCTAGTTGAGCTCACCCTTTCTTTCACTGTTCTCTTCAAGAAATGAGAACGTAGCTGGGGCAAGTCGGGGAACGGAGTGATGGTCCGAATGATAGTATTAGTTAGTAGTCCTCACTATTCTATGTAATAGCGTGTTAATAAATGTAATGAGGACTCCTTTTGAGTATGAATACTCTCTAGAAGATAATATTTGTATTCAAACTCACAGTTTATGTTTTGTCGTATTGTACACGACAGTTGTATTAGTAAGTTGTATTTGTATTTTGTACTATGTATCTGACGACCCAAGATGGGTGATGTATACCTAATTTTGGGGGCGTCACAGTTGGTATCAGAGCTTAGGGATATGATCCCTGGCTAAGATGTGAGAATAGAACTAGGAGGGGAGAGACGGGGAATTCCTTCGCTAGTATGACCTACCTAAGTTTATTTGCATGGTATTTAATTGGTCGGTCATAATATAAGGATAATATATGACATATCAATTAATTTTTATTTTGTGGCAGTATCTGAAAATGGCATCTGAGAATGTTGAGAATAGCAATGGAGCACAGACGATTATTGATTCACCACATATCAATAATCAGGATAATGTTCATCAGGAAGGTGACAATCCTCATGCAAACAACAACACTGACCAGATGATGAATGATGGAATGTTCAGAGGTTTTATGCAATTCATGCAACAACAGGTGAAAGCGGCTCCTGTCCACAACGTAGGTGGAAATACGGGAAACTCTCAAGCGGTCACCGCTAAACAGTTTAAGGAGCTGGGACCACCGGAGTTTAAGGGAGAACCCAAACCACTTGTAGCTGAAACATGGATAAAGCAGATCACCAAGATATTTGATGTCTTGGGTTGCTCCGAGGAGCAAAAGGTTCCCTTTGCCGCCTTTATGTTGCGAGGAGAGGCAGATTACTGGTGGGAATCGATAAAGCGTACTCAACCTGCCGCACTGAAGATGTCTTGGGAGAAGTTCCAAGAGCTGTTTAACGACAAATACTTTTCCGAGAGTATTCGTCACATGAAGGAGGTGGAGTTCATCAAATTGGAGCAGAATAATATGACCGTGTCGCAGTACGAGGCAAAATTTGCGGAGTTATCCCGGTTTGCGTCCCACCTGGTGGATAATGAAGAAAGAATGACGCGGATGTTTTTAAGAGGTTTGAAGCCGGAGATACGTCAACATCTTGTTTCTCATAAATTGTGTTTGTATTCAGATGTTGTAAATAGGGCTCAGTTGGTGGAGCGCGATAACGAGACAACGCAACCAAAAGAGAGCAGCCGGCAAAATGATAATACCAGTGAGAGCAGTCATCGAAGCGGTGACAACAAGCGTGGAGGGAATCAACAGGCCAGAAATGGTAACCACTTCGGTGGTAATCAGGGCCAAAATAATAAGAATGGGCATTTCAAGAAGAGGAGATTCAACAATGATGGAAAGACGTCAGCACCAGCACCTGTCGTTAAGGAAGGAGAACGACCACCTATCATATGTTTCAAATGCGGAGGGGAGGGGCACATCAGTCCAAACTGCGCGATGCCGTCCAAAGCATGTTATAATTGTGGAAGAGAAGGTCATTTAGCCCGATTTTGTCGTTTACCGAAGACAAATTCAGCTAGGATGGAGGCACCAAAGGCCGTCCCAGAAAAGTCAAAACCGGTTGTGCAAGGGAGAGCGTTTGTTGTGAACTCCCAGAAAGCAAGGAACCCGAATGAGGTCATCACGGGTAAGCTTATCATAAACTCTAACGAAGTCTATACTTTATTTGATACCGGTTCTACCCATTCTTTTATTTCTCCTACTTGCGCTCATCGATTAAATTTGATTCCGGAGAAATTAGACTTTGACTTAGCAGTTGAAACTCCATTGGGAGAAACCTTCATTACATCCACGGTTTATAAGTCTTGTTTGGTTCAAGTTGGTACCCACACATTACCTGTCGATCTTATTTCATTAAAAATACTTGCATTTGACGTGATTCTAGGGATTGATTGGTTAACTACTCATCATGCAAAAATTGATTATTTTCGTAAGGTTGTTAGCTTTCATATTCCTAATCGACCTATTATGCGAATTCAAGCAACCAAACCATTAAAATCAATCGCTGTCATCTCAAGCCATAAAGCTATTCGTTTATTGAAAAACGGATGTCAAGCTTTCTTAGCTCATGTCACAGATCTAAACAAAAATACGTCAGCTTTGAATGATATTTCTGTTGTTAATAAATTTCCTGACGTATTTCCCGAAGAACTTCCTGGCCTACCCCCAGAGCGTGAAATTGAATTTTGTATCGACCTTGAACCCGGTACAAAACCCATTTCCAAAGCCCCATATCGAATGGCTCCTATTGAACTTCAGGAGTTAAAGACCCAACTGCAGGAATTGTTAGACATTGGTTTTATTCGTCCTAGTACTTCTCCTTGGGGTGCTCCTGTTCTGTTCGTGAAGAAGAAAGATGGGAGTATGCGACTTTGTATTGATTATCGGGAGTTGAATCATGTCACCATCAAAAATAGGTACCCATTGCCACGTATTGATGACCTGTTTGACCAGTTGCAAGGAGCACAATTCTTTTCAAAGATCGATCTTCGTTCTGGATATCATCAGCTGAAGGTTAGAACTGAGGATATTCCAAAGACGGCTTTTAGAACTCGGTACGGGCATTATGAATTCTTAGTTATGTCTTTTGGATTGACTAATGCTCCTGCTGCCTTCATGGATATGATGAACAGGGTATTTAAGGAATATTTGGATCACTTTGTGGTCGTCTTTATCGATGACATCCTTGTTTATTCCAAAAGCCGTGAAGATCATGAGCAACACTTGAGGCTGGTACTCCAAAAGCTTCGTGAATACAAACTTTATGCCAAGTTGAAGAAATGCGAGTTCTGGCTGGAAGAGGTAGCATTCCTTGGGCACGTAGTATCAAGTCGTGGAATATCTGTTGACCCGGCAAAGATTGAAGCTATTCAAAGCTGGGAGCAACCTAAATCAGTGACCGAAGTACGTAGCTTTCTTGGTTTAGCTGGTTATTATCGGAGATTCGTGGAAGGATTTTCTCGAATCGCTACTCCATTAACTCAGCTGACTCGAAAAGATACAAAGTTCGGTTGGAGCGAAGAATGTGAGCAGAGTTTTCAAGAACTCAAGAGGAGACTCATTTCAGCACCTGTTCTAACAATACCATCTGGCTCGGAGGGATTTGTCATCTACAGTGATGCTTCGAGCAAAGGGTTGGGATGCGTTCTCATGCAACATGGAAAAGTCATAGCCTATGCATCAAGACAACTCAAGGAATATGAGAGGAATTATCCTACTCATGATCTAGAGTTGGCAGCTGTTGTCTTTGCACTTAAAATTTGGAGGCATTACTTGTATGGGGAGAAGGTGGAGATCTTTACGGATCATAAAAGCCTCAAATATTTCTTCACTCAAAAGGAACTCAACATGCGACAACGACGTTGGCTTGAACTGTTGAAAGATTATGATCATACCATTCAATACCATCCTGGAAAAGCGAACGTGGTAGCTGACGCATTGAGTAGAAGATCATATGCAAGTACGAGTGCGATATTGTCAACACAAAGACCCATTTTGTGTGATTTGCAAAGGATGGAGATAGAGTTAAAGACTCCAGGGACCCATGTGATGATGGCGAATATACGAGTAGAACCGACTTTAATCGATAAAGTTAAAGCTGCTCAAGCTACAGACCTGGAGCTGATGCGTATGAGGAAGAAAGTGCAAGAAGGTGCTATGCCGGAAGCAAGAATCGATGAAGAAGGAATACTTCGAGTCAACTCCAGACTTTGTGTTCCTAACAACCCTGATTTAAAGTATGAAATCATGATGGAGGCGCACAACACACCGTTTGCAATCCATCCTGGAAGTACCAAAATGTATCATGATCTTCGTCATACATTTTGGTGGAGCAATATGAAGAGAGAGATAGCGTTGTTTATCTCAAGGTGTCTAACTTGTCAACGAGTCAAAGCGGAGCATCAAGTACCAAAAGGTCCATTGCAACCACTTGAAATTCCAGAATGGAAGTGGGAGCACATTACCATGGATTTCGTTACCGGTCTTCCTAGGGTTTCTCAAGGTATTGATGCGATTTGGGTCATTGTTGATAGATTGACCAAGTCTGCTCATTTCTTACCGATACGAGAAACTTATACACTTGAACGTCTTGCTCGTATGTACATAAACGAGATTGTAAGACTGCATGGTATGCCAGTATCCATAGTTTCTGATCGAGACCCAAGATTCACTTCACGATTTTGGGTTAGTTTACAAAAAGCTATGGGCACGGAGTTACGATTTAGTTCAGCATATCATCCTCAGACGGACGGACAATCAGAGAGGACTATTCAAACTCTTGAAGATCTATTAAGACTCTGTGTCTTTGACTTCAAGGGAAGTTGGGACAAGTTCTTACCATTGGTGGAGTTTTCCTACAACAACAGTTATCAAGCAAGTATTGGCATGGCTCCATTCGAAGCATTGTATGGAAGAAAATGTCGTTCTCCAGTATGCTGGGATGAGGTGGGTGAAGCAACGTTGTTGGGACCGGAGTTGGTACGTATGACTACAGAAAAGATTCAAACGATCCGACAACGTATAAAAACCTCACAAGATCGACAAAAGAGTTATGCTGATCTTCATCGAAAGGACGTGGAATTTGATGTAGGAGATCATGTGTTCTTACGTGTTGCTCCATGGAAAGGAGTTACGAGATTTGGAAAGAGAGGAAAGCTCAATCCTCGATTCATCGGTCCATTTTTAATCCTCGATCGAGTAGGAACTGTGGCTTATAGACTCGCTTTACCGCCAAGTATGTCTCGTGTTCATAACGTTTTTCACATATCCATGTTACGCAAATATGTGGAAGACCCGAACCACATTATTGAGTTAGAACCGGACGAAATAGCGGAAGATTTGACGTATGAAGAAGTTCCTGTTCAAATCTTGGATAAGAAGGAACATATTCTACGCTCCAAGGTTATACCTCAAGTCAAAGTTTTGTGGAGAAACCACGATGTTGAGGAAATGACTTGGGAGTTAGAATCTGAAATGAAATCAAGGTATCCTTACCTCTTCGACATACCAGGTACGTACCCTAATTTCGAGGGCGAAATTTCATAAGAAGGGGAGGTTGTAAGACCCCAACTTTTATAAATAAAGATGAATTTTCTATAAATATCATTTTTGAATATTATGGAGTTAATTTGATATAATGTTATAGTTGTGGGTAATATTTATAAATTTTGCAAAGTACGCAAGTTGTTATATAATATTCGATTGGTCGGAGAATATTCGTTTTAACAGGGAATATTCGTACAACGACACAATCATTGGTGGACCCCACAACGGAATTATTGTCGGATTGAGAAAACGACAAAAATATTTTATTAAAAATAACGGCGAAAATTTTACCATTGTTACTGTTGAACTACTCGGTAGTAAAAGTACAGTAATACGTGTGGTTGCATAGTAGCACACGGTATTGATTATTAATGCTTATGTGAGAAGTCACTCAGTTTGATTCAATTATTGTCAGTTAATAATATGAATTATTTAGCGATAATGACGTTTTGTTTTATTCGTATTATTAACGTAATAAAACAGAAACATCTTTTTATATAAAACAGAATACTTTATTAAAGTTATTCTATAAATAGAATATATTATATTTTATTTAAAAGATTTTTCTTTAAATATGGACCGTCAGATTAAAGTAATCAATCTGGACCGTTCATGGATTAGTTACTATGCATTCTATTTTTCTATAAATAGCAGCTCATTCCTTCATTATTTCTTACGAATTCACTGAACTCTAGAGAGAGAAACTATAGAGAGAAATATAGAGAGAGAGAAGAAGAGTATTCTGCTACTTAACTACTTCCTTATTTCAGCTCGTCTTTAAAACGGTAAGGGGTGTTATTCTTTCTTATTCATGAAGAGAACTGTTGTTATTCCATTTCTTATTATTCTGTTGGAATAACCTGTATACGTGGTCTACCCTATACTTGGTGACATTCTTCTATTATTCTGTTGGAACATCCTGTCTGTGTGTTTTACACCGGACCTGGTTCCATTTTTATTATTATTCTGTTGGAACATCCTGTCTGTGTGTTTTACACCGGACCTGGTTCCATTATTTATTATTCTGTCGGAATATCCTGTCTGTGCGTTTATGCCGGACCTGGTTCCATTATTTATTATTCTGTCGGAATATCCTGTCTGTGCGTTTACGCCGGACCTGGTTCCATTATTTATTATTCTGTTGGAATAACCTGTCTGTGCGGTCTATCGCATGCATGGTGATTTCTTTTGTTATTCCATTCTTTATTATACTCAGTTTGTTAAGTTTTGACTTCTATACTCCATGAAATTTGTGGAATACCCTTGACATTTGCGCTTCATCTAGTATCTATTCATGAAAATATTCTCCTGATCATTCTTGAATTTTACTCCACAAAGTAGTATCATGTTGACAATTTGGACGTTGTTAATTCTTGGATAAATTAATTCTTGAACTTGTTTTATTGAATTCTTATATCATTGTCATCATCCTCATGTTTATATTCTGTTGAAAGTCATCTGTGGCCTGTAGTGCATAGATGGACTTGGTATGATTATGACCAGGGATTATTCGGTGTAATCATGACCGTAATGTTACAAATGATGTGGTAAAAGTCCTCATTGGCCCGTAGTGCATTGATGGACAGTTGTTGGCATGATCATGACCATTAATGAATATACGAATATCCTTGGCCGTAGTGCAGGGGTGATTCGATGATGTGGATTATTTTATTAAGCTGAGTCTCAGCGATCACAGTGTTGAAAATCTTTTAAATCATAAAAGATAGTAGAGTTTATTTTCTACTTGACTCTTTTAATGGATTGCTTGTTCCGCTACAGTTAAACTTGATGTCTATTATATTTTATCAGTTTAACATTGTTGAAGGCTAATGATAATTTATTCTGCATTATCTTAGTCATAATATTTCTTACTGGGCTAGTTGAGCTCACCCTTTCTTTCACTGTTCTCTTCAGGAAATGAGAACGTAGCTGGGGCAAGTCGGGGAACGGAGTGATGGTCCGAATGATAGTATTAGTTAGTAGTCCTCACTATTCTATGTAATGGTGTGTTAATAAATGTAATGAGGACTCCTTTTGAGTATGAATACTCTCTAGAAGATAATATTTGTATTCAAACTCACAGTTTATGTTTTGTCGTATTGTACACGACAGTTGTATTAGTAAGTTGTATTTGAATTTTGTACTATGTATCTGACGACCCAAGATGGGTGATGTATACCTAATTTTGGGGGCGTCACAGTATCTTTGCAACTCAGACCAGAGGCTTCTTACTTTGGATATTCTGGGAGTGCTCATTTTTTGAGAATCGTGTTTACTCTACGATTCTGCCTTGGCGTTGTGAGCACCTCTGTTGACATCTTAGTTCTGCACTCTACGATTTAGCTTTGGTTCTACAGACACTACGACTCCGAGATCAGATGTTGATACTCTACGATTTCTCTCCTTAAGCTTGATATCTTCATCTGATCTGGCTCGACTACGATCTCAGCCTCTTATATGATTAGTAGACTCTACGACTCTGAGTGTGATCTACGATTCTTGACTTGACTTTGGCAGATGCTCGTTCGACTCTTAGACAGGCTGTCTCTACGATTTTGAACATGACTTCCTCAGCAGACTATGGCTCCGAGGAAGTTCTTCTCAACACACTACGATCCTTTCTCATCTCTCCTGACAGTCTATTAACTTCGAGATCTACTATCTTGCAGACTACGATTCCGCCTTGATTGTTCTCGAGTTTTCCTCGACTCTTTTAGCAGACTACGATTCCTGGTGCAGTGCTCGATGATCAGACAAGCCTATCTATTACATTATAAGATCAACCTAACAAGCTTAATCTTTCTATATTTATAGTCCTTGTACATCATTTCTTTTTAAGGACTTTACAAAGCTGTTTTGCTTATGTAGGATCAACCTAACATATTTGATCAATTCATTCTAAGTCCTTGTACATATGTTCCTATTCTCTATCAAATGACTTTACAACTTTTCTTAATGCAAGCATACTTGCATATTCATTCATTTATATCATAATCAAATCATATATAAATAGGAATATCATTCACATGCTTATTCCTAACATAATAAATTTTAAATTACAACCCATGTCCCCAATTTATTTTTATCTACTAAACCTAAGCTGATAAAGAGAAAGAGACCTCTTGGCGCGAACAACTTATTTGTTTAACATTTATTTGGATATTTGTATTTGATTATGAAATTTTTTTCTTTGATTAAATTTATATTGCATATTTTTATTCATGGTTCAATGGTTATAATTAATAGAAGGGTAAATTTGTACAAGTGATAATTTTCTTTTCTTTTCATTAGAACTAAAAAACACAAGAAAAGAAAATTTTAAAAATTTCTATTAAAAACTCAAAAACAACACAAAAGAAAATTTCAAGTTTTATATTCTTTTCTTTTCCGTCAAAAACTCAGAAACAGAGCATAAGAGATCTAGAAGGGGTTGAATAAATCCTTTTTTTTAAAAAAAAAAGTCCTTTTAAACAGTATTACCAACTTATAAATTAAGTTCGTTAATTTAATAATTGAATGACACTGTTGTCACTCACTTTTAAAGTCGTCCCTAAATTTCATTTTTCGTCAGTTAGGTCCTTAAAGTTGCATTTTTTGGCGTTTTCGTTCCTCTTACCCGATTTAACCCCAACCCGACTAATTTTGACCTGATCAAGTTTGACCCAATCTTAATTTTTAATATTTTAAAATAAAATAAATATTTTAAATATTTTAAAATAAAATATTATGTTTAAAATAATAATTATATTTAATATTTGAAAATAAACTATTGTTTTTAATAATTTAAACTAAAAGAATTATTTTAAAATTAGTTTTTTATTCTTATTTTACAAAAAAATATTATTTTAAAAAAATTAAAATAATAATTATATTTAATATTTTAAAATAAAATTATTTTTTAAATAATTTTAAATAAGTATTATTTTTAATATTTTAAAATAAAATATTATTTTTAAAATAATAATTATTTGTTATATTTTAAAAAATAATATTTTTAAAAAGTTATAAAAATAATTATTATTTTAAGGAAAATATATTAGAAATATTATTTTTTTCAAAAATAAGTAAAGTTTCATAAAATATAGATTCAAAAAAATTTAATAAGAAAATTGAACTTTTTTTTTTATAAAAAAAGTAGTTTTTTTTTTATTTTTTATGTAAAACTTTATTTTCAGAAAACAAAATTTAATATTTTTACCATTATTATATGTATTCTTAATATTAGAATTTTTAAAAGCAAAAACTAAAAATAGAAATTAAAATAAAAAGAAACAGAAAATAGTAAAACATAAATAAAAAACTCATTCAATTTTTTTTAAAAATAAATTAAAAAGTTTTAAAATATTTTTATTTTAGAAAAAAATTTGGATTGTTTTTCATTTTTTTATAAAATGATTAACGTTTTATAAATTATGTATTCAAAAAAGTAAAAATTTATTTTCATAAAAAAACAATTTTTTTAAAGATGCTTAAATTTTCATAAAAATAGTTAATATTCAAAAAATTTAACTTTACTTTTTTTGAATCTATATTTTATGAAACTTTACTCATTTTTGAAAAAATAGTTTTCTAATATTTTTTCCTTAAAATAAAAATTATTTTTAAAACTTTTTCAAAATAATAGTTTATTTAAATATAAAAATATTAATTATTTTAAAAAAATATTTTATTTTAAAATATTTAAAATAGTTATTATTTTCAATTTATTTAAAGAAAGTATTTTATTTTAAAATATTAAATTAAATTATTATTTAATTTTTTGAAAAATAATTATTTTTTTTAAATATTAAAAATAATAATTATTTTTCAAAATATTTTATTTGAAAATATTAAATATAATTATTATTTTAAAAATAATATTTTCTTTTAAAATATTAAAAATAACTATTTTTAAATTAATTATTTTATTTTAAATATTAAAAATTAGGGTTTGGTCAAATTGTGTCTGGTTGGGTCAAAATAGACCGAGTTTGTGTCAAATAGGGTAGGAAGAACGGAAACGCCAAAAAATGCTACTTTAAGGACCTAAGTGACGTAAAATAAACTTCAAGGACAACTTTGAAAGTGAGTGGCAACTTGGAGGGATATAAGTGTTATTCAGCCTTAATTTAATTATACACAACGAAATGATGATTTGGAAATCCCCTTTCAAAGATTTAGAAAAGTCTTGGTTCTAAATTTAGCACACAGATGAAATTAAGTCACAAAGAAATATAAATAGCTTTGTAGAAATGTAAGTGCTAAAAGTTAATGAGACAAGATATTTTAAGTGGTTAGGAACACAAAGATCTTTTAGTCCACTTTTCTACTCATCGAGTAGGAAATCTACTAAGGTTGGGGTGATCATTGTGATCACTAAGAGCAATTACAACAACTGAATTACTAAGATTCCTTCAAGTCACAAAGACTTGGAACAAGTCTCTAAGACTTGATTACAAAGGTCACTAAGACCTGAACAATCACTAAGTGACATTGAGTGATTTTGAGGTGCTTCTAAGTGGCTTTAAGAGCAACTCCAACAGGCCGGAGTTGCCAAAATCGTAGACTATATTTAGTCTAGGACGCCAAAATTGCTCCAGTAGATGGACTATATTTAGTCGACCAACTTTTCTGGCCGCTCAAAACGACTAAATCTGAGAACGAAAAATCAGGCAGACTATAATTTAATATAATTAAATGGGAAACACTCTGTTTAAGAAATTGAAGAAAAAAAAGAACGAGAAACTCTCTGTTGAAGAAGATCTGTCGAAGAAGAAGGAGATGAAGTCTGAGAGAAGTGAAAGTGAAGTGAAGAAGAGATGAACGGATAGAAAGTACAAGTCCAACGGATAGAAGAAAAAAAATCAGAACGGTAATAAAAAGTACAAACGGATAGAAATTTAAAGCCTAATTGGAAATCTATAAATATGTATAATAATTCAATTTATTTTATATCTTTCAATCAACTACTCTAACATTTAGCAATTGTAAGTATTTTTTTAATAATAGTTTATAATTTTATTATATTTAATTTTAGTTTTTATTGATAATATCTCTTTAATTTTTTTTAGATGGAAAATCATGGTCCTCCGATGTATTATTCTTCATTATTATCTGAAGGTTTCTCACTTGATGATCCAAATTTGTTGGATGAATTTTTAATTCAAACTGATGCACCAATTCAGACTCCTGAAAATGAGTCCAATAAAAGAATAGGGCGAAAGGGGAATTACACTATTGATGAAGATACCCTTCTTGTTTCCGCATGACTTAATGTAAGCATGGATCCAATTCAAAGAAACGATCAGAAACATGGAAGATATTGGGAAAGAGTTCACGAATACTTTCACGAATACAAGAATTTTGAGTCTGAACGCAATTCTACTGCTTTGGCGAAACGTTGGTCAACAATTCAACTCGCGGTAAACAAATTTTGTGGATGTTATGCTTCAATTGAAAGAATGCAACAAAGCGGTGTAGGTGAACAAGATAAGGTATTTCAATTTTTTCATGTAAAATTTCATTAAGTTTTATTCTTATATTTTATATTTAATACTTTGTAAATAATTTTCCAATAGATATGTCAAGCATTAGAGATGTTCAAAAGTATGCAAAATCAACCATTTGGATTTATTCATTGTTGGAGAATATTAAAGGATGCACTGAAATGGAGAACAGATAATAGTGGAAAAAAACAGAAAAGTAATAGAAAGTCAAGTCCAGCAGCATCTTCTCCATCAACCGCAGAAGAAGTCAGTTTGGGTGAAGACGATGATATTGAAGATACAATCTTTGCAAGATTAGAGAGACCAATGGGAAGAAAGGCTTTGAAAGCATTATTTAAAAAGGGCAAAGGAACCGGTGGTACTAGTACACCTATGGAGTTGAGGTTTGAGAAGTTCGAGCATCAGATGAAATTGAACCAACAAAAGGGACAAGAGAATATGAACATAATATATTTTCAAGAGCAAGAGAAGTTGAATATAATGAAAGCACAAGAGGATGAAAGGATCATGATGATTGACACCGCTAACATGGAGCCTGAAGTAGCTGAATATTACAAACGACGCAAGAAAGAAATCATGAAAAGAGTTACATCTAGTAGTTGACTTGTTTATTATTAGAGAATCATAATTTGCTTATTATTGTAGTAGAATGTAATGGATTAGGCTCCGCCATGTAGTGACCACAAGTGTTGAATAATATCTTCTTGTAGTTTAGAATGAACTTGTTTATCCCTTATGCGATGATTTGCTACAATGAATTCAAGTAATTATGGGGTACGCTCATGAGACACTTCTACAGTTGGAATCTCGTCATGTGTATCATAGGTTGTTGGTTCTTGATTTTCATCTTGTTCATCTTCAACGATCATATTATGTAATATTATGCATGTAGTCATAATTTCTTTTAGTGTTGTTTGATCCCAAAATCGTGCAGGACCACGAACTATCGCAAAACGTGCTTGCAGTACCCCAAATGCTCGCTCAACATCCTTTCTAAGCGCCTCTTGAGTCTTAGCAAATAGTTTTCTTTTATTTCCCCAAGGTGCCGAAATGGTTTTAACAAATGTTGCCCAAGGGGAATATATACCATCAGCAAGGTAATATCCCATCGTGTACTCATTTCCATTAATTGAGTAGTTCACTGGTGGAGCACAACCTTCAGTAAGAGCAGAGAAGATAGATGATTTCTCCAAAATGTTAATATCATTATGAGAGCCTGGTAATCCAAAAAATGCATGCCATATCCAAAGATCGTATGAAGCCACCGCTTCTAAAATAATTGTTGGCTCATGCACATGTCCAGAATACATACCATGCCACGCAACCGGACAATTCTTCCATTTCCAATGCATGCAGTCGATGCTCCCCAACATCCCAGGAAAACCACGCTCTTCAGCTTTTGATAGCAATCTAACGATGTCATTACTATTGGGGGATCTCAGATATTCATCACCAAAAATTGAAATGACTGCTTTTACAAACCTTTTAAGACTCAATATAGCCGTGCTTTCACCGATCTGCTCATAATCATCAACGAAATTCGCTGAAACACCATAGGCAAGCATCCGCATTGAGGCAGTTATCTTTTGTAGAGAAGATAAATCGAGATTGTAAGACCCCGAATTTTATGAAATAAAAGTATTCAATTTTTCTTATAATTACTATTCAGTAAATGGTTAAATTGATAAAAGTTTAAAGTTATGGGTGAAATATGAATTTTTTTTCAAAATAAGCAAGTGGTTATAAAATAATCATTGTTGTCGGGGAATATTCGTTTGGTCGTGGAATATTCTTTCTGTCGGAGAATATTCGTACGACGGCGCAGCTATTTGTGGGCCCCATAACGAATAACTGTCGGGTGAAGAAAAACGACAAATTTGAGTTTTTACAAATAACGGCGTAGTTGTTATCGTTAATACTGTTGAAATACCCGGTGGTTAAAATACAGTAATACGCGTTATTGCACAGTAGCACACGGTATTGCACAGTATTTTTGAAATTATTGATTCTTACGTAAGAAGGCACTACTCAATAATTGTTACAGTAATTACTGTTCAATATTTTATTTTATTGATTCAATAATTGCTACGTTGAAATTTTATATTATTGTTGTTCAATAATTGTTGTTGCACAGTATTTTCCATTATCAGATCAATAATTCATATTATTTGAATAGTATTATTAGATAGCATTATTGGCAATGTCTAGAAAGTTCTGTCTAAGGAGAGGTTTGGTCATCTAATTGCGCGCTAGTAAGGAGAAATCCTTATTGGAAAGCCCCCTCTTTCCTGGGAACGGCCTGGTTGTCATAAATGTGATTCTGTAATATTATTTGTGAATAATTAATTATTGATTCATATGATAAGGAAATATTTATTTTATGTGGATATAAATGAGGGATATATTTTTGTGGTTAAAAATGAAGGAGTTAATGTTGAGGTTTTTATCAGTATTTTTGTCGGAATGGAGGTATTAAAAATCAGGGTTTTGAGATATTTTGCGGGGGTTATAATTTTTAATCCGACCGTTGGATCGTGGTAATTTTTGGATATGTTATACATATATAAGTTGAGTATATGTCCACAAATTTTGAACCGTTAAAAATGAATGTATGATTTGTTATGAATTTTACGAGATGACTGGTTCAGAAATTGTTGAATTTTCGGAGTTTATCATTTTGGTGGAAAATTCTAGAATTGGTGGGCCCCACTTGTGGTTGGTGAAGAAATGTGCTGAATTATATTTCAAATGTGGTGGGTGGGAATAGTAGCAGGTAAAGCCATCAGGTTGCAGGTCAAACCTACCAAAATTTTCCTATAAATAGAGGGCTAAGTTAGAATTGAAAATCACACCAGAAACATAAGCTTTCTCTCTTTCTCTCTCTAGATTATTGAGTGTATTTTGTGAGTATTTAGATACTTGGTGAGTTGCTATTCATCAGTGCAAGTTTCCTTCAGCCTTATACCGATCAGAAGTACTGCTCTTTTGAGGTAAGGGATAGTAAGGGATATTAAGGGATTTTAAGGGTTGTTATGATTTTCAGTTTCGTAATTTTTTGATCTTCAAAAATTCTGGAAAAATTTGAAATGTATTTTGATGAGTTTTCTTGATTGTGTCCAAAAATGGTGATTTTTGGATGTATAGATTGAGAGTTATGAATTTTATGAGAAAAGACTATTTTAAAAGTAACAGCTTATAATTCCTTGTGGTTAACTTCAAAATTGATGAAATTTTTATTGGGAGTACATGTATATGATAGAAGTATACTCTGTAAATTTCAGAATTTTTAGACAAAAGTACAATTTTTGATAAATGTCTAAATATTCGGCTATTTTGGCCATATGAAAAATAGTAAATGACTTTTAAAAATTCTGAGAAAAATATATGTTCACTATGAGACTATATTATGCTAAATCCCAGAAAAGAAATATTTTTGGAACTGATTTGGTATTTTTCATGAAAATGGTCTAGTTATGAGTAAATGAATTAAATATGTTTTGTGAGGAAAGAAAATTGGAAAATAGGATTTTATGGCTTGAGAATCCTATATGAGGTATATGCAGATTTTTGATGAGGGTTTTGGCTATTGATGATGAAATCTTAAGAGTTGACATTTTATGATGATTAAATGCATTAATTAGTAAAGTGTAAACAATTTAAATAAATTGTTTATAAGCTTAAGAAATGTTATTCTTTCAATATCATTATACCGAAATATTGGTATAGATTTTATTGTGGAATTTCTACCTTTTTGAGTCGAGGTTACTATTCATGAATTACTATTCACGACAAAATTGGTTTCTTTTTCTAACCAAATTATAGTTGATTTATGAATATTGCTCTTGAAATTAAATCCATGTTTTGACCATAATATTTAACATTTTTATAACCTTGATGTTGAAATTCTCTTTCGCTTGAGTGTAAAGATGGGTAAATTATTGGTATGATCATGACTATGGGTTCTCTTTGGCCAGTAGTGCAAAGTTGAATTGTTGACTGGTATGATCATGACCATTGAATTTATAATTGAATATCTTTAGCTTAAGTGCAAAGGTGAAATGATCAACATGGTTATAATTATTGTTTATATAAATTCTTAAATGATTATATATTCTTTGAGGTATTAATATATTTGGCATGTAGTGCAAATATGAATTGTTGAGGAATATCTTTGGCCTGTAGTGCAAAGATGAATTGTAGATGAATATCTTTGGCCCGTAGTGCAAAGATGACCTATTGTTGAATATCTTTGGCCAGTAATGCAAAGATGAACGGTTGAGGAATATCTTTGGCCTGTAGTGCAAAGATGAATTGTAGATGAATATCTTTGGCCTGTAGTGCAAAGATGGTCTGTTGATGAATATCTTTGGCCCGTAGTGCAAAGATAAACTGTTGTTGAATATCTTTGGTCGTAGTGCAAAGATGGATTTATTAGTATGATTATGAACAGGAACTGTGATTTGGTATAACCATGATCTTTGATGTTTCAGGTAAAGACATGTGATGAAAATATTCTTCGTCCTGGGTGCGAAGAAAAATTTAGAATCACAATTATGATTATGAGTTATTCATATGATTGTGGAAAGGAACTGTTGATTGATGTTACAGGGATAAAACATTGTTGATGGATTTTTAACATGGAGAAGATAATAGACTTTATAGTCTATTTGACTCTTCTAATGGATTGCTCGTTCCGCTGCAACTATGGTTGAAATTTTTATCATTTACCATATGTTCTAAATCTCTGATTTATTATTGATGAAGGCTACTGATAATTTAATTATCTTTAGTCATGATATTCTTTACTGGGCTAGTTGTGCTCACCCTTTTGCTTCACAATTCCTTTCAGGTAATAAGAGTGTAGCTGGGTCGAGCGAGGGTAACGGGGAAATAGAACAGTGGTCTCTAGCTGTGGATGTTCTCCCGAAGCAGTATAGAAAAGTTCATTTAGTAGTTATATTTGGTGAATCCAATAGGGTAAGGTGTACCCAACGTTGGAAGGGTGGTTTGCCACTATCATACAAGATGTCTAACGACATACAACCTCGTGTCATCATAAGACAGGGATGTGCTCATCCACTTGCTGAGTATATATACGAGCACTACCTATATAATCTTGGTGTTTGTTTAAAGTATAATTCTCAATTAGAGACAGTAGAGATAATGATATGTCAAGAGAAGACTCACCATTGGGAAGAATATGATAGTAATCTTCTCGTTTTTCTTTGGGGTCTATTGGGTCAACCAAGGATAATTCTGTGGCCATATGATATCTATCATAACCTAGACGCGTGGCCTCCCATGTACGAAGGTTTCCTTGAGCACTTCCCAAAGATTCTAATTTCTAAAACAGTTTTTGACTATACCTTTATGTAAGGTGTTATTGTGAGGTGATGTCCACGGTTGGAACATGAGTCACATTTGGTATATATTTGTATCCAAACTCACAGCATATGTGTTGTTGTATTTTGCACGACAATTGTTGTAATAAAGTTGTAGTTGTTTTCTGTACCATGTATTTGACGACTCAGAATGGGTTGGGTGGAATGAACCTATTTTGGGGTCGTTACAGTTGGTATCAGAGCTATAAGTAAAGAGCCCCGAGCCTCTCGCTGGTGACTTCCTGTTGATGGGGGATGCACCGAAGCCAGACTCTCCGTAGGGGACGCCGTTCTGCGGTGGCAAACTGATAGGTATCAATGTAAGGTGCTGACATAGGTTGGTGTCCAGAGTTACAGTTGGTATCAGAGCTTAGGGATATGATCTCTGGTGGAGATCGGGGAATATAACTAGGAGGGGAGAGATGCGTAAATCCTTCGCTAGTGTGTCCTACCTAAGCTTATTTGTTGGTTAGTCATAATATTGGGATATTATGTGATATGTTAATTTGTTTAATTAACCCTTATTTTATGGCAGTATTTGAGAATGGCAGCTGAGAATGCTAACAATGGAGTGAATGAGACTGTGGGGATACCTCTAATCACTAACCATGATAATGTGATGTCAGACGAAGAAGGAATTAGAGATATCTATGTGGTGAGTGAAGAATTGATAGTTGCACCCGAGATAGTCGCAGAGGTAACAGCTGAGACTGAGGAAGAAGAGGAAGAAGAAGTACCAGAGGAGAGTTTATTAGAGGTATTATATGATCAAAATGTAGAATTTCAAAATCGTATTCATGAGTTAGAAGAGCAGGCAGAAGAACGACAGGCGGTCGTGGAACAAAAGGATGCAACAATTCAAGCTTGTGTTACCCGATATGTGATGCTTGAACAGAAGCATTCTTTGGCAGAGTATAAGATGATAAAAATGGAATCTGAGCTGAAAGAAGAAAAAATTGAACGAGTGAGAATAAGTGATGCATGGGCAAAAGCCGCACGACACGTGGATATTGTGGAAAGAGATGCTCGATCTAAGAAGGCTAAAATAGATGATATGAATTTCTCTTTTTGGAAAGCAATTGGGAGAACCCAACATCGAGTGTTGAATTACCCTGTACATAGCGGTCAACCTGAATCCGATATGGATCGAAGATTGATGATTCAGATCATGAATGAGGAGTACGAAGAGGCAGTTGAGGGAGGAATATGTCCTATAGAAAGGTATATTCCAACGGTAATGATGACGCCAAATGCTGCTCCAGACAAGTCAAAGCCGAGTAGTTCGAGGGATGACGGTTGTCATGACTTCCCAACAAATGAGAAACCCAAATGAAGTTATCATGGGAGATGAGCAATGGAGAAATCATGATGATCTGAGAGATAGAATCTGAAATGGAAGCAAGGTATTCTCAACTCTTCGAAATACCAGGTACGTAAATTTCGGGGACGAAATTTCATAAGGAGGGGAGATTGTAAGACCCCGAATTTTATGAAATAAAAGTATTCAATTTTTCTTATAATTACTATTCAGTAAATGGTTAAATTGATAAAAGTTTAAAGTTATGGGTGAAATATGAATTTTTTTTCAAAATAAGCAAGTGGTTATAAAATAATCATTGTTGTCGGGGAATATTCGTTTGGTCGTGGAATATTCTTTCTGTCGGAGAATATTCGTACGACGGCGCAGCTATTTGTGGGCCCCATAACGAATAACTGTCGGGTGAAGAAAAACGACAAATTTGAGTTTTTACAAATAACGGCGTAGTTGTTATCGTTAATACTGTTGAAATACCCGGTGGTTAAAATACAGTAATACGCGTTATTGCACAGTAGCACACGGTATTGCACAGTATTTTTGAAATTATTGATTCTTACGTAAGAAGGCACTACTCAATAATTGTTACAGTAATTACTGTTCAATATTTTATTTTATTGATTCAATAATTGCTACGTTGAAATTTTATATTATTGTTGTTCAATAATTGTTGTTGCACAGTATTTTCCATTATCAGATCAATAATTCATATTATTTGAATAGTATTATTAGATAGCATTATTGGCAATGTCTAGAAAGTTCTGTCTAAGGAGAGGTTTGGTCATCTAATTGCGCGCTAGTAAGGAGAAATCCTTATTGGAAAGCCCCCTCTTTCCTGGGAACGGCCTGGTTGTCATAAATGTGATTCTGTAATATTATTTGTGAATAATTAATTATTGATTCATATGATAAGGAAATATTTATTTTATGTGGATATAAATGAGGGATATATTTTTGTGGTTAAAAATGAAGGAGTTAATGTTGAGGTTTTTATCAGTATTTTTGTCGGAATGGAGGTATTAAAAATCAGGGTTTTGAGATATTTTGCGGGGTTATAATTTTTAATCCGACCGTTGGATCGTGGTAATTTTTGGATATGTTATACATATATAAGTTGAGTATATGTCCACAAATTTTGAACCGTTAAAAATGAATGTATGATTTGTTATGAATTTTACGAGATGACTGGTTCAGAAATTGTTGAATTTTCGGAGTTTATCATTTTGGTGGAAAATTCTAGAATTGGTGGGCCCCACTTGTGGTTGGTGAAGAAATGTGCTGAATTATATTTCAAATGTGGTGGGTGGGAATAGTAGCAGGTAAAGCCATCAGGTTGCAGGTCAAACCTACCAAAATTTTCCTATAAATAGAGGGCTAAGTTAGAATTGAAAATCACACCAGAAACATAAGCTTTCTCTCTTTCTCTCTCTAGATTATTGAGTGTATTTTGTGAGTATTTAGATACTTGGTGAGTTGCTATTCATCAGTGCAAGTTTCCTTCAGCCTTATACCGATCAGAAGTACTGCTCTTTTGAGGTAAGGGATAGTAAGGGATATTAAGGGATTTTAAGGGTTGTTATGATTTTCAGTTTCGTAATTTTTTGATCTTCAAAAATTCTGGAAAAATTTGAAATGATATTTTGATGAGTTTTCTTGATTGTGTCCAAAAATGGTGATTTTTGGATGTATAGATTGAGAGTTATGAATTTTATGAGAAAAGACTATTTTAAAAGTAACAGCTTATAATTCCTTGTGGTTAACTCCAAAATTGATGAAATTTTTATTGGGAGTACATGTATATGATAGAAGTATACTCTGTAAATTTCAGAATTTTTAGACAAAAGTACAATTTTTGATAAATGTCTAAATATTCGGCTATTTTGGCCATATGAAAAATAGTAAATGACTTTTAAAAATTCTGAGAAAAATATATGTTCACTATGGGACTATATTATGCTAAATCCCAGAAAAGAAATATTTTTGGAACTGATTTGGTATTTTTCATAAAAATGGTCTAGTTATGAGTAAATGAATTAAATATGTTTTGTGAAGAAAGAAAATTGGAAAATAGGATTTTATGGCTTGAGAATCCTATATGAGGTATATGCAGATTTTTGATGAGGGTTTTGGCTATTGATGATGAAATCTTAAGAGTTGACATTTTATGATGATTAAATGCATTAATTAGTAAAGTATAAACAATTTAAATAAATTGTTTATAAGCTTAAGAAATGTTATTCTTTCAATATCATTATACCGAAATATTGGTATAGATTTTATTGTGGAATTTCTACCTTTTTGAGTCGAGGTTACTATTCATGAATTACTATTCACGACAAAATTGGTTTCTTTTTCTAACCAAATTATAGTTGATTTATGAATATTGCTCTTGAAATTAAATCCATGTTTTGACCATAATATTTAACATTTTTATAACCTTGATGTTGAAATTCTCTTTCGCTTGAGTGTAAAGATGGGTAAATTATTGGTATGATCATGACTATGGGTTCTCTTTGGCCAGTAGTGCAAAGTTGAATTGTTGACTGGTATGATCATGACCATTGAATTTATAATTGAATATCTTTAGCTTAAGTGCAAAGGTGAAATGATCAACATGGTTATAATTATTGTTTATATAAATTCTTAAATGATTATATATTCTTTGAGGTATTAATATATTTGGCATGTAGTGCAAATATGAATTGTTGAGGAATATCTTTGGCCTGTAGTGCAAAGATGAATTGTAGATGAATATCTTTGGCCCGTAGTGCAAAGATGACCTATTGTTGAATATCTTTGGCCAGTAATGCAAAGATGAACGGTTGAGGAATATCTTTGGCCTGTAGTGCAAAGATGAATTGTAGATGAATATCTTTGGCCTGTAGTGCAAAGATGGTCTGTTGATGAATATCTTTGGCCCGTAGTGCAAAGATAAACTGTTGTTGAATATCTTTGGTCGTAGTGCAAAGATGGATTTATTAGTATGATTATGAACAGGAACTGTGATTTGGTATAACCATGATCTTTGATGTTTCAGGTAAAGACATGTGATGAAAATATTCTTCGTCCTGGGTGCGAAGAAAAATTTAGAATCACAATTATGATTATGAGTTATTCATATGATTGTGGAAAGGAACTGTTGATTGATGTTACAGGGATAAAACATTGTTGATGGATTTTTAACATGGAGAAGATAATAGACTTTATAGTCTATTTGACTCTTCTAATGGATTGCTCGTTCCGCTGCAACTATGGTTGAAATTTTTATCATTTACCATATGTTCTAAATCTCTGATTTATTATTGATGAAGGCTACTGATAATTTAATTATCTTTAGTCATGATATTCTTTACTGGGCTAGTTGTGCTCACCCTTTTGCTTCACAATTCCTTTCAGGTAATAAGAGTGTAGCTGGGTCGAGCGAGGGTAACGGGGAAATAGAACAGTGGTCTCTAGCTGTGGATGTTCTCCCGAAGCAGTATAGAAAAGTTCATTTAGTAGTTATATTTGGTGAATCCAATAGGGTAAGGTGTACCCAACGTTGGAAGGGTGGTTTGCCACTATCATACAAGATGTCTAACGACATACAACCTCGTGTCATCATAAGACAGGGATGTGCTCATCCACTTGCTGAGTATATATACGAGCACTACCTATATAATCTTGGTGTTTGTTTAAAGTATAATTCTCAATTAGAGACAGTAGAGATAATGATATGTCAAGAGAAGACTCACCATTGGGAAGAATATGATAGTAATCTTCTCGTTTTTCTTTGGGGTCTATTGGGTCAACCAAGGATAATTCTGTGGCCATATGATATCTATCATAACCTAGACGCGTGGCCTCCCATGTACGAAGGTTTCCCTGAGCACTTCCCAAAGATTCTAATTTCTAAAACAGTTTTTGACTATACCTTTATGTAAGGTGTTATTGTGAGGTGATGTCCACGGTTGGAACATGAGTCACATTTGGTATATATTTGTATCCAAACTCACAGCATATGTGTTGTTGTATTTTGCACGACAATTGTTGTAATAAAGTTGTAGTTGTTTTCTGTACCATGTATTTGACGACTCAGAATGGGTTGGGTGGAATGAACCTATTTTGGGGTCGTTACAGAGATGTCCTACAACATTCATTTTTTGGACGAAGTATGAATCATATGCTTCAACTGCTCTTTGAATTCGGAGGAAAAGCGGGCGCCGCATTCTAAACCTTCTCCGAAATAGATACGGGGAGTATGTAGGATGTTCAACAAAATAATCATGAAAAAATCGATTATGACCTTCATGTCTACCACGATCAATGGTAATACAACCTTGCACACAACCACGATGATGTGATGTATGCCTATTGATATTTTGTTGTTCTTCTTCAATAGCCGCCATGCCGGACAATTGTCCATTTGCTTCTTCATCATCTTCTTCATCCATGTGCAACATAGCTAATTCGAATTGACGAGACATATTTAAAATAACTTATTTGACTGGAAGAATGAAGTTAAGATGAGTGAATATGAAAGACTATATGTGATTTATATTTATATATGCTATTTATTTTTTAAAATATATCCGTTATAAAGTTAGAATATGGTTATTGGATTATGTCCGTTGGAGTTTTTTTGAATTCATTGATTATTTTAATCTTTTTATATTATATTCCACGGGATAGTCCACATGATAGTCCATCTGCTGGAAGGAGTGAAGACTAAAGGACATTTGCTGATGTCAGATGGACTAAATATAGTCCAGCAGATAGTCCATCTGCTGGAGATGCTCTAAGTATAATAAGAAAAGACTTAGCAGGAAAAGAAGATGTTCTAGATTAGTAGAGTAGAGTTCTTAAAAGATGAGCAACAATTCAACCTGTATATTTTGTGATTGTTACTATTGGATTGAATATGAATGCCTCTTATAGACGTTCTTGAGATTGTCCCGTTGAAAAGTTGTCGTTGCTCATTTATTGCTCCGATCCTAGAAGATCTCTGATTGTTGACTTTAGAGAGGATGTGTCAGCTTGCTTTTGGCTCTGATATGTCACATCAAACTGCTGTTCACGTGTGTGCTGTCACTTCACCGAACTAGCTGTTAGACATATTTCGATCTGATTTTCCTTTTGAATCTTAAGATGTTTAATAACTATATTGGGATCTTCACTCTGTGAGTCTTCATATTGTTAGTCTTATTGTGACGCCCCCAAAATAGGTATACAACACCCATTCTGAGTCGCCAAATACATGGTACAAAAAGCAAACTACAACTTCAATAATACAATTGTCGTGCAAAATACGACAACACATACTGTGAGTTTAAATACAAATATTGTCTTCTAGATAATATCCACACTCAAATAAGTCCTTATTACAATTATTCAAACACTATTTTACAAAAATAGTGATGACTGCTAAAACATCTTTCTAGAACCATCACTCCATACCCCGACTAGATCCTGCTATGTTCTCACCTCCTGAGAAGAAAAATGGAACAAAAAGAAAAATGGTGAGCTCAACTAGCCCAGTAAAGAATATTATAACTAAGATAATATAAAACAAAATATCATTAGTATTCAACAGGGAAAAATCTGATAGAATATAATCGACAACAAGTTTTAGATCAACAACTGCAGCGGAAACAGCAAACCATTAGAAGAGTCAAGTAGAGAATGAATTCTACTATCTTCTAAGATTTAAAAGTCCATCATCAATATTTTATCCCTGTAACATTAATTAATAATCATCTTTAACCAAATATTCATCTTTGCACTACAGACCAAAGATATTCATTTGTATCACCAGTCGGTCATGTTCATCTCAACACCTATTCATCTTTGCACTACAGGCCAAAGATATTCATCAGGTAATCATACATCTTTGCACTACAGGCCAAAGATATTCAGTAATATTATCATTTAGGACTGAGGATGATGAAAAATATCTTAAAGAAAACGAATTCAGTGAGACAGAAGGACAAATAGTAGGGATTCGTATAACAGTTTATCTAAGATCAATAATACTTCATAATAATCAATTGTGAAGTAGAATTCAAAAATAAAGATCAAAACATGGATACAATCAAAGATAGTAACCATAATAGATATCTTGGATAAAAAGGGAAAATTTTATTTTTCGGTGAATAGTGTCGTATTCGTGAATAGTGCCGTATACGTGAATAGTAACGTACACGTGAATAGTAATCCTGACACAAAAAGTTCTAAATTTGATAAAAAGTTCATATCAATATTTCGACATAATGATATTAAAGAAAATATCATTTTAAGAAGAATATAACACCCCTTACCTCAAAATATCAGTACTTCTGGTCGGAATACCGGTATAAGACTGAAAGAAACTTGCTCTGATAAATAGAAACTCTCAAAGTATCTAATTACTTACAAAATACACTCAATAATCTAGAGAGAGAAAGAGAGCAAACTTGTTTCTGGTGTGATTTTTAATTCTAACTTAGCCCTCTATTTATAGGAAAATGTTAGCACGTCGAAGCAGACTTAACCTGCAACCTGATGGTTTTACCTGCTACTATTCAAGCCTACCACATTTGAATAAAAATCTTAGCACATGTCTTCACCAACCAATAGTGGGGCCCACCAATTCTAGAATTTTCCACCAAAATGATAAACTCCAAAAATTCAATAATTTCTGAACCAGTCATCTCGTAAAATTCATAATAAATCATACGTTAATTTTTAACGGTTCAAAATTTGTGGACATATACTCAACTTATATATGTATAACATATCCAAAAATTACCACGATCCAACGGTCGGATTAAAATTATAACCCCCACAAAATATCTCAAAAACCCTGATTTTTAATACCTCTATTCCGATAAAAATACTGATAAAAACCTCAACATTAACTCCTTCATTTTTAACAACAAAAATATATCCCTCATTTATATCCACATAAAATAAATATTTCCTTATCATATGAATCAATAATTAATTATTCACAAATAATATTACAGAATCACATTTATGACAACCAGGCCGTTCCTAGGAAAGAGGGGGCTTTCCAATAAGAATTTCTCCTTACTGGCACGCAATTAGATGACCAAACCTCTCCTTAGATAGAACTTTCTAGACATTGCCAATAATGTTATCTAATAATATTATTTAAATAATATGAATTATTGATCTGATAATGGAAAATACTGTGTAGTGACAATTATTGAAACAACAATAATATAAAATATCAATGCAACAATTATTGAATCAATAAAATAAAATATTGAACAGTAACTACTGTAACAATTATTGAGTAGTGCCTTCCTTCGTAAGAATCAATAATTGGTGCAATACCGTGTGCTACTGTATTTTAACCACCAGGTATTCCAACAGTATTAACGATAACAACTACGCCGTTAATTATAAACAACTTATACTTGTCGTTTTCTTCATCCAATCGCTTTCCGTTATAGGGCCCACACAAGGCTGCGCCGTCGTACGGATATTTTCCGACTACAAGAATATTCCACGACTAAACGAATATTCACCGACCAAAAATGAATATTTTATAACCACTTGCTTATTTGAAATATTTGCGCATTTTATCCATAACTAACCACATTAATCAAATCAACCCTTTCTATTTCAAAATAATAAATAGAGGAAATTTAATTTCATTTATTAATAAGTTGGAGTCTTACAACCTCCTCTCCTTATGAAATTTCGACCTCGAAATTGACGTACGTACCTGGTGTTTCGAAAAGGTGAGGATACCTCGCTTTCATTTCTGATTCCAACTCCCAGGTCATTTCTTCAATAGCATGGTTTCTCCATAAAACCTTAACTTGTGGTATAACCTTCGTGCGTAAAACATGCTCTTTCCTATCTAAGATCTTAATAGGTACCTCCTCGTACGTTAAATCTTCGGCTATCTCGTCTGGTTCTAACTCAATTATGTGGTTCGGGTCTTTCACATATTTACGAAGCACAAATATGTGAAAAATATTATGAACACGAGACATGCTTGGAGGTAATGCGAGTCTATAGGCCACATTTCCTATTCGGTCAAGAATCTAAAATGGACCGACAAATCGTAGATTGAGCTTTCCTCTCTTTCCAAATCTTGTAACTCCCTTCCATGGTGCAACACGTAACAATACATGATCCCCAATATTGAATTCTACATCCTTTCGATGAAGATCCGCATAACTCTTTTGTCGATCCTGTGCCGTTTGTATACGTTGTCGAATTGTTTGGATCTTCTCTGTAGTTATGCGTACCAATTCTGGTCTCAACAATGTTGCTTCACCCACCTCGTCCCAGCATACTGGAGAATGACACTTTTGTCCATATAAGGCTTCAAATGGAGCCATACCTATACTTGCCTGATAACTATTGTTGTAGGAGAATTCCACCAGTGGCAAGTACTTATCCCAACTTCCTTTGAAATCTAGAATACAGAGTCTTAATAGATCTTCAAGGGTTTAAATAGTTCTCTCTGATTGCCCGTCCGTTTGAGGATGGTATGCTGAACTAAATCGTAAATCCGTACCCATAGCTTTCTGTAAGCTAACCCAAAATCGTGAAGTGAATCTTGGGTCACGATCCGAAACTATGGATACTGGCATGCCATGCAATCTCATAATCTCATTCACGTACATACTAGCAAGACGTTCAAGGGAATAAGTCTCACGTATAGGCAAGAAATGGGCAGACTTGGTTAATCTATCAACAATGACCCAAATCGCATCTATGCCTTGAGAAACCTTGGGAAGACCTGTAACGAAATCCATGGTAATGTGTTCCCACTTCTATTTCGGGATCTCAAGTGGTTGCAATGGACCCTTTGGCACTTGATGCTCCGCCTTTACACGTTGACAAGTTAAACACCTCGAGATAAACTCCGCGATCTCTCTTTTCATATTGCTCCACCAAAATGTATGTCGAAGATCGTGATATATTTTGGTACTCCCAGGATGGATTGCAAACGGTGTGTTGTGTGCCTCCATAATTATTCTATGCTTCAAGTCAAAATCGTTAGGAACACAAAGTCTGGAGTTGACTCGAAGTATTCCTTCTTCATCGATTCTTGCTTCTAGAATAGCACCTTCTTGCACTTTCTTCTTCATACGCATCAGCTCTATGTCCGTAGCTTGAGCGGCTTTAACTTTATCAATTAAAGTCGGTTCTACTCGTATATTTGATATCATCATGTGGGTACTTGGAGCCTTCATCTCTATCTCCATCCTTTGCAAATCATACAAAATGGGCCTTTGTGTTAACACCATTGCACTCGTACCCGTGTATGATCATCTACTCAATGCGTCAACTACTACGTTTTCTTTTCCAGGATGATATTGGATGGTATGATCGTAATCTTTCAACAACTCAAGCCAACGTCGTTACCGCATGTTGAGTTCCTTTTGGGTGAAGAAATATTTGAGACTTTTATGATCCGTATAGATCTCCACTTTCTCCTCATACAGGTAGTGTCTCCAAATCTTCAACGCAAAAACGACTGCTGCCAACTCCAAATCATGAGTAGGATAATTCCTCTCATATTCTTTGAGTTGTCGCGAGGCATAGGCTATAACTTTTCCATGTTGCATGAGAACACATCCCAACCCTTTGCCTGAAGCATCGTTGTAGATAACAAATCCATCCGAACCAGATGGTATTGTCAGAACAGGTGCCGAAATGAGTCTCCTCTTGATTCTTGAAAACTCTTCTCACAATCCTCGCTCCAACCGAATTTTGTATCCTTCCGAGTCAGCTGAGTTAACGGAGTAGCGATTCTAGAAAATCCTTCCACGAATCTCCGATAATACCCAGCTAAGCCCATAAAGCTACGTACTTCGGTCACCGACTTTGGTTGCTCCCAACTTTGTATGGCTTCAATCTTCGTCGGGTCGACAGATACTCCATGTTTTGACACCACGTGCCCAAGGAATGCTACTTCCTCAAGCCAGAACTCGCATTTCTTTAATTTGGCATATAGCTTGTTTTCACGAAGCCTTTGCAGTATCAGCTTCAAATGGCGCTCATGATCTTCACGAATTTTGGAATAGATGAGGATGTCATCAATAAAGACAACAACGAACTGATCTAAATATTCTTTGAATACACGGTTCATCATATCCATGAAAGCAGCAGGAGCATTAGTCAATCCAAAAGACATGACTAAGAATTCATAATGCCCGTACCGAGTTCTGAAGGCAGTCTTTGGAATATCGTAAGTTTTAATCCTCAGCTGATGATATCCAGAACGAAGATCGATCTTTGAAAAGAATTGTGCTCCTTGCAACTGGTCAAACAGGTCATCAATGCGAGGTAGCGGATACCTATTCTTGATGGTGACATGGTTCAATTCCCTATAGTCGATACAAAGTCGCATACTCTCGTCTTTCTTATTTACGAATAAAACAGGAGCACCCCAAGGAGATGTACTAGGACGAATAAAACCGATGTCTAATAACTCCTGTAATTGGACTTTTAACTCCTGAAGTTCAATAGGAGCCATTCAATATGGGGTTTTAGAAATGGACTTTGTACCGGGTTCAAGGTCAATAAAGAATTCAACTTCACGTTCTGGGGGTAGACCAGGAAGTTCTTCAGAAAATACATCGGAAAATTCTCTAACAATAGAAATATTATTCAAATCTGACTTGTCTTTGTTCAAATCCATAACATGGGCTAAGAAAGCTTGACATCCATTTTTCAATAAACAAATAGCTTTGTGGCTTGATATGACAGTGACTGATTTTAGTGGTTTAGTAGTTTGAATTCGTATGACAGGTTGGTTAGGAATATAAAAACTAATAACCTTACGAAAACAATCAATTTTAGCATGATGAGTGGTTAACCAATCAATTCCTAAAATCACATCAAAAGCAAGTATCTTTAAAGAGATAAGATCAACAGGTAATGTGATAGTGCCACTTGGATCATGCAAGATTTATAAACTGTAGATGTAACGAAGGTTTCACCCAACGGAGTTTTAACAGATAAGTCAAAGTCCAATTTCTCCGGAGTCAAGTTTAAACGTTGAGCACAAGTAGGAGAGATAAAAGAATGGGTAGAACCGGTATCTAATAAGGTATAAACTTCGCAAGAGTTTATGATTAGCTTACCCGTGATCACCTCGTTCGGGTTCCTCATGTTTTGGCCAGTCACGACAAACGCTCTTCTAGGAATCGCTGATTTCGACTTATCCGGGACAGCCCTTGGAGTCACCATCCCCGTTGAACTTGGTTTTGCTATAGAACAATCCCGAGCTATGTGGCCTTCCTTTCCACAGCTGTAAGATACCTTGGATTGTTGTGGACAGTTTGGGCTGATATGTCCCTCTTTCCCGCATTTGTAACATCTAACTGGCGGTCGTTCTCCTCCCCTAGAATTTGTTGTTGGTGCTGGTGCAGCTACTGATGTCTTCCCGTCATTGTTGAATCTCCTCTTTCTGAAATTTCCACTTGACTCACCTCTCCTATTATCATGGCCACGATGACCACCCAAGTGGTTACCGCCTTTGTTCGTATTTTTCCCTCCTTGTTGGTTATCATCGCTCTGATGACTGCTGTCATCGGTATGACCCTGGTTGTGGTCCCTCGGTTGCACATACTCATTATCTTGCTCTAATAATTGAGCCCTGTTTACAATATCTGAATATAAAAAAAATTTATGAGAGATAAGATATTACCGAATCTCGGGTTTTAGATCTCTTAGAAACATCCTTGTCATTCGTTCCTCATTTTTGACCAAATGAGGTGCAAAGCTGGATAACTCTGCAAACTTCGCCTCGTACTGGGACACCGTCATGTTGTTTTGTTCCAGTCTGATAAACTCCACCTCCTTCATATGACGAATACTTTCAGGAAAGTACTTGTCATTGAACAGTTTCTGAAAGGTTTCCTAGGACATGTTGAGTGCGTCAGGCTGGGTACGCTTCATAGACTCTCACCAGTAGTCTGCCTCACCGCGGAATATAAAGGTGGCGAATGGAACCTTCTGTTCCTCCGTGCATCCCAAGACATCGAATATCTTGGTAATTTGCTTGACCCACGTTTCCGCCATGATCGGATCCGGTATTCCCTTAAATTCTGGTGGTCCCAATTCTTTGAACTGCTTGGCTATGACAAACCGCGCGTTGTTATCATTTCCACCCGTATTCTGCACACGAGTCTCCCTCGTCTGATTTTGCATGAACTGCAAAAAGCTCCTAAACATTCCATTATTCATAGTTTGCTCGGTAACGTTGTTTACAGGAGGAATATTGCCTTCCTGTTGCACGTTTCCCTGGGTGGTGATCAAAGGTGTCTCCACGGTCTGATTTACTCCATTATTAACGTTCTCAGCTGCCATTCTTAAATACTGCCATAAAACAAGGGTTAATAGTCATATCATATATTATCCCTATACTCTGACCGACCAAATAAACACCAAATAAACTTAGTCAGGTCATACTAGCGAAGGAATTCCCCGTCTCTCCCCTCCTAGTTCTTGTCTCACATCTCAGCCAGGGATCATATCCCTAATCTTTCATACTCATGATTTGGAGTTGGTAGCAGTCGTTTTCGTGTTGAAGATTTGGAGACATTACCTGTATGGGGAGAAAGTGGAGATCTATACGGATCATAAAAGCCTCAAATATTTCTTTACCCAAAAGGAACTCAACATGCGGCAACGACGTTGGCTTGAACTGCTGAAAGATTACTATCATACCATCCAATATCATCCTGGAAAAGCGAACGTAGTAGCTAACGCATTAGGTAGAAGATCATACACGGGTACGAGTGCAATGGTGTTAACACAAAGGCCCATTTTGTATGATTTGCAAAGGATGAAGATAGAGATGAAGGCTCCAAGTACTCACATGATGATATCAAATATACGAGTAGAACCGACTTTAATTGTTAAAGTTAAAGCTGCTCAAGCTACGGACATGGAGCTGATGCGTATGAAGAAGAAAGTGCAAGAAGGTGCTATTCCAGAAGCAAGAATCGATGAAGAAGGAATACTTCGAGTTAACTCTAGACTTTGTGTTCCTAACGATTTTGACTTGAAGCATAGAATAATGATGGAGGCACACAACACACCGTTTGCAATCCATCCTGGGAGTACCAAAATGTATCACGATCTTCGACATACATTTTGGTAGAGCAATATGAAAAGAGAGATCGCGGAGTTTATCTCGAGGTGTTTAACTTGTCAACGTGTAAAAGCGGAGCATCAAGTACCATAGGGTCTATTGCAACCACTTGAGATTCTGAAATGGAAGTGGGAACACATTACTATAGATTTTGTTACGGGTCTTCCCAAGGTGTCTCAAGGCATAGATGCGATTTGGGTCATTGTTGATAGATTAACCAAGTCTGCCCATTTCTTGCCTATACGTGAGACTTATTCCCTTGAATGTCTTGCTAGTATGTACGTGAATGAGATTGTGAGATTGCATGGCATGCCAGTATCCATAGTTTCGGATCGTGACCCAAGATTCACTTCACGATTTTGGGCTAGCTTGCAGAAAGCTATGGGCACAGATTTACGATTTAGTTCAGCATACCATCCTCAAACGAACGGGAAATCAGAGAGGACTATTCAAACCCTTGAAGATCTATTAAGACTCTGTGTTATAGATTTCAAAGGAAGTTGGGATAAGTACTTGCCACTGGTGGAATTCTCGTACAACAACAGTTATCAGGCAAGTATAGGTATGGCTCCATTTGAAGCCTTGTATGGACGAAAGTGTCGTTCTCCAGTATGCTGGGACGAGGTGGGTGAAGCAACGTTGTTGGGACCAGAATTGGTACGCATGACTACAGAGAAGATCCAAACGATTCGACAACGTATACAAACGTAACATGATCGACAAAAGAGTTATGCGGATCTTCATCGAAAGGATGTAAAATTTAGTCTTGGGGATCATGTATTGTTACGTGTTACACCATGGAACGGAGTTACAAGATTTGGGAAGAGAGGAAAGCTCAATCCACGATTTGTTGGTCCATTTGAAATTCTTGACCGAATAGGAAATGTGGCATATCGACTCGCATTACCTCCAAGCATGTCTCGTGTTCATAATATTTTTCACATATCTGTGCTTCGTAAATATGTGAAAGACCCGAACCCCATAATTGAGTTAGAACCAGACAAGATAGCCGAAAATTTAACGTACGAGGAGGTACCTGTTAAGATCTTGGATAGGAAATAGCATGTTCTAAGCACGAAGGTTATACCACAAGTTAAGGTTTTATGGAGAAACCATGTTATTGAAGAAATGACCTGGGAGTTAGAATCAGAAATGAAAGTGAGGTATCCTCACCTTTTCGAAACACCAGGTACGTACGTCAATTTCGAGGACAAAATTTCATAAGGAGGGGAGGTTGTAAGACCCCAACTTATTAATAAATGAAATGAAATTTTCTTTATTTATTATTTTGAAATAGAAAGGGTTGATTTGATTAATGTGGTTAGTTATGGGTAAAATGCGCAAATATTTCAAATAAGCAAGTGGTTATAAAATATTCATTTTTGGTCGGTGAATATTCGTTTGGTCGTGGAATATTCTTACTGTCGGGGAATATTCGTACGACGACGCAGCCTTGTGTGGGCCCCATAACGAAAAGCGATTGGATGAAGAAAACGATAAGTATAAGTTGTTTATAAATAACGACATAGTTGTTACCGTTAATACTGTTGGAATACCTGGTGGTTAAAATACAGTAGCACACAATATTGCACCAATTATTGATTCTTACATAAGAAGGCACTACTCAATAATTGTTACAGTAGTTACTGTTCAATATTTTATTTTATTGATTCAATAATTGTTGCGTTGATATTTTATATTATTGTTGTTTCAATAATTGTTGCTGCACAGTATTTTCCATTATCAGATCAATAATTCATATTATTTGAATAATATTATTAGATAGCATTATTGGGAATGTCTAGAAAGTTCTGTCTAAGGAGAGGTTTGGTCATCTAATTGCGCGCTAGTAAGGAGAAATCCTTATTGGAAAGCCCCCTCTTTCCTGGGAACGACCTGGTTGTCATAAATGTGATTCTGTAATATTATTTGTGAATAATTAATTATTGATTCATATGATAAGAAAATATTTATGTGGATATAAATGTTGGATATATTTTGTGGTTAAAAATGATGGAGTTAATGTTAAGGTGTTTTATCAGTATTTTTGTCGGAATGGAGGTATTAAAAATCAATCAGGATTTTTGAGATATATTGCGGGGGTTATAATTTTTAATCCGACCGTTGGATCGTTGTGATTTTTGGATATGTTATACATATATAAGTTGATTATATGTCCGCAAATTTTGAACCGTTAAAAATGAACGTATGATTTGTTATGAATTTTAAGAGATGACTGGTTTAAAAATTGTTGAAGTTTCAGAATTTATCATTTTGGTGAAAAATTCTAGAATTGGTGGGCCCCACTTTTGGTTGGTAAAAATGTGCTGAGATTTTCATTCAAATGTGGTGGGTGGAAATAGTAGCAGGTAAAGCCATCAGGTTACAGGTTAAGTCTGCTTCGGCGTGCTAACATTTTACTATAAATAGAGGGCTAAGTTAGAATTGAAAATCACACCAGAAACAAGTTTTCTCTCTTTCTCTCTCTAGATTATTGAGTGTATTTTGGAGGTATTTAGATACTTTGTGAGTTTCTATTCATCAGTGCAAGTTTCCTTCAGCCTTATACCAATATTCCAAACAGAAGTACTGATATTTTGAGGTAAGGGATATTATTTTCTTCTTAAATGATATTATTTTCTTCAATATCATTATGCTAAAATATTGATATGAGTTTTTTTTATCAAATTTAGAACTTTTTGTGTCGGGGTTACTATTCACGTATACGACACTATTCACGAATACGACACTATTCACCGAAAAATAAAATTTTTCCTTTTTGTCCAAGATGTCTATTATGGTTACTATCTTTGATTGTATCCATGTGTTGATATTTATTTTTGAATTCTGCTTTACAATTGATTATTATGAAGTATTATTGATCTTGGATAAACTGTTATACGAATCCCTACTATTTGTCCTTCTGTCTCACTGGATTCGTTTTCTTTAAGATATTTTTCATCATTCTCAGTCCTAAATGATGATATTACTGAATATCTTTGGCCTGTAGTGCAAAGATGTATGATTAACTGATGAATATCTTTGGCCTGTAGTGCAAAGATGAATAGGTGTTGAGATGAACATGACTAACTGGTGATACAAATGAATATCTTTGGCCTGTAGTGCAAAGATGAATATTTGGTTAAAGATGATTATTAATTGATGTTACAGGGATAAAATATTGATGATGGACTTTTAAATCTTAGAAGACAGTAGAATTCTTTTTCTACTTGACTCTTTTAATGGTTTGCTGTTTCCGCTGCAGTTGTTGATCTAAAACTTGTTGTCAATTATATTCTATCAGATTTTTTCCTGTTGAATACTAATGATAATTTGTTGTATATTATCTTAGTCATAATATTCTTTACTAGGCTAGTTGAGCTCACCCTTTTCCTTTTTGTTCCATTTTTCTTCTCAGGAGGTGAGAACATAGCAGGATCTAGTCGGGGTATAGAGTGATGGTTCTAAAAAGATGTTTTAGCAGTCCTCACTATTTTTGTAAAATAGTGTTTGAATAATTGTAATGATGACTTATTTGAGTGTGGATATTGTCTAGAAGACAATATTTGTATTTAAACTCACAGTATGTGTTGTCGTATTTTGCACGACAATTGTATTATTGAAGTTGTAGTTTACTTTTTGTACCATGTATTTGGTGACTTAGAATGGGTGTTGTATACCTATTTTGGGGGCATCACAATACATACTTACATATATTTCACACATAAAAATAATTTTGTTACAATTTTTCAAATTTCTTAAGTATTTTTCAAAGAGCAATTTTTAGTTCGTAACTTAGCAAAATCAACTATATTGTGCTCAAATCTAAAAATTCCCAAATTTTGACAGAATCTTAAACATATTAACATAAACTTCAGGTTAAATTTTGTGTCCATCGGAGTTATAGAACTCTAGTTATGACAGTTTTTGTCAAAGAATTCCTAATATTGAATTGGCCATATCTCCTTCCTCCGAAGTCGGAATTTGTTCATATTTGGACTAGAACTTCATTATACCATATATTTTCATTTCCCAAAAGAGCTTAATTTATTTCAATGTTTAAGTAGGCAAAACAGCCCACGAAAAGTTTAGGACAGCCTACTTTTGGCTTTTCCAGTTTTGGCCAGTTTTGGTCAAAACTGTCCATACAAAAATCTACAAGGAATTTTTTTAGAGCTTCCAATTGAAGATGTTAGGGGACTCATAGATCTAACTCTAAATTTGATCACACTCAAAAATTCAAAATAGTTTAGGAGTTATGCTTGTTCAAATTCCAGTGTCCGTTTTTTCGAAAAACAATTTTCTACTAACTTTTGTAGTTTTGACTAGTCTCCTTCCAAAAGGCATATCTCCCACCTCCAGACTCGGAATGAGGTCATTCTTACGTCCACGAACTCTTTACTTAACATAATATCTAATCCTTAAAATGGAAAATTTTTCGAACAACCCATTTGAAATAGAAAAATGCTCAAGGGTCAGGGCTTACACTAATTCCGTTTTAACTAGTTTTACTTAAAATTTCGCAATGGCATCGTTACAAAAACTTTTACTTCCGTTCCAATTGGGTATTGTTCGTAAATCCTAAGAGCATTTTACGACACCCTAGAACTTAATTTTTACAGTTGGAAACCCACACAAAAAGGGTTCCAAAACAAACCATTTAGTCTGTTCTTGCATTCCTTTACACATAGGTTTGTATTTTCATTCTTGGTTCTACTTTTCATGCAAATTAACAATAGTTTAGCATATATATCATCAATCACCACCTTATAACTTCAAGATCCTTCATGATCTCCAATAATCACAACAACCACCAACAACTACCATCAATCAAAGTTTAAAGAGATGAAAAGAAGTTAGGGTTTTATGTAACCTTTTCTTGTTCTTGCTTCTTTACTAAGGCTTGATGGTTAATGATTGATCCTTATTATTCCTCCTTTCCCCCTTTGATTCGTCTCACTTTTCTTTCTTTCTTTTATCTTTTAGCTCTCTAGTTTTGTCTCTCTTTTTCTCTCTGGCTTTTGATTGAGGAAATGAATAAATGGCTAAGTGTTAGGCTAGATTAATTGAATCCTCCACTAACTAACTCAACCATGCCCAAGGTTAGATTAACTTGTAATGCCTCCAAAATAGGTATACATCACTCATCTTGAGTCGCCAAATACATGGTACAAAATTCAAATACAACTTAATAATACAACTGTCGTGTAAAATACGAAAAAATATAAACTGAGAGTTTTAAAACGAATATTATCTTCTAGACAGTATTCAACTCAAATGGAGTCCTCAATACAATTATTATCACACTATTTCATAGAATAGTGAGGACTACTAATGCTATCATCTGGACCGTCACTCCGTTTCCCGACTAGTCCCAGCTACGTTCTCATTTCCTGAAGAGGACAATGAAAGCAAAAGGGTGAGCTCAACTAGCCCAGTAAGAAATATTATGACTAAGATAATGCAAAATAATTTATCGTTAGCCTTCAACAATGTTAAACTGATAAAATATAACAAATATCAAGTTTAACTGCAGCGTAACAAGCAATCCATTAGAAGAGTCAAGTAGAGAATAAAATCTACTATCTTCTATGATTTAAAAGGTTTTTCATCACTTTTATTGCTGAGACTCAGCTTAATAAATAATCCACATCATCCCTGCACTACGGCCAAGGATATTCATTAGTATCACGACCACAAATTATCCATGCACTACGGGCCAAAGATATTCGTGTATTCATCAGTGGTCATGATCATGTCAACAACTGTCCATCAATGCACTACGGGCCAATGAGGACTTTTACCACATCATTTGTAACATTACGGTCATGATTATACCGAATAATCCCTGGTCATAATCATACCAAGTCCATTTATGCACTACAGGCCACATATGACTTTCAACATAATATAAACATGAGGATGATGACAATGATATTAGAATTCAATAAAACAAGTTCAAGGATAAATTTTTAAAGATTTATAATTTAATTTATCCTGAAATCAATAACGTTCAAATTGCCAACATGATACTGCTTTGTGGAGTAAAATTCAAGAATAATATTGTACCAAAAATAATTTGGACCGAAAACGAATCAATTTTTATCATGAATAGTACCCCGAGTGAATAGTACTTGAGTGAATAGTATCCCGTGAATAGTACTTCGGGAATAGTAATCCCGTGAATAGTACTTCAGCATGAAAAAGTTAAAACTTATCAAGAATGCTCAGAATAATATTTTCATGAAAAGATACTGGATGAAGCGCAAATATCAAGGATATTCTACTAATTTCATGGAGTATATAAGCCAAAATTTTAACAAACGAGTATAGAATTCGAAATTTGAGACGAAATAATATTACTTACATACTACAGAATATGAAAGAAAATATTATTTCAAGTGAATATTGAACAAAAATAACATCCCTTACCTTGAAAAGAAGAGTATTTCAACTGGTATAGCGGGGATATTCTTGAAGAAAACTTTCACTATTTTCTACGCTCAAAGCTTTCTAAAATTCGAAAGAAATACGCTTAAGATTATAGAAGAAGAATTCTCTGATTCTGGTGTGATTTTCAATTCTAACCTAAGCGCCCTATTTATAAAAAAATGCTAGAACGCCATAGGAGACTAAATAATAAAATAATATTATTAATTTTCTACGCATGTATTTTGAAAACAATACCTGCCCACCACTTTTGAAATTCAATTCAACACATTTTATCAACAAAGGACAAAAGTGGGTCCCACCCCTTAATTTTAATAAAAATATTATATTTTTTAAAACTTCAATAATTCATAATAAATAGCCCTTTTATCAGAAAAATACGAATTTTATGTCCATTCCACACAAAATTGAATTCTCTACAACTTTGCAGAAGAAAGGTTTTCCAAATTTCAAACAGAAAATATCCGAATTTCACAAACGGACAATTTTTAACATTTCTTAAAATTCATAACAAATCATATGTTAATTTTTAACGGTTCAAAATTTGTGGACATATACTCAACTTATATATGCATAATATATCCAAAAATCACAACGATCCAACGGTCAGATTAAAATTATAACTCATGTAATAGAGCTTTAAGAACACCAATTTGATTTTTTAATACTTCCAATCCGACAAAATACTGATAAAATACCTCAACATTAATTCCTTCATTTATAACCACATAAAATAAATATTTTTCTATCCATCATTTATGTCCACATAAAATAAATATTTTCTTATCATATAAATCAATAATTAATTATTCACAAATAATATTACTGAATCACAATAATGACAACCAGGCCGTTCCCAGGAAAGAGGGGGCTTTTCAATAAGGATTTCTTATTACCGACGCCCAATTAGGTGACCAAACCTCTCCTTGACAGAACTTTCTAGACATTGCCAATAATATTATCTAATAATATTATTCAAATAATATGAATTATTGATTTGATAATGGAAAATACTGTACATTGACAATTATTGAAACAACAATAATACAAAATATCAACGCAACAATTATTGAATCAATAAAATAAAATATTGAACAGTAATTACTGTAACAATTATTAAGTAGTGACTTCTTACGTAAGAATCAATAATTCAAAAATACTGTGCAATACATTGTGCTACTGTGCAACAACGCGTATTATTTTACTTTACCCACCGGGTATTCTAATAGTGTTAATGGTAACGATTACGCCGTTATTTATAAAAACTCAAATTTGTCATTTTCTTCATTCGACATTTATTCTGTTATGGGGCCCACAAATGGCTGTGCCGTCGTACGAATATTCCCCGACAGAAAGAATATTTCACGACCAAACGAATATTCCCCGACAACATGAATATTTTATAACCACTTGCTTATTTTATAAAATTTATAAATATTACCCACAACTATAACATTATATCAAATTTACTCCTTAATATTTAAAAATGATATTTATAAAAAATTCATCTTTATTCATAAAAGTTGGGGTCTTACAACCTCCCCTTCTTATGAAATTTTACCCTCAAAATTAGGGTACATACCTGGTATGACGAAGAGGTGAGGATACCTTGATCTCATTTCAGATTCTAACTCCCAGGTCATTTTCTCAGCATCGTGATTTCTCCACAAAACTTTGACTTGAGGTATAACCTTGGAGCGTAAAATATGCTCCTTCTTATCCAAGATTTTAACAGGAACCTCTTCATACGTTAAATCTTCCGCTATTTCGTCCGGTTCTAACTCAATAATGTGGTTCAGGTCTTTCACATATTTACGTAACATAGATATTTGAAAAACGTTATGAACACGAGATATACTTGACGGTAAGGCGAGTCTATATGCCACAGTTCCTACTCGTTCGAGGATTAAAATTGGGCCAATGAATCGAGGATTGAGCTTTCCTCTCTTTCCAAATCTCGTAACTCCTTTCCATGGAGCAACTCGTAACAACACATGATCTCCTATATCAAATTTCACGTCCTTTCGATGAAGATCAACATAACTCTTTTGTTGATCTTGTGAGGTTTTTATACGTTGCCGGATCGTTTGAATCTTTTTCGTAGTCATACGTACCAACTCCGGTCCCAACAACATTGCTTCACCCACCTCATCCCAGCATACTAGAGAACGACACTTTCTTCCATACAACGCCTCGAATAGAGCCATGCCAATACTTGCTTGATAACTATTGTTGTAGGAAAACTCTGTGAGACCCCAGATTTTATGAATAAATATTTAATTTTCTCGAAATAATTATGGTGTGGATTTGATATAATATTATAGTTGTGGGTATTATTTATAAATTTTGCAAAGTACGCAAGTTGTTATATAATATTCGATTGGTCGGGGAATATTCGTTTTAACAGGGAATATTCGTACAACGACACAATCATTGGTGGACCCCACAATGGAATTATTGTCGGATTGAGAAAACGACAAAAATATTTTATTAAAAATAACGGCAGAAATTTTACCATTGTTACTGTTGAACTACTCGGTAGTAAAAGTACAGTAATACGTGTGGTTGCATAGTAGCATACGGTATTGATTATTAATGCTTATGTGAGAAGTCACTCAGTTTGATTCAATTATTGTCAGTTAATAATATGAATTATTTAGCGATAATGACGTTTTGTTTTATTCGTATTATTAACGTAATAAAACAGAAACATCTTTTTATATAAAACAGAATACTTTATTAAAGTTATTCTATAAATAGAATATATTATATTTTATTTAAAAGATTTTTCTTTAAATATGGACCGTCAGATTAAAGTAATCAATCTGAACCGTTCATGGATTAGTTACTATGCATTCTATTTTTCTATAAATAGCAGCTCATTCCTTCATTATTTCTTACGAATTCACTGAACTCTAGAGAGAGAAACTATAGAGAGAAACTATAGAGAGAAAGAAGAAGAGTATTCTGCTACTTAACTACTTCCTTATTTCAGCTATTCTTTAAAACGGTAAGGGGTGTTATTCTTTCTTATTCACGAAGAGAACTGTTGTTATTCCATTTCTTATTATTCTGTTAGAATAACCTGTATACGCGGTCTACCCTATACTTGGTGACATTCTTCTATTATTCTGTTGGAACATCCTGTCTGTGTGTTTTACACCGGACCTGGTTCCGTTTTTATTATTATTCTGTTGGAACATCCTGTCTGTGTGTTTTACACCGGACCTGGTTCTGTCTTGTTATTATTCTATTGGAATATCCTGTTTGTGTGTTTTACACCAGACCTGGTTCCGTTTGTATTATTATTCTGTTGGAACATTCTGTCTGTGTGTTTTACACCGGACCTGGTTCCGTCTTGTTATTATTCTGTTGGAACATCCTGTCTGTGTGTTTTACACCGGACCTGGTTCCATTATTTATTATTGTGAGACCCCGAATTTTATGAAATAAAAGTATTCAATTTTTCTATTTTGGTAAATGGTTAAATTGATAAAAGGGTTAAAGTTAAGGGTGATATGTGAATTTTTTTTTAAGTAAACAAGTTGTCATAAAATACATAGTCGCTATTCACGAGTTACTATTCACGGGTTAATATTCACCCAAATTACTATTCACTCTAGTATCGTTCACTCGAGTATTTGGGACACTTTTTGTGTCGAAGTACTATTCATGAGTTACTATTCACAAATTACTATTCACAGGTTACTATTCATCTAAATTACTATTCACTCTAGTATTGTTCACTCGAGTATTTAGGACACTTTTTATGTCAGAGTTACTATTCACGAGTTACTATTCACGGGTTACTATTCATCTAAATTACTATTCACTCTAGTATTATTCACTCGAGTATTTGAGACACTTTTTGTGTCGGAGTTACTATTCAGGAGTTACTATTCACAGGTTACTATTCACCCAAATTACTATTCACTCTAGTATTTTTCACTCGAGTATTTGGGACACTTTTTGTGTCGAAGTACTATTCACGAGTTACTATTTACGGGGAATATTTGTACGACGGTACAATCATTGGTGGACCCCACAACGGAATTATTGTCAGACTGAGAAAACGACAAAAATATTTTATTAAAAATAACGGCGGAAGTTTTACCGTTGATATTGTTGAACTACTCGGTAGTAAAAGTACAGTAATACGTGTGGTTGCATAGTAGCACACGGTATTGATGCTTATGTGAGAAGTCACTCAGTTTGATTCAATTATTGTCAATTAAGAATATGAATTATTTAGCGATAATGGAGTTTTGTTTTATTCGTATTATTAACGTAATAAAACAGAAACATCTTTTTATATAAAACAGAATACTTTATTAAAGTTATTCTATAAATAGAATATATTATATTCTATTGTGCATAGTGTTTTGCATAGTAAAATCTTTTTATATAAAACAGAATACTTTATTAAAGTTATTCTATAAATAGAATATATTATATTTTATTTAAAAGATTTTTCTTTAAATATGGACCGTCAGATTAAAGTAAATCAATCTGGACCGTTCATGGATTAGTTACTATGCATTCCATTTTTCTATAAATAGAAGCTCATTCCTTCATTATTTTCTTACGAATTCACTGAACTCTAGAGAGAGAAACTATAGAGAGAAAGAAGAAGAGTATTCTGCCACTTAACTACTTCTTTATTTCAGTTCTTCTTTAAAATGGTAAGGGGTGTTATTCTTTCTTATTCATGAAGAGAACTTCTGTTATTTCATTCTTTATTATTCTGTTGGAATAACCTGTAAAAGTGGCATACCCTATACATGAACTGTATACGCGGCATACCCTATACTTGGTGAAATCCTTATGTTATTCCATTCTTTATTATTCTGTTGGAATAACCTGTATGCGTGGTTTACCCTATACTTGGTGGAATGACCTGTATATGCGGTTTACCCAATACTTGGTGATCTTCTTCTGTTATTCCATTCTTTGTTATTATGTTGGAATAACCTGTTTATGCGAAGTACCGCATACTTGGTGAAACTCTTTTATTATTCCGTTCTTTACGATTCTGTCGGAATATCCTGTCGGTGTGAATTTCACCTGACCTGGTTCCATCATTTATTATTCCGCATTTATTATTCTGTCGGAATATCCTGTCGGTGTGAATTTCACCTGACCTGGTTCCATATTTATTATTCCGTATTTATTATTCTGTTGGGAATAACCTGTCTGTGCGGTCTCTATCGCATGCATGGTGAATCCTTCTGTTATTCCATTCTTTATTATTCTGTTGGAATAACATGTCTATGTGAATTGCCATATGCATGGTGAATGATCCTTTATATTCTTTCCTTATTAAATTGTGAAAATGATCTGTATACATGGATTACCGCATGGCTGGTGAAAATCCATTTGCAGTTTCATATATTCTTTATTATACTCATTTGGTTAAAGTTTTGATTTCTATACTCCATGAAATTAGTGGAATATCCTTGATATTTACGCTTCATCCAGTATCTTTTCATGAAAATATTCTTCTGAGCATTCTTGACTGTTACTTTACAAAGAAGTATCATGTTGACAATTTGGATATTATTAGTTCCTGGATAAACTAATTCTTGAACTTGTTTAATTGAATTCCTATAACATTGTCATCATCCTCATGTTTATTTTATGTTAAAAGTCATCTTTGGCTTACGTACATAGATGGACTTAGTATGATTATGACCAGGGATCATTCGGTATAATCATGAACTGTGATGTTATAAGTGGTGTGGTAAAAGTCCTCAGTGGCTTGTAATGCATTGATATACAATTTTTGGTATGATTATGACTAGGGATTTTTCGGTATAGTCATGATCATTGATGATTTAATGAATATCCTTGGCCCGTAATACAAGGATGATTAGAAAATGTGGTTTATTTATTAAGCTGAGTCTCAGTGATAAAAGTTGATGAAAACATTTATAAATCATAGAAGATAGTAGGTTTTATTCTCTACTTGACTCTTCTAATGGATTGCTTATTCCGCTGCAGTTAAACTTGATGTCTATTGTATTTTATCAGTTTAACATTGTTGAAGACTATTGATAATTTATTCTTCATTATCTTAGTCATAATATTTCTTACTGGGCTAGTTGAGCTCACCCTTTCTTTCAATGTTCTCTTCAGGAAATGAGAATATAGCTGGGACGAGTCAGGGAAAGGAGTGATGGTCCAGAAGATAGCATTAGTAGTCCTCACCATTCTGTTAAATAGTGTGACAATAAATGTAATGAGGACTCCTTGAGTATGGATATTGTCTAGATGACAATATTCCTATTAGAACTCTTAGTTTATGTATTGTCGTATTGTACACGACAGTTGTATTAGTAAGTTGTATTTGTATTCTGTACTATGTATCTGACGACCCAAGATAGGTGATGTATACCTAATTTTGGGGGCGTCACAATTATTCTGTCGGAATATCCTGTCTGTGCGTTTACGCCGGACCTGGTTCCATTATTTATTATTCTGTTGGAATAAACTGTCTGTGCGGTCTATCGCATGCATGGTGATTTCTTTTGTTATTCCATTCTTTATTATACTCAATTGGTTAAGTTTTGACTTCTATACTCCATGAAATTTGTGGAATATCCTTGATAAGTGCGTTTCATCCAGTATCTTTTCATGAAAATATTCTTCTAAGCATTCTTGAATTTTACTCCACAAAGCAGTATCATGTTGACAATTTGGACGTTGTTAATTCTTGGATAAATTAATTCTTGAACTTGTTTTATTGAATTCTTATATCATTGTCATCATCCTCATGTTTATAAAATGTTGAAAGTCATCAGTGGTCTGTAGTGCATAGATGGACTTGGTATGATTATGACCAGGGATTATTCGGTATAATCATGACCGTAATGTTACAAATGATGTGGTAAAAGTCCTCATTGGCCCGTAGTGCATTGATGGACAGTTGTTGGCATGATCATGACCATTAATGAATATACGAATATCCTTGGCCGTAGTGCAGGGGTGATTCGATGATGTGGATTATTTTATTAAGCTGAGTCTCAGCGATCACAGTGTTGAAAAATTTTTTAAATCATAAAAGATAGTAGAGTTTATTTTCTACTTGACTCTTTTAATGGATTGCTTTTTCCGCTGCAGTTAAACTTGATGTCTATTATATTTTATCAGTTTAACATTGTTGAAGGCTAATGATAATTTATTCTGCATTATCTTAGTCATAATATTTCTTACTGGGCTAGTTGAGCTCACCCTTTCTTTCACTGTTCTCTTCAGGAAATGAGAACGTAGCTGGGGCAAGTCGGGGAACGGAGTGATGGTTCGAATGATAGTATTAGTTAGTAGTCCTCACTATTCTATGTAATAGCGTGTTAATAAATGTAATGAGAACTCCTTTTGAGTATGAATACTCTCTAGAAGATAATATTTGTATTCAAACTCACAGTTTATGTTTTGTCGTATTGTACACGACAGTTGTATTAGTAAGTTGTATTTGTATTTTGTACTATATATCTGACGACCCAAGATGGGTGATGTATACCTAATTTTGGGGGCGTCACAGTTGGTATCAGAGCTTAGGGATATGATCCCTGGCTAAGATGTGAGAATAGAACTAGGAGGGGAGAGACGGGAAATTCCTTCGCTAGTATGACCTACCTAAGTTTATTTGCATGGTATTTAATTGGTCGGTCATAATATAAGGATAATATATGACATATCAATTAACTTTTATTTTGTGGCAGTATCTGAAAATGACATCTGAGAATGTTGAGAATAGCAATGGAGCACAGACGATTATTGATTCACCACATATCAATAATCAGGATAATGTTCATCAGGAAGGTGACAATCCTCATGCAAACAACAACACTGACCAGATGATGAATGATGGAATGTTCAGAGGTTTTATGCAATTCATGCAACAACAGGTGCAAGCGGCTCCTGTCCACAACGTAGGTGGAAATACTGGAAACTCTCAGGAGGTCACCGCTAAACAGTTTAAGGAGCTGGGACCACCGGAGTTTAAGGGAGAACCCAAACCACTTGTAGCTGAAACATGGATAAAGCAGATCACCAAGATATTTGATGTCTTGGGTTGCTCCGAGGAGCAAAAGGTTCCCTTTGCCGCCTTTATGTTGCGAGGAGAGGCAGATTACTGGTGGGAATCGATAAAGCGTACTCAACCTGCCGCACTGAAGATGTCTTGGGAAAAGTTCCAAGAGCTGTTTAACGACAAATACTTTCCCGAGAGTATTCGTCACATGAAGGATGTGGAGTTCATCAAATTAGAGCAAAATAATATGACCGTGTCGCAGTACGAGGCAAAATTTACGGAGTTATCCCGGTTTGCGTCCCACCTGGTGGATAATGAAGAAAGAATGACGCGGATGTTTTTAAGAGGTTTGAAGCCGGAGAAACGTCAACTTCTTGTTTCTCATAAATTGTGTTTGTATTCAGATGTTGTAAATAGGGCTCAGTTGGTGGAGCGCGATAACGAGACAACACAACCAAAAGAGAGCAGCCGGCAAAATGATAATACTAGTGAAAGCAGTCATCGAAGCGGTGACAACAAGCGTGGAGGGAATCAACAGGCCAGAAATGGTAACCACTTCGGTGGTAATCAGGGCCAAAATAATAAGAATGGGCATTTCAAGAAGAGGAGATTCAACAATGATGGAAAGACGTCAGCACCAGCACCTGTCGTTAAGGAAGGAGAACGACCACCTATCATATGCTTCAAATGCGGATGGGAGGGACACATCAGTCCAAACTGCGCGATGCCATCCAAAGCATGCTATAATTGTGGAAGAGAAGGTCACTTAGCCCGATTTTGTCGTTCACCGAAGACAAGTTCAGATAGGATGGAGGCACCAAAGACCGTCCAAGAAAAGCCAAAGCCAGTAATTTAAGAGAAAGCGTTTTTTTTTTCGTGACGAGGAACCTGAATAAAATTATCACGGGTATGTTAGTCATAAACTCTTGCGAAATCTATACCGTGTTAGATACCGGTTCTACTCACTCTTTTATTTCACCTAGTTGTGTTCAATGTTTGAAGTTAACTCTGGAGAACTTAGACTTTGATATGTCTGTTTAAACTCAGTTGAGAGAAATCTTCGTTACCTCCACTATTTATAAATCTTGTTCAAATCAACACTTTCACGTTTCCTGTCGATCTTATCTCTTTGAAAATACTTGCCTTTGATGTGATTTTTTTGAAATGATTGGTTCACTACTCATCATGCTTCTCGTAAGGTTGTTAGCTTTCATACTCTTAACCACCCTATTATGCGGATTCAAAGTAACCAAACCACTAAAGTCAATCATTGTCATATCAAGCCATAAGTAAAGAGCCCCGAGCCTTTCGCTGATAACTTCCTTATGTGGAATGCACTGAAGCCAGACTTTCCATAGGAGACGTTGTGAATGACGATGGCAAGTTGATAGGTATCAATGTGATGTGTTATCCAAGTCTTGGATGAGGGTCACAGTTTTGAATGATATTTCTATTGTTAATAAATTTCCTGACGTATTCTTGAAGACTTCTTAGCCTACCCCAGAGCGTAAAATCGAAGTTTGTATTGACCCCAGTACAAAACTCATTTCTTAAACCCTCAAATATTTATTCAACTAAAGCGAACGTAACATGCGCCAAAGACGTTGGCTCGAGCTGTTAAAGATTATGATCATACCATACCACCGTGGAAAAGCGAACGTGGTAGCTGATGCGTTGAGTAGAAGATCGTATGCGGTTACAAGTGCGAATATACGAACCCACGTGAAGATAACGAATATATGATTAGAATCGATTTTAATCGATAAAGTTAAAGCCGCTCAAGCTACATACTCAGAGCTGATAAATGTGAAGAAGAAGGTTCAAAAGGGCGTTATTCTAGAAGCAAGAATCGACGAAGAGAGGAAATCTCAACTCTCGATTTAATTGGCCCATTTGAAATCCTCGATGAAGTAGGAATTGTGGCCTATAGACTCGTTTTACCGCCAAGTATGTTGCGTGTTCAGAACATTTTTTTTACGTATCGATGTTACGTAAATATGTGGACAACCAGAACGACATTATTAAATTGGAACCGGACGAGATAGCGGATGATTTAATGTTTGAGGAGATACGTGTTAAAATCTTAGATAAGAAGGATCATATTCGACGCTCAAAGATTATACCTCAAGAGTTAGAATTTGAAGTGAAGTCAATGTATCCTCACCTGTTCGGCATACCAGGTATGTACGTAAATTTCGAGGGCGAAATTCCATAAGGAGGGGAGATTGTGAGACCCCAGATTTTATGAATAAATATTTAATTTTCTCGAAATAATTATGGTGTGGATTTGATATAATATTATAGTTGTGGGTATTATTTATAAATTTTGCAAAGTACGCAAGTTGTTATATAATATTCGATTGGTCGGGGAATATTCGTTTTAACAGGGAATATTCGTACAACGACACAATCATTGGTGGATCCCACAACGAAATTATTGTCGGATTGAGAAAACGACAAAAATATTTTATTAAAAATAACGGCGGAAATTTTACCATTGTTACTGTTGAACTACTCGGTAGTAAAAGTACAGTAATACGTGTGGTTGCATAGTAGCATACGGTATTGATTATTAATGCTTATGTGAGAAGTCACTCAGTTTGATTCAATTATTGTCAGTTAATAATATGAATTATTTAGCGATAATGACGTTTTGTTTTATTCGTATTATTAACGTAATAAAACAGAATACTTTATTAAAGTTAATCTATAAATAGAATATATTATATTTTATTTAAAAGATTTTTCTTTAAATACGGACCGTCAGATTAAAGTAATCAATCTGGACCGTTCATGGATTAGTTACTATGCATTCTATTTTTCTATAAATAGCAGCTCATTCCTTCATTATTTCTTACGAATTCACTGAACTCTAGAGAGAGAAACTATAAAGAGAAACTATAGAGAGAAAGAAGAAGAGTATTCTGCTACTTAACTACTTCCTTATTTCAGCTATTCTTTAAAACGGTAAGGGGTGTTATTCTTTCTTTTTCATGAAGAGAACTGTTGTTATTCCATTTCTTATTATTCTGTTAGAATAACCTGTATACGCGGTCTACCCTATACTTGGTGACATTCTTCTATTATTCTGTTGGAACATCCTGTCTGTGTGTTTTACACCGGACCTGGTTCCGTTTTTATTATTATTCTGTTGGAACATCCTGTCTGTGTGTTTTACACCGGACCTAGTTCCGTCTTGTTATTATTCTGTTGGAATATCCTGTCTGTGTGTTTTACACCGGACCTGGTTCCATTTTTATTATTATTCTGTTGGAACATCCTGTTTGTGTGTTTTACACCGGACCTGGTTCCGTCTTGTTATTATTCTGTTGGAACATCCTGTCTGTGTGTTTTACACCGGACCTGGTTCCATTATTTATTATTCTGTCGGAATATCCTGTCTGTGCGTTTACGCCGGACCTGGTTCCATTATTTATTATTCTGTTGGAATAACCTGTCTGTGCGGTCTGTCGCATGCATGGTGATTTCTTTTGTTATTCCATTCTTTATTATACTCAATTGGTTAAGTTTTGACTTCTATACTCCATGAAATTTGTGGAATATCCTTGATAAGTCCATTTCATCCAGTATCTTTTCATGAAAATATTCTTCTAAGCATTCTTGAATTTTACTCCACAAAGCAGTATCATGTTGACAATTTGGACGTTGTTAATTCTTGGATAAATTAATTCTTGAACTTGTTTTATTGAATTCTTATATCATTGTCATCATCCTCATGTTTATAAAATGTTGAAAGTCATCAGTGGCCTGTAGTGCATAGATGGACTTGGTATGATTATGACCAGGGATTATTCGGTATAATCATGACCGTAATGTTACAAATGATGTGGTAAAAGTCCTCATTGGCCCGTAGTGCATTGATGGACAGTTGTTGGCATGATCATGACCATTAATGAATATACGAATATCCTTGGCCGTAGTGCAGGGGTGATTCGATGATGTGGATTATTTTATTAAGCTGAGTCTCAGCGATCACAGTGTTGAAAAATTTTTTAAATCATAAAAGATAGTAGAGTTTATTTTCTACTTGACTCTTTTAATGGATTGCTTTTTCCGCTGTAGTTAAACTTGATGTCTATTATATTTTATCAGTTTAACATTGTTGAAGGCTAATGATAATTTATTCTGCATTATCTTAGTCATAATATTTCTTACTGGGCTAGTTGAGCTCACCCTTTCTTTCACTGTTCTCTTCAGGAAATGAGAACGTAGCTGGGGCAAGTCGGGGAACGGAGTGATGGTTCGAATGATAGTATTAGTTAGTAGTCCTCACTATTCTATGTAATAGCGTGTTAATAAATGTAATGAGAACTCCTTTTGAGTATGAATACTTTCTAGAAGATAATATTTGTATTCAAACTCACAGTTTATGTTTTGTCGTATTGTACACGACAGTTGTATTAGTAAGTTGTATTTGTATTTTGTACTATATATCTGACGACCCAAGATGGGTGATGTATACCTAATTTTGGGGGCGTCACAAACTCCACCAATGGTAAGAACTTATCCCAACTTCCCTTGAAGTCAAGAACACAGAGTCTTAATAAATCTTCAAGAGTTTGAATAGTCCTCTCTGATTGTCCGTCTGTCTGGGGATGATATGCCGAACTAAATCGTAAATCCGTGCCAATAACTTTTTGCAAACTAACCCAAAATCGTGAAGTGAATCTTATGTCTCATTCAGAAATTATGGATACTGGCATACCATGTAGTCTTACAATCTCGTTTATGTACATACGAGCAAGACGTTCAAGTGTTTTAGTTTCTTGTATTGGTAAGAAATGACCAGACTTGGTCAATCTATCAACAATGACCCCAGATCGCATCTATGCCTTGAGAAACCTTGGGAAGACCGGTGACGAAATCCATGGTAATGTGCTCCCACTTCCATTCAGGAATTTCAAGTGGTTGCAATGGACCTTTTGGTACTTGATGCTCTGCCTTGACTCGTTGACAATTTAGACACCTTGAGATAAACTTCGCGATCTCTCTCTTCATATTGCTCCACCAAAATGTATGTCGAAGATCATGATACATTTTGGTACTCCCAAGATGGATTGCAAACGGTGTGTTGTGCGCCTCCATCATGATTTTATACTTTAAATCAGGGTCGTTAGGAACACAAAGTCTGGAGTTGACTCGAAGTATTCCTTCTTCATCAATTCTTGCTTCTGGCATAGCACCTTCTTGCACTTTCTTCCTCATACGCATCACCTCCAGGTTTGTAGCTTGAGCAGCTTTAACTTTATCGATTAAAGTCGGTTCTACTCGTATATTCGCTATCATCACATAGGTCCCTGGAGTCTTTAACTCTATCTCCATCCTTTTCAAGTCAAATATAACGGGCCTTTGCGTTGACAATATCGCACTCGTGCCCGCATATGATCTTCTACTCAATGTGTCAGCTACTACGTTCGCTTTACCAGGATGGAATTAAATAGTATGATCATAATCTTTCAACAGTTGAAGCCAACGTCGTTGCCGCATGTTGAGTTCCTTTTGGGTGAAGAAATATTTGAGGCTTTTATGATTCGTAAAGATCTCCACTTTCTCCCCATACAAGTAATGCCTCCAAATTTTAAGTGCGAAGACAACAACTGCCAACTCTAGATCATGAGTAGGATAATTTCCCTCATATTCTTTGAGTTGCCGAGAGGCATAGGCTATGACTTTCCCATGTTGCATGAGAACACATCCTAACCCTTTGCCCGAAGCATCACTGTAGATGACAAATCCCTCCGAGCCAGATGGTATTGTCAGAACAGGTGCTGAAATGAGTCTTATCTTGAGTTCTTAAAAACTCTTCTCACATTCCACGCTCTAACCAAATTTTGTATCTTTCCGAGTCAGCTGAGTTAATAGAGTAGCGATTCGAGAAAACCCTTCTACGAATTTCCGATAATAACCAGCTAAGCCGAGAAAGCTACGTACTTCGGTCATTGATTTAGATTGCTCCTAGCTTTGAATAGCTTCAATCTTTGCCGGGTCAACAGATATTCCATGACTTGATACTACGTTCCCAAAGAATGCTAATCCTTAAGCTAGAACTCACATTTTTTCAACTTGGCATAAAGCTTGTTTTCACGAAGCTTTTGGAGTATCAGCCTCAAGTGTTGCTCATGATCTTCACGGCTTTTGGAATATACGAGGATGTCATCAATAAAGACGACCACAAAGTGATCCAAATATTCCTTGAATACTCGGTTTATCATATCCATGAAGGCAGCAGGAGCATTAGTCAATCCAAAAGACATGACTAGGAATTCATAATGCCCGTACCGAGTTCTGAAAGCCGTCTTTGGAATGTCATCGGTTCTAATCTTTAACTGATGATATCCGGAACGAAGATCGATTTTTAAAAAGAATTTGGCACCTTGCAACTGGTCAAACAGGTCATCAATACGTGGCAATGGGTACCTATTCTTGATGGTGACATGATTCAACTCCCGATAATCAATACAAAGTCGCATACTCCCATCTTTCTTCTTCACGAATAGAACAGGAGCACCCCAAGGAGACGTACTAGGACGAATGAAATCGATGTCTAATAATTCCTACAATTGGGTCTTTAACTCCTGAAGTTCAATAGGAGCCATTCGATATGGGGCTTTGGAAATGGGTTTTGTACCAGGTTCAAGGTCGATACAAAATTCAATTTCTCGCTCTGGGGGTAGGCCAGGAAGTTCTTCAGGAATACGTCAGGAAATTTATTTAACAATAGAAATATCATTCAAAACTGATGTATTTTTGTTTAAATCCTTGACATGAGCTAAGAAAGCTTGACATCCATTTTTCAATAAACGAATAACATTATGGCTTGAGATGATAGTGATTGATTTTAATAGTTTGGTTGCTTGAATTCATATAATAGGTTGGTTAGGAATATGAAAGCTAACAACCTTACGAAAACAATTAATTTTTGCATGATGAGTAGTTAACCAATCAATCCCTAGAATTACGTTAAATGCAAGTATTTTCAATGAAATAAGATCGACAGGTAATGTGAGGGTACCGATTTGAACCAAACAAGACTTATAAACAGTTAATGTAATGAAGGTTTCTCCCAACGGAGTTTCCACAGATAAGTAAAAGTCTAATTTCTTCGGAGTCAAATTTAATCATTGAGCACAAGTAGGAGAAATAAAAAAATGGGTAGAACATGTATCAAATAAGGTATAGACTTCGCTAGAGTTTATGATAAGCTTACCCGTGATGACCTCGTTCGGGTTCCTTACTTTCTGGGAGGTCACGGCAAACGCTATGCCTTGAACTACCGATTTTGACTTTTCTGGGATGGCCTTTGGTGCCTCCATCCCAGCTGGACTTATCTTCGGTGCACAACAAAATCGGGCTAGGTGACCTTCTCTTCCACAATTATAACACGCTTTGGACTGCATCGCGCAGTTTGGACTGATGTGTCCCTCCCCTCCGCATTTGAAGCATATGATAGGTGGTCGTTCTCCTTCCTTAACAACGGGTGCTGGTGTTGACGTCTTTCCATCATTGTTGAATCTCCTTTTCTTGAAATGTCCACTCTTATTGTCTTGGCCATGATTACCACCGAAGTGGTTACCATTTCTGGCATGTTGATTCCCTCCACATTTGTTGTCACCGCTTCGATGACTGCTGCCACTAGTATTATCATTTTGTCGGTTGCTCTCTCTTGGTTGGGTTGACTCATTATCACGTTCCAATAACTGAGCCCTATTTATAACATCTGAATATAAACACAGTTTATGATAAATTAGGTATTGATGAATCTCAGGTTTTAAACCTCTTTGAAACATTTGCGTCATTCTCTCCTCATTATCAACCAAGTGGGAAGCAAACTGGAACAACTCGACAAACTTAGCTTCATATGTGACATGGTCATATTGTTCTGCTCCAGCTTGATGAAATCTACCTCCAAATGTGACAAATACTTTCGAAAAAGTACTTGTCGTTGAACAGTTCTTGGAACTTCTCCCAAGACATCTTCAGTGCGACAGGTTGAGTACGCTTTACAGATTCCGACCAGTAATCTGCTTCTGCCCGCAACATGAAGGTGGAAAAGGGAACCTTTTGCTCCTCAGAGCATACCAAGACATCAAATATCTTGTTGATTTGCTTTATCCACGTCTCCGCCTTAAGTGGTTTTGGCTCTCTAAAAAACTCCGGTGGTCCCAGCTCCTTGAACTGTTTAGTAGTGACCGTCCGAGAGTTGCCAGTGTTTCCACCTGTATTTCGGACAGAAGTCTCTCTTGACTGATGTTGCATGAATTACAGAAAGCCTCTGAACATTCCATCGTTCATCATTTGGTCAGTGTTGTTGTTTGCATGAGGATTGTTGCCTTCTTGATGTACATTATCCTGATTGTTGATCTGTGGAGACTCAACGGTCTCCTGTGCTCCATTGCTATTCTCAAAATTCTCAGATGTTATTTTCAAATACTGCCACAAAATAAGGGTTAATTGACATGTCACATATTATCCCTATACTCTGACCGACCAATTAAATACCAAATAAACTTAGGTAGGTCATACTAGCGGAATTCCCCGTCTCTCCCCTCCTAGTTTTTGTCTCACATCTCAGCCAGAGATCATATCCCTAAGCTTTGATACCAACTGTGACGCCCCCAAAATAGGTATACATCACCCATCTTGAGTCACCAAATACATGGTACAAAATTCAAATACAACTTAATATTACAACTGTCATGTAAAATACGAAAAAACATAAACTGAGAGTTTTAAAACGAATATTGTCTTCTAGACAGTATTCAACTGAAATGGAATCCTCAATATAATTATTATCACACTATTTCATAGAATAGTGATGACTACTAATGCTATCATCTGGACCGACACTCCGTTCCCCGACTAGTCCCGGCTACGTTCTCATTTTCTGAAGAGGACAATGAAAACAAAAGGGTGAGCTCAACTAGCCCAGTAAAAAATATTATGACTTAGATAATGCAGAATAATTTATCGTTAGCCTTCAACAGTGTTAAACTGATAAAATATAACAAACATCAAGTTTAACTGCAGCGGAACAAGCAATCCATTAGAAGAGTCAAGTAGAGAATAAAATCTACTATCTTCTATGATTTAAAAGGTTTTTCATCACTTTTATCGCTAAGACTCAACTTAATAAATAATCCACATCATCCCTGCAGTACGGCCTGTGCGCCCCCAAAATAGGTATACATCACCTATTCTGAGTCGCCAAATACATGGTACAGAATACAAATACAATCGTTAATATACGACAAGAGACCTGTGAGTTTTAATACAAATACTGTCTTCTAGACAATATCCACTCTCAGAATAAGTCCTCGTTACATTTATTGTCACACTATTTAACAGAATAGTGATGACTACTAATACTATCATCTGGTCCATCACTCCGTTCCCCGACTCGTCTCAGCTATATTCTCATTTCCTGAAGAGAATAATGAAAGAAAGGGTGAGCTCAACTAGCCCAGTAAGAAATATTATGACTAAGATAATACAGAATAAATTATCATTAGCCTTAAACAGTGTTAAACTGATACAATATAATAAATATCAAGTTTAACTGCAGCGGAACAAGCAACTCATTAGAAGAGTCAAGTAGAGAATAAAATCTACTATCTTCTATGATTTAAAGTTTTTTCACGACTTTTATCGCTGGGACTCAGCTAAAAAAAATAATCCACATCATCGAATCACCCCTGCACTATGGCCAATGATATTCTTTAGTATCACGACCATAATTATTCATGCACTACGAGCTAAGAATATTTGTGTATTCATTAATAGTCATGATCATGCCAACCACTGTCCATCAATGCACTACGGGCCAATGAAGACTTTTACCACATCATTTGTAACATTACGGTCATGATTATACCGAATAATCCCTGGTCATAATCATACCAAGTCCATCTATGCACTACAGGCCACAGATGACTTTCAACAGAATATAAACATGATGATGATGACAATGATATAAGAATTCAATAAAACAAGTTCAAGAATTAATTTATCCAGGAACTAATAACGTCCAAATTGTCAACATGATACTGCTTTGTGGAGTAAAATTCAAGAATGCTCGGAAGAATATTCTCATGAAAAGATACTGGATGAAACGCAAATATCAAGGATATTCTACTAATTTCATGGAGTATAAAAGTCAAAACTTTAACCAACTGAATATAATAAAGAATGAAATAACAAAAGAAATCACCATGCATGCGATAGACCGCACAGACAAGTTATTCCAACAGGAAAATAAATAATGGAACCAGGTCATGCGTAAACGCACTGACATGATATTCTGACAAAATAATAAATAATGGAACCAGGTCCGGCGTAAACGTACAGATAGGATATTCCTACAGAATAATGAATAATGGAACCAGGTCCGGCGTAAAACGCACAGACAGGATATTCTAACAGAATAATAGTAAAGACGGAACCAGGTTCAGCGTAAAATGCACAGACAGGATATTCTAACAGAATAATAAAGAATGGAATAACAGAAGAATTTCACCAAGTATAGGGTAGCCCGCGTATACAGGTTATTCCAACAGAATAATAAAGAATGAAATAACAGAAGTTCTATTCATGAATAAGAAAGAAAGAATACCCTTTACGTGTACAACAAATAATATCCCTTACCGTAAAAGAAACTTGATATCGGAGTAGTGAAGTAGCAGAATACTTTTCTTCTTTCTCTCTATAGTTTCAGTGAATTTGTAAGAAAATAATGAAGGAATGAGCTTCTATTTATAGAAAAATGGACTGCATAGTAACTAACTCATGAACAGTCTAGATTGATTTACTTTAATTTGACGGTCCATATTTAAGGCAAAATCTTTTAAATAAAATATAATATATTCTATTTATAATCTAATAAAACGAATAACTTTATAAAAGATTTTACTATACAAATACTATGCAGGCACTATGCAAACACTATGCATAATAAAATATAATATATTCTAATTATTGTCTAATAAAACAGATAACTTTATAAAAGTATTCTGTTTTATATAAAAATATTTTACTATTAGCCTAATAAAACGAATAACTTTATAAAAGTATTTTATTTTATATAAAAAACTTTTCTGTTTTATTACATTAATAATACCAATAAAACAAAACTGAGTGACTTATCACGTAAGCATCAATAATCAATATCGTGTGCTACTATGCAACCATACGTATTACTGTACTTTTACTACCGAGTAGTTCAACAGTATTAATGGTAAAACTTTCGTCGTTATTTTCATAAAGTATTTTTGTCGTTTTCTTAATTCGACAATAATTCCATTGTGGGGTCCACCAATGATTGTGTTGTCGTACGAATATTCTCTGTTAAAACGAATATTCCCCGACCAATCGAATATTATATAGCAACTTGCGTACTTTGCAAAATTTATAAATATTACCCACAACTATAACATTATATCAATTTCACTCCATAATATTCAAAAATGATATTTATAGAAAATTCATCTTTATTTATAAAAGTTGGGGTCTTACAACGGCTAATGATATTCATTAGTATCACGACCACAAATTATCTATGCACTACGGGCCAAGGATATTCGTGTTTTCATCAATGGTCATGATCATGCCAACAACTGTCCATCAATGCACTACGGGCTAATGAGGACTTTTACCACATCATTTGTAATATTATGGTCATGATTATACCGAATAATCCCTGGTCATAATTATACCAAGTCCATCTATGCACTACAGGCCACAGATGACTTTCAACATAATATAAACATGAGGATGATGCCAATGATATAAGAATTCAATAAAACAAGTTTAAGGATAAATTTTTAAAGATTTATAATTTAATTTATCCAGAAATCAAAAAAGTCCAAATTGTCAACATGATACTGCTTTGTGGAGTAAAATTCAAGAATAATATTGTACCAAAAATAATTTGGACTGAAAAAGAATCAATTTTTATCATGAATACCCAGGTGAATAGTACTCGAATGAATAGTACCCCATGAATAGTACTTCAAGAATAATAACCCCGTAAATAGTATTTCGGCATGAAAAAATTAAAACTTATCAAGAATGCTCAGAATAATATTTTCATAAAAAGATACTGGATGAAGCGCAAATATCAAGGATATTCTACTAATTTTATGGAGTATAGAAGCCAAAATTTTAACAAACGAGTATAGAATTCGAAATCAGAAATGAAATAATATTACTTACATACTACAGTGTATGGAAGAAAATACTATTTCAAGTGAATATTGAACAAAAATAACATCCCTTACCTTGAAAAGAAGAGCATTCCAACTGGTATAGCGGGGATATTCTTGAAGAAAACTTTCACTATTTTCTACGCTCAAAGCTTTCTAAAACTCGAAATAAATACGCTCAAGATTATAGAAGATGAATTCTCTGATTCTGGTGTGATTTTCAATTCTAACCTAAGCGCCCTATTTATAGAAAAATGCTAGAATGCCATAGGAGACTAAATAATAAAATAATATTATTAATTTTCTACGCATGCATTTTGAAAACAATACCAGCCCACCACTTTTGAAATTCAATTCAACACATTTTATCAACAAAGGATAAAAGTGGGTCCCACCCCTTAATTTTAATAAAAATATTTTATTTTCCAAAACTTAAATAATTCATAATAAATAGCCCTTTTATTAGAAAAATACGAATTTTATGTCCATTCCACATGAAATCGAACTCTCTACAACTTTGCAGAAGAAAGTTTTTCCAAATTTCAAACATAAAATATCCGAATTTCACAAACGGATAATTTTCAACATTTCTTAAAATTCATAACAAGTCATACGTTAATTTTTAACGGTTCAAAATTTGTGGACATATACTCAACTTATATATGCATAACATATCCAAAAATCATAACGATTCAACGGTCGGATTAAAATTATAACTCACGCAATAGAGCTTTAAGAACACCGGTTTGATTTTTTAATACTTCCAATCCGACAAAATACTGATAAAATACCTCAACATTAATTCCTTCATTTATAACCACATAAAATAAATATTTTCCTATCCATCATTTATGTCCACATAAAATAAATATTTTCTTATCATATAAATCAATAATTAATTATTCACAAATAATATTAAAGAATTACAATAATGACAACCATGCCGTTCCTAGGAAAGAGGAGGCTTTTCGATAAGGATTTCTCCTTACTGGCGCACAATTAGGTGACCAAACCTCTCATTGACAGAATTTTCTAGATATTGCCAATAATGCTATCTAATAATATTATTTAAATAATATGAATTATTGATTTGATAATGGGAAATACTGTGCAGTGACAATTATTGAAACAACAATAATATAAAATATCAACGCAGCAATTATTGAATCAATAAAATAAAATATTGAACAGTAATTACTGTAATAATTATTAAGTAGTGCCTTCTTACGTAAGAATTAATAATTCAAAAATACTGTGTAATACCGTGTGCTACTGTGCAACAATGCGTATTACTTTACTTTACCCAACGATTACGCCGTTATTTATAAAAACTCAAATTTGTCGTTTTCTTCATTCGACAGTTATTCTGTTATGGGGCCCACAAATGGCTGCGCCGTCGTACGAATATTTTCCGACAGAAAGAATATTTCACGACCAAATAAATATTCCCCGACAACATGAATATTTTATAACCACTTGCTTATTTTGCAAAATTTATAAATATTACCCACAACTATAACATTATATCAAATTTACTCCTTAATATTCAAGAATGATATTTATAAAAAATTTATTTTTATTCATAAAAGTTTGGGTCTTACATAACTCATGTGAGGTTAGGGGACCAGATGATGGCTTAAAGCTTTGTTTGGTTGCAACAATCTTTTGGGATGGAACATGCATTTAATGTTTGGTTTAATTGGATGGAAACTTACTATATATGGCAAGTGACTCACCAACTTGTTCCCCCCATCTCTCTTGCCCGGTTCCCCTCTTTCTTCTCCCACTTTCCATATTCAATTCACCTCATGTTTAATTGCTAGCTTGTGACACTTGCCTCTCCTAACTTGTGACTCACCCCTTAGCCTTTTAATCCTTCCTAATCCCATGCGCTAATAATCTAGAAAATGACACATGCTGTAAGACTCCGAAATTTATGAAATAAAAGTATTCAATATTTCTTATAATTACAATTCAGTAAATGGTTAAATTGATAAAAGTTTAAAGTTATGGGTGAAATGTGAAATTTTTTCAAAATAAGTATGTGGTTATAAAATAATCATTATTGTCAGGGAATATTCGTTTGGTCGTGGAATATTCTTTCTGTCGGGGAATATTCGTACGACGGCGCAGCTATTTGTGGGCCCCATAACGGAAAACGGTCGGGAAAAGATAACGGCAAAAATTGAGTTTTTATAATTAACGGCGTAGTTGTTACCGTTAATACTGTTGGAATACCCGGTAGTTAAAAATACAGTAATACGCGTGGTTGCACAGTAGCACACGGTTTTGCACAATATTTTTGAATTATTGATTCTTACGTGAGAAGGCACTACTCAATAATTGTTACAGTAGTTACTGTTCAATATTTTATTTTATTTTTTCAATAATTGATGCGTTGATATTTTATATTATTGTTATTTTAATAATTGTTGTTGCACAGTATTTCCCATTATCAGATTAATAATTCATATTATTTGAATAATATTATTAGATAGTATTATTGACAATGTCTAGAAAGTTCTGTCTAAGGAGAGGTTTGGTCATCTAATTGCGCGCTAGTAAGGAGAAATTCTTATTGGAAAGCCCCCTCTTTCCTGGGAACGGCCTGGTTGTCATAAATGTGATTCTGTAATATTAATTGCGAATAATTAATTATTGATTCATATGATAAGGAAATATTTATTTTATGTGGATATAAATGAGGGATATATTTTTGTGGTTATAAATGAAGGAATTAATATTGAGGTGTTTTATCAGTATTTTGTCGGATTGGAGGTATTAAAAATCAAACCAGTATTTTTTTAGATATATTACGAGAGTTATAATTTTTAATCCGACCGTTGGATCGTTGTAATTTTTGTTTATGTTATACATATATAAGTTGAGTATATGTCCACAAATTTTGAACCGTTAAAATTGAGCGTATAATTTGTTATGAATTTTAATAGGTGACTGATTCGGAAATTAGGTTATAAATTATTTTGGTGGAAAATTCTAGAATTGGTGGGCCCCACTTTTGGTTGGTAAAAAAATATGCTGAATTTTATTTCAAATGTGGTGGGTGGCAATAGTAGCGGGTAAAGCCATCAGGTTACATGTTAAGTCTGCTTCGACGTGCTAACATTTTCCTATAAATAGAGGGCTAAGTTAGAATTGAAAATCACACCAGAAACAAGTTTTCTCTCTTTCTCTCTCTAGATTATTGAGTGTATTTTGTGAGTATTTAGATACTTGGTGAGTTGCTATTCATCAGTGCGAGTTTCCTTCAGCGTCATATCCGATATCCAGTCTGAAGTGCTGCTCTTTTGAGGTAAGGGATAGTAAGGGATATTGTCATTATTATGGTAAGGGATAGTAAAGGATATTAAGGGATGTTATATTCTTCATAATGATGTTATTCTTTTAATATCATTATACTAAAATATTGGTATGGATTTTATTGTATAATTTTTACCTCTTTGAGTCAGGATTACTATTCACGTATACGGCATTATTCACGTATATGGTACTATTCATGTATACGGCACTATTTACGTATATGACATTATTTACGTATACGTTACCATGTACGAATACGAAGTACTATTCACGAGTTACTATTCATGAGTTACTATTCACGAGTTACTATTCACGAGTTACTATTCATGAGTTACTATTCACGAGCTACTATTCACGAGTTACTATTTATGACAAATTGGTTTCTTTTTCTGACCAAATTATCGTTGATTTATGATTGTTGCTCTTGAAAATAAATGCAGTTATTGATCATATTATTTTTATTATCATATATAACATTTTTATAACCCTGATGTTGAATTTCTCTTTCACTTGAGTCTAAAGATGGGTAGATTATTGGTATGATCATGACTAGGGTTCTCTTTGGCCAGTAGTGGAAAAGTTAAATTGTGACTGGTATGATCATGACCATTGAATTTATAATTGAATATATTTAGCTTAACTGCAAAGGTGAATTGATCAACATGGTTATAATTATTGTTTATATAAGTTCTAAAATGATTATATATTTCTTTGAGATATGAATATATTTGGCCTGTAGTGCAAATATGAACTGTTGAGGAATATCTTTGGCCTATAGTGCAAAGATGAATTATTGATGAATATCTTTGGCCCGTAGTGCAAAGATGAATTATTGATGAATATCTTTGGCTCGTAATGCAAAGATGACTTATTGTTGAATATCTTTGGCCTGTAGTGCAAAGATGAGTTGTTGATGAATATCTTTGGCTCATAATGCAAATATGATCTGTTGTTAAATATCTTTGGCATGTAGTGCAAAGATGACTTGATGATGAATATCTTTGGGCCGTAGTGCAGAGATGAATTTATTAGTATGATTATGAACATGAACTATGATTTGGTATAACCATGATGTTTGATGTTTCAGGTGATAAAACTTATCTTTGTCCTGGATGAGAAAAGGAATTTAGAACTACAATTACGATTATGAGTTATACACGTGATTGTGGACATGAATTGTTGATTGATGTTACAGGGATAAAACATTGTTGGTGGACTTTTAACGTGGAGAAGATAATAGACTTTATAGTCTATTTGACTCTTCTAATGGATTGCTCGTTCTGCTGCAGCTATGGTTGAGAAGTTTTATCATCTACCATATGTTCTAAATCTCTGATTTATTACTGATGAAGGCTATTGATAATTTAATTATCCTTAGTCATGATATTCTTTACTGGGCTAGTTATGCTCACCCTTTTACTTCACAATTCCTTTTCAGGTAATAAGAGTGTAGCTGGGTCGAGCGGGGGTAACAAGGGAATGGAACGGTGGTCTCTAGCTGTGGAGTTCTCCCTAAGCAGTATAGAAAGGTTTATTTAGTAGTTATATTTGGTGAATCCAATAGGGTGAGGAGAACCCAACGTTGGAAGGGTGTTTTGCCACTACCATACAAAATGTCTAATGCAATACAACCTCGTGTCATCATAAGACAGGATTGTGCTCATCCACTTGCTGAGTATATTTACGAGCACTACCTATATAATCTTGGTGTTTGTTTGAAGTATAATTCTCAATTAGAGACAGTGGAGATAATGATCAGTCAAGAGAAGACTCAGCATTGGGAAGAATATGATAGTAATCTTCTTGTTTTTCTTTGGGGTATATTGGGTCAACCAAGGATAATTCTGTGGCCATATGATATCTATCACAACCTAGACGCATGGCCTCCCATGTACAAAGGTTTCCTTGAGCATTTCCCAAATATTCTAATTTCTAAAACAGTTTTTGACTATACCTTTATGTAAGGTGTCATTGTGAGGTGCTGTCCACTGATGGGACATGAGTCACAGTTGGTATATATTTGTATCCAAACTCACAGCATATGTGTTGTTGTATTTTGCACGACAATTGTTGTAATAAAGTTGTAGTTATTTTCTGTACCATGTATTTGGCGACTCGGAATAGGTTGGATGGAATGGACCTATTTTGGGGTCGTCACACATGCCTCCCTTAGCTTTGGCTCCAAGTTTGGCTCACCCATTAGCTCCAAGTTTGGCTCACCCATTAGCTCCAAGGCTTGCAAGAGTTGGCCTAAGTCTTCAAGCCATGGCTTCAAGGCTGAAGCCTCCTTAACCTAGCCAAGCCCTTTCATTTCCTAGCAAGGCCATTCAAACCCTAAGCTTGGCTAAACCAAAATTAATTTAATTTCTCATTTTTTTTAAAATCCATATAATTAGCAAAAAGTTTATTTTACCCTTTCGTACAATTAATTAGGTTTTACTTCCCAAACTAAGTCAGTTACCCAATTTCTTTCTAGTTAGATTTCCTAATTTTTTGGTTATGTTTTCGTAACACGCTCAATTAGCCGAAAAATCGACTTTCAGTTTTTGAAAATTTGATTTTACCACCGATCCCCCTTTTTCGAAGAAACGCTATGTCGTAATTTGAATATTAAGAAAAACGAGTTTGTGTTTTTAGCGTGAATAGTTTTTTTATGGCTTTTTCCTGAAAAACTTTTATTACATACTTCATCGCGCCTTCTCAAATAAACGTTATGACGTAATTCAAAATTCTTGAAAAAGTACGTTTATTAGTGTTTTTCTTCATTTTAAAAATAGTTATTTTTTCGTCTTTTTCTCGAATTTTTTTTAGTTCCTTATACAATCATAAAACTCATAAATTCCATCACAGAAACACGTTCCACCATAAAAATTCAACTCTTTACACATAAAATGGAATAATATTTATAAAATCTTATTTTATTCAATAATATTCCAAAATACTTAATTTACAAACTAAGTAGAATTTTTGGGTCGTCACAAAGTCCATCGTGATGTGCTCCCATTTCCATTCTGGTATTTCTAACGATTGAAGTAGACCACTTGACCTCTGATGATCGATTTTCGCCTTTTGACAAGTTAGTCATTTGTTGACAAAATGCGCCACTTCTCACTTCATGTTAGACCACCAAAAATATTGTCGAAGATCTTGGTACATTTTCTTGCTTCCTGGGTTAATAATGTGACGCTCCCAAATCCGGGTTGTCTTCAACTCGAGTTTTGTGCTCACGATTCTAATATACTCATTCATACTAGAAGAAAACTGTCTTATATTACATAAATATCGAACTTAAATCCCAGGTTTTATAGACCTTTACATAACTTACAAACCGAATATTATTACACAACATAGTGCTAACAGTAATTATTACATTCATTACTTAAATTCAATTAAGCACAGACGCTTAATAAATGACTATTCAACAACTTTGCCTTTTCCTTTGTCTTTTCCAGATGGACCAGCAAGCTCAGTTTTAACTGAAAACATTATATTTAACGCAAGGGTGAGCAACAGCTTGCTCAGCAAGGAAATAAGTAGCTAAATATAATGGAACAGAAATATTATAACAATGAGGATACAATGCAATTGATACTGAACAAGATAATTCTTTAATAGGGTTCGAATATGAAAATCAGGCTTTAGCATGCTGCAAGGTCAAATGACCAGTGAACTCTATACTAGAATTGACAGTATTAATACTGAAATCAACGGATACAAACAGTTATTAAAGCTATTCTATATCCTAGACTTGTACTTTAGGGGATCAGCCTAAGTACCCTACATTGTGCACAACATAACAGTTTAATGACACTTTACATGTCCTTCAGAATCATGTGTCCGGTACAATATGCCCCTATAAAAGGGTTGTTCGTTCATAGCATTATATAAGAATTCGTGCCACAACAAAATAGTTTGGAAAACATTAACTGATGAATTCATGAATAATATCAATATATCTCAACAGTTGTCTAACCGAAGTAATGGTATTGACATAATTTCAATGCAACTCATTTAAGAGAGAAAAGTTCGATATACTATTCTTTTGAAGCTGATTGGAATAACAATGTTGTTTAATCTTATATTATTCACAATAGGGAGAGACAGTTCAGAAATTAGAGAACATGTCTATTGTAGAATACTTTCTCACTAAAGAGTAAGAGTTAGAGACTTGCCTCGTTTGTAGACTATTGATAAGATTCAGCTTAATGTGTTCTCACAGAGCCTACACAATTTATTTGCATTTACAAGCCTATTAGCCAAATAGCCAAGTCATATAGCTTGTGTATGTTCACACATCACATAATTTAGTGGTCAAGATTGTAGTTAGATTCCTATATTTGAGATATTTTATACATTTTTCAAATATCTCATCCATGTTTTCACATTAGTCAATCTTCTCTTTAATAGGGTTTGACATGCTTACAAAAAGTAATAAGAATCACATTACAATCATTATTTGCATTAATCAAGCATGTTAGCCATATAGCCAAGTCATATATCATGTAGTTTCAGTGGTCATGGTTAGATTTCTTATATTTGATACATTTTTCAAATATCTCATCCATGTTTTCACAATATCCATTTTTCACTTTGATGGATTCGACATGCCTATAACATGCACACTCAACATATATATTGATTACATCTTATTAGGATTTTAACCCATGAGTGATTTAATTCTGGCATACAAAATGTTTTTGTAGCTTATTTCATGTTTTTAAAGGTATTTCCAATTTACATGCTCAACTTTTGTTTATCCCGTGATTTATAGCTTTCATTTCCATACTAATGCATTAACTATCTTTGTCTTTCTATATTATATTAAAACAACCCTTTGAGGCTTTATTAGACCCATTTTGGTATAATAGATTCAACCTAAGGCACCCATTCATGCTTGATTTTAAAATTCAAAATAGATGATACCTTAGCTTATAATATAGACCCAACAATTGAGCATCTATAGGCATATTAGTGTATCAACTGAAAGCCAAATAAGGCTCCCAGTCCATAACCATCATGCTCACTGTTGCTGGTGCATGCTTCTGCCGCTGGTCAGCAGTTCCTTTCTTTGCCTTGCAATTTTCTGTATCTTATTCTTCTCCTTTTGCACTAAGTTTTGGGTATTACATAACTAGTATATACCCTTATTGCAGAGAAGTACTATCTGGGCAGACTTAGAAATCTAACTGTGCTAAACTCGAGCATCAAGGGAAGTCCCAATTAATGCTATACATAGTTGTTGCTGCTGCCGTGGGCAGCAGCTTGGATCTTTATTTCACACCATCTTTGGCTTCACATTAGGTAGTCTATTCATAACTCATTGTTGGTATATCCATCTCCTAAGATAGTTTACCACTGCAACCATTTAAAAATAAACAAATCACAATTGTGTCATATTGACTGCCTGGCTCTGCAGCACAGCGCAGCACAACGCTAGGCGCTGGCTGCTGCTGCCTGCATCAGCTTCGGCAGTCCCCAGCTCCTATATAGCTCGCTCATGATGCAAGTTTAGTAACCTTGATTCATAGGTTTGTTCATACCCACTTTTAGATATATAATACATAGTATATAGGGGTACTTTTTGAATTAATAAAACCTCTATTTCAGTTTCAATATACTGCCCAGAACAGTGGGTAAAAATAGCTTGACACACTGAATTCAACTAATGGTTTCGGCTTGAAATTGAATCTCATTTTAATCTAGTAAGCTTAAACTTTCTAATTATCATTATATGTGGTGTACGTATCTAGCCCAAGCTTTAATTCTATCAAATAACCAACTTTTAAGCAAAACAGTCCATTAGGAACTTTTATCAAACTACTAATGTGCACAGTTTAAAACTACTTATGTCATAGCTATTTGCTTGTGTTAAAACTCCATTTTATCACCCTTATACCTCCACACAACCAACCTATCTCCTCCAATCTAGTTCCAGCCATAACAATTCATAAAACATTCAGATTTCTATTTTAACCAATACATGTAACTAGTTAGTTTATGATCCTTTCATACTATCACCTGTGCTTCTAATGTATGCAATATAAGATGATATAATCTCTATACACATCACTTTCAACCTTACTCATATAATACCACTATCAGTTGGTAAATTCCAATACATAATCAAAATTACACATTCTCCACCAAATTTTAACTTGTAGTTAATATACTACAATACACTAAAATTTTTGGAGACAATATAAGTAATATACTTACCATCTTGAATAGAATACTAACCAAGTCGTTTAAACTACTAGGCTTGCCCATTGAAAACTTAAAAGAAAAACTCCCAACCCAAATCAATTCACTGTTACTGCTGCTGCCATAGGCAGCAACCATGTGCCTATCATGGCCAATTCTTTAATTTGTTGCTTCAAATTCAAATGTTCCTTTATATCCCTTTTTAGATATATTACACCTAATATACAACAACATTTGTAGAGATTATAGCACCTTCATTTTAGTTTTAATTGGCTGCACAAAATAGCCCTTACAGTGGCTTTGTTTTCTTTGGCTGATAGTGGAGTTTCGTTTCAATTTGGCATACTTATTTACTCTTACTATACCCTCATATAGCATACTAATTTGTCCCAGCTCTTAATTCTTTCTAGTAATCGACCAAAACAGTCCATATAGAGTATTATAGACATGGTTTAATACCATTATACCAAAACAACACCAAGTATTGAATTTAATGTACTACCTGTTGCCTAATTTTTTAATAGCACTTTAACACGCAAGTATACGTGTTCAATTGTAATATTCAGCAAGCAAGGATATCGTTCCCACGAGGAAATAGACTAATATTTATCAATTACTAATTTCAATGCAATTAATCCTATTTTAAACTACAAAATATTGTTTATGATTTGAAAATTAAACTTAACAAAACTAATAATTAAAATCAGAATTTCACAAGAATAACTGCAGATTTAACAGATTAAGATTACAACTTCCCTTAGTATTTCATTTAAACCAATTTACTTCCCATTTAAATCAATTAATTAATATGAATCATTATCCAAGAATACTTTATAAAATTCACGCACTTTTCTTCCAAAGACACGTGAACAAATCCTCCTAACTCTGATCCTTAAGACACAGAATTACAAGGAACACCCCAGTTAATCAACTCACTATTTTCCTATGTGAATCAAGTTAATTAGGGATTTACGCACAAATTCTTTCAATGGATACAAAAGACACATATGTATATTCCTATCCTACATGCTAATCATATTAACCCTATTCAGATTATATGAACAGATGTTATCATATCCAGATCTCAATCTATACTCCATCTTCCAATTTTATATAGATTATCACAGTAATTGCTGGCCAAACAATTAATCAACAAGCAAAAGATATAATAAATAATTCAATAAAAATTAACTTTCATTCAATGGGAAGATTTAATTTAAACTACATAACAAGTTCCGTTGCAATCTTAATGAAAATTTAGTTCATAATCATAATAAAGAAAAACATCATCCAGATTAATAATCCAAACATCCCAGATAATTACAAAAGATAAAACTAGAGAAGAGAAGAAGAAACTCTGAATTTGCTCCAATAATCTCTCTTTGATCTTTAGCCCATATAATTCTCCTTCGTGTTTTTCTTCATTGTTCTCTCTGCAAATCTCTTGAAAAATTGAGTGATCCCTCTTTTCTGAAGTCTTCTCCTATTTGTATTAGTCTCCCACCTCATTCAGATTCCTTTTCGGCTTCAAAAACCCACTTGGCTGTAGAAAATCCTCCTTTTTGCCGCACATGAGCCCCTAGGCGCTCAACACAAGCCATTTCCAAGCGCCTAGGCGCTTGACCAGGACCGCGTAATTACAAAAATGCCACTCAGCTCTAATTTTAATGATTTTTGACCTTTTTCTTCTCCCAAATGACCAATTTATCCCTCCAACTCCAACCTATAAGAAATAAACACAAAACACATAAAAAGATACTAAAAAACAATTAAAGATAACAATAATTAAGTTTAATAATATCAAATTCATAGGTATAAAACCTACTCATCAAATACCCCCAAGCTTAACCAATTGCTTGTCCCCAAGCAACAAAACACAATGCAATAACTAAATATGCAATGCAAATGCAAATGCAGCTATCTACATGCCTAAAATTCCAGCAGCCAAACAGAACAAAATCTATTCATCAAGCCTCAGAGAAATCACAATAAACATGCTAGTACATCATACCAAGACAGATCAATAATTTCCTAGTCAATCATCAAATCTCACCCTGTCATTACTGAATAGTGCGTGTGTGCTCAAAAATAATGCAAACTAATATAATGCTAAATACAACACATAATAGATCTCTTTAAAGGCATCATACAGTGTAAACTCACAAAATTCGCGAACAAGCTAGATCCAACTAAAGTCAAACATCCACCAAATTCAAGAGTCCAATCTGGGATACTTATGCTTTACTTATCATTACGGGGGCTTTTTGCTCTTTTCCCGTTTTATTGCTTCTTTTTTTTCAATTTAAATGATGGATAGTGAGTGCGTTTTACGCTCCATCTCACGACTGTATTTATGGGGAGGAGTGTATTTCACGCTTCTTTTCGACCCACCACAGGACTCAATTTATTCAGCTCAATATCTTTTTTTTAGCTTATGTACCCCAAATATTCCCCCAAACTTAAGTGTTTTGTCTAAATTCAGTCATCTCCGCCTACTCATGTCTTTCATTCATTCAAACTAGTATTATCCTCAAGAAGTCCATTACGTGTCAATTTAGACCCAATCAGTCAACATAGTTATTTTTACTGTGCTATCCTTATTATATCAGTTTCAAATAGGTAAAGATTCAAATCATAACAAAAAATCACATCAAAGTCTTAAAAGTCAATACTATACTTGTCTACTCAATTCCAATCTCATCATTGACCAAAACAGACTTAAACTATCCAACAGCTGGAAACATGTTATTTTTCTTCTTTTTTTAAGAAATTCGAATGAAAACTACATGAAAAACTACAAAATGAATAAGCTATACTAAATGAATACAACTGGAACTGGAAGAAAGCACCCCCAAACTTAGCATATGCAATGTCCTCATTGTATATAAAAAAACATAAGAAATTAGGCACTGAGGACTTCCCTGAAAGATTGAAGCTTTACTCTTCATCATCATCATTTACTTCTTCTATATTAGCATCATCCTCAAGAGCTAAGTCAGTCAGGAGGGTACACGGACAAGGGTGGAGGTGGTGGGAACTGTTATGGAGCGACAATCACTTACAGGCTTAGACCCCTGTGTGAACCTCCCCCAAACTTGGTTTAGAGCAAATCTTGAAGCTTAAACTTTGCTTTGAATTGTTGCAGTTGGAATCCAAGTAGGAGATAAAGAAGTTAACTTTAGCTTACTTTTTTCTTGATTGTGGTTTGGAGAAGATGAATTAGATTTTGATTGGGAGAGTGTAAGAGTTGGTGTTATTGTGGTGCAAGGGCTTGGAAGGAGTTGATTTTGAATTAGGAGTGAAAGGAATTGGGTTCGAATTAGAATTTCCTTACTTAGGGCTTTATTTTTTTTCAAGTGCACAGGTAGAGCGCCTATGCACTTGAAATTGTGAAGGTTGGAGCGCCTAGGCGCTTGGGAACAGAATCTGATGGTGATGGTGAGCGCCTAGGCGCTTGAAAATTGCTTGGAGTGGGCGCCTAGGCACTTGGGCGTGTCTGGGCATTCTGCAGTTAAGTGCCTAGGCGCTTGGAATAGGCTTGTTTTGGGCGCTTAGGCGCTTGGGCCAGCCTTAGCCAAAATTTGTGCTCTTTTATCCTTCTAACCTGCAAGCCATGAACCCAATTCTCAGTTATCATTTGCAAGGAGATTACAACTGAACATACAACCCTAAACTAAGATAAAATATATAGGTAAATGAAATAAAATACTAAAATAAAATTAATGAACTAAAATTTAAGGAGATAAAATGTAAGTCTAGGTTGCCTCCTAGTGAGCGCTTAGTTTAACGTCCTCAGCCCGACTGCTTCAACTTTCTCTATCCAATTCTCCTTCGAAAATTGAGAAACCCTCCATCCATTAGTAACAACGTAACTTCCGAAAGTTTCCCATCAGTCAGGGTTATTGATTCAAATTCACCTAGCTTGTTATTTTTAGATAGATTCTCTTTTACAACCATCAAATAACTAGGCATTTTCCAAGTTGTATCTGTGAACGAATTTTTGCGTTGAAGCTTTTCCAGAACAACTGGTTCTTCATCTCTCTTCCCATTCTCTTCACACCATGACACTAATTTTAAGCTAGCTTCCATGTCATATATAGCTTTATCGAAAAAATGACTACCAATTGGGCACGAGATTGCAAATCTAGTCGAATCCTTAAACTTTGGTGGAGAAGATATATGGGGCACTATCAAAATCATTTCATCTATGTCGGAACTCAAGGCTAGATCTTTGGCGACCTTCTTTTCCTGCTCCTCACTTGTCTCCTCCCTTTCCACGTCCTTTTCTTTTGGCACATTCGGTTCTAGATTTAGCATGGGCAATCCATCAGTCTCGGGAACCATGTTGCTTGACAATTCACCTTGAGGGCGATTGATAATGGCGTTGAAAAGTTGTCCAACCTGGTTCTCAAGATTTTGAATCGACATCTCCTAACTATTCGTCTGCTCCTCAATCAAAACCATGAACTTGGAAATAAGTCCCTCTAAGTTTAAAGTCCTTTCTTCTTCATGATTATGAGCTTCAACTGGTAATTTAGGAGTGTATGATTGGCCTGGAGCAAAGGGTTGGGCTAGATTGTCATCCCTCCATGAAAACTTTAGCGGATTCCCCCAGTCATGATGATTATTATTGGAATATTCATAATTATTAGGGTAATCGTCGAAGTTGCCACTATATTGTACCGACTCGAAACTGATGGCACATTGATGACTCGGATGGTTTCCACCGCAATACTCACATATTACCGCTACACTTTGAATAAATTGTGCTGATGAAACGTTAATCTTCCTCGAAAGTGTCCCAAATTGCGCTGACAATTCATCGAGTCCATAATTCTCTGCCTCTCTTGGTCGAGCCATTCTCGAATATGGCCAATGATAGTTATAGTTGTCCATGGTACCTGAAAAAGAATTAGACTAGAGAGAGAAATAAAATAAAATAAAAATATATTTAAATTAAGATTAATTTGATGGAAATTAATAATGACAAAATATTAAACTAATTTCCCCGGCATCGGCGCCAAAAACTTGTTGCCTAATTTTTTAATAGCACTTTAACACGCAAGTATACGTGTTCAATTGTAATATTCAGCAAGCAAGGATATCGTTCCCACGAGGAAATAGACTAATATTTATCAATTACTAATTTCAATGCAATTAATCCTATTTTAAACTACAAAATATTGTTTATGATTTGAAAATTAAACTTAACAAAACTAATAATTAAAATCAGAATTTCACAAGAATAACTGCAGATTTAACAGATTAAGATTACAACTTCCCTTAGTATTTCATTTAAACCAATTTACTTCCCATTTAAATCAATTAATTAATATGAATCATTATCCAAGAATACTTTATAAAATTCACGCACTTTTCTTCCAAAGACACGTGAACAAATCCTCCTAACTCTGATCCTTAAGACACAGAATTACAAGGAACTCCCCAGTTAATCAACTCACTATTTTCCTATGTGAATCAAGTTAATTAGGGATTTACGCACAAATTCTTTCAATGGATACAAAAGACACATATGTATATTCCTATCCTACATGCTAATCATATTAACCCTATTCAGATTATATGAACAGATGTTATCATATCCAGATCTCAATCTATACTCCATCTTCCAATTTTATATAGATTATCACAGTAATTGCTGGCCAAACAATTAATCAACAAGCAAAAGATATAATAAATAATTCAATAAAAATCAACTTTCATTCAATGGGAAGATTTAATTTAAACTACATAACAAGTTCCGTTGCAATCTTAATGAAAATTTAGTTCATAATCATTATAAAGAAAAACATCATCCAGATTAATAATCCAAACATCCCAGATAATTACAAAAGATAAAACTAGAGAAGAGAAGAAGAAACTCTGAATTTGCTCCAATAATCTCTCTTTGATCTTTAGCCCATATAATTCTCCTTCGTGTTTTTCTTCATTGTTCTCTTTGCAAATCTCTTGAAAAATTGAGTGATCCCTCTTTTCTGAAGTCTTCTCCTATTTGTATTAGTCTCCCACCTCATTCAGATTCCTTTTTGGCTTTAAAAACCCAGTTGGCTGTAGAAAATCCTCCTTTTTGCCGCACATGAGCCCCTAGGCGCTCAACACAAGCCATTTCCAAGCGCCTAGGCGCTTGACCAGGACCGCGTAATTATAAAAATGCCACTCAGCTCTAATTTTAATGATTTTTGACCTTTTTCTTCTCCCAAATGACCAATTTATCCCTCCAACTCCAACCTATAAGAAATAAACACAAAACACATAAAAAGATACTAAAAAACAATTAAAGATAGCAATAATTAAGTTTAATAATATCAAATTCATAGGTATAAAACCTACTCATCACTACCACAACAAGTACTTGCTATATACTATATTTTTCATAGTTAAAACATATGGATGTAATACCTTAAGATTTTTGCTCAAAACAGTCTTTAGTAGGCTTTAGGTACATTAGAATAGTAACAAAACATTTACACAGTTATATTAAACATTAAAAATCAAATAGCCATACTTAAGCCTTATAACAGTCATTTATAGCAAAGGAGATTAGTATCACATCCATGGTGGTCAATAGCAGTCCATATTAATATAATCATAGTATAGCAGTCAATTTAACACCACAGCAGTTAATATGGTAACACAGATCATGCTAACCGAAATCACACAATCATTAACCTTGGATACCACTGTTACATAATTTGTAAGGCTTTTTAATTTCATATACTTAAATAACATTTCAATGATGTTGTTCCTACTGATTTGTAATCAATGGCTACCTTAAAACACTACTAATACTAATAGTATAGCAGCTCCTTTATGTTACTTTAGCTTTGTTTTATCAAAACATGATCTTGAATACTAATCAACTAATTACAGTATGTATGCAACCTTTTAGCGTGCTTAATACCTTAATAATATATGGTTTATTCGATATCCTTTTACTCTAAATCACAATTAGCATACATTAATACTAAATCAGTCCTTAGCTTAGCAAATTATCAAACACATAGAGTGCAATTTATATACTTATATATATATATATATATATATATATATATATATATATATATATATATATTACCTAATCTCTTAACTTATTGTCCCCCAGCCGTATGGCTTAAACACAAGAAGCATATAACCATACTTAACAATCTCAATCACAGAATCCAAAATATCATTGAAACAGTCATGGTGTTAATTAATTTAATAGCCATCCTAACCATTAACAGTTCAGTTGCTTCCATTTAGAGAGATAGGGAACGAATAGAAAAGGATTAAAAAGGCTAGAATGAGCTTACCTTGTTGATTCGAAGGTACCAAATGAGTTATACTACCTAACTTCTCCTCCTCCTCTAGCCGAACTCTTCCTCTCGTACTCTCAATCGGTTCTCTTTCTTTTTCTTTCTTACTGTGCTAGAGTCTTGGGAAGTCAGTTAAGAGGTGGGACATGGAGTTATATAGCTGAGCTTGAAGTGCCTTATATGGCATATATGGCTGAACCTTCCACTCTCAGTCATACTAAGTTGGCCCCTATCCGGCCCCTACTCAGCCACTCTATCAAGCTGTGTGTAATCATTACTATTCTAGTTTATTTGGCTCCTACCCAGCTACCTTAGCTTACTTGCTATACCTTATCCTCTGCAATCTGACCTGCTACTTGTCTGCTAACTAAACTAACTTACCTGCTAAACAGAACTAACTTAGAATCCATATACTTGCTACTTGACTGCGTATTCAAGCCATGCGACTGTTTTTCTTATTTAGTTTGAAGCAATTATCTTGTTATACACCACTGGGTTTACAGGATTGGGTTGGGGAAAAGTTTGACAATTCTTGATTTGTGCTTAAACCAATCCTCTCTTGTTAACAATTGTAGTTGCCGAAATGGGATGGGAGAATAGGTTAGGATTGGCCCTTTTTGTAAGACCCCAACTTTTATGAATAAAGAATAATTTTCTCGAAATATAGTTTTGAATATTATGGTGTGGATTTGATATAATGTTTTAGTTGTGGGTATTATTTACAAATTTTGCAAAGTAAGCAAGTGGTTATATAATATTCGATTGGTCGGAGAATATTCGTTTTAACAGGAAATATTCGTACGACGACAAAATCATTGGTGGACCCCACAACGGAAGTATTGTCGTAGTTAGAAAATGACATAATTATCTTTTATAAAAATAATGGTGAAAGTGTTACCGTTAAAATTGTTGAACTACCCGGTAGTAAAAGTACAGTAATACGCATGATTGTATAGTAGTACACGGTATTGATTATTGATGCTTACGTGAGAAATCACTTAGTTATACTCAATTATTGCTACAGTAATTGCTGCATCATATCTCTCATATTATTGATTCAATTACTGTCACAATATCATCTGCATAATATGTTATATCATTAAATCAATAATTGAGACGACAAAGTTATTCATATTATTATTTGCAATATTGACAATGTCTAGAAGTTCTGTCAAGGAGATGTTTGGTCACCTAATTGCACACCAATAAGGAGAAATCCTTATCGGAAAGCCCCCTCTTTCCTGAGAATGACCTGGTTGTTGAATATTGTGAGTTATAATATTAATGATGAATAAGTTCGTGTTGATTAAAGATGAAATTGATAGTTCTATTGTGTGAGAATTATTAGTGTTAGTGGAAATCGATATTTATTTCTATAATAATTAATGTCTGGAGGTTATATTGACCAATCAGATAATTCACCGGATAAATGAGCAATTAATTGCTATTAATTCACATGATTATAACTATTTGTTCACATATGTGTACTATTGATTCACATTCTTGTACTATTAGGGGTGGTGGTGCAAGATTGATAATACTTGCATAACTAAGTTAAAAATAGAGGTATAGATGGAGGTACTATACTGTAATTCATATTTTCATATGTCTAGAACTATTGATTCACATTATTTACTATTAGGGGAGGTGGTGCAAGTTTGATAATACTTGCAGGACTAAATTAAAAATGAAGAAAAAGAGGAAGGTATTATACTGTAATATTTCGAGCCCCAAAACGTGCCATAATCGAAACTATATTTTCCTATAAATAGAAGCTCATTCTTCCTTCAGTTCTCACTAATTCAAAAAAGCTATAGAGCAATTATTATAGAGAGAAAGAAGAAGAGAAGTCTGCTACCTCACTATTTTAGTATCTAGTTTTTTTTCTAAGGTAAGGGGTATTATTCTTTCGTATTCATGAAGAGAGTTATTTTCTTTCAATACTCGTAAGGGTTGTTATTCCATTCTTTATTATTTTGTTGGAATAACCTGTCTATGCAAAGTACCGCATACATGGTGAAATTCTTATGTTATTCCATTCTTTATTATTCTGTTGGAATAACCTGTCTGTGCGGTCTATCGCATACCTGGTGAATTATGTTGTTATTCCATTCTTTATTATTTTGTTGGAATATCCTGTCTGTGCGGATTACGCATGACCTGGTTCCGTTCTTTATTATTCTGTTGGAATATCCTGTCTGTACGGAATATGCATGGCCTGGTTCCATTCTTTATTATTCTGTTGGAATAACCTGTCTGTGCGGTCTATCGCATACATGGTGAATTCTTCTGTTATTCCATTCTTTATTATTCTGTTGGAATAACCTGTCTATGTGAACTACCACATGCATGGTGAATGATCCTTCATATTCATTTCTTATTAAATTATGGAAATGATCTGTCTACGTGGATTACCGTATGCCGGGCTAAAATCCATTTACAGTTTCATATATTCTATTATACTCAGTTGGTTAAAGTTTTGACTTTTATATTCCATGAAATTAGTGGAATATCCTTGATATTTGCGCTTCATCTAGTATCTTTTCATGGAAATATTCTTCTGAGCATACTTGAATTTTACTCGACAAAGCAGTATCATGTTGATAATTTGGACGTTATTGGTTCCTGGATAAATTAATTTATAAATCTTTAAAATTTATCCTTGAACTTATTTTATTGAATTATTATATCATTGTCATCATCCTTATGCTTATATTGTAATGAAAGTCATCTTTGGCTTACTTGCATAGATGGACTTGGTATGATTATGACCAGGGATTATTCGGTATAATTATGACCGTAATGTGACGAATGATGTGGTGAAAGTACTAATTGACCTGTAGTTCATTGATGGACAGTTGTTGGAATGATTATGACCAGGGATTATTCGGTATAATCATGACCATTGATGATTACATGAATATCCTTGGCCGTGGTGCAGGGATAATTTGATTTTATTTATTAAGCTGAGTCTCAGCGATAAAATTGATGAAAAACTTTTTAAATCATAGAAGATAGTGGATTTTTTGCTCTACTTGACTCTTCTAATGGATTGCTTGTTCTGCTGTAGTTAAACTTGTTGTCTATTATATTCTATTAGTTTAACATTGGTGAGGGCTAATGATAATTTATTCTGCATTATCTTAGTCATAATATTTCTTACTGGGCTAGTTGAGCTCACCCTTTTGCTTTCATTGTTCTCTTCAGGAAATGAGAACGTAGCCGGGACTAGTCGAGGAATAGAGTGATGGTCCTAGATGGTGCATTAGTAGTTCTCACTATTCTGTGAAATAGTGTGATAATAAATGTAATGAGGACTCCATTGAATGTGGATATTGTCTAGATGACAATATTTGTATTAAAACTCACAGCCTATGTTTTGTCGTATTTTACACGACTGTTGTATAATTAGTTTGTATTTGTATTCAGTACCTTGTATTTGGCGACCCAAGATGGGTGATGTATACCTATTTTGGGGGCGTCACACTTTTTATCTTCTTATAGACCCATTATAACAACTTATACCCTAAATAATTGAAAAGGGCATACAAGCATACTTAGCAAAATTTAATAGGGCCCAATATTTCAATATGGACTCTTATTTAAGACACATGGAACTTTTTATCTATCATAATTCCTTCTTTATCACTAAATAATGCTTTTGACTGAAATTAATTATATTATAGTATAATTATTTCATTAATCACATAAGTAATTTCAAGGCAAGAATATTTCATAATTAAACCATGTTGGCTTTTCTTTTCATCATTGATATTTATTTAACACTATATTAATGTATATCCTCATCTCTTTCTTTCCCCTTTATAATTCAAGATGCTTAATAAACTATTAAGTAAATAATAATTTTGTCACAATGAGAAGTAACATAATAAAATAATAATAATAAAATTTATACGCAAAATTTGACATTATAATAGCAGAGTATTACATAGAATTTTCTAAGGCATTACAAATAAAATACGTTGAATTATGCGCTTCTTTTAAAATTTCTTCTCTCACTTCGAACACCGCTGATACCCATACTCTGTGAAAACCCGAAAAAAATCGAATAGTCTTGTATATTAAGTTTAAAGAATATTATTTAATAAAATAAGTTTTTATTGATAATATTCTGTGTTATGTGTTTAAAGGTCGATTTATGACCTAAAATGTGTTTGAATGTTACGGTTTACGGATCCAAGATCGTATGAGAAATTAAAAAAAAAATTGAGAAAAAGGCGTAAAAACACTATTCACCCGAAAATGCTTTTGCGTTTTTTCAATTTTTCGAAGAATGCGTAAATGTTAATATGATGAGGAAAGATGGAATGTCAAATAAAATTTGGGAACGAAAAATGCGGTTTTTAGCCTGCGTAATGAATTTGGCATGTTAAATGAAAAGAATACTAGTATAATACGAATTATTATATAAGTATAATACGATAAGAATACGAGTATAATACAAATTATTATACGAGTATAATACGAAGAATAATATGACGTATAATACGAGAATAATATGGAGTACAATACTTGTATAATACAAAAACTATACAATAGGAATACGAAAGTCAAAGTCAACAAAAGTGGCTACTCAAGTTACTTTCCCACTAACTAACCATCCTAGTTAATATTTAACCATGGTTAGTTAGGTGTGGTTGAGTTAAGGAAGCTTGGCAAAAGATTAAGCATAGTAAGGAGGTGCCATTTAATGCAAGGTGACACAAAAGTCTTGGTTGAGTTAGTTTAACTCACCATAATTAAAGTACGGAGGTTAATGAGGGGATGATTAGTAAGATTTGTAAACTTGAGGGTGTTGACCCTACAAGACCCTAATTAAAGTGACCAATTTATAAGGGTTAGCAAAGTTGTCTCAATGACCTTTCTACCCTAAGTCTTGCTTTTCTATAAAAGCTAAGACATTTTCTTTAATGTGTTAGTTTATTTCAACTAACACATTCAAGAGCAAAGCAAGAGAGAAAGGAAGAGAATTCAGATTGAGAAGGAGAAGAGGAGGAGAAAAGCTAGCACTTTGCAAACTTTGTCAATAAGGAAGAAGAACAAAGAAGAAATGTAATAAAACCTAGATTTTAATCCATTTCCTTTAAGTTTTATATGTCAAAACACATAGCTTATTGATTATGGAAGTATAAGATGATAGAAAATGATTATTGATATGGTTTAACTAATGAGTGGGTTTTATACCTACGAATTGGTTACTTTCTGGGCTTGATTCGTTGCTACCTTGAGTGGTTTTAGTATTAGTTTTACTTGTTATCCTTGTTTGTGTACAGGAACATATTGTGCGGACAAAAATAGGTCAATCAGTATAGAAAGGGGAATTTCAGCTCATGTTTGAAGAAGTTCGTTGGGGCAAAGTTTTTACCATATAAATTGCGCCGAGGCAAATATCCTAAGAGAAAAAACTGCGCCGGGGCGAGCTACGTGGCATCTGACTTAAAGTTTCCTTCTTTTATTATGATTCTGGAGATCTTTGGCCAGGAGATTTGGGACGCGATTGGAAAGCTAAAAAGAGGAAATAGAGGGGTAAAGAGGGGATATTCAGAACCCTAGTTCTATATCACGTTGTTGGTCGAATTCGCAACCGATAAACACGCGCAAGTATACGCGGTCAACAGGTAATATAATGATAAGAGAGTTGTTGAACCCATGAGGAATTATCACTAATAGTCCAAATACCGACTTTATATCGCCTTAGTCTTATTTAAACAGATGATTAAAACGATAAATTATGATTACAATTAATCAAAATAACAGAAAAACAAAACATAGATAGATAGATAAAGAGCTAAGAACATAATATCTACACACAAGCATTTTATCAAACACTTGGCGTGCATCACTTTGTTTAAATCTCTTAACTCTCCTTATGATCATGGCGGTCACTATGAATTGACAGTACACAAATTATGCATAATATAATCACATGCCCTTATATTTTTGATCTAAATCCACAGTCCATTTTCGAATTTGAAATAGGTTACCAAACTAATTACCAATTCCTTAGCAATTAAATATTAGGCACGAAATATAAAGAACCAATTCGTATGACACCAATAAAAAGGAAAGAAAATTAGAAGTTTAATTCATAACAAATAAATCAAACTATTCCAAGTATTTGGTAATCACTCATATATAATACAAGTATCAAATAAAAGTTAGAAACTTAATTCAGTTCCTTGCCTCCATTAGTGTTACAAGTGTTTATGCACTAGATCCCCAAGCATGAGTTCTAGCTGCTAGAGGAAGAAGAAAGAAAAGGAATTGCTTCCTCTTGGTTTTTAGATGAAGCCCACCATTGAAGCACTTCCAATCTTGTTAAACAACCATAGCACAAGCCATGGCCTTCCTTCTCCAAGCTCTTCTGCCTCCTCTCTCTTTTCTCCATCTAGGTTGCAAGTTAGAATGAAAGATAGGTTCATTGGGTCATTCGGTTGAGCATTTAACAGCTAAAATTTGTCAAAAATCCGTGCCCGGCGCTACAACGCCTTATTTACCTTGAAAATGGGTGTTGCAGCGCTGCAAAATGGGCTGCGCTACAATTAAGAGGCGCTGCAGTGCCTAATTTTGCCTTAGAAGGGCGCTGCAGTGCCGGTTCATTTTTTGGTATTTTAAACTTTGACGTCTGTTGGGAAAATGTCAATTACTTCTTCATACCAACTTCGATTGAGACAATTCAAGATGATCCGGAAAGAGGAGAGGGAGATCTACAACTTTAATTCTTTGAGTTCTTCGAAATAATAACTGAAAAAATGTTGAAATTGGCCATGAATTGACTACTATGCAAATGATAGCTGATAGTTTCCAGATTTGACACCCGTTGGGATAATGGCCATAACTCTCGCATCCAAACTTCGATTGAGGCAATTCAAGATGATCTGGAAAGAGGAGACGTTGATATACAACTTTCATTCTTGGAGTTTGGAAAGATAATGGCAGGAGCATGGAAAAAACTGGGCTTCACGGGACTGCTATGTCAATGGCAAACTGAAAATGTGAATTTGGCGATTCCAACCATCGACCCAAATGACATTCCATCCAATTCCTACAAAACAGAGTAAAAACATGTAAAACTAATACAAAAATAAATAAAAGCAATATAAAACTACATTATACAACAATACAATGAAAACACATAAAAACCAAACAAACTAGCTTAGGATTTACAAATTATCAAACTCAAAAGTACATAATTTGTGTATATAAAACATACTCATCAAATACCCCTAAACTTGAATTTTTGTTTGTCCTCAAGCAAAACACTTAGAACAAAATCTATAAAATAAATTCTAACAATTAACTACTTGAGCAATGAATCAATAAGTTTGAACGATGGCCTTACCCTAAGTCCGCTTTTATGGGAGAGTGTGTTTTACGCTCCATCTCACCCTAAGTCCGCTTTTATGGGCGAGTGCGTTTTACGCTCCATCTCAACCCACCGCAAGATTTTTGAAATATTTTTATTTCATCCTTTTTTTTATAGGTGAGTGCATTTTACGCTCTATCTCCCCTAAGTACGTGTTTATGAGTGAGTGCGTTTTACGCTCCATCTCAACCCACTACATGACCAATTAATCAAACTTAAGTATATTGCTTCGAGTGATGTTTAAACGAGTTCTAGAGCTTATTGATATCTCCCACAAGCATTCGGTCATATAAGCCTTCTCTAGGTATACAACTAGCTCATTACAAATGGATGACTGCTCAAAAGAAGGAGTCATAAACAACAATAAGTCAATCGCCTAAACTAAGCAATATTTATCCAATTTTCATGAGTTATAACCTTAACAATCATTAGTCTGATAATATATTATAGCTCAATTCAAATTTAATCAATGCTCAAGAGACACAACCTATACTAGAAATGCAGTTAAACCCACAAAAAAAACACAATAAAACAAAATATATCAAAACAAAATATAGAAGACCCCCAAACTTGAAACTGACAATGTCCTTACTAAATGCAATAAAATAAATCAATGTAAAAAACTTCTGTTAGTTGTCACCTTCTGCAACCGACGTCTACTATTTGCTAAGATATAACATAATATGGAAAATTTTCAAAATTTCAAAATTTTTGACTAATATGCACAACTAAACATAGCAATCGACAACATCCTCACCACCGCAAGTCATTTTGGAGCTATTCAAATTCAAAAGCACCAAGAAAATTCAAGCAATAGCTTGCGCCTTCTTTTTGGCCTTAACTTGTTCCTTAATATGCCTTGCCCCTTGCTTTGCTTGACGATTCGTTGGCGAATCATGCTCGTAGCTATTTGGTACCTGAGATTAACTAGCACAAAAATTTATAACTTGGTTTGCCTCCCAATAAGCGCTTGTTTTATAGTCTTCAACCTGACTTTATTTAAAATAGAAATACAAGTTTAATTAAAATGTGTCATGAAAAATCGGACTGTAAGGATCCAACAGTTACGCTGAGTCTTGCACAAGAGCAATGCATTTACTTACAATCTTGTCAATCCAATCTCACAAACGATAACAATAAATAGAATTGTAAGGCCCCAACTAACGCCAAGTCTTGCAAAAGAGCCACAATTACATACAGTCTTGTCAGCCTATCTATCACAATTGAAAAACACATGCACATAAAGATCAAACAAATAAAAGATAAATACATGTTCAAATTAAGACTAAATTGATTGAAATCAATATTGGACAATATTAGAATAATAATTCCCCGGCAACGACGCCAAAAACATGTTGGTCGATTTCACAACCGATAAACACGCGCAAGTATACACGGTCAATAAGTAATATAATGATAAGAGAGTTGTCGAACCCACGAGGAATTATCACTAATAGTCCATGTACCGACTTTATATCGCCTCAGTCTTATTTAAACAGTTGATTAAAACGATAAATTATGATTACAATTAATCAAAATAACAGAAAAACAAAACATAGATAGATAGATAATGAGCTAAGAACATAATATCCACACACAAATATTTTGTCAAACACATGGCGTGCATCACTTTGTTCAAATCTCTTAACTCTCCTTATGATCATGGCGACCACTATGAATTGACAATACACAAATTATACATAACATAATCACATGCCCTTATATTTTTGATCTAAATCCACAATCCATTTTCCAATTTCAAATAGATTACAAAACTAATTACCAATTCCTTAGCAATTAAACATTAAGCACGAAATATAAAGAACTAATTCGTATGACACCAATCAAAAGGAAAGAAAATTAGAAGTTTAATTAATAACAAATAAATCAAACTATTCCAAATATTTGGTAATCACTCATGGATAATACAAGTATCAAATAAAAGTTAGAAACTTAATTCAGTTCCTTGCCTCCATTGGTGTTATAAGTGTTTATGCACTAGATCCCGAAGCATGAGTTCCAGCCGCTAGAGGAAGAAGAAAGAAAAGGAATGGCTTCCCCTTGGTTTCTAGATGAAGCCCACCATTGAAGCACTTCCAATCTTATTGAACAACCATGGCACAAGTCTATGGCCTTCCTTCTCCAAGGTCTTCTGTTGGGTAAAATCTAGTTACGCACAACACGCAAGTACACGTGGTCAAAAAGTAATAAAGTGAAAGTAGAGTATCGTTCCCACAAGGAATTATTTAATAAAAATCACCAAGTACTAACCCGTAACCAACTCAATCTTATTTAAACGAATGAATTTTAAATTATATAAATTAAATTATTTAATTACACTAATTCTAGTTACCACTAATTAAAAATCAGATTACGGTGATTTAAGATCAAAACTTCACTTATTGCTTCATTTAAGTTAACACACTCCTCATCAATTATTTTCTATCCTGAATTGTTAATTAAGAACACTAAAGCAGATAAAACCACATCTTGGTGCATAATACCCATACTCACTTAAATCCACAGATGATAGAATTAAGCAATACACCCTAATTAACTAATCCACTATATCTCTATGTGAATTACAATTACAAAGGATTTAAAGCACAAGTTCTCTATAAGATTACATATGGCGTAAAGACATATCTCTATCCTAAACATGAATCATGAATTCCATCTATGCAGAAATCACAAACACATGCTATCATGATCAGATCTAAATCTATACTTCATCTCTCGAGTTCATATAGATTATCACGGTAATTGATGGCCAATCAATTAAATAATTAAGTCCAAATAAAAATAGACAATCCTCACAATAGAACATAATAATTGATAGTGAAGCATATTAAAATAAACAACACAATAAGATCCATTGTATTCTCAAACAAAGAATTAGTTCATGATTATTGAATTAAAACTAAGAATCCACAATTGAATAATCATTAAAAGAAAAAGATAGAAGAAGATAAGAAGATAGAATATGTTGTCTGCAGATTTGAAGCTCCCTCCTTGCTCCTACTTTGAATCTTCAATGGTCTCCAAGTTGCTTCAATGTCCAAATCTAATAAGAACTAGGGTTTTGATCTAATCTACTCTAATGGAATTCTTCCTTTTTTTCATGCCTCCCATTTTGTATTTATAGGTTACAAGTCTAATTTTTAGCTTAGGAACAAATCCAATCCAATTTCGAGTCAAAAAGGTATCAAAATTCGACCCAAAACGCATCAAAAACGTGTTTTGGCCCGTACCCCTATCCCGGCGGGGGTTTCCTTCATAAAAAGCCTGCCCCGGTTGGCTATAGTACTGTTTTCTAGCTTGTACCCCCGCCTTGGCGGGGGTTTTATATAGTTAAAGCCCGCCCCGACGGGCATCCTTTTTCTACTGCAGTGTCCTCTGGTAAAACGGCCATAACTTTTGATCCGGAAAGAGTTCGAAGATATCAACGAGCTATACAACTTTTATTCTTTAAGAATTGAGAAATAACAGACGGATGAAGGTCTAAATTGGGTTGGAAGTGACTTCTATGCAAATCGGCACCCAAAACAGTGAAGTTCAACGTCTGTTGGTACAAAGATCATAACTCTTGCATCCGAACTCCGATTGGAATGATTCAAGATGTTCTGAAAAGCTAAGAAGAAGTTCTACAATATAATCCAAGTTCCAAGCCAAGAACATGAAAGCCCAAATGATATCCGATTTGCTTTTCTTTGTGATTTTATACCAATTCTTTGCGATTTCATACCAATAGTCGCTCACACAGCTCCCAAGCGTATAATCTACAAAATGAATACAAAATGCATGAAAAGTAACTAAGAAACATGATTTTAAGCAACTAATTCAAGTAACAGATACCGGATAAGTAGGTATAAAGTCTACTTATCAAATACCCCCAAACTTAAACCTTTGCTTGTTCTCAAGCAAAAACACAAATTTACAATGCTATGCAATGCAACTAATCTATATGCTTACGAATCCAGCAGTAATGACAGAAACAAGTCTATTCAACCGGCCTTAGAAAAATCAGGTAAACACGATAATACATCATTTCAAAACAAATCATTAGCTTCCCAATCAATCATCAAATCTTAGACTGTTATCACTAATATAGTGCGTGTGTGCTCCACAACAATGTTAACTGATATAAAATCAAATTTAACACATAACAAGTCTCTTCGAAGGCATCATACAATGTAAACTCAAGAAATTAAAAAACAATCTAGATCCAACTAAAATCAAACAATTACCAATATCGATCAACATAGGATATATACTTATGCTTTATTTTTCATCTACGGGGGCTTTTTGCTCTTATTTCCCATTTTATTCATTTTTTTCTTTTGTTTATATACACATAGCTATGCAATGTCTTATTCCCTTAGGCTTTTCAAGGCTACCTTAACGAGTTTTCGACAAACGACTCCCAGACCATTAAGACCTTAGGGCGCTAAGTGTAAAGATAATCCCCTTGGGATTACTTACTCAAGTAACAAAGGCCACAAAACTAGACAAGCACGCCACAGTGTTTATTCATACTTTTTTTTTCTTTTTCTTTTTAGCTTATATATCCCAAATATTCCCCCAAACTTAGGTTCTTGTCTAACTTTAGCCATCACTACTTATTCTTGTCATTCTTTCATTCAAACTAGCATTATCCTTTAGAATCCCATTATGTATCAATTTAAACTCAATCAATCAATAAGTTATTTTACTGTGCTATCCTTATTAAACCAGTTTTAAACAGAAAAATACTCAATTTAGAATAAGAAATCACATCAAAGCTCTAATAGTCGGTACTATACTTGTCTACCCAATTCCAATCTCATCATTGGCCAAAATAAACTATAAATATCAAACAGTTGGACTCATGCAAGATGTACTAAATGCTATATAAACATAGTAAACTAACTACTAATTTTTTAATTTTTCAATTTTTTCTATTTCAAGAAACTGAATGCAAAAACTAAATATAACTATACGAACTACAATATAAATAACTAACTATATGCAATACGACACTAAAATGCCCCCTAAACTTAAACTAGACATTGTCCTCAATGGCTGAAATAGAAAAAAGTAAAGTAGAGGACTTCCCTGAAAATATAGCAATCCTCCTCCTTGTCCGCTAAGTTTGGAGAATAGGTTAGGCACATGGAACAAATTGGTCACCACACTTGAATTTGACTTGAATAACCTTTTCATAATCTTTTACCTGTCCATTGAACCTCCAATACCTACAATGAAGAGAGACAACATGGATTAGAATAACACTTTGGATTAGTAAGAGAACTTAATAAGCAAATTAATTCCTATCTACTAAATAAACTAGTAAAGCATAAAAATATAAAAATTCTTGGGTTACCTCCCAGTTAGCGCTTGAATTACAGTCTTTCAGCCTGACTTTGTCTGGTCAACGCTATCCAATTCCTCTTCGATAATTGAGGAACCCTCCATCCATTGGAAATAATATAGCTTTTGGTAGGTTCCCATTTGTGATGGCCAATGCATCAAAGTCACCTAGCATGCTTTGATTTGGTATGATCTCAATCAAGAACGTCCCACAGCTAGGTGTTTTCTCCATTGTGTATGCGATCACTTTGGGGCATGGAATCTTGTCACACACAATGGGCTCTTCGTCTATCTTCTCTTTCTCGTCCCACCATATATTCAAAATTATACTCACTCTTATGTCATCAAGAGCTTCGCCGACGACATGACTACCAAATGGGCATAATTTTGCAAATCTGACTGACTCTTTGATCTTTGGTGGAGACCCATTTAGATCTTCGTCGATCTCTGTTTCATTATCCCCAATTGTCTCCACACTTTCGATATCTTGTGGCTCATTCAGTCACAGATTTGGTTCGGGTTCTCCGTCAGTTTTGTCATCCACGTCATAAAGCCAAGTGTTTGGAGGAAGGTTGCTTACGGCTTTGGTCATTGTGACGAGTTGTTCCATCCGATTATTAAAATTTTGGGTTGACAACTCTTAGCTAATCCTCATCTCCTCTAGGTCTGCTATGCCCTTCAATATTACATCCATCGAATTTGGCTTTTCTTCTTGTGACAATAGAGGTGGACATAAAAATTCCAGTGCGTATGATGGATTTGGAGCGTAATATTGGTCATCATAATTGTAGCTCCATGAAAAATCTGGGTGATACCCCCAATCTTGGTGATAGTTAGGATCAACATAGTTGTTGAGTTAATCACCATTATATTGTACCGGTTCAAAATTGACGGTGCATTGATGACTTTGATGGTTGCCAGCACAATATTCACACGTAACTTCCATCCTTCGACTCCTTTGGGCTGCAATAATGTCCAATGTCCTCGAAAGTTCTTCAATCTGTGCTGATATTGCAAAAAATGCATTAAGTCCATCAATCCCTATTTCCCTTGGTTGAGTCATGTTTGCCATCCTTCGACTTCGTTGGGCTGAGATAATATGTGATATGTTATTTAACCCTTATTATGTGGCAGTATTTGAAAATGACATCCGAGAATGTTGAGAATAGCAATGGAGTACAGACGACCGTTGATTCACCACATATCAATAATCAGGATAATGTGTATCAGGAAGGCGATAATCCTCATGCAAACAACAACACTTACCAAATGATGAATGATGGAATGTTCAGAGGCTTTATGCAATTCATGCAACTGCAGGCGAGAGCGGCTCCTGTCCAAAATATAGGTGGAAACACTGAAAACTCTCGGACGGTCACTGCTAAACAGTTTAAGGAGCTGGGACCACCGGAGTTTATTGGAGAACCAAAACCACTTAAGACGAAAACATGGATAAAGCAGATCACCAAGATATTTGATGTCTTAGGATGCGCCGAGGAGCAAAAGGTTCCCTTTGCCACCTTTATGTTGCAAGGAGAGGCATATTACTGGTGGGAATAGGTAAAGCGTACTCAACTTGCTGCACTGAAGATGTCTTAGGAGAAGTTCCAAGAATTGTTCAATGACAAGTACTTTCCTAAAAGTATTCATCACATGAAGGAGGTAGAGTTCATCAAGTTGGAGCAGAATAATATGACCGTGTCGCAGTACGAAGCTAAGTTTGTCGAGCTGTCCCGGTTTGCGTCCCACTTGGTGGATAATGAAGAGAGAATGACGTGGATGTTTTTAAGAGGTTTGAAGCCGGAGATACGTCAACATCTTATTTCTCATAAACTGTGTTTGTATTCAGATGTTGTAAATAGGGCTCAGTTAGTGGAGCGCGATAACGAGTCAATGCAACCAAAAGAGAATAACAGGCAAAATGATAATACCAGTAAAAGCAGTCATCGAAGCGGTGACAACAAGCGTGTAGGGAATCAACAGGCCAGAAATGGTAACCACTTCGGTGGTAATCATGGCTAAAACAATAAGAATGAACATTTCAAGAAGAGGAGATTCAACAATAATGGAAAGACGTCAGCACCAGCACTCGTGGTTAAGGAAGGAGAACGACCACCGATCATATACTTCAAATGCGGAGGGGAGGGACACATCAGTCCAAACTGCGCGATGTCGTCCAAAGCATGTTATAATTGTGGAAGAGAAGGTCACCTAGCCCGATTTTGTCATTCACCGAAGATAAGTTCAGCTAGGATGGAGGCACCAAAGCACGTCCCAGAAAAGTCAAAATCGGTAGTGCAAGGGAGAGCGTTTGTTGTGATATCCCAGAAAGCAAGGAACCCGAACGAGGTCATCACGGGTAAGCTTATCATAAACTCTAGCGAAGTCTATACCTTATTTGATACTGGTTCTACCCATTCTTTTATTTCACCTATTTGCGCTCAACGATTAAATTTGACTCCGAAGAAATTAGACTTTGACTTATCTGTGGAAACTCCGTTGGGAGAAACCTTCATTACATCCACTGTTTATAAGTCTTATTTGGTTCAAATCGGTACCCTCACATTACCTGTCGATCTTATTTCATTGAAAATACTTGCATTTGATGTAATTCTAGGGATTGATTTGTTAACTACTCATCATGCAAAAATTGATTATTTTTGTAAGGTTGTTAGCTTTCATATTCCTATTCAAGCTATTATGCGAATTCAAACAATCAAACCATTAAAATCAATCACTGTTATCTCAAGCCATAAAGCTATTCATTTATTAAAAAACGGATGTCAAGCTTTCTTAGCTCATGTCACGGATCTAAACAAAAATACTTTAGTTTTGAATGATATTTCTATTGTTAATGAATTTACTAACGTATTCCCTGAAGAACTTCCTGGCCTACCCCCAGAGCGTGAAATTGAATTTTTTATCGACCTTGAACCCGGTACAAAATCTATTTCCAAAGCCCCATATCGAATGACTCCTATTGAACTTCAGGAGTTAAAGACCCAACTGTTGGAATTGTTAGACATTGGCTTTATTCGTCCTAGTACTTCTCCTTGGGGTGCTCCTGTTCTATTCGTGAAGAAGAAAGATGGGAGTATGCGACTTTGTATCGATTATCGGGAGTTGAATCATGTCACCATCAAAAATAGGTACCCATTACCACGTATTGATGACCTGTTTGACCAGTTGCAAGGAGCACAATTCTTTTCAAAAATTGATCTTCGTTCTGGATATCATCAGCTGAAGGTTAGAACTGAGGATATTCCAAAGACTGCCTTCAGAACTCGGTACGGGCATTATGAATTCTTAGTCATATCTTTTGAATTGACTAATGCTCCTGCTGCCTTCATGGATATGATGAACCGAGTATTCAAGGAATATTTGGATCACTTTGTGGTCGTCTTTATTGATGACATCCTTATTTTTTCCAAAAGCCGTGAAGATCATGAGCAACACTTGAGGCTGACACTCCAAAAGCTTCGTGAATACAAGCTTTATGCCAAGTTGAAGAAATACTAGTTCTGGCTTGAGGAAGTAGCATTCCTTGGGTACGTAGTATCAAGTCATGGAATATCTGTTGACCCGGCAAAGATTGAAGCAATTCAAAGCTGGGAGCAACCTAAATCAGTGACCAAAGTACATAGCTTTCTCGGTTTAGCTGGTTATTATTGGAGATTCGTGGAAGGATTTTCTCGAATCACTACTCCATTAACTCAGCTGACTCGGAAAGATACAAAGTTCGGTTGGAGCGAAGAATGTGAGAAGAGTTTTCAAGAACTCAAGAGGAGACTCATTTCAGCACCTGCTCTGACAATACCATTTGGCTCGGAGGGATTTGTTATCTACAATAATGCTTCGGGCAAAGGGTTGGGATGTGTTCTCATGCAACATGGGAAAGTCATAGCCTATGCCTCAAGATAACTCAAAGAATATAAGAGAAATTATCCTACTCATGATCTAGAGTTGGCAGCTGTTGTCTTCGCACTTAAAATTTGGAGGCATTACTTGTATGGGGAGAAAGTGGAGATCTTTACGGATCATAAAAGCCTCAAATATTTCTTCACTCAAAAGGAACTCAACACGCGACAACGACGTTGGCTGAAACTGTTGAAAGATTATGATCATACCATCCAATACCATCCTGGAAAAGCGAACGTGGTAGCTGATGCATTGTATGAGTGCGATATTGTCAACGCAAAGGCCCATTTTGTGTGACTTACAAAGGATGGAGCTAGAGTTAAAGACTCCAGGGACCCATGTGATGATGGTGAATATACGAGTAGAACTGACTTTAATTGATAAAGTTAAAGCTGCTCAAGCTACAGACCTAGAGCTGATGTGTATGAGGAAGAAAGTGCAAGAAGGTGCTATGCCGGAAGCAAGAATCGATGAAGGAATACTTCGAGTCAACTCTAGACTTTGTGTTCCTAATGACCCTGATTTAAAGTATAAAATCATGATGGAGGCGCACAACACATCGTTTGCAATCCGTCCTGGGAGTACTAAAATGTATCGTGATCTTCGTCATACATTTTGGTGGAGCAATATGAAGAGAGAGATAGCGTTATTTATCTCAAGGTGTCTAACTTGTCAACGAGTCAAAACAGAGCATCAAGTACCAAAAGGTCCATTGCAACCACTTGAATTTCCAGAATGGAAGTGGGAGCATAGTACCATGGATTTTGTTACTGGTCTTCCCATGGTTTCTCAAGGCATTGATGCAATTTGGGTCATTATTGATAGATTGACCAAGTCTGCTCATTTCTTACTAATACGAGAAACTTATACACTTGAACGTCTTGCTCGTATGTACATAAACGAGATTGTAAGACTGCATGGTATGCCAGTATCCATAGTTTCTGATCGAGACACAAGATTCACTTCACGATTTTGGGTTAGTTTGCAAAAAACTATGGGCACGAATTTACGATTTAGTTCGGCATATCATCCCAGACAGACGAACAATAAGAGAGGACTATTCAAACTCTTGAAGATTTATTAAGACTCTGTGTTCTTCACTTCAAGGGAAATTGGGATAAGTTCTTACCATTGGTGGAGTTTTCCTACAACAACAGTTATCAAACAAGTATTGGCATGGCTCCATTCGAGGCGTTGTATGGAAGAAAGTGTCGTTCTCCAGTATGCTGGGATGAGGTGGGTGAAGCAACGTTGTTGGGACCGGAGTTGGTACGTATGACTACAGAAAAGATTCAAACGATCCGACAACGTATAAAAACCTCACAAGATCGACAAAAGAATTATGCTGATCTTCATCGAAAGGACGTGGAATTTGATATAAGAGATCATGTGTTGTTACGAGTTGCTCCATGGAAAGGAGTTACGAGATTTAGAAAGAGAGAAAAGCTCAATTCTCGATTTATTAGCCCATTTTTAATCCCCGATCGAGTAGGAACTATGGCCTATAGACTCGCTTTACCGCCATGTATGTCTCGTGTTCATAATATTTTTCACATATCCATGTTACGTAAATATGTGAAAGACCTGAACCACATTATTAAGTTAGAACCGGACGAAATAGCAGAAGATTTAACGTATGAAGAGGTTCCTGTTCAAATCTTGGATAAGAAGGAACATATTTTACGCTCCAAGGTTATACCTCAAGTCAAAGTTTTGTGGAGTAACCGCGATGTTGAGGAAATGACCTGAGAGTTAGAATCTGAAATGAAGTCAAGGTATCCTTACCTCTTCGATATACCAAGTACATACCCTAATTTCGAGGGCAAAATTTCATAAGAAGGGGAGGTTGTAAGACCCCAACTTTTATAAATAAAGATGAATTTTCTATAAATATCATTTTTGAATATTATGGAGTGAAATTGATATAATGTTATAGTTGTGGGTAATATTTATAAATTTTACAAAGTACGCAAGTTGCTATATAATATTCGATTGGTCGGGAAATATTCATTTTAACAGAGAATATTCGTACGACGACACAATCATTGGTGGACCCCACAACAGAATTATTGTCGAATTGAGAAAGCGACAAAAATACTTTATAAAAATAATGGAGAAAGTTTTACCATTAATACTGTTGAACTACTCGGTAGTAAAAGTACGGTAATACGCATGGTTGCATAGTAGCACACGGTATTGATTATTGATGCTTACGTGATAAGTCACTCAGTTTTGTTTTATTGGTATTATTAATGTAATAAAACAGAAAAGTTTTTTATATAAAATAGAATACTTTTATAAAGTTATTCGTTTTATTAGACTAATAGTAAAATCTTTTTATATAAAACAGAATACTTTTATAAAGTTATCTGTTTTATTAGACAATAATTAGAATATATTATATTTTATTATGCATAGTATTTGCATAGTTCCTGTATAGTGTTTGCATAGTAAAATCTTTTATAAAGTTATTCATTTTATTAGATTATAAATAGAATATATTATATTTTATTTAAAAGATTTTACTTTAAATATGGGCCGTCAATTAAAGTAAATCAATCTAGACCGTTCATGAGTTAGTTACTATGCAGTCCATTTTTCTATAAATAGAAGCTCATTCCTTCATTATTTTCTTACGAATTCACTGAAACTCTAGAGAGAGAAGTTATAGAGAGAAAGAAGAAAAGTATTCTGCTACTTCACTATTCTGATATCAAGTTTTTTTTACGGTAAGAGATATTATTTGTTGTACTCGTAAAGGGTATTCTTTCTTTCTAATTCATGAAGAGAACTTCTGTTATTCCATTCTTTATTATTCTGTTGGAATAACCTGTATACGCGGGCTACCCTATACTTGGTGAAATTCTTCTGTTATTCTATTCTTTATTATTCTGTTGGAATATCCTGTCTTTGTGTTTTACGCTGGACCTGGTTCCGTCTTTACTATTATTTTGTTGGAATATCCTGTCTGTGCATTTTACGCTGGACCTGGTTCCATTATTCATTATTCTGTCGGAATATCCTGTCTATGAGTTTACGTCGAACCTGGTTCAATTATTTATTATTCTGTCGGAATATCCTGTCGGTGCGTTTACGTATGACTTGGTTCCATTATTTATTTTTCTGTTGGAATAACCTGTCTGTGCGGTCTATCGCATGCATGGTGATTTCTTTTGTTATTCCATTCTTTATTATATTCAGTTGGTTAAAGTTTTGACTTTTATACTCCATGAAATTAGTGGAATATCCTTGATATTTGCGCTTCATCCAGTATCTTTTCATGAGAATATTCTTTCGAGCATTCTTGAATTTTACTCCACAAAGCAGTATCATGTTGACAATTTGGACGTTATTGGTTCCTGGATAAATTAATTCTTGAACTTGTTTTATTGAATTCTTATATCATTGTCATCATCCTCATGTTTATATTCTGTTGAAAGTCATCTGTGGCATGTAGTGCATAGATGGACTTGGTATGATTATGACTAGGGATTATTCGGTATAATCATGACCGTAATGTTACAAATGATGTGGTAAAAGTCCTCCTTGGCCCGTAGTGCATTGATGGCCCGTAGTCCTACTTGACTCTTCTAATGGGTTGCTTGTTCCGCTGCAATTAAACTTGATGTTTGTTATATTGTATCAGTTTAACACTGTTTAAGGCTAATGATAATTTATTATGTATTATCTTAGTCATAATATTTCTTACTAGGCTAGTTGAGCTCACCCTTTCTTTCATTATTCTCTTCAGGAAATGAGAATATAGCTGGGACGAGTCGGGGAACGAAGTGATGGACCAGATGATAGTATTAGTAGTCCTCACTATTCTGTTAAATAGTGTGACAATTAATGTAACGAGAACTTATTCTGAGAGTGGATATTGTCTAAAAGACAGTATTTGTATTAAAACTCACAGTTCTCTTGTCGTATATTAACGATTGTATTTGTATTCTGTACTATGTATTTGGCGACTCAGAATAGGTGATGTATACCTAATTTGGGGGCGTCACAGTTGGTATCAAAGCCTAGGGATATGATCCCTGGCTAAGATGTGAGACTAGAACTAGGAGGGGAGAGACGGGGAATTCCTTCGCCAGTATGACCTACCTAAGTTTATTTGGTATTTAATTGGTCGGTCAGAGTATAGAGATAATATGTGATATGTTATCTAACTCTTGTTTTGTGGCAATATTTGAAAATGACATCCGAGAATGTTGAGAATAGCAATGGAGCACAGGCGACCGTTGATTCACCACATATCAGTAATTAGAATAATGTGTATCAGGAAGGCGATAATCCTCATGCAAACAACAACACTGACCAAATGATGAATGATGGAATGTTCAGAGGCTTTATGCAATTCATGCAACAACAGGCGAGAGCGGCTCCTGTCCAAAATATAGGTGGAAACACTAAAAACTCTCTGACGGTCACCGCTAAACAGTTCAAGGAGCTGGGACCACCGGAGTTTATTGGAGAACTAAAACCACTTAAGGCGAAAACGTGGATAAAGCAGATCACCAAGATATTTGATGTCTTGGGATGCGCCGAGGAGCAAAAGGTTCCCTTTGCCACCTTTATGTTGCGAGGAGAGGCAGATTACTGGTGGGAATCGGTAAAGCGTACTCAACTTGCTGCACTAAAGATGTCTTGGAAGAAGTTCTAAGAACTGTTCAATGACAAGTACTTTCCCGAAAGTATTCGTCACATGAAGGAGGTAGAGTTCATCAAGTTGGAGCAGAATAATATGACCGTGTCGCAGTACGAAGCTAAGTTTGCCGAGCTGTCCCGGTTTGCGTCCCACTTGGTGGATAATGAAGAGAGAATGACGCGGATGTTTTTAAGAGGTTTGAAGCCGGAGATACGTCAACATCTTATTTCTCATAAACTGTGTTTGTATTCAGATGTTGTAAATAGGGCTCAGTTAGTGGAGTACGATAACAAGTCAACGCAACCAAAAGAGAACAACATACAAAATGATAATACCAGTGAAAGCAGTCATCGAAGCTGTGACGCCCCCAAAATAGGTATACAACACCCATTCTGAGTCTCCAAATATATGGTGCAAAAAGCAAACTATAACTTCAATAATACAATTGTCGTGCAACATACGACAACACATACTGTGAGTTTAAATATAAATATTATCTTCTAGACAAATATTCACACTCAAATAAGTGCTCATTACAATTATTCAAATACTATTTTACAGAAATAGTGAGGACTGCTAAAATATCATTCTAGAACCATCACTCCATACCCCGACTAGATCCTGCTATGTTCTCACCTCTTGAGAAGAAAAATGGAACAAAAAGGAAAAGGGTGAGCTCAACTAGCCCAGTAAAGAATATTATGACTAAGATAATATACAACAAATTATCATTAGTATTCAACAGGGAAAAATCTGATAGAATATAATCGACTACAAGTTTTAGATCAACAACTGCAGTGGAAACAACAAACCATTAGAAGGTCAAGTAGAGAATGTATTCTACTATCTTCTAAGATTTAAAAGTCCATCATCAATATTTTATCCCTGTAACATCAATTAATAATCATCTTTAACCAAATATTCATCGTTGCACTACAGGACAAAGATATTCATTTGTATCACCAGTCAGTCATGTTCATCTCAACACCTGTTCATCTTTGCACTACATGCCAAATATATTCATCAGGTAATCATACATCTTTGTACTACAGTCCAAAGATATTCAGTAATATCATCATTTAGGACTGAGGATGATGAAAAATATCTTAAAGAAAACGAATCCAGTGAGACAGGAGGACAAATAGTAGGGATTCGTATAACTGTTTATCCAAGATCAATAATACTTCATAATAATCAATTGTGAAGCAGAATTCAAAAATAAAGATCAAAACATGGATACAATCAAAGATAGTAACCATAATAGACATCTTGGACAAAAAGGAAAAAATTTATTTTTCGGTGAATAGTGCCGTATTCGTGAATAGTGCCGTATACGTGAATAGTAACCCCACAAAAAAGTTTCAAATTTGATAAAAAAAACTCATATCAATATTTCAGCATAATGATATTGAAGAAAATAATATCATTTAAGAAGAAAATAATATCCCTTACCTCAAAATACCAGTACTTCTGGTCGAAATACCGGTATAAGGCTGAAAGAAACTTGCTCTGATGAATAGAAACTCTCAAAGTATCTAAATACTCACAAAATACACTCAATAATCTAGAGAGAGAAAGAGAGAAAACTTGTTTCTGGTGTGATTTTCAATTCTAACTTAGCCCTCTATTTATAGGAAAATGTTAGCACGCCGAAGCAGACTTAACCTGCAACCTGATGGCTTTACCTACTACTATTCAAGCCTACCATATTTGAATAAAAATTTCAGCACATTTCTTCACCAACCAAGAGTGGGGCCCACTAATTCTAGAATTTTCCACCAAAATGATAAACTCCAAAAATTCAACTATTTCTGAATCAGTCATCTCGTAAAATTCATAATAAATCATACGTTCATTTTTAACGGTTCAAAATTTGTGAACATATACTCAACTTATATATGTATAACATATTCAAAAATTACCACGATCCAACGGTCGGATTAAAAATTATAACCCCTGCAAAATATCTCAAAAATCCTGATTTTTAATACCTCCATTCCGACAAAAATACTGATAAAAACCTCAACATTAACTCCTTCATTTTTAACCACAAAAATATATCCCTCATTTATATCCACATAAAATAAATATTTCCTTATCATATGAATCAATAATTAAATATTTACAAATAATATTACAGAATCACATTTATGACAACCAGGCCGTTCCCAGGAAAGAGGGGGCTTTCCAATAAGGATTTCTCCTTACTGGCGCGCAATTAGGTGACCAAACCTCTCCTTAGACAGAACTTTCTAGACATTGTCAATAATGTTATCTAATAATATTATTCAAATAATATGAATTATTGATCTGATAATGGGAAATACTATGCAGTAACAATTATTAAAACAACAATAATATAAAATATCAACGCAACAATTATTGAATCAATAAAATAAAATATTGAACAGTAACTACTGTAACAATTATTGAGTAGTGCCTTCTTACGTAAGAATCAATAATTGGTGCAATACCTTGTGCTACTGTATTTTAACCACCAGGTATTCCAACAGTATTAACGGTAACAACTACGCCGTTAATTATAAACAACTTGTCGTTTTCTTCATCCAATCGCTTTTCGTTATGGGGCTCACACAAGGCTGCGCCGTCGTACGAATATTCCCCGACAGCACGACCAAACGAATATTCATCGACCAAAAATGAATATTTTATAACCACTTGCTTATTTGAAATATTTGCGCATTTTACCCATAATTAACCACATTAATCAAATCAACCCTTTCTATTTCAAAATAAAAAATAAAGGAAATTTAATTTCATTTATTAATAAGTTGGGGTCTTACAACCTCCCCTTCTTATGAAATTTCGTCCTCGAAATTGACGAACGTACCCGGTATTTCAAAAAGGTGAGGATACCTCGCTTTCATTTCTGATTCCAACTCCCAGGTTATTTCTTCAATAGCATGGTTTCTCCACAAAACCTTAACTTGTGGTATAACCTTCGTGCGTAGAACATGCTCTTTCCTATCCAAGATCTTAACAGGTACCTCCTCGTACGTTAAATCTTCGGCTATCTCGTCTGGTTCTAACTCAATTATGTGGTTCGGGTCTTTCACATATTTATGAAGTACAGATATGTGAAAAATATTATGAACACGAGACATACTTGGAGGTAATGCGAGTTGATATGCCACATTTCCTATTTGGTCAAGAATTTCAAATGGACCAACAAATCGTGGATTGAGCTTTCCTCTCTTCCCAAATCTTGTAACTCCTTTCCATGGTGCAACACGTAACAATACATGATCCCCAATACTAAATTCTATATCCTTTCGATGAAGATCCGCATAACTCTTTTGTTGATCCCGTGACGTTTGTATACGTTGTCGAATCGTTTAGATCTTCTCTGTAGTTATGCGTACCAATTCTGGTCCCAACAACGTTGCTTCACCCACCTCGTCCCAGCATACTAGAGAACGACACTTTCGTCCATACAAGGCTTCAAATGGAGCCATACCTATACTTGCTTGATAACTGTTGTTGTAGGAGAATTCCACCAGGGGCAAGTACTTATCCCAACTTCCTTTGAAATCTAGAACACAAAGTCTTAATCTTCAAGGGTTTGAATAGTCCTCTCTGATTGCCCGTTCGTTTGAGGATGGTATGCTGAACTAAATCGTAAATCTGTGCCCATAGCTTTCTGCAAGCTAACCCAAAATCGTGAAGTGAATCTTAGGTCACGATCCGAAACTATGGATACTGGCATGTCATGCAATCTCACAATCTCATTCACGTACATACTAGCAAGATGTTCAAGGGAATAAGTCTCACGTATAGGTAAGAAATGAGCAGACTTGATTAATCTGTCAACAATGACCTAAATCACATCTATGCCTTGAAAAACCTTGGGAAGACCCGTAACAAAATCCATAGTAATGTGTTCCCACTTCCATTTCGGAATCTCAAGTGGTTGCAATGGACCCTTTGGTACTTGAAGCTCCGCTTTTACACGTTGACAAGTTAAACACCTCGAGATAAACTTCGTGATCTCTCTTTTCATATTGCTCCACTAAAATGTATGTCGAAGATCGTGATACATTTTGGTACTCCCAGGATGGATTGCAAACGGTGTGTTGTGTACCTCCATCATGATTCTATGCTTCAAGTCAAAATCGTTAAGAACACAAAGTCTGGAATTGACTCGAAGTATTCCTTCTTCATCGATTCTTGCTTCTGGAATAGCACCTTCTTGCACTTTTTTCTTCATACGCATCAGCTCTATGTCCGTAGCTTGAGCGGCTTTAACTTTATCAATTAAAGTCGGTTCTACTCGTATATTTGATATCATCATGTGGGTACTTGGAGCCTTCATCTCTATCTCTATCCTTTGCAAATCATACAAAATGGGCCTTTGTGTTAACACCATTGCACTCGTACCCGCGTATGATCTTCTACTCAATGCGTCAGCTACTACGTTCGCTTTTCCAGGATGATATTGGATGGTATGATCGTAATCTTTCAACAGCTCAAGCCAACGTCGTTGCCGTATGTTGAGTTCCTTTTGGGTGAAGAAATATTTGAGGCTTTTATGATCCGTATAGATCTCCACTTTCTCCCCATACAGGTAGTGTCTCCAAATCTTCAACGCGAAAACGACTGCTGCCAACTCCAAATCATGAGTAGGATATTTCCTCTCATATTCTTTGAGTTGTCGCGAGGCATAGGCTATGACTTTCCCATGTTGCATGAGAACACATCCTAACCCTTTTCCTGAAGCATCGCTGTAGATAACAAATCCATCAGAACCAGATGGTATTGTCAGAACATGTGCCGAAATGAGTCTCCTCTTGAGTTCTTGAAAACTCTTCTCATAATCCTCGCTCCAACCGAATTTTGTATCCTTCCGAGTCAGCTGAGTTAACGGAGTAGCGATTCTAGAAAATCCTTCCACGAATCTCCGGTAATACCCAGCTAAGCCCAGAAAGCTACGTACTTCGGCCACCGATTTCGGTTGCTCCCAACTTTGTATGGCTTCAATCTTCGCCAGGTCGACAGATACTCCATGTTTTGACACCACGTGCCCAAGGAATGCTACTTTCTCAAGCCAGAACTCGCATTTCTTCAATTTGGCATATAGCTTATTTTCACGAAGCCTTTGCAGTACCAGCTTCAAATGGCACTCATGATCTTCACGGCTTTTGGAATAGATGAGGATGTCATCAATAAAGACAACAACGAACTGATCTAAATATTCTTTGAATACACGGTTCATCATATCCATGAAGGTAGCAGGAGCATTAGTCAATCCAAAAGACATGACTAAGAATTCATAATGCCCGTACTGAGTTCTGAAGGCAGTCTTTGGAATATCCTCAGTTTTAATCTTCAGCTGATGATATCCAGAACGAAGATCGATCTTTGAAAAGAATTGTGCTCCTTGCAACTGGTCAAACAGGTCATCAATGCGAGGTAGCGGATACCTATTCTTGATAGTGACATGATTCAATTCTCGGTAGTCGATACAAAGTCGTATACTCCTGTCTTTCTTCTTTACGAATAACACAGGAGCACCCCAAGGAGATGTACTAGGACGAATAAAATCGATGTTCAACAACTCCTGTAGTTGAACCTTTAACTCCTGAAGTTCAATAGGAGCCATTCGATATGGGGTTTTAGAAATGGGCTTTGTACCAGGTTCAAGGTCAATAAAGAATTCAACTTCACGTTCTGGGGGTAGACCGGAAAGTTTTTCAGGAAATACGTCAGGAAATTCACTAACAACAGAAATATTATTCAAATCTGACGTGTTTTTGTTCAAGTCCATAACATGGGCTATGAAAGCTTGACATCCATTTTTCAATAAACGAATGGCTTTATGGCTTGATATGACAGCGATTGATTTTAGTAGGTTGGTTGCTTGAATTCGCATAACAGGTTGGTTAGGAATATGAAAACTAACAACCTTATGAAAATAATCAATTTTGGCATGATGAGTAGTTAACCAATCAATTCTTAAAATCACATCAAAAGCAAGTATCTTTAAAGATATAAGGTTAACAAGTAATGTGATTGTGCCAACTTGGATTAAGCAAGATTTATAAACTGTAGATGTAATGAAAGTTTCTCCTAACGGAGTCTCCACAGATAGGTCAAAGTCTAATTTCTCCGGAGTCAAGTTTAAACGTTGAGCACAAGTAGGAGAGATAAAAGAATGGGTAGAACCGGTATCTAATAAGGTATAAACTTTTCAAGAGTTTATGATTAGCTTACCCATGATCACCTCGTTTGGGTTCCTCGCATTTTGGGCAGTCACGACAAATGCCCTTCCAGGAACCACCGACTTTGACTTGTCTAGAACAACCTTCGGAGTCACTATCCCCGTTGAACTTGGTTTCGCAACAAGACAATCTTTAGCTATATGACTTTCCTTTCCACAGTTATAACATACCTTGACTGTTGTGGGCAGTTTGGGCTGATGTGTCCCTCCTTCCCGCATTTGTAACAAACGACCGGTGCTCGTTCTCCTCCCCTAAAAGCAGTTGATGTTTGTTCTGACGTCTTCACGTTATCATTATTGTACCTTCTCTTCTTAAAATCTCCTCCCGACTCGCTCCTTCTATTATCACGGCCACGATTACCACCAGAGTGGTTACCGCTTTTGTCCGAATATTTTCCTCCCTGCTGGTTTTTATTGCTTCGATGACTGCCACCACCGGTATGACCCTGGTTGTGGTCCCTCGGTTGCACATACTCATTATCTCGCTCTAATAATTGAGCCATGTTTACAACATCTGAATATAAAGAAAATTTATGAGAGATAAGATATTGACGAATCTCAGGTTTTAGACCTCTTAGAAACATCCTTGTCATTCGTTCCTCATTTTCGACCAAATGAGGTGCAAACCTGGATAACTCTACAAACTTCGCCTCGTACTGGGACACCGTCATGTTGTTTTGTTCCAGTCTGATAAACTCCACCTCCTTCATATGACGAATACTTTCAGGAAAGTACTTATCATTGAACAGTTTCTGAAATGTTTCCCAGGACATGTTGAGTGCGTCAGGCTGGGTACGCTTCACAGACTCCCACTAGTAGTCTGCCTCACCGCGGAACATAAAGGTGACAAATGGAACCTTCTGTTCCTCCGTGCATCCCAAGACATCGAATATCTTGGTAATTTGTTTGACCCACATTTTCGCCATGATCGGATCCGGCTTTCCCTTAAATTCTGGTAGTCCCAATTCTTTGAATTGTTTGGCTGTGACAAACCGCGCGTTGTTATCATTTTCACCCGTATTCTGCACACGAGTCTCCCTCGTCTGATTTTACATGAACTGTAAAAAGCTCCTAAACATTCCATCATTCATCGTTTACTTGATAACGTTGTTTATAGGAGGAATATTGCCTTCCTGTTGCACGTTCACTACTAGAAATTTAACATATAGCGACGAGCTATAACAACGATCGGCATGAAACCGTCACTATAGGGTATATATAGCGTCGGTCAGCATAGAACCGTCAGTATAGAGATTTTTTCTACATAAAATGCTACCATTGTCCCCCAAATCATTTTAGTATCTTCACTCTTTCTCTCTCCTTACAGACGAACGGTGCAATAGTTAGGGTTTTAGTGCAAAATTGAACTCTCACCGAAACTACTCCCACTGGACTGCCTCTGCATCCCGATCGAGGTAGGAAATGGCGTCGCCCCCATCCGATTAATTTTCTGTTGAATCATTCGATGATCGGTCGAGTCCCAATCAAAAACCCCATCGTTCTAGGCCTTGTTCTTCTCGCCCAAGTCAGAGGAGGCCCCAGCGGATAACTTGGGCAGAGAAGGCTGGTGATGGTCGTCGAGAATTTGGCTCAGCAGAGTGTAATTGGATCTCTTATCACCAATCAATTCCAATGACAAATTCCAAGTATCACAAAACCCTACGAACCGCCATTGCCATAGGTCGGTGGTGTGAGGTTAGTTGGTTTTTCTCTCTCCTCTCTAGAATTTCTCACACTAAAAATTCGATTGTTCTTATTGTACTAGTCCAGATGAAAGGGGGAAGTATCGGTTATTAGAGGGAATTTATTTAACTAAGGGTAATAATATCCTATCCTATCACCTCACAGAACAGGTAGGAAAGAGTCAAAATTGCAGGCAGCAAATTTTGATTTTTAAAAAAATGGAAAATGACTATTTTGAAAAGTTTTCAAGTGAAGGTTTTGTTTCAAAATTATCTTGACATATCCACCAGTACAGTTTAATTTATGAAGTCCCTTTCTGCATTTACATACTCTCTTTACAAAATGATTTCAATTGCAGAAGTGTGTGCGCTAAAGAAAACCATGATGTAGACATTGTGTAAAAGAACATTGATGTTGTGCAAAATGTACATGAAATTGAGATGTTTTTGATTGATGTAATTGAGTATATATGTTTGTTGAATGTGTGATTTTTGGTAAGTGGAAATTTTTAACTTGTTTAATTGGCTAATTGAAATGGAATGTTGATGCTATTTTTGATTATTGCTGTTGAATAGCTTATATAGTATTTGATATGAAAATTACCTGTGTTCTTATCAAGTGTAACCTAGCTTGTGTATCACTATTATGCACTATTATGGGGTAACTCCTCCCTCTTGCTCTTCTATATTGGTAAAAGTCTGTTGCATTTCTTCGTACAGAAATTTAACTAGAGATTTTTATTTTGTATCCCAAAAATAGTAGTGAAGCATATAACTTGTACTGTTGTATAATAGACATATTAATTAATCATGATTTGGAATGAATGTTGGCTTGGAATTGTAATGCAGAGGCTGCTGAGGTTGCGCAAATACTGGCGGATTATGGGATAGAGCCTCATGAATATAGGCCAGTGGTTGTTGCTATCAGGAAGAACCCACAAGCATGGCTTGATTTTATGAGGAAGTAAGTACTGGAATCTGTTTCCTCAATTTTATTTTCAGTGTTCAAAAATACAAATGCCATTTATTTGTTTTAATAAAGCACTTCATTTCATTTTTACAAAAATCGCTGATGCACATAATAGGTAATGATAGTTGGCAAAAGAAGAATTTGGAACTAATAATGTGAAGTGGGTGTTAGTGCACTTTTTGTGAATATCAGTTTCACAAGGGAAAATTATTTGCATTTCACCTTTTGTAATGAAATTAAGTGTAGCCCTTTGGTCCCTCCTTGTCTTTTCTTTTGACTTAAGAAAAAGCGCACAATATATTTTTTATACAATTTGCAGTACTGGAAGTGGCAGTGTCTCACGCGTGGTGTTGACATGTTTCTGTTACCTTTTTAATATTCTAGAATCCCAGAAAAGGACTTCACAAATAGTTCAAATGTGCCTTCTTAAAAACAACATTAGTTTCAGATTTTTATTTTCAAGACCTTGGATGATCTTGTGTCTGTACAAAATGTATTATTTGTATGTGGTGATACATTTACTGCGCTTAAATAGAACTTTAATGTGCAGGGCAATAGATACAAATTCTGATGTTTTAACTACTTTTTCTTTAGCAGTGTCCTGAACTAAAAGTATTTATTGCTTGTAGATTCCTCACTTGAGTCCTGAACTTTAATGTGCAGGGCATGAGAATGTATTATGTATTGCTGTTTGCATGTATTTTTTTAAATAATATATTGTATGGATGCATCAAATTTGACCGTGAAGGTCCTTGCTTAAGTTTACAGATAACATATGACTCTTCCATTCCAAAGAGAAGACAAGTTGCTTTATAGCCTGAAGCTTCTAATGCCAGGATGATGATGATGATGATGATGTATGTTTACTATCTGTTCCTCTTCTCTCTTCCTCTAAAAAAAGTAGTTCTAATGAGTTGACTGGTCCATCCATGGATGTGCTCTTTTGTTTAATTATTCAGTTGAGTAATTTGGTAAACACAAATTTTAACTTTACAGCATCAAAATTCCTTCTTCACTTTTTTCAATCAATAAAGGCTTGTTACTCTTATATTGGCTTCCCATTAATATATGCAGTATTTGCATCTCAACCAATATTCTGCGCGATGTTGGAATTTTTTTGTGACATCTAAAGATGTAAAATTATTATGAAGTGTTTGTTTTAAAGTTTTTTCCTTTTCATTTGTGCATGCTATTTAGTGCAGAGAAGACTAATGTAGTTTTTAAAAGAAGAAAAAAGATGGTACTCCACCAAGTAAAGAAAATTAGTGAATGATACGTGATTTTCCCTGAATTGTAATGAATATGTTGCTAAATTGTGATATTCCCAAGTGTTCAAATGCATGCGGCTTCCTACTTGAATAATAAGTAGTATTTTTGTTTAGAGGTGGTAAAACTTTTGGTGATGTTTATGTAAAAAGTATTTGTGGCATTTGACCTTGTAGGTAAAAATCCCAAATTACTAACACTATTCCTTCTCAATATCACCAGCTGAAACTATTTCATTGGCCAGTTTTATGAGGGATTAATAGCATCGTATTGCTGGGGGTGGAACCTTGAAAAAATTGTCTAATCAAGGGTATTGGCTGAAACTGTGATACTGTCATTGTTAAACTATGTAATTACTCTTCTTTTTTTTGGTGCAAAGCTTTGTAATTAGTCAAATTTTCTTGCTTGCATCTTTCATCTTCACATAATTGCTGTAAAAGTTTCTTTTAAAGCCCTTCCAAGTAGGAAAGTAAATTTCGGAACAAAGGAAATGCACTCTTAACACAATTATTGATAATTGAAGTTGGGTGGTCCCATTTATGCTAATATCTCATTTGCAAGTAATAACTTATTTAAATATATGAGAGTTGCTATTTTATATGTTATAATGTTGATTAACTTTACACAAAAAAATTCCTTCTATAACTATAGTACCCTGTGGCGTTATGTTGTTACATTTATGTGTGTTTGTTGTCATGCTTTAGCAGTTGAGCAGAAAAATATTTAGGATTTTCTATTTTAAAAATAAAATTTGTAGATTTTTCTATTTGAAAAATATGTAGGTATTTCTGCTAATACAAACTTCTTGGATTTGCTCTTTTATTTGGTGATGGTTTCTGCCAAAGAAGAGCCAGACGTCCCTATTCCTCCTGCTATGGATGGTTTGCTGGAGGTTCATAAATCCCTTGTTGATGTCGACACTGATCCAACTCATGCTCCTCCTGGTGCAGGTGGAACTGTTACCACAAGGTTGCAGCAACACAAGGCGGAAGCTTGATTGGAAAGCAGGGTGCCACTATAAAAACTATTCAAGATGCTTCAAATTGTACAATTAGAGTTCTTAGCGGAGGTGCTTGTGTATATAATGTTGTAATGTGAATGTGGAGATGAATTATTCAACTTATTATATTGTAATGTTGTAATATGAATGATTTTAAATTATGTATATAATATTTTTTATACTTTATTTTATATTGTATTTGTGTTTGTTGAAAAAATGTGCATTATTAATTTTTTTTTAAATATGAAAAGGCTATAGCGACGGTCATCGATCGTAGCTATAGTGTTCTATAAAACACATGCCTATAGCGATGGTCACCGAGCATCGCTATAGACATCTATAGCTACGGTCATGACCGTCGCTATAACTCTCAACAGCCGTTGGTAAAGAGTAAATACACGATTTTGTCATGACCTATAGCTAGGGTCAGTGACCGTCGCTATAGACCAAAAGACCGTCGCTATAAGCTTTACCGATGGGTTCTATGGCGACGGTCGACGACTGTCACTAAAACTTTTAGCGACGGTCTTTTGGCTTATAGCGACGGTCGCCGACCGTCGCTATAGGCCGATTTTCTAGTAGTGGTTCCCCTGGGTGGTGATCAAAGGTGTCTCCACGGTCTGATTTACTCCATTATTAACGTTCTCAGCTGTCATTCTTAAATACTGTCATAAAACAAGGGTTAATAGTCATGTCATATATTATCCCTATACTCTGACCGACCAAATAAACACCAAATAAACTTAGTCAGGTCATACTAGCGAAGTAATTTCCCGTCTCTCCCCTCCTAGTTCTTGTCTCACATCTCAGTCAGGGATCATATCCCTAAACTCTGATACCAACTGTGACGCCCCCAAAATAGGTATACAACACTCATTCTGAGTCGCCAAATATATGGTACAAAAAGCAAACTACAACTTCAATAATACAATTGTCGTGCAAAATACGACAACACATATTGTGAGTTTAAATACAAATATTGTCTTCTAGACAAATATCCACACTCAAATAAGTCTTCATTACAATTATTCAAATATTATTTTACAGAAATAGTGAGGACTGCTAAAACATCTTTCTAGAACCATCACTCCATACCCCGACTAGATCCTGCCATGTTCTCACCTCTTGAGAAGAAAAATGGAACAAAAAGGAAAAGGGTGAGCTCAACTAGCCCAGTAAAGAATATTATGACTAAGATAATATAAAACAAATTATCATTAGTATTCAACAGGGAAAAATCTGATAGAATTTAATCGACAACAAGTTTTAGATCAACAACTGCAGTGGAAACAACAAACCATTAGAAGAGTCAAGTAGAGAATGAATTCTACTATCTTCTAAGATTTAAAAGTCCATCATCAATATTTTATCCCTGTAACATCAATTAATAATTATCTTTAACCAAATATTCATTTTTGCACTACAGGCCAAAGATATTCATTTGTATCACCAGTCAGTCATGTTCATCTCAACACCTGTTCATCTTTGCACTACATGCCAAATATATTCATCAGGTAATCATACATCTTTGCACTAAAGTCCAAAGATATTCAGTAATATCATCATTTAGGACTGAGGATGATGAAAAATATCTTAAAAAAAACGAATCCAGTGAGACAGGAGGACAAATAGTAGGGATTCGTATAACTGTTTATCCAAGATCAATAATACTTCATAATAATCAATTGTGAAGCAGAATTCAAAAATAAAGATCAAAACATGGATACAATCAAAGATAGTAACCATAATAGACATCTTGGATAAAAAGAAAAAATTTTATTTTTCGGTGAATAGTGCCGTATTCGTGAATAGTAACCCCGACACAAAAAGTTTCAAATTTGATAAAAAAACTCATATCAATATTTCAGCATAATGATATTAAAGAAAATAATATCATTTAAGAAGAAAATAATATCCCTTACCTCAAAATATCAGTACTTCTGGTCGGAATACCGGTATAAGGCTAAAAGAAACTTGCTCTGATGAATAGAAACTCTCAAAGTATCTAAATTCTCACAAAATACACTCAATAATCTAGAAAGAGAAAGAGAGAAAACTTGTTTCTGGTGTGATTTTCAATTCTAACTTAGCCCTCTATTTATAGGAAAATGTTAGCACGCCGAAGCAGACTTAAGTCGTATATTCGACCATTGCACATTGTTAAGTATTATGCATAATATAGGGTATAATAAAGCTGATCACTTGTTATACTTGTAGAGGGGTATGATTTAATCTTTGTGGTTATCTGATACACCTGCGTATGTATCAAAGTAAATCTTTGATAGATACCCGAGAAAATAAGTTCTAAGATCTGGTGAGATCACTCAACATAAATCTAGAAATTATTTTACTTTATTATTGCGTAGAATTGATTCTTGTTTATTCAATAGAATATCGTAGAAACTTTGAAAGCGTTATACTCTTTCATTATCATATTATTATGTTGCCTAGAATACGAGAAAACTTGTTATTGATTAACGAATTGTTCAGCTATTTTAAAGTTTCCCGAACTTTGGTATCATTCTATCAAAATAGATAGTATATTATTCTGATACTTATACATTAATTGTATATATTAACTTGCGGGGCAAATTTGTTACTCACCCTTGCTAAATAAAACTTTTCAGCTATGAACGAAGTTGCAGAAGATGCTGTGAAGAATCGAGGCAAAATTCTGGAGTAGTTATAATAAGCATATTTATTATGTTGTTTGTAAACCCTTTTTGTATATCTAAGGGATATGTTTGTAATGTTAAGGTTAGCGGACCTGAGATTAATGTATTAACAATCTCTGTTAATGACTTATGTATTACTATTTCTATATGAATGAGTAGTTAGATGTTATTATATTGTGGATCGTGAACACCCAACTCGGGGGTCAGGTAACCTGAATTTGGGGGTGTCACAAACGATAATTTATTCTGCATTATCTTAGTCATAATATTTCTTACTAGACTAGTTGAGCTCACCCTTTTTCTTTCATTGTTCTCTTCATGAAATGAGAACGTAGCCGAGACTAGTTGGGGAATGAAGTGACGGTCCAAGATGGTGGCTGTAGTAGTCCTCACTATTTTATAAAATAGTGTGATAATAATTGTAATGAGGACTCCATTTGAGTTTGAATATTATCTAGAAGATAATATTTGTGTTAAAATGCTCAGCTTATGTTACACGACAGTTGTATAATTAAGTTTGTATTTGTAGTATGTACCATGTATTTGGCGACTCAGAATGGGTGATGTATACCTATTTTGGGGGCGTCACATAACTCACATACAAATGCTACCTGATGAGTGTTCACGCCTGCTATAGTATCCATTTTCTTTGACAACACTGATATCTGAGCTGTAAGAGCGGTAACCGCATCCACTTCCAAAACTCCAGCTACCTTAGGTTATGTCATTCTAGTGGTCGATCATTGATAGTTATTAGATGCCATGGTTTCAGTCAATTCATATGCATCCTCATACTTCTTAGCCATGAATGCTCCTGCGTCGATGCTTGTCCGAGTGTTACTGCCTAAACCAGTGTAAAATGTATTCATCTGCATCCACTTGGGTAATCCATGGTGTAGACATGTCCTCAATAGTTCTTTATACCGCACTCAAGCTTTGTACAGTGACTCACCGTGCTATTGCTCGAATGTAGAAATATAATTCCTCAACTTAGCTGTCTTCGCAGGATGGAAAAATTTCGCAAGGAATTTCTGATCAACATCGTTCCATGTAGTAATTGAGCACGGTGGTAAGGAATGCAACCAACTCTTAGCTAAACGAAAATAACCTCAATCTTATAGCATCATATGTCGCACCATTGCACTTGAAAGTATCGCAAATTTCTACGAAGCTGACTATGTGATCATTCGGGTCAGCATTCGGTAACCCTCCAAACTGACATGAATTCTGAATCATTTGTATTGTGCCAAGTTTAATCTTGAAATCATTGGCAGTGATGGCAGGCCTGGTAATACTCGACTGAATTTTAGTAACCCACGGTGTAGCATAGTCCCGCAATGCTTTCTAATCTTCTTCGGCCATATTACCTGATGTTTCTAATGCTTCTCGAGTTTCTTTAATCTACTTACTCAACATCTGAAACCATTTTTTGATGTCGTCCTCGTAAGGTAACAATTCTGGTTTCTTTGATCGAGTTTGCATGGACTACTCGAGAGTACTTGAAACAGGAAATAAAACAAAACAAAAAGAAAAGTGTAACTAAAACTAATTTAATTAAACTAATATTGAAAGTAATAAACACAGTTATAAGTTCCCAGGCAACGGCGCCAAAAACTTGTTTGGTAAAATCTAGTTATGCAACACGCAAGTATATGTGGTCAACAAGTAATAAAGTGATGAGTAGAGTATCGTTCCCATAAACAAAATACTAATTTAAGAAAAACTAACTAACTACCACAAGATTTAATCAAGAATTGAAAAATTAAGCCTACAACTTCTCTTGATGCTTCACTTAGAATGAAACACTTTCTTTTAATTCAAATTAACTATTCCAGATTGTTAATCAAGAACACAACATTAGACATAACCATTTCTCAATGCATTATACTCATATCAACTTAAATCCACAATTAATAGAATTAAGAAGAATACTCTAATTAACTAATTCACTATATCTCTATGTGAATTACAATTAAAGAAGGTTTAAGCATAAGTTCTTATTAGATTACGTGCGATGTATAGGTATATCTTTATATTAAGCATAAATTATGAATCCCATAATCATGTAAAAATCACAATCACATGTTACTATGATGAGATCTAAACCCATATTCCATCTCTCGAGTTCATATAAATTATCAAGTAATTGGTGATCAGGCAATTAAATAAATTAAGCATACATCATAGTAGACAAATATGGAAATAGTCTCAATGAATTAATCTAGAAGCATGTCAATCTTCGTTACATAAAAAGATCCATTGTAGACTTAAATAGTAAATTAGTTCATGCTAGATGAGTAAGAAACTACAATCAATAAATAGAATAACATTCTGAATACAAGGATAAAGATGAAGATAAAGAATAAAAACTGTAAGTAATTTGTTGCTCTTCTTCAATCCCGCCATGAGTTCTTCGTGTTAGCTCTCCACTTCAATCCTCCAAAACATGTGATGAGTGTGTTTTATATACACAAATTAGGTACTTTTGAGTTTGATAATTTGTAAATCCTAAGCCAGTTTGTTTACCTTTTATGTGTTTTCATTGTATTGTTTTGTAATGTAGTTTTATATTGCTTTTATGTATTTTTATATTATTTTTATGTGTTTTTACTTTGTTTTGTAGGAATTGGATGGAATGTCATTTGGGTCAATGGTTGGAATCGCCAAATTCACATTTTCATTTTGCTATTGACATAGCAGTCTCATGAAGCCTAGTTTTTGCCATGATCCGGCCATTATCTATCCAAACTCCAAGAATGAAAGTTGTAGATCAACGTCTCCTCTTTCTGTATCATCTTGAATCTCCTCAATCAGAGTTTGTATGTGAGAGTTATGGCCATTTTCCCAACGGGTGTCAAATCTGGAAACTACAAACTGCCATTTGCATAGTAGTCACTTCATGGCCAATTTCAGCATATTTTCAGCCATTATTTAGAAGAACTCAAAGAATGAAAGTTATAGATCTCCCTCTTCTCTTTCCAGATCATCTTGAATAACCTCAATTGGACTTCGTATGAAGACGTTATTGCCATTTTCCCAACTGATGTTGAAGCTAAAAATTCCAGAAAATGAACTGGTGCTGCAGTGCCCCTACCAAGGCAAATTTCGGCGTTGCAGCGCCTCTTAGCAGTAGCTCAGCCCATTGCCCCTTTTCAAGGCAAATCATGCGCTGTTGGGCCGGACACAGATTTTTGATATATTTCAGCTGCTAAATGTTCAACCTAATGACCCAATGAACCTATCTTTCATTCTAAGTTGCAACCTAGAGGGAGAAAAGAGAGAGGATGCGAAAGATGATAAGTAGACTTTATACCTACTTATCTGGTATCTGTTACTTGAATTAGTTGCTTAAACTCATGTTTCTTAGTTACTTTTCATGCATTTTGTGTTCATTTTGTAGATTATACGCTTGGGAGCTGTGTGAGCGACTATTGGTATGAAATCGCAAAGAATTAGTATGAAATCGCAAAGAAAAGTAAATTGGACATCGTTTGGGCTTTCATATTTATTTCATGTTCTTGGCTTGGAACTTGGATTATATTGTAGAGCTTCTTCTTAGCATTCTGGAATATATTGAATCATTCCAATCGGAGTTCGGATGCAAGAGTTATGATCTTTGTACCAACGGACATTGAACTTCACTATTTTAGGTGGCCATTTGCATAGCAGTCACTTACAGCCCAATTTCGACCTTCATCAGACCGTTATTTCTCAATTCTTAAGGAATGCAAGTTGTAGAGCTCGTCAATATCTTCGATTTGATAGGTGGCGGGCCTCGTAACTCTTTCTAGATCAAAAGTTATGGTCGTTTTACCAGAGGACATTGCACTAGAAAAAGGATGCCGGTCAGGGCGGGATTTTACTATATAAAACCCCCGCCGGGGCGGGGGTACAAGTTGGAAAATAGTACTATAGCCAGTCGAGGTGGGCTTTTTATGAAGGAAACCCCCGCCGGGGCGGGGGTACGGGCCAGAACACGTTTTTGATGCGTTTTGGGTCGAATTTTGATACCTTTTTGACTCCAAATTGGATTAGGTTTGTTCCTAAGCTAAAAATTAGACTTGTAACCTATAAATACATGATGGGAGGCATGAAAAAAAGGAAGAATTCCATTAGATTAGATTACAGTAGATTAGATCAAAACCCTAGTTCTTATTAGATTTGGAGATTGAAGCAGCTTGGAGACCATTGAAGATTCAAAGTAGGAGCAAGGAGGGAGCTTCAGATCTACAGACAACATATTCTATCTTCTTATCTTCTTCTATCTTTGTCTTTTAATGATTATTCAATTGTGGATTCTTAGTTTTAATTCAATAATCATGAACTAATTCTTTGTTTGAGATTACAATGGATCTTATTGTGTAGTTTATTTTAATATGCTTCGCTATCAATTATTATGTTCTATTATGAGGATTATCTATTTTGATTTGGACTTAATTGTCTAATTGATTGGCCATCAATTACCGTGATAACCTATATGAACTCGAGAGATGAAGTATAAATTTAGATCTGATCATGATAGCATGTGTTTGTGATTTCTGCATAGATGAAATTCATGATTCGTATTTAGGATAGAGATATGTCTTTATGCCATATGTAATCTTATAGAGAACCTGTGCTTTAAATCCTTTTTAATTGTAATTCACATAGAGATATAGTGGATTAGTTAATTAGGATGTCTTGCTTAATTCTATCATCTGTGGATTTAAGTAAGTATGAGTATTATGCACCTAGAGGTGGTTTTATCTGCTTTAGTGTTCTTGATTAACAATTCAGGATAGAAAATAATTGATGAGGAGTGTGTTAACTTAAATGAAGCAATAAGTGAAGTTGTGATCTTAAATCTCCGTAATCTGATTTTTAATTAGTGGTAATTAGAATTAGTGTAATTAAATAATTTAATTTATATAATTTGAAATTCATTCGTTTAAAGAAGATTGAGTTGGTTACGGGTTAGTACTTGGTGATTTTTATTAAACAATTCCTCGTGGGAACGATAATCTACTTTCACTTTATTATTTGTTGACCACGTATACTTGCGTGTTGTGCGTAACTAAATTTTACCCAACAAGTTTTTGGCGCCGTTGCCGGAGAATTAATTTAATAATTATTTACCAATATTAATTTCAATCAAATTAGTCTTAATTTAAACATTTTTTGTGACGCCCCCAAAATAGGTATACATCACCTATTCTGAGTCGTCAAATACATGGTACAGAATACAAATACAATCGTTAATATACGACAAGAGAGCTGTGAGTTTTAATACAAATATTGTCTTTTAGACAATATCAACTCTCAGAATAAGTCCTCGTTACATTAATTGTCACACTATTTAACAGAATAGTGAGGACTACTAATACTATCATATGGTCCATCACTCCGTTCCCCGACTCGTCCCAGCTATATTCTCATTTCTTGAAGAGAAAAATGAAAGAAAGGGTGAGCTCAACTAGCCCAGTAAGAAATATTATGACTAAGATAATACAGAATAAATTATCATTAGCCTTAAACAGTGTTAAACTGATACAATATAACAAACATCAAGTTTAACTGCAGTGGAACAAACAACCCATTAGAAGAGTCAAGTAGAGAATAAAATCTACTATCTTCTATGATTTAAAAGGTTTTTCATAACTTTTATCGTTGGGACTTAGCTAAAAAAATAATCCACATCATCGAATCACCCCTGCAATACGGCCAAGGATATTCTTTAGTATCACGACCACAATTATCCATGCACTACGGGCCAAGAATATTTGTGTATTCATTAATGGTCATGATCATGCCAACCACTATCCATCAATGCACTACGGGCCAATGAGGACTTTTACCACATCATTTGTAACATTACGGTCATGATTATACCGAATAATCCCTGGTCATAATCATACCAAGTCCATTTATGCACTATAGGCCACAGATGACTTTCAACAGAATATAAACATGAGGATGATGAAAATGATATAAGAATTCAATAAAACAAGTTCAAGAATTAATTTATCCAGGAACCAATAACGTCCAAATTGTCAACATGATACTGCTTTGTGGAGTAAAATTCAAGAATGCTCGGAAGAATATTCTCATGAAAAGATACTGGATGAAGCGCAAATATCAAGGATATTCTACTAATTTTATAGAGTATAAAAGTCAAAACTTTAACCAACTAAATATAATAAAGAATGGAATAACAAAAGAAAACACCATGCATGCGATAGACCGCACAGACAGGATATTCCAACAGAATAATAGCAAAGATGGAACCAGGTCCAACATAAAATGCACAGACAAGATATTCTAACAAAATAATAAAGAATGGAATAACAGAAGAATTTCACCAAGTATAGGGTAGCCCGCGTATACGAGTTATTCCAACAGAATAATAAAGAATGGAATAACAGAAGTTCTCTTCATGAATAAGAAAGAAAGAATTCCATTTACGAGTACAACAAATAATATCCCTTACCGTAAAAAAAACTTGATATCAGAGTAGTGAAGTAGCATAATACTTTTCTTCTTTCTCTCTATAGTTTCTCTCTCTAGAGTTTCAGTGAATTCGTAAGAAAATAATGAAGGAATGAGCTTCTATTTATAAAAAAATGGACTGCATAGTAACTAACTCATGAACGGTCTAGATTGATTTACTTTAATCTGACGGTCCATATTTAAAGTAAAATCTTTTAAATAAAATATAATATATTCTATTTATAATATAATAAAACGAATAATTTTATAAAAGATTTTACTATGCAAATACTATACAGGCACTATGCAAATACTATGCATAATAAAATATAATATATTCTAATTATTGTCTAATAAAACAGATAACTTTATAAAAGTATTCTGTTTTATATAAAAAGATTTTACTATTATCCTAATAAAACGAATAACTTTATAAAAGTATTCTATTTTATATAAAAAGCTTTTCTGTTTTATTACATTAATAATACCAATAAAACAAAACTGAGTGACTTATCACGTAAGCATCAATAATCAATACCGTGTGCTACTATGCAACCATGCGTATTACTGTACTTTTACTACCGAGTAGTTCAACAGTATTAATGGTAAAACTTTCGCCGTTATTTTTATAAAGTATTTTTGTCGTTTTCTCAATTCGATAATAATTTCGTTGTGGGGTCCACCAATGATTGTGTCGTCGTACGAATATTCCCTGTTAAAACGAATATTTTCCGACCAATCGAATATTATATAGCAACTTGCGTACTTTGCAAAATTTATAAATATTATCCACAACTATAACATTATATCAATTTCACTTCATAATATTCAAAAATGATATTTATAGAAAATTCATCTTTATTTATAAAAGTTGGAGTCTTACAACCTCCCCTTCTTATGAAATTTTGCCCTCGAAATTAGGGTACGTACCTGGTATATCGAAGAGTTAAGGATACCTTGACTTCATTTCAGATTCTAACTCCCAGGTCATTTCCTCAACATCGTGGTTTCTCCACAAAACTTTGGCTTGAGGTATAACCTTGGAGCGTAAATTATGTTCCTTCTTATCTAAGATTTGAACAGGAACCTCTTCATACGTTAAATCTTCCGCGATTTCGTCTGGTTCTAACTCAATAATGTGGTTCGGGTCTTTCACATATTTACGTAACATGGATATGTGAAAAACATTATGAACACGAGACATACTTGGCGGTAAAGCGAGTCTATAGGCCACAGTTTCTACTCGATCGAGGATTAAAAATGGGCCAATGAATCGAGGATTGAGCTTTCCTCTCTTTTTAAATCTCGTAACTCCTTTCTACGGAGCAACTCGTAACAACGCATGATCTCCTATATCAAATTCTACGTCCTTTCGATGAAGATCAACATAACTCTTTTGTCGATCTTGTGAGATTTTTATACGTTGCCGAATCGTTTGAAACTTTTCCATAGACATACGTACCAACTCCGGTCCCAACAACGTTGCTTCACCCACCTCATCCCAGCATACTGGAGAACGACACTTTCTTCCATACAACGCCTCGAATGGAGCCATGCCAATACTTGCTTGATAACTGTTGTTGTAGGAAAACTCCACCAATGGTAAGAACTTATCCCAACTTCCCTTGAAGTCAAGAACACAAAGTCTTAATAAATCTTCAAGAGTTTGAATAGTCCTCTCTGATTGTCCGTCCGTCTGGGGATGATATGCCGAACTAAATCGTAAATCCGTGCCCATAGCTTTTTACAAACTAACCCAAAATTATGAAGTGAATCTTGTGTCTCGATCAAAAACTATGGATACTGGCATACCATGCAGTCTTACAATCTCGTTTATGTACATACGAGCAAGACGTTTAAGTGTATAAGTTTCTCGTATTGCTAAGAAATGAGCAGACTTGGTCAATCTATCAACATTGACCCAAATTGCATCAATGCCTTGAGAAACCTTGGGAATACCAATAACGAAATCCATGGTAATGTGCTCCCACTTCCATTCTAGAATTTCAAGTGGTTGCAATGGACCTTTTGGTACTTGGTGCTCTGCTTTGACTCGTTGACAAGTTAGACACCTTGAGATAAACAATGCTATCTCTCTCTTCATATTGCTCCACCAAAATGTATGACGAAGATCACGATACATTTTAGTACTCCCAGGATGGATTGCAAACGGTGTGTTGTGCGCCTCCATCATAATTTTATACTTTAAATCAGGGTCGTTAGGAACACAAAGTCTGGAGTTTACTCGAAGTATTCCTTCTTCATCGATTCTTGCTTCCGGCATAGCACCTTCTTGCACTTTTTTACTCATACGCATCAGCTCCAGGTCTGTAGCTTGAGCAGCTTTAACTTTATCAATTAAAGTCGGTTCTACTCGTATATTCACCATCATCACATGGGTCCCTGGAGTCTTTAACTCTATCTCCATCCTTTGTAAGTCACACAAAATGGGCCTTCGCGTTGACAATATCGCACTCGTACTTACATATGATCTTCTACTCAATGCATCAGCTACCACGTTCGCTTTTTCAGGATGGTATTGAATGGTATGATCATAATCTTTCAACAGTTCCAGCCATCGTCGTTGTCGCATGTTGAGTTCCTTTTGAGTGAAGAAATATTTGAGGCTTTTATGATCCGTAAAGATCTTCACTTTCTTCCCATACAAGTAATGCCTCCAAATTTTAAGTGCGAAGACAACAGCTGCCAACTCTGGATCATGAGTAGGATAATTTCTCTCATATTCTTTGAGTTGTCTTGAGGCATAGGCTATGACTTTTCCATGTTGCATGAGAACACATCCCAACCCTTTGCCCGAAGCATCACTGTAGATAACAAATCCCTCTGAGCTAGATGGTATTATCAGAATAGGTGCTAAAATGAGTCTCCTCTTGAGTTCTTGAAAACTCTTCTCACATTCTTCGCTCTAATCGAACTTTGTATCTTTTCGAGTCAGCTGAGTTAATGGAGTAGTGATTCGAAAAAATCCTTCCTGGAATCTCCAATAATAACCAGCTAAACCGAGAAAGCTATGTACTTCGGTCACTGATTTAGGTTGCTCCCAGCTTTGAATTGCTTCAATCTTTGTCGGGTCAACAGATATTCCATGACTTGATACTACGTGCCCAAGGAATGCTACTTCCTCAAGCCAGAACTAATATTTCTTCAACTTGGCATAAAGCTTGTATTCACGAAGCTTTTGGAGTGTCAGCCTCAAGTGTTGCTCATGATCTTCATGGCTTTTGGAATAAATAAGGATGTCATCAATAAAGACGACCACAAAGTGATCAAAATATTCCTTGAATACTCGGTTCATCATATCCATGAAGGCAGCAGGAGCATTAGTCAATCCAAAAAACATGACTAAGAATTCATAATGCCCGTACCGAGTTTTGAAGGCAGTCTTTGGAATATCCTCAGTTCTAACCTTCAGCTGATGATATCCAGAACGAAGATTAATTTTTGAAAAGAATTGTGCTCCTTGCAACTGGTCAAACAGGTCATCAATACGTGGCAATGGGTACCTATTTTTGATGGTGACATGATTCAACTCCCGATAATCAATACAAAGTCGCATACTCCCATCTTTCTTCTTCACGAATAGAACATGAGCACCCCAAGGAGAAGTACTAGGACGAATAAAGCCAATGTCTAACAATTCCTGTAGTTGGGTCTTTAACTCCTGAAGTTCAATAGGAGCCATTCGATATGGGGATTTAGAAATGGGTTTTGTATCGGGTTCAAGGTCGATACAAAATTTAATTTCACGCTCTGGGGGTAGGCCAGAAAGTTCTTCAGGGAATACGTCAGGAAATTTATTAACAATAGAAATATCATTCAAAACTGAAGTATTTTTGTTTAGATCCGTGACATGAGCTAAGAAAGCTTGACATCCGTTTTTCAATAAACGAATAGCTTTATGGCTTGAGATGCAAGTGATTAATTTTAATGGTTTGGTTGTTTAAATTTGCATAATAGGTTGATTAGGAATATGAAAGCTAACAACCTTACGAAAATAATCAATTTTTGCATGATGAGTAGTTAACCAATCAATCCCTAGAATTACATCAAATACAAGTATTTCAATGAAATAAGATCGACAGGTAATGTGAGGGTACCGATTTGAACCAAACAAGACTTATAAACAGAGGATGTAATAAAGGTTTCTCCCAACAGAGTTTCCACAGATAAGTCAAAGTCTAATTTTTTCGGAGTCAATTTTAATCGTTAGCGCAAATAGGAGAAATAAAAGAATGGGTAGAACCGGTATCAAATAAGGTATAGACTTCGCTAGAGTTTATGATAAGCTTACCCATGATGACCTCGTTCAGGTTCCTTGCTTTCTGGGAGGTCACAACAAACGCTCTCCCTTGCACTATCGGTTTTGACTTTTTTGGAACGACCTTTGATGCCTCCATCCTAGCTAAACTTGTCTTCAGTGAACGACAAAATTGGGCTAGGTGACCTTCTCTTCCACAATTATAACATGCTTTGGACGGCATCACGCAGTTTGGACTGATGTATCCCTCCCCTCCGCATTTGAAGCATATGATCGGTGGTCGTTCTCCTTCCTTAACCACGGGTGCTGGTGCTGACGTCTTTTCATCATTGTTGAATCTCCTCTTCTTGAAATGTCCATTCTTATTATTTTGGCCATGATTACCACCGAAGTGGTTACCATTTCTGGCCTGCTGACTCCCTCCACGCTTGTTGTCACCGCTTCTGTAAGACCCCAACTTATTAATAAATGAAATTAAATTTCCTTTATTTATTATTTTGAAATAGAAAGGGTTGATTTGATTAATGTGGTTAGTTATAGGTAAAATACGCAAATATTTCAAATAAGCAAGTGGTTATAAAATATTCATTTATGGTCGGTGAATATTCGTTTGGTCGTGCTATCGGGGAATATTCGTACGACGGCGCAGCCTTGTGTGGGCCCCATAACGGAAAGCGATTGGATGAAGAAAACGACAAGTATAAGTTGTTTATAATTAATGGCGTAGTTGTTACCGTTAATACTGTTGGAATACCTGGTGGTTAAAATACAGTAGCACACGGTATTGCACCAGTTATTGATTCTTACATAAGAAGGCACTACTCAATAATTGTTACAGTAGTTACTGTTCAATATTTTATTTTATTGATTCAATAATTGCTGCGTTGATATTTTATATTATTGTTGTTTTAATAATTGTTACTGCACAGTATTTTCCATTATCAGATAAATAATTCATATTATTTGAATAATATTATTAGATAACATTATTGACAATGTCTAGAAAGTTCTGTCTAAGGAGAGGTTTGGTCACCTAATTGTGCGCCAGTAAGGAGAAATCCTTATTAGAAAGCCCCCTCTTTCTTGGGAACGGCCTGATTGTCATAAATGTGATTCTGTAATATTATTTGTAAATAATTAATTATTGATTCATATGATAAGGAAATATTTATTTTATGTGGATATAAATGAGGGATATATTTTGTGGTTAAAAATGAAGGAGTTAATGTTGAGATTTTTATCAGTATTTTTGTCGGAATGGAGGTATTAAAAATCAGGGTTTTTGAGATATTTTGCGGGGGTTATAATTTTTAATCCGACCGTTGGATCGTGGTAATTTTTGGATATGTTATACATATATAAGTTGAGTATATGTCCACAAATTTTGAACCGTTAAAAATGAACGTATGATTTATTATGAATTTTACGAGATGACTGGTTCAGAAATTGTTGAATTTTTGAAGTTTATCATTTTGGTGAAAAATTCTAGAATTAGTGGGCCCCACTCTTAGTTGGTAAAGAAATGTGCTGAAATTTTTATTTAAATATGGTAGGCTTGAATAGTAGTAGGTAAAGCCACTCTCAGTCTCAGAATCAAGATTTGATTTAACAACGAAATTTAATGATTTCAATTTCTATTTACTTATCGATCTAGCCGAAATAATTGGCATCGATCTATCAATAACAATTGAATTCTTTTTTCGAATTTATCAAGTTCTAACAAATGTTCGTCTAGCCAGAAAATTAGCTAAGACATTTTTCAACATAATTTGACAATAAACAGGAATTATCTGTACTGTCAATTCTATCTTCTACGGATATGAATATCCAACAATAATTATTCTACCAATGTATATTTTTCGAATCAGTAATTCAATTTGAATATTAATCATGCACTAACTGCGAATAATCAACAATAAATCCCTGGATATGGTATAATTATCAATAATTAACCACTATAATAATTGAATGAATATAACTCAAGGTTGAGTTAGGGAACTTGCTTTCCGCGTTGATTACTGCTACACAATATACTTATCTGCGTTCGTAAGACCTATAACCAATAATATCGGTCTCACAATTAGCACAATAATTCACAACACACAATACTGTAATTTACAGTCCATACTTCTCCTAGACACATTACCACATAGCCACATCGGTGTTTATAACCTATATAAACATTTATCAAGTCTAACTAGTTCGGTCTAGTTAGACTTTGGTCTCATCTCGATGTACTGGTCACCCTATCCGATAATTAGCACATTTATTATTAATTAAACTTGGTCTCTAAGCTTCAATATTATTTTAGATAACTCAAATATCGTTTATAATATTTTTCGGAAGCTTTTAATAATTTATAAATAATTATTATAATTTATAATAATTTTTTAAACACTTAAATCATTTTTAAATGATTTAATTATCAAATAATCTTATCATTATTAATATTTAATAATATATAAAAATATTAATAACATACTTGTCAAAATATTAACGTCATTATGAATAACTTAAAATATTTTTAAATCATTAATATTCTACTTAAATAATTTTTAAAATAATTAAAATCATTTTTACATAATCACTATTAATATTTAAATATTAATGAAATTATTATCAAAATATTAAAAGTCATTAATTATAACTTAAAATATTTATCTCATTTTAAATGATTTTTAAATTAATAATATCATTTTTAATTCATTTATTTAATATAATAATTAAATAAATCTTATATAATTAATATTAATTTATTAATGAGAATTCTCCAAAAATATTGAAATATATATTTTATAATTCAAAATATTTTCTAACACTTTATTCTCATTTAAAATAATTTTTAAATCAATAAAATTATTTTTAACTTATTTATTTAATACAATAATTAAATAAAACTAATATCATTAATATTAAATTATTAATGAAAATTCTCTAAAAATATTAAAATTCACATTTTATAACTCAAAATATTTTTAAATACTTTATTCTTATTTAAAATGATTTTTCATAATATTAAATTATTTTTCTCTAATTTATTTAATACACTAAGGAAATAAATTAAATACCTTTAATATTTAAATAATTAGAAATATTAAAGAAAAATATTCCAATTGGTCAAAAATTATTTTTTATAATTTAAAATAATTTTTAAAACTATTTTTAATAATTTTTACAATTTATTTTCTATTTTTAATTAATTACCGAAAATTCAGAAATTAAAAAAATCAAAATCGTCGCTATAGGCCTTTAGCGACACAAAGCGTCGCTGTTGGTGTTGTTGAGCCTCAAGAACACTGACAGCCTCGTGTTCAAGGGGTCACGTTTGACCGGCAATTATTGTCAGATCAGGCATGCTCTGGGCTACCTTAGGCTTCAATCGTGTAGTATGCATGTAGTACTACCATTGTAAATTCTTATCTCAGTCAAACAACAACACAACAAAGCGATCTGGACTCTCAAACATATTGTCGGACCGTACCTGTGTTTCCCCAGAAACCCAGAACTTCGACCGGTCACTTTGATGCTCAATTAAGTTTATGTTCCAGTCATTGTATGGGTGTTATGAAGGTTCAGAACTATAGTAAGCATGTCAGGGAACATGTATATACCAAGATCCCAGTTCAACTACAACATAATCACGATATATCACTTGTTCAAACTCCGACAGAAAGGGTGTTCATGACGTTTCTGGGAATTCCCAGAAATACTAAGTCAGGCTCGGATGGCTACTTTGACCTCTCATACATCCAACATATTGTTTGTTTAAGTGATTTTAAGGCATGGATCTATAGTACTTTTAACACACAACAACCTGGTTACAACCAAATCAACAATACACCTACAACCTGTCAGATCCAAGTGTTAGAAATTGCTGTCAGACGCTGATAACGTACTTCTGGGTTACCCAGAATGTACACGGTCAAGGTCGGTCAACTGACTTTGATCGGCTATATCTTGTAATCTAGAAATCGAATGGCTTAAATTCCACTTCCAGATCAAAGACCTCATGACAAAGTACATATCCAAAACATAAAACAACACAAAACACTAACAGACAAGGATTTACAGCCCCTGACATTATGTTGTCAGACGACCTTTAGAGCTCAAGAACAGTTTTGAAAAATTTCGATTTTTACCAACTTTGATGCTATGGATCCATGATGGATCATCATAGATCATCTTAAAACATCTTTTAACACTTTTATAAACACATAAACACCAACTTTACCTTAGCATACAAGATCTAGGTTGAGTTTAGGATTATACCTCTCTTGCTAAATCTTTGATCCTTACTCTCCAAATCTGTTCTTGGTGTTCTAAGAGATGATCTAGTGACTGAAATACTTAACAAATTCGGAGGCTTAGAGAGAGAATGAGTGGTGGAGAGTTTGAGAGCAAATTATCAATTATTTGTGATTTTCTCTCTCTCCAATCTAATATATAATATGGTAAGATCAAGATCTGATGTTGCTGTCACTTAGAGGCTGGTTTGACTGGAGTTTTGTGTCCCAAAGTCAAGATAGTTGGTCAACCACTAAAGGTCTTGGACAAATTACAAGTTAACTAAATAAAAAAAAATCCAAAAAAGGCATTTTGGTCATTTGTATTTTATTTTAAATGGCATTCTTGTCAATTAGCCAAACCCTTATGGTTTAGGGTTTGGGTTTAGGTTTAGGGTTTGGAACCCTTAGGGTTAAGCAATTTGTTTTTCTAAAATTTTCAATTTAGGTTCTAATAATCGAAATTAATATTTCTAAATTATAATTAGAATTTTCTAATTATATTAAAATTTAATAATCATAACTTAAATATTGCGAATTAGGATTAATAATTCCTAATTAAAATTGCTAATTAAGAAATTAGGGTCGTAATTGGTCATTAGGGTTTACAACCCACGAATTAGGGTTTCTAATAGAAAAAATAAAATTTTCAAATTCGAAGTAGGGTTTGTAAATTAGAAATTAAGATAACTAAAATATAATTAGGGTTTTCTAATCATATTAAAGTTTAATAGACGCCTTAGGCTTGCCAATTAGGATTAGGGCTTTTCGATAAGGATTTCTCCCTATTGACACGCAATTAGGTGACCAAACCCCTTTCCTCGATAGAACTTTCTAGACATCGTCAATAATGTAAATAATAATATGAATAACTTTGTCGTCTCAATTATTGATTTAATAATATAAAATATTGTGACAATAATTGAATCAATAACGTGAGATACTATGTAGCAATTACTGTGGCAAGAATTAAAATAAACTGAGTGACTTCTCACGTAAGCATCAATAATCAATACTGTATGCTACTATGCAACCACGCGTATTACTTTACTTTTATGACCGGGTATTTTAGCAGTTAACGGTAAAACTTTCGCCGTTATTTTTATAAAAAGATATTTATGTCGTTTTTTAACTCCAACAATAATTCTGTTGTGGGGTCCACCAATGATTGTGCCGTCGTACGAATATTCCCTGATAAAATGAATATTTTCCGACCAATTGAATATTTTATAACAACTATAACATTATAACAAATTCACACCTTAATATTCAAAAATGATATTTAGAGAAAAATTCATCTTTATTCATAAAAGTTGGGGTCTTACAACCTCCCCTTCTTATGAAATTTCATCCTTGAAATTGGTGTACGTAACTGGTATGACGAAGAGGTGAGGATACCTTGATTTTATTTCAGATTTTAACTCCTAGGTCATTTTCTCAATATCCTGGTTTCTCCATAAAACTTTAACTTGAGGTATAACCTTGGAGCGTAGAATATGTTCCTTCTTATCAAAGATTTTAACAGGTACCTCTTTATACGTTAAATATTCCGTAATCTCGTCTGGTTCTACTTCAATAATGTGGTTTGGGTCTTCCACATATTTACGTAACATAGATATGTGAAAAACGTTATGAACATGAGACATACTTGGCGGTAAGGCGAGTCTATAGGCCACAGTTCCTACTCGATTGAGGGTTTCAAATGGGCCAACAAATCGAGGATTGAGCTTTCCTTTCTTTCCAAATCTCGTAACTCCTTTCCATGGAGCAACATGTAACAACACATGATCCCCAACATTGAATTCCACGTCCCTTCAATAAAGATCAGCACAACTCTTTTGTCAATCTTGTGAGGTTTTTATACATTGTCGGATCATTTGAATCTTCTCAGTTGTCATGCGTACCAAATCTGGTCCCAACAACGTTGCTTCACCCACCTCGTCCCATCAAACTAGAGAACGACACTTGCATCCATACAACGTCTCGAATGGAGCCATGCCTATACTTGTTTGATAACCGTTGTTGTAGGAGAATTCCACTAATGGCAAGAACTTATCCTAACTTTCTTTGAAGTCAAGGACACAGAGTCTTAATAGATTTTCAAGGGTTTGAATAGTCCTCTCCAACTGCTCATCCGTTTGAGGATGATATGCCGAACTGAATCATAAATCCGCGCCCATAGCTTTCTGCAAGCTAATCCAAAATCGTGAAGTGAATCTTGGGTCTCGATCAGAAACTATGGATACTGGCATACTATGTGACACCCCCAAAATAGGTATACATCACCCATTCTGAGTCGCCAAATATATGGTACAAAAACAAATACAACTTCATTAATACAATTGTCGTGCAAAATACGACAACACATATACTATGAGTTTAAATACAAATATTGTCTAATAGACAATATACAAACTCAAAAGGAGTCCTCATTACAACTATTAATACACTATTTTACAAAATAGTGAGGACTACTAAACCAACTATCCTGAACCATCACTCGATACCCCGGCTAGTTCCTGCTATGTTCTCACCTCCTGAGAAGAAAAATGAAAAAAAAAGGAGAAGGGTGATCTCAACTAGCCCAGTAAAGAATATTATGACTAAGATAATATACAATAAATTATCATTAGTCTTTAACAGGGAAAAATCTGATAGAATATAATAGACAACAAGTTTTAGATCAACAACTGTAGCGAAAACAGCAATCCATTAGAAGAGTTAAGTAGAGAATGAATTCTACTATCTTCTAAGATTTAAAGTCCATCATCAATATTTTATCCCTGTAACATCAATCAATATACATCTTGAATTAAATATTCATCTTTTCACTACAGGCCAAAGATATTCATTTGTATCACCAGTTGGTCATGTTCATCTCAACACCTGTTCATCTTTGCACTACGGACCAAAGATATTCATCAATTAATCATTCATCTTTGCACTACAGGCCAAAGATATTCAGTAATATCATCATTTAGGACTGAAGATGATGAAAAATATCTTAAGGAAAACGAATTTATTGAGATAAAAGATCAAAGATTAGGGATTCATACTTTAGTTTATCCAAGTTCAAAAATACCTTATAATAATCAATTGTGGAGCAAAATTCAAGAATAAAGATCAAAACATGGATACAATCAAAGATAGTAACCACAATACACAACTTGGACAAAGAAAGATTTTTTTTTTTCTGTGAATAGTGCCGTATACGTGAATAGTAACTCTGACATGAAAAAGATAGAAATTCCACAATAAAATCCATATCAATATTTCTGTATAATGATATTGAAAGAATAACATCATTATGAAGAAAATAACATCCCTTACCTTAAAAAATAGTACTTTTAGCTGAAATATCAGGTGTAAGGCTGAAAGAAACTTGCACTGAATAGCAACTCACAAAGTATCTAAATACTCACAAAATACGCTCGATAATATAGAGAGAGAAAGCTTATAATTATGGTGTGATTTTTAATTCTAACTAAGCACCCTATTTATAAGAAAATGCTTAGAACGCCATAGCAGACTAACCTGCTACCTGATGGCTTTACCTATTACTATTCACGCCCACCATTTTTGAAATAAAATTTCAGAACATTTCTCACCAACCAAAAGTAGGGCTCACCCATGTTTTAAAAAAATATTTATTTTCGAAACTTCAATAATTCATAATAAATAACTTTTTTATTAGAAAAATACGAATTTTATGTCCATTCCATAGGAAATTAAATTCTCTACAACTTTGTAGAAGAATTTTTTTTAAATTCTAAACAGAAAATGTCCGAAATCCACTTACGGATGATTGTTAATACCTCCATTCTGACAAAATACTGATAAAACACCTCAACCTTAATTCTTTAATTTATAACCACAATAAATATATCCACCATTTATATCCACATAAAAAAAATTTCCTTATCATATAAATTAATAATTAATTCTTTATAAATAATATTACAGAATCACAATTATGACAACCAGGTCGTTTTCAAGAAAGAGGGGGCTTTTCGATAAGGATTTTTTCTTATTGGCACACAATTAGGTAACCAAACTCCTTTCCTAGACAGAACTTCCTTAGACATTGCCAATAATGATATCTAATAATATTATTCAAATAACATGAATTATTGATCTGATAATGGGAAATACTGTGCAGTGACAATTATTGAAATAATAATAATATAAAATACAACGTAGCAATTATTGAATTAATAAAATAAAATATTGAACAATAATTATTGTAACAATTATTGAGTAGTGCCTTCTTACGTAAGAATCAATAATTCAAAAATACTGTGCAATACCGTGTGTTACTGTGCAACCACACTTATTACTGTATTTTAACCACCGGAAATTCCAACAGTGTTAACGGTAATCATTACGCCGTTATTTATAAAAACTCAAACTTGTCATTTTTTTCATCTGACTGTTTTCCATTATGGGGCTCACAAATGACTGCGCCATCGTACGAATATTCCCCGACAGTAAGAATATTCCACGACCAAACGAATATTCCCCGACAATAATGAATATTTTATAACCACTTGCTTATTTTGCAAAATTTGCACATTTCACCTATAACCAAAGTATTATATCAAATTAACACCTTATTATTCACAATAATAATTAGAGAAAATTTGATTTTATTTATAAAAAGTTGGGGTTTTACATACCATGCAATCTTACAATCTCATTTATGTATACACGAGCAAGACGTTCAAGTGAATAAGTTTCTCGTATATGTAAGAAATGAGCAAACTTGGATAATCTATCAACAATGACCCAAATTACATCTATGCCTTGAGAAACCTTGGAAAGACCAGTAATAAAATCCATGGTAATGTGCTCCCACTTCCATTCTAGAATTTTAAGTGGTTGCAATGAACCTTTTGGCACTTGATGCTCATCCTTGACAAGTTGACAAGTTAAACACCTTGAGATAAACTCGACGATCTCTCTTTTCATATTACTCAACCAAAATATATGTCGATGATCACGATACATTTTGGTACTTCCAAAATGGATTGTAAATGGTGTGTTGTGTGCCTCCATCATGATTTTATACTTTAAATCAGGGTCGTTAGGAACACAAAGTCTGGAGTTGACTCGAAGTGTTCCTTCTTCATCAATCCTTGCTTCCGGAATAACACCTTGTACTTTCTTCCTCATATGCATTAGCTCCAAGTCTGTAGCTTGAGCAGCTTTAATTTTATCGATTAAAGTTGGTTCTTCTCATATATTTACTATCATCACGTGGGTCCCTGGAGTCTTTAACTCTATCTCCATCCTTTGTAAGTCATATAAAATGGGCCTTTACGTTGACAATATCGCACTCGTACCCGCGTATGATCTTCTACTCAACGCGTCAGCTACCACGTTCACTTTACCAGGATGGTATTAAATGGTATGATCATAATCTTTTAACAGCTCGAGCCTACATCGTTGTCGCATGTTGAGTTCCTTTTGGGTGAATAAATATTTGAGACTTTTATGATCCGTATAGATCTCCACCTTCTCCCCATACATGTAATATCTCCAGATCTTTAGCGCGAAAACGACTGCTACCAACTCTAGATAATGAGTAGGATAATTCCTCTCATATTCTTTGAGTTGTCGTGAGGCATAGTCTATGACTTTTCCATGTTGCATGAGAACACATCCTAACCCTCTACCTGAAGGATCAATGTAGATGACAAATCCCTCCGAATCAGATGGTATTGTCAGAACAAGTTCTGAAATGAGTCTCCTCTTGAGTTCTTGAAAACTCTTCTCACATTCCTCGCTCCAACTAAATTTTGTACCTTTTCGAGTCAGTTGAGTAAATGGAGTAGCGATTCGAGAAAATTCTTCCACGAATTTCTGATAACAACCAGCTATGCCTAGAAAACTACGTACTTCAGTTACTGACTTAGGTTGCTCCCAACTTTGAATTGCTTCAATATTTTTTGGGCCAACAGATATTCCATGATTTGATATCACATGCCCAAGGAATACTACTTCCTCAAGCCAGAGCTCGCATTTCTTTAACTTGGCATACAGCTTGTTCTCACGAAGGTTTTGGAGTATCAGCCTCAAGTGTTGCTCATGATCTTCACGGGTTTTGGAGTATATGAGGATGTCATCAATAAAGATGACCACAAAATGATCCAAATATTCCTTGAATACTCGGTTCGTAATATCCATGAAGGCAATAGGAGCATTAATCAATCCAAAAAACATGACTAGGAATTCGTAATGCCCGTATCGAGTTCTTAAAGTAGTCTTTGTAATGTCATCAGGTTTAATCTTTAACTGATGATATCTGGAACGAAGATCGATCATTGAAAAGAATTTAGCGCCTTACAACTAGTCAAACAGGTCATCAATGCGAGGTAACAGGTACCTATTTTTGACGGTGACATGATTCATCTCCCGATAATTAATACAAAGTCGTATACTCCCATCTTTCTTCTTTACGAACAGAATAGGAGCACCCCAAGGAGACGTACTAGGACGAATGAAATCGATATTTAACAGTTCTTCTAGTTGGGTTTTTAACTCCTGATGTTCAATAGGAGGCATTCGATATGGGGCTTTAGAAATGGGTTTTGTACTGGGTTTAAGGTCAATACAAAACTTGATTTCATGCTCTGAGGGTAGACCAAGAAGTTCTTTAGGGAATACGTCAGGAAATTTATTAACAATAGAAATATCATTCAAATCTGACGTATTTTTGTTTAAATATGTGACATGGGCTAAGAAAGCTTGACATCCATTTTTTAATAAACGAATAACTTTATGGCTTGATATGACAGTGATTGACTTTAGTGGTTTGGTTGCTTGAATTCGCATAATAGGCTAGTTAGGAATATGAAAGCTAACAACCTTACAAAAATAATCAATTTTAGCATGATGAGTAGTTAACCAATCAATCCCTAAAATCACATCAAATGAAAGTATTTTCAAAGAGATAAGATCGATAGGTAATGTGAGGGTGCCGATTTGAATCAAACAAGATTTATAAACAGTGGATATAATGAAGGTTTCTCCCAACGGAGTTTCAACAGATAAGTCAAAGTCTAATTTCTCCGGAGTTAAATTTAAACGTTGAGCGCAAGTAGGAGAAATAAAAGAATGGGTAGAACCAGTATAAAATAAGGTATAGACTTCGCAAGAGTTTATGATTAGCTTACCCGTGATAACTTCGTTCGGGTTCCTCGCTTTTTGGTAGGTCACAAAAAATGCTCTCCCTTGAACTACTGACTTTGACTTGTCTGGGATGACCTTTGGTGTCTCCATCCCAGCTGGACTTGACTTCATTGTATGACAAAATCGGGCTAGGTAACCTTCTCTTTGGCAATTATAACATTCTTTGGATTGCTGCGTACAGTTTGGACTGATGTGTCCCTCCCCTCCGTATTTGTAACATACGATCGGTGGTCGTTCTTCTTCCTTAACAATAGGTGATGGTGTTGACGTCTTTCCATCATTATTGAATATCCTCTTCTTGAAATTTCCACTTATATTATCTTTGCCATGATTACCACCGAAGTGGTTACCATTTCTGGCATGTTGATTTCCTCTACGTTTGTTGTCACCGCTTCGATGACTACTACCACTGGTATTATCGTTTTGCCAGCTGCTCTCTCTTGGTTGGGTTGACTCATTATCGCGCTCTAATAACTAAGCCATATTCACAACATTTGAATACAAGCAAAGTTTGTGAGAAATGAGGTATCGACGTATTTCAGATTTCAAACGTCTTAGAAACATCCGCGTCATATGCTCCTCATTATCAACCAAATGGGATGCAAACCGGGACAACTCGGTAAACTTAGCCTCGTACTGCGATACAGTCATATTGTTTTGCTCTAGCTTGATGAACTCCACCTCCTTCATGTGACGAATACTTTCGGGAAAGTACTTGTCGTTGAACAATTCTTGAAACTTCTCCCAAGACATCTTTAGTGCGGTAGGTTGAGTACGCTTTATAAATTTCCACCAGTAATATGCCTCTCCTCCCAACATGAAGGTGGAAAAGGGAACCTTTTGCTCCTTGGCGCATCCCAAGACATCAAATATCTTGGTGATCAACTTTATCCACGTCTCTGCCTTAAGTGGTTATGGCTTTTCCAAAAACTCCGGTGGTCCCAACTCTTTGAACTGCTTAGCGGTGACCATCCATGAGCTGCCAGTGTTTCCACCAACATTTTTAGCAGGAGTCGCTCTCGCCTGATGTTTCATGAATTGCATAAAGCCTCTGAACAACCCATCGTTCATCATTTGGTTGGTGTTATTGTTTACCTGGGGATTATTTCCTTTGTGATGCACATTATCCTTGGTATTGATCGTTGGTGACTCAACGGTCTCATGTGCTCCATTGCTTATCTCAACATTCTCGGAAGTCATTTTCAAACACTGTCACAAAATAAGGGTTAAATGACATGCCACATATTATCCCTATATTCTGGCCGACCAATTAAATAACAAATAAGTTTAGGTAGGTCATACTAGTGAAGGATTTATCCGTCTTTTCCCTCCTAGTTCTAGCCTTAAATCTCAGCCAGGGATCATATCCCTAAGCTCTGATACCAACTGTGACGCCCCAAAATAGATATACATCACCCATTCTGAGTTGCTAAATACATGGTACAAAATACAAATACAAACTTAATTATACAACTGTCATGTAACATAAGCTGAGAGTTTTAACATGAATATTGTCTTCTAGATAATATCCAAACTCAAATGGAGTCCTCATTATAATTATTATCATACTATTTTATAAAATAGTGAGGACTACTACAGCCACCATCTCGGACCGTCACTCCATTCCCTGACTAGTTTCGGCTATGTTCTCATTTTCTGAATAGAACAATGAAAGCAAAAGGGTGAGCTCAACTAGCCCAGTAAGAAATAGTATGACTAAGATAATGCAGAATAAATTATCGTTAACAGTGTTAAATTGATAGAATACAATAAATAACAAGTTTAACTGCAGCGGAACACACAATCCATTAGAAGAGTCAAGTAGAGCATGATATCTACTACCTTCTATGATTTAAAAATTGTATCATCAATTTTATCACTGAGACTCAACTCAATAAATAATCTAAATCACTGAATTATCCATGCGCTACGGGCAATGATATTCATTAGTATCACGTCCACGAATTATCCATGCACTACGGGCCAAGGATATTCATGTTATCACCAATGGTCATGATCATGCCAACAACTATCCATCAATGCACTACGAGCCAATGAGGACTTTTACCATATCATTTGTAACATTATAGGTCATGATTATACCGAATAATCCCTGGTCATAATCATACCAATCAACAGTCCATCTATGCACTACAGGCCAAAGATGACTTTTATCACAATATAAGCATGAAGATGATGACAATGCTATAAGCATCAATTAACAAAATCAAGGATAAATATTAAAGATTTTTAATTTATCTAGAGTTTAAAAATGTCCAAATTGTCAACATGATAACTGCTTTGTGGAGTAAAATTCAAGAATAATATTCCGAAAATAATTTGGACAGAAAAAAAATTAATTTTTGTCATGAATAGCACCCCGGATGAATAGTATCCGAGTGAATACCATGCCATGAATAGTATTTTGTGAATAGTACCCCGACATGAAAAGATCAAAATTTAACAAGAATGTTCAGAAAAATATCCCTGTGAAACAATACTAGATGAAGCGCAAATTTTAAGGATATTCTACTAATTTCAAGGAGTATAGAAGCAATACTTAATAAAATTAGTGTAGAATTCAAAATTTGAAATGAAATAATATTACTTACATACTACAGAGTATGGAAGAAAATATTATTTATTAAAGTGTGCAGTCCGTGATTTTTCCTAAATAGGTAAGGGATATTATTTTTGTTTAGTATTCATATGAAATAATATTTTCTTCCATACTCTGTAGTATGTAAGTAATATTAATTCGTTTCGTATCCCTAATTTTACACTCATGTTGTTGATGTATTGCTTCTATACTCCGTGAAATTAATAGAATATCCTTGATATTTGTGCTTCATCCAATATCTTTTCATGAAAATATTATTCCAAGCATTCTTGATAATTATTGATCTTTTCATGTCGAAATACTATTCACGAGTACTATTCACGGGTACTATTCACAAAGTACTATTCACGGAGTACTATTCATAAAGTACTATTCACGAGATACTATTTACGAAGTACTATTCACGGGGTACTATTTACAGAGTACTATTCCCAAAGTACTATTATCGAAGTACTATTCACTGGGTACTATTCACTCAGGTACTATTCACTCGGGATACTATTCATGACAAAAATTGATTTCTTTTCGGTCCAAATCATTTTTGATACAATATTATTCTTGAATTTTACTCCACAAAGCAGTATCATGTTGACAATTTGGATGTTTTTAAACTCTGGATAAATTTAAAGTCTTTAATATTTATCCTTGATTTCGTTTGATTAATGCTTATATCATTGTCATCATCCTCATGCTTATATTGTGATGAAAGTCATCTTTGGCTTATGTGCATAGATGGACTGTTGATTGGTATGATTATGACCAGGGATCATTCGTTATAATCATGACCTGTAATGTTTCAAATGATGTGGTAAAAGTCCTCATTGGCCCGTAGTGCATTGATCGACAATTGTTGGTATGATTATGACCAAGGATTATTCCGTATAATCATGACCATTGATGATTACATGAATATCCTTGGCCCGTAGTGCAGGGATGATTCGATGATGTGGTTTATTTATTAAGTTGAGCCTCAGCGATAAAGTGGATGAAAAACTTTTTAAATCATAGAAGATAGTAGATATCATGCTCTAGTTGACTCTTCTAATGGATTGCTTGTTCCACTATAGTTAAACTTGATGTCTATTGTATTTTATCAGTTTAACAGTACTGTTGAAGGCTAATGATAATTTATTATGCATTATCTTAGTCATAATATTTCTTACTGGGCTAGTTGAGCTCACCCTTTTGCTTTCATTGTTCTCTTCAGGAAATGAGAACGTAGCTGGGACGAGTCGGGGAATGGAGTGATGGTATAGGATAAGTGGCTATAGTAGTCCTCATTATTCTATGAAATAGTGTGATAATAAATGTAATGAGGACTTCATTTGAGTTTGAATATTGTCTATGAGACAATATTCGTGTAAAAACTCTCAGCTACGCTGTTGTCGTATTGTATAAAAGAAGTTTGTATTTGATTTATGTACCATGTATTTGGCGACTCAGAATGGGTGATGTATACCTATTTTGGGGGCGTCACATCTACCGAGTGATACTGAGAAGAATCCTAGGGGTGGCCAAGAGTACTGGTAAGCTGTTACACTTCAGAGTGGAAAATAGTTAGTTGAGCAAAGTGCATAAAATCCGACTATGGAAAATGATGTTGAGGAAAAGGTAAAAGAAACAGTTGAGGGGAAAAGGGTAAGAGAGGAACCAGCGGGTAAGGAACAGACAATGGTTGCACAAGTAGTTTTTCCACCCCCGCCTTTTCAACAATGAATCTAGAAACAGAAAGCAGAAAAGCAGTTTACCAAATTTTTGGAGGTGTTCAAGAAATTACAGATCAACATTCCGTTTGCGAAAGCTTTAGAGTAGATGCCTATCTACGCCAAATTTATAAAGGATATCTTATACAGAAAAAAGAAGTTAGAGGATTTTGAGACAATGGCTCTAACTGAAGAGTGTAGCGCTATCTTACAAATGAAACTTCCTCCAAAATTGAAGGATTCAGATAGTTTTACCATTCCATGAACGATTGGCAGCTTGTCGTTCAACAGATGTCTACGTGATCTTGGTGTGAGCAATAATTTTATGCCATTGTCTATCTATACTCAGTTGGGATTTCCATCAGTAAGACCAACAAATATTTCTCTACAACTAGCAGACAGATCAGTGGCATATCCGAGGGGAATTGTTGAGGATATCCTGGTAAAAGTTGATAAATTCATATTCCTAGCTGATTTCATCATTTTGGATTATGACGAGGACAAGGATATTTCAATCATACTTGGGAGAACATTTTTGGCAACTGGTAAAACACTCATTGACGTTCAAAAAGGAGAATTGACTATGAGGGTTCAAGACCAAGAGGTGACATTTAATGTATTCAAAGCCATTAAATTCCCTAAGAATGATGAGGAATGCTACCACATGGATGTGATTGAGAAATCAGTGGATGAGGAGTTTGTGAGGATAATGACCATTGATCTTTTGGAAATAACTTTTGGAAACAACACTGTTAGGGGATATGAGAGGGATGATCTAGAATTGATAGAGTATCCGCATACGTTGGAGGCATTGCCTTGACTGAGTAGATTCAAAATACTGTTTGAGCCATTGGAATTTACAGAAAAATCATCGGTTTGGATGAAACCATCACTAGAGGAACCACCCACACTTGAACTCAAGCCTTTACCTAAACACCTCAGGTGTTTATTTTTTGGTAATTCATCTTCTTTACCTGTAATTATTGCATCTGTACTTAACGAATTGCAGGAAAGTAAGCTGTCGAGGGTTCTCTAGGAATATAAAACCGCTATCGGATGGACCATTGCTGATATCAAAGGGATAAGCCCTTCTTTTTGTCGCACAAGATAGTATTACAAGATGATGTTAAGCCTACAGTGGAATAGTAGCGGAGGCTCAATCCAATCATGAAAGAGGTAGTAAAGAAAGAAATTCTAAAATGGCTTGACAATGGAATAATTTATCCTATCTCTAATAGCTCATGGGTGAGCCCAGTACAGTGTGTCCCAAAGAAGGGTGGTATGATAGTGGTGACTAATGACAACAATGAGCTGATACCGACAAGGACAGTGACCTATTGGAGGGTTTACATGAATTACAGAAAACTCAACAAGGCAACCCGAAAGGATCACTTCCCTTTGCATTTCATTGATTAGATGTTAGATAAATTAGCAGGACATGAATACTATTATTTGCTAAATGGCTATTCAGGTTATAATCAAATTGTAATTGCACCGGAGGACCAAGAAAAGATAACGTTCACATGCCCATATGGTACCTTTGCCTTTAAGAGGATATCATTTGGAACATACATTTTAAAGATGAAGTAACGTTAAAGTAAAACCATCGTGGAGGATGATTATAAGAGTTGACGCATTTCTGAATGTCGTAACACCAAGAGAAGATAAAGAAAGTTTGGTCACATAAAATAATTTAACGTGAACCATGTAAAACAAAATGAAGGTCAATGAATGAAGCTAAGAGAATAATATACCAAAGAGTATAAAGTTGAATACGTTGCTTTGGGTTATAAAACCCGAGCATCGTAAAGTATGAAATAAGTACTTTAAACCAATGTGTAAGTTAAATATATGACTAATTGATATGTGTTATCCTTATGTGATATATAGGGATTTCAAAGAGTAGTATAACGTAAACTGTAAGTAACACTTAAGGCAAGTTTCCTAACTTCATTCATGTTGTGAAATGAATGCTAGTTTCTTTAAACTTACTCAAATATTGTACTTGAGAAAGTTTTATCTATGTGCAAATGGGTTATATTTGTACAAGATGTTATTATGCATGAGGCCATGTGCTAATTTTCTGCACTTACGTACTTTTGAAAGATGAAATGTTCTGTGATTGAATTGTTCAAGTTGAAAGAGTTCTGTTTATTCATGAACTACGTTAATATGCTAATTATTTCATTTAGACAGAATGTGATGATGTTAAATGAGTTAATGCATAGGTACAATCGTTCTTTTTAATTGTTAGCTTGTAGTAACTGAGTTAAACGATTTCTTTGTATAGGCAAAGTTTTAAAATGAGCTAGTAACTGATCTAACTTACTGTAAAGCCAGTGTAAATAAGATGAGATACTAATTTATTAGTTTTAGGTAGGACGCCACTCAGCTTACTATATTGATAACTGTTGAGAACTTGATGTGTACTACGTAATGTGTTTTGTAAATGTATGTCAAAACGGTGATTCTTTTCACATATATTCTCACGTAGGATGTGTTAAAAATCAGAGATAGAAGTGGAATTTGAATACGCGAACAAGATAAATGAGTCCAGAACGTCAAAATTAGTAAGAATAGATTCTAAACACGAAATGTGTCAGGGTTGACTCTTTGGTCGAAGTCAACAGTTGGATTTTTTGGAGAAAAGTTAAACTTGAAATTTGGAGATGAATTTGAAGAAACGGAGGTGCCCATGACGCTGGGAGCACCGAATTTAGTAGGAATCGACTATAAACTCAAAAATTTGAGTTTTCGAGTTCGAAAGTTAAAAACAGAATTAAATACGCAAAACGAGGAAATAAAAGTGGGGCACACAAGATAAAATTTGCTGAGATTTTTATCCATTTGATGTCCACCTAATCCACTCACTCCCATTAATGCTCACCAACTCCCTCTCTCTCTCCTAAATTATTTAGTTAAAGGAAAGAAAGAGAATGAAATTAAAGCAACTCTCTCTCTCTCTCTCTCATTTCTTCACTCCATGCCCGAACCAATAGAGAGGAAGAGAGAGAAAGCGTCTGCCATAGAAGAGAAGAAAAGAGAGAAAGAATGGAGGAGGAGAAGAAAAAGAAATCAAGAGGAGAAGATATCAAAAAGGTATAAACCTTAAACTTTGTTTAATTTATTTTGGTGGATCATGATGAAATAAAGATATAATGTTTCTGAAACTCCAACACTTTAGATCTATATGTTTTAAGGTGTTTTATGTTTAGATCTACCCATATTGGGTGTTGATTTGTTTGAAAATCAAAAGAATAATTTTTCTAGTTTAGAAAACCATAACTTTTATGTACTTTGGATGTCCACCGTTTTAGAACTACACCTTCTTTTTATGATCCGTCAAAGAGGGGTGCTAGATATATAAGTTATCTAGTAAACCCAAGTGATAGCACTCAAAAATGTTGAGTTTACAAGCCATAGTGACTGTTTTAGCCAAAACAATCCCGTTTTTAGAAAAAGAAATAAAGACTATTTTGGGGCAGTTTATGCTAGGGGTATTTTCGTCATTTTTTTGACCTTCAAAAATTCTAAAAAAATTTGGATTGATAATGTGATGACTTAACTACATTATGTCGGAAGATAGTGATTTTTGGGTGTACAGAGTGAGAGATATGGATTTTATGGAAAATGACTATTTTAAAAGTAAACCCAAATAACTCCTTGTGGTTAACTCCAAAATTTGTGAAATATTTACTGGGAGTACATATACATAAAAGGAGCATACCCTAAAAGTTTCAGAGTTTTTGGAAAAAATCTCAGTTTATGATATATGTAGCAGGATCCGACTGTTTTGGCTATTTATAAAATAGTAAATGGATTTTAAAAATTCCAGAAAAAATATATATTCAATATGGAACTATACTATGTCAAATACCAGAAAATAAATAATTTTGAAACTGATTTATTATTTTTCATGGAAATAATTTAGTTATGAATAAATGAATTACATTATTTATGTGATATTAAAAATTTTGAAAATAGGATGTTATGGCTTGAAAACCCTGTAGACACTCGAAATTTTCTATACACCTGTCACAAACATTGTAGGAGCACATATTCATCTTTCAAGAGAGAACCCTAGAAGACAGTTCACATCCATTCCGGATACTACCGAAAGTTTGGCATCAACCTCGAAACATACACCGAGAGTAACAATTTCAACGTCGGAGATAACCCCGAGGCCTGCAGTTACAATACCGGAACACACACCGGAGAAGACCGATTAATCTCGGAGATAACCCTGAGGTATCCAGTCTCAGTCCCAACCATGGGAGTAGCTACCAACCTTGGCGATAACCCCAAGGAATGCAGTTCCGGCGATAATTCCAGAAATGCTTGTTTCAAATGCAATCAGCTTCAATCTCGGCGCTCACAACGAGATACTCAGTACAAGACCCGAAGATAACACCGGGAGGACATGCACACCTCAGAGATGACACTGAGGACCTTCAACCATTGCAACAGTCCAATCTCAGCGAAGCCCTAAGCAACGTCTGCTTTATCAGCCCAAATAGGAGATAACCCCGGTGAGGGGAAAAGTCATCATCTCGCCAACTTGACGCCACATCACGTCGTCTTAATATTTCAGACATACATTTCTACACATCCATGTCCCACAAGAGCCAAGGATAACCAATCCCGAGTGACTATTATGCAGGATAACCGATAAAATTTGAAGCTGAAGACCGGAGGGCATTGTCCCATCTTCATGACTTCGTACAACCTCTAATCCCATGTCATTGCGTAACTCTCGACAACGGCGGTCCGAAATAGGTCCTATATACCTTAGTCGAATGCTCGAATTACAATTCTAAAAGTTCGAGCGGACATTACAGTGCCCGAATGCACGTACTACGGGACGACACGACCCGCAAAACCTGGGACAACCCGGGTAGCCTCTGGTACACCTGCGGCCGAGCCGCAGGTACCTGCGGCTCCACCCTCTATAAATAGAGGGCTTGGGGTGGCCATTTTGTAAGAGAAAACGGCGAGAAAGCCCTGCCCAATTTGCTTTGTACTCACTCCATACTGAGTACTTTCTCATTTTAAACACTTGTGAGCTCACATATAGCTACTTTTGTACCTATAAAAGCCAGTGTTTATCTACTTTAAAGATATAGAAGTCTTCTTTGGCAGCCCACTGTAAGCCTTCTCATACACTTTAAAGCCTTTCTCTTCATCTTTGCACACACCCTTTTTCTCACACTTCTCCGTCCAAATAAATTTCACAGCTTTTCGAGTCAAATTCGTTAACGGATTTGCGATCTTGGAAAAGTCTTGAATGAACCTTCTGTAATAACCTGCCAATCCAAGAAAACTTCTTACTTTCGACGGCGTCTTCAGCTGATCCCAGTTGATCACGGCTTTGACTTTGGATGGATCTACCGAAATTCCGTCTTTATCGATCACGTGACCAAGAAATTGCACCCGCTCGTTCCAAAATTCGCATTTCGAAAACTTGGCATACAACTTCTCCCTTCTCAACACTTCCAACGTTAATCTCAAATGCTCTTCATGTTCTTCCTTGGTTTTTGAATATACCAAAATATCATCTATAAATACTACTACGAACTTGTCCAAAAATTGAACACACCATTCATTAGTCCCATAAATGCTGCAGGAGCATTTGTTAGACCAAACGACATTACTAAAAATTCGTAGTGACCATATCGTGTTCTAAACGCTGTCTTCGGTACATCCTCTGGTCTCACCTTAAGTTGATGATAACCACTCCTCAAGTCTATCTTTGAAAAGTATCTTGCTCCCTTCAATTGATCAAACAGATCATCGATCCTCGGTAATGGATATCTATTCTTAATCGTAACCTTATTCAGTTCTCTATAATCGATGCAAAGCCACATTGTCCCATCCTTCTTCTTTACAAATAAAATCGGCGCTCCCTAAGGTGATACGCTTGGTTGTATATACTTTTTGTCTAGTAATTCTTGTAGTTGGACCATCAATTCTTTCATCTCTATCGGTGCCATTCGGTACGGTGCCTTCGATATTGGAGTCGTTCCTGGAGCCAAATCGATCACGAATTCAACTGCTCTATCTAGAGGAAGTCCTGGTAAATCATCTGGAAATACGTCTACGAAATCTCTCACTAGTGGTATCTCATCTATTTTTGGATTCTCTTTACGACTATCGACTATGTAAGCTAGATATCCTACACAGCCTTGTCTTAACAACCTCCTGGCCTACATCATCGTCAGACAACTCGCTTGTCTAGGCGACTTGCCACCATAAAATATAACCTTTGATGGAGTCATAAGGTTAATACACTTCTTTTGGCAGTCAATTACAGCTCCATAATTGGATAACCAGTCCATTCCCAAGATAACGTCAAATTCTCCAAGTCGAATAGGGATAAGATCTACGTTCATGATATTACCCTTAATATCCACGCTACAGTTCTTATGCACATACTTAATAGGGATTATTTCTCTATTCACAATTTCTATGTTCATGGGGTATTCTAACTCGTCCTTAGGCAATTCTAAATTCTTAGCAAAGTCATATGATATAAATGAACAAGTAGCACCCGAATCAAATAATATATAAGCATTAACTCTATTGATCGGAATGATACCTGACACCACATCGCGAGACTGCACTACGTCCTGCACTATTATGTTGAATGTCCTGTCAGTTGGTCGATTGGTTACGGTTGGTGCTGCGATAGTAAGAGTGCTTCCATCGGTATTTCCCCTATTTCCTCCTGAACTCGTTCCTCCAGATCCCTTCTTAGGACAGTCCCTTGCTAGATGATCCTTTGAGCCAGAAGTGAAACATGCACCCTTCTTTGGGTTTGGACAGTTTGGTGCTATGTGGCCTTCCTGACCACAATTGTAGCATACACACTTCCCTTTCATGAAAACTTCCAAATGTGCTTTTCCGCAGGTTTAGCACGCTTCGATCTTCTTCTTCTGCCCTCCTTGCTAACTTCCAGCTGACGAGTTATCAGACCACTTCCTCTTCTGATTATGGCTACCCCCAGTGCTACTCCCACCAACCTTGTTATTTCCTTCACTTTTATTCTTTTTCTTCTTTTGATCCTGATTATACTTCGTTACTGCATCGCTTCCACCCTCAGCGAGTATGGCTTTCTCTAGTACCCCGGCGAATGTCTTCAATTAAAACATCGACACCTTACTATACAACTACGGCTTCAGTCCTTGTTCGAATCTTCTTACTTTTCTCTCATCCGTGTGCACTTAATACGTGGCGAACCTTGCCAATTCGTTAAATCTAGCCGCATAATCTGATACAGACATATTCCCTAGCATCAATTCCAGAAACTGAACCTCCAATTGGTTCTGCGAGGTAGTCGGGAAATACATCTCAAAAAACATCTCCTTGAACCTCTCCCAGGTAATCATACCTTCTTCTCCACGAATTTTGTTTGCTTGCCACCAAAAACTGGCTTCAGATTTTAGCATAAACGTTGCAAACGCGGTCTTCTGGTCCACTCTGACTCTTGCGACCTCAAAAACCTTCTCCATCTCCATAACCCAAGTCTGAGCTTCGATCAGGTTCATGGAACCTTTAAACTCTGGCGGTTCCACCGCCTTGAAATCTTTGAACGAAGTATTCAGTGGAGCTTGAGGTTGATTATTCATTGCTCCAGCTAGAAGGTTCACTAATTATTTGACGGGATTAGCATTGGTGCTATTGTTGTTATTCGTTGACTCTTCCTGAGCTGGTTGACGGTTTTGTCTTCTTCTCGGCGGCATATTTCTGTTAAGAATATATGCTTATTAGGTCTTTATTAAATTCTCTAAATAGTTAAGGCTTAACTCAATAATTTAACGTAATCACTTAACACATTATCTCAAACAACTTGATATACTTATTCAAATCAAAAGTTTTAACATCAAACGATAGCATCACTGCTATTTACATCAACTATCCCGAGATAAAGAATCTACAGGATTTAAAACATCAAAATATTCCTTTGTTTATAATCACATCGGAATTTACATCATTAACTAACAAATAGTTTCACATAATTAACTAATACTATCACTGTCTGTTAAGGCTCTGAATAGCCTTGCTACGCTCCTCTTCTATGATGCGAGACATCGTCCTACGATCCAGTATGTACGATGGTAGACCTTCAAACTGGATTGGGTACCTCAAAACTCGATCCTGGGCTTCATCCATTGCGTTATTAAGTGTAGAGTATGTCTCTCCAAGCTTAGCCTTCTTCACACGGCGATCGTCTTCTGCAAGATCAGCACGACGTGACTCTCGTACACAGCCCTCCTCTGCTATGGCAAGCCTCTCTGAGCTTTCCTTCAGTTCCTTCTTTAACTTCTCTATTTCTTCAAACTTCTCCTCATTTTGACCCTTCTCGTGGACCAAATCCCATTCTACATTTCCCAAACATGTGTGAAGAGTCACAATCTCCCTATCCCTTTGCTTAATAGTAATCTGCTGACTAACCGTCCGCTCAGTTAAATTCTGAACAGTATCCTGCAACTCTATGTTACGATCATATAACGTGTCGTACATCTCAGCATCAATGGAGTTCGATGGGAACTCCTCTTCTTCCTCTTCCTCCTCAGGATCCTCCTCTGGATCAGTCTTAGGCTCATGCTCCTGACCAACAACAGTGATCAATGGAGATGGCTCCCTCTGAATCAACTTCTCCCTGACAACATGAATGTCTTGGGGCTCCTCCTCTATAGGCACTCGGGGTTCCTCCTCCCCGGCTCAACTAGCTCCTCTAACATCTGACATCCTGACAAGATAGTTTTAAGTTTTAGTTACTAAGTCATACTAGTGAGCACATAATTTAACACATAAACATATAAAGTCTTTTATTATCTTCAATGAATTAAGAAATTCATTTCTTAGAACTCGATAAGAGTTTACCACCACTATGTTCTCGATCTCCTATAAGGCTACTACCTAAGGTTGTTCCCCCACCTAAGGTTCATAACCTACAGCTTTGATACCAACCTGTGACACCCCTAAATTCGGTACTTCTATTTCCACAGGATTTGGTGTTCACGATGCAACATCATCCATCTATCTACCCATAAATAAATGCAAACCATGCAATAAATAGAAATAATAATAAATCTCCCCTTATGGGGTTACATCAACTACATAATAAATAAATCCCAGGTCACTCTAACCAGAAACATCTATGCGGAATCATAAACAAATAAGTCTTAAACAAAATACATCATCATATAAAACAACAAGTCTTCATCACTTGTTAACCTTGCCCTTGCCTTTACTAGTGGAAGGATCGTCTGCTCTTTCGTTCTTAACTGCAATGTTATTATTACGCAAGAGTGAGCACGATTGCCCACAAGTATAATAATGAAAACAACAATATAATAACATGCGAGGAAAAATAATAACTTCAAATATAAAAGCTCAACTTTTGAATCAAGAATGAATAACAAGAATCAAAAGAATTTCTGAGGGTCATAAGACCTTGAACTATATCCTAGGTTGTCAAGGGTTATACTTGAAACCTTTAACAGTCATAAGACTATGGACCTTTCTTCTCGTACTTAGGGGGATCAGCTAATGCTAAAGCATAAATAATCTCCTATACAGGGTTGTTCATCTCAGTTTGACATTCGAGTCCGCACCAAAGGAAGTTTGGTTTGGATAATTCATCATGGGTTCTGAAATTTAGAACGCTCATCAACTAGGGACTAGTCGAATCAATAAGGGTTCGCTAGTCTAGCAAGGTTTAACAATATTTGATAACTTAATTGAATAGAATCTCAAAAGGTATACAATAGAATAAGTATTGTATAACAACATCATGCTTGAAAGATTTATAAACTTTAATATACAAAACAGACTTGATCGATAATAATGAGAACTTGCTCAATGTAGAATGGTGAATTAATCAACTTATATAACGATAACAAGTAGGGTTAGGAAAACTTGCCTCCTGCGTAGATTACACTTAATTAACTCGTTCTTTGCATTAAATCCTACATACCAATTATGTTCACAATACCAGTCAATAATAACGTACTAAACATCATAAGTTCATTCTCTGTCTAATCTCGAATTCATGACTATATTTAGTCAAATTATCATACTTGTTTTCACATAATATAATACTACGCGAACAACAAGTTAATTACATAATCAACGATTCAAATAACATGTAATTGTCTTCTTGACTTGGTGAAAACTCATTTTAATATCAAATTATATGTCTAACAAGTTTTTATATTCACTAGACTAGGTTACTAACTCATTTCTATACTTGAACATTAAAAAAAAAATCTGGATATTCTGCTAAGTGGCGCTGCGGCGCCACTTTTGTACTGGGTCTTGGCGCTACGGCGCTGTGGCACTGTGACTTGGCACATGGCGCTGTGGCGCTACGGCGCGGGGCATCAGTGCTGGGGGTTGGCGCTGCGGCGCAGGACATCAGTTCTGGAGTTGGCGCCGCGGCGTGACACTCTAGAATTTGATTTCCAGTTCGCGAAGAACACAGAGTTCAGCGAATTAGACACTATATAAACACTAATTTCACCAAATTGCACATACCCACATGTTATAATTCATATATAATCATTACCCAACAATTATAGAATGATTATAACCCATTAAAACATATAATTACAGAATTAAAGTATGTAAATTTCACTATTCTTTGTGTTCTTGAAGGTTTTGAACAAAAACTATGAAAATTAATACTATGGATTCGTTATAAGGCCAAATCCAACCATTTAAACTTTGGTCTCTTCGTATCAACATGCATAATAAAATACGAGTATAAAATTTAGGGATAATATATGATCAACACATGAAATATCACGTATAAGGCCATATGGCCAAAACCCAAACTCTATAAATTTTGAAATAACAAGTCATCATCATACGTTGAAATCTTATGAAATTAATGATATGGAAACACACAATATATATATAAAATATGCCATACAACTTAAATTATTACATCTATTCTTATAACAACTGAATTCTCCAAAAATAGAGACTCACAGAAGACTTAAGCCATATTCATGAAACTTAAAAGACGTAAAATATTTAAATTGGGTTGAAGAGATTACCCAAGCGTAGATTAATTTACTAAGAAGTGAATTCCTACTCCACAAAACTCTGAATTCTCAGCCCTCTCTTTGTATCCGTCTTTGAAACTCTCTCTGACACTTTCTAGACTTAGGAAATTAATGAAGAAAAAGGAAGGGAAGGCGTAAATAAAGAAGACGTCTGATGCGTTGTGGTCAGTTACCCAGTCATGGACTGGGTAACTGCCCTCAACTCCCTCAAAGGCCATGTTTGGCTAGCAATCTAGATTCAAAACTCTTTATTTTAATAAAATATTTTTATCATATAGTTTAATTAATGTCACACTCCATCACAAAATAAAACCAATATCTTATTTAATAAAATATAATAATTTCTCAATAGTACACATAGTCACATAATTCAAATTCTCATTGATTAATAATATTAAATTATTAAATCTCTAATTAATAATTAAATAATTAAAATAACATTAGGCTTATTAAATATTTCTTTTAATACAATAAGCTCACATAAATACATACATCGAATAATAAAATTCTCCACATTAAATTAATAAATGTAACCCATATAATTAAATTAATCTATCACAACTTCATCAATTAATTAATTAATCTAATAATTAATTCATCGAAAATATTTATTCAATCCAATAAATATTAAAATTAATTTACAAAATCTCGGTTGTCATAATCTGGCGATCCTTTGTTGGTATAACTGACCATGGAAGATAGCAGCGGTTCGTCTTTCGTCTATTAGAGACAATTGGTGATACCTATCTTGTAACCATTGGTCTTCATCTAGCTGAGCGTTCATCAACACTATAGGGGATTCCATTTCCACCTCTATGGCGAGGACTGCTTCCATCCCATAGGTTAATGAGTAGGGGGTTGCCCCAGTAGAAGTGTGCATTGAGGTTCTGTAGGCTAATAGTGTGAAGCCCCCAAAATAGGTCCATTCCACCCAACCCATTCTGAGTTACCAAATACATGGTGCAGAAAATAACTACAACTTCATTATTACAATTGTCGTGTAAAATACAACAACACATATACTGTGAGTTTAAATAAAAATATTGTCTTCTAGACAGTATTCAAACTCAAATAAGTCCTCATTATAATTATTGATACACTATTTTATAAAATAGTGAGGCTTACTAAGACAACTGTTTTGAATCATCACTCTACACCCCGACTAGTTCCCGCTATATTCTCTCCTCCTGAGAAGAAAAATAGAACAAAAAGAAAAAGGGTGAGCTCAACTAGCCCAGTAAAGAATATTATGACTAAGATAATGAAGAACAAATTATCATTAGTCCTCAACAGGGAAAAATTTGATAGAATACAATAGACAACAAGTTTTAAATTAACAACTACAGCGGGAACAACAATTCATTAGAAGAGTTAAGTAGAGAATGAAATCTACTACCATATATGAATTTAAAAGTTCATCATCAATATTTTATCCATGTAACATCAATCATCAAATATTCATCTTTGCACTACGGGCCAAAGATATTCATTTGTATCACCAGTTGGTCATGTTCATCTCAACACCTGTCTGTCTTTATTTTAAAGAAAACGAATCCAATGGGACAAAAGAACAAATAGTAAGAATTCGTACTTCGGTTTATACATGTTTAAAAATACTCCATAATAAACTATTGTAGAGTAGAATTCAAAAATGAAGATCAAAACATAGATCCAATCAAAGATAGGAACTATAACAGACAATCTTGAACACAGAAAAGAAAATTTAATTTTTCTGTGAATAGTGTCATATTCGTGAATAGTATTGTATACGTAAATAGTGTCGTATACGTGAATAGTAATCCCGACACTAAAATATAGAAATTTCACAAGAAAGATAATCATACTTCGTGAATAGTACTCATGAATAGTAACTCATGAATAGTAACCCCGACATTAAAAGATAAGAATTTCACAAGAAAAATTTTACCAATATTCCGACATAATGATATTGAAAGAATAATATCATTTATAAAAGAAAATAACATCCCTTACCTCAAAAGAATAATACTTCTGGCTGGAATATCAGATATAACGTTGAAAGAAACTTGCACCGTATAGCAACACTCAAAGTATCAAAATACTCACAAAAATACTTTCGATATTATAGAGAGAAAAAACTTCAGTTTCTGGTGTGATTTTCAATTCTAACCTAAGCACCCTATTTATAGAAAAATACTTAGAACACCAAAGCAGAAAATTTAATAAAATAATAATATTTAGAAAAAAAATTCACGCCCACCTCTTGAAATTTGAATTATGCATGTTTACTACTCATGTGGGACCCACCAAAATGAAAAACATGTTTTTATCATTTAATGCAACAAAATCAATTCAGACCCAATATTCCAGAACTTCAATAATTCATAATAAATAGCCCTTTTATCAGAAAAATTCAAATCTTATGTCCATTCCATAGGAAATTTAATTCTCTACAACTTTGTAGAAGAAAGTTTTTTCAAATTCTAAATGAAAAATGACCGAAATCCACATACGGGCGATTTTGCAGGCTATAATCAAATTTCAGTCAAAAATAGGGTCCACCAACACACAAAACATGTGTTAAACATTTTTTGTAACAAAAATACTCTTCCTCCTCATTTATTCATATATCACACATTCATTGTAAAATATCACCATTATTATATTATTATAATATAATAATATATTTAAATAAATTATTTTATCAAAAAAGATGAAATATCAATTTTCAACAATTTTCACATTAAAAATTTTCTTCATCTATATCCACATAAAATGAATAATTTCCTTATCATATAAATCAATAATTAATTATTTACAAATAATATTACAAAATCACAATACTGACAACCAGGCCGTTCCCAGGAAAGAGGAGGCTCTCCAATAATGATTTCTCCTTACTGGCGCGCAATTAGGTGACCAAACCTCTCCTTAGACAGAACTTTCTAGATATTGCCAATAATGCTATCTAATAATATTATTAAAATAATATAAATTATTGATCTGATAATGAAAAATACTATATAGTGACAATTATTGAAACAACAATAATATAAAATATCAACGCAACAATTATTGAATCAATAAAATAAAATATTGAACAGTAATTACTGTAATAATTATTGAGTAGTGCCTTCTTACGTAAGAATCAATAATTAGTGTAATACCGTGTGCTACTATGCAACACCGCATATTACTGTATTTTAACCACCGGGTACTCTAACAGTATTAACGGTAACCATTACGCCGTTATTTATAAAAACTCAAACTTGTCATTTTTTTCATCCAATCGCTTTTCGTTATGGGGCCCATAAAAGGTTGCGCCATCGTATGAATATTCTCCGACAGAAAGAATATTCCACGACCAAACGAATATTCCCCGACAACAATGAATATTTTATAACCACTTGCTTATTTAAAATATTTGCGCATTTTACCCATAATTTACCACATTAATCAAATCAACCCTTACTATTTCAAAATAATAAATAAATAAAATTCAATTTTATTTATAAAAAGTTAGGGTCTTACAAATAGAGTCAGAGGCAACAGGTCAGGCCATCCTTTGTGATTGGCGGACATCTTTTGAATGATATTCTTGATGTTCTTAGTAGCCGCTTCAATAGCATTATTCATCTTTGGACGGAAGATGATGGAGTTGAGATGTTTGATGTGGAATTTACTGCATAACTCCTCCATCATTTGATTGTTGAGGTTCTTAGCATTGTCTAACATAATTATCTCTGCTTGTCCATATCGACAAATGACATTGTTTCTGATGAAACCAACGATGACTTCTTTGGTAACCCTAGGGAAGGAGGTTGCTTCTTTCCACTTGGTGAAGTAGTCGATCATGGTGAAAATAAACTGATGTCCATTACTAGCTTTGGGCTTGATGGGCCTGATCACGTCCATCCCCTACATTGAGAAGGGTCAGGGTGAACTCATATTGTGGAGCTCCCTTGGAGGGACGTGGATAGCATTCCTATGAATTTGGCATTAGTAACATCTCTTGACGTGATCATCACAGTCAGCCTTGAGAGAGAGCCAGTAATGCCTTGTTCTTAGGATTTTTTTAATAAGTAGAGGGCCACTCATGTGTGGGCCACATACTCCACCATGAATTTCATCCATGAACCTCTGAGCTTGGTCTTTGTCCAGACATCTAAGGAGACCTAGTTCTATATCTCTTTTATAGAGTGCATCTCCGCTCAGGTAGAATTTCATAGCCATTCGATGGATCTATTTTTTCTCAGTAGGACTCACCTCAGCGGGTGTAGATCCATCTTATAAATACTCCTTGATGTGCTGATACCAAGGGTGTTGGACAGGAGGTAGCTCATCCGATACTTCTCCAATATAGTTCCCATAGGCTGGAGCCTTTTTCAAGGTAAATGTGATGCTTGGCATGTTTTTCTTGTCAGGTATGTTGATCAAGGAGGCCAAAGTCACTGGCGCATCCGCAAAGTCATTCCTATTCCAAGAAATGTGGTGGAAGGATATTTCTTCAAACTCTGAAGCCATTTGAAGAACTTGCCGATGGTAAGGCAGAAAATGTAGCTCTTTGGTGTGATAGATTTCGGTGGTTTGTCTAATTACTAATTTTGATTCTCCAAAAATAGTTAACCGCCTGATGCCCATTGATTGGGCAAGTTTTAGCCCCATGATATAGCCTTCATACTCAGCTGTGTTATTGGTACTGACAAACTGCAATTTGACGACGACGGGATACTGCTCCTCCGTAATGGATACTAGAACTGCTCCAGCCCCAGAACCTTCCATATTTACAGCTCCATCAAAATACATCTTCCATGCCTGGTGTGCATCGTACTGATGGTGTTGCTGAACTGTCATTACCCCTTCATCGGAGAAGTATGTTTCCAAGGGTTTGAAATCTCCTGAAGGTGCTGCGACTAGTTGATTCGCAATTCCTTGACCTTTGATAGACTTTTACGTCACGTAGACGATGTCAAATTGTTGTAAGATCAACTGCCATCTGGACAGCTGACAATTTAACATTGGTTTACTAAACACGTACTTGAGAGGATCCACACGGGATATGAGATGAGTTGTTTGACCATGGAGGTAATGCTGTAACCTCATGGAAGCCCATGCTAAAGCACAACAAGTCTTCTCAATCAGAGTGTACTTGTGTTCACTAATGCTGAATCCTTTTGCTGAGGTAGTAGATAGCTCACTCTTGGCCTCTATCGTCTTTCTATCGCAACATGCAGCCCATGACATTGTCATTAATGGACAAGTATATGAACAGGGGAACATCATCCCTAGGAAGTACCAAAATATGAGCTTTAACCAGATACTATTTGATTGTAAGGAAGGATTTTTGACACTCATCATTCCATTTCATGGAGGAGTTCTTCCTTAACAACTTGAAGATAGGCTCACAGGTTGCTGTGAGTTGAGAGATGAATCGGCTGATGAAGTTGATCCTTCCCAAAAATCCCCGTATTTCCTTCTCTGTCTGAGGAATGGGCACTTCTATAACGGCCTAGATTTTTGTGGGATCCAGCTTAATCCCTTTGTGGCTGACTAGGAATCCTAGCAACTTGCCTAATTTAATGCCAAAGGTGCACTTGGCTGGATTCAACTTCAAGTTATACTTACACAACCTGTTAAAGAGCTTTTTAAGATGGTCTAGGTGGTCTTCTTCCCTTTAGGACTTAACAATGATGTCATCTACATAGATCTCTATCTCTTTGTGTATTAAGTCATGAAAAAGAGCCATCATGGCCCGCTGATAGGTAGCTCCGGCATTGATGTGGCCGAATGACAACCATTTGTAGCAAAAGGTTCCCCAAGGCGTGATGAATGCAGTTTTCTCACGATCCTCTTCAGCAACCATGATTGGATGGTACCCCGCAAAATAATCAGTAAAGGAGTACATGTCGTATTGAGCAGTATTGTCAATGAGAATGTGGATAAATAGAACGGAAAAGCTATCTTTAAGGCAAGCTTTATTCAAATCCCTGTAATCCACCTAAACTCGCACCTTTCCTCCCGGTTTAGGTACGGGGACTTTGTTGGACATCCATTCAGGGTATGTTAACACCATGATGATGTCGGCTTGAAATTATTTCACAATTTCTTCTTTAACCTTTAAACTCCACTCAGGTTTTAATCGCCTGAGCTTCTGCCTTACTGGCTTGAATCCCTCTTTAATGGGGAGGCGATGAATGATAATGTCAGTGGACAAACCCACCATGTCTGCATGAGACCATGCAAACACATCCTGGAATTGGGTTAATAGAGTAACCATGTAATTCCTTTGGTTTGGAGTAAGGTCCATACCAATCTGGATTAGTTTGAGGTTTTCTAAGGTTCTGAGGTTGAAAGAGGAGGTTTGATCAAGATTTGACTTGGGTTTTTTTTTGACCCATTCTTTAATCTCCTGAGGTATCTCATAGTCCTCTTGTACTTCCATCAAGTCTGAGTCCAACTTTACATCAAAGTTATAGTCCTTGTGGAGAATAGGCACCTCATCAGCAAGTTTAGGCACATCTAAATTCAGAGTCCTGAAACAAAAATGCTTTCACTTAATATATGAAACTATTCAATTATATAAAGTGTTAGCATGTAATGACAAAATAACTGCTAATTCTGTACAAAAAAAGTAAGCAGTTATTGCTATCTATAGGGCAGAGGGAGTTTTTGCCCTTTTTACCCTTGTCGGTAAACACATGGAATGCTGCTCCAATTGCCAAGGGTGAAGTCCTGTTGGACAGTAGTGATGAAGGGGTTGTCATTGTCCTCCTTCTCCCGAATGATGACTATGATATTTGGACAATCATTGTCTGGGATGTCTCTATTCATACCCTCAGTATGGACAATGATGCGTATGTTTGACAACCGCCTGGCGATGTCTTTTTTACGTCTTCGCTCCCTTTCTTCTACTTCGGGATCTGGAATCAGGACCTCTTTTTCTTTGACCGGTATCGGTTTAGGAAATAACATAGCCATTTCATGGGCTGGCACCTTTACCGGAGATCGTACAGGTTCAGGATCTATAGGTTGAGATAATCGCCATATGGCTGAAGCTGAAGGAGTCTACTTGTGCTTATGAGGATTCTTGTGACTGGAACTAGCAGAATAGCCTAGTCCGGCTATCCCCGTTTTTCTGGGAATTTAAATTGGGCGCTTAATGCCCACATGATCTTTGCCTAACCCTTGTCCAGGTTGATAACCCAATGATATCATCTCTTGAGTTGTCGACATTACCTCGGTAAAAATCTTGTGTATTAGAGGTGGTTCCCCAATAGGATGATAGTGAGTGTTGCTCACCTCTAGGGCATGGAAACTGACAGGCTTAACTTCTGAATTAAAGCTGATGAGTGGTATGTCACCTTGTTCAGGACATTCCAGCTCAGCATTAATAGTTACTAGGCTGTTGTTAATGATGTATTTGAGTTGCTAATGAAGGGTGGAAAGGACGGCTTCGGCCATATGAATCCACGGTCTTCCCAAGAGCAGGCTGTATCCTATAGCTATTTTGAGCACGTGAAAGGATACATAGAAGGTATGTGGACCAATCTCCATAGGCAGTTTAATCTCTCCGACAGTATTTTGTCGGGATCCATCAAAAGCTTTAATAACTGTATGGCTGCTTTTGATTCTATTAAGATTGATATTCATCTTCTCTAAGGTGGCATAATGGCAGATATTCAAAGATGATCCTCCATCTATCAAAACTCCTCCCACCATGTATCTGGAGGACAGAACCGCTATGTGTAACGGTTTGCAATGACCAGTCCCTTCGGGAGGTATGTCGTCATCAGTGAAAGATATCACATTATTGTTAAAAATGTGACCAACTAGATGCTGGAACTTTTCTACATCCACTGATTTCGGCAAGTGGGCTTCTTTTAAAACCTTTAGCAAGACCTTCCTGTGATATTTGGAAGAGAAAACCAAGTCCAGTATGGAAATTTGTTATGGAGCTTCTTTCAAGCTTAAAACCACCTTGGCTTCATTATGGCCAATGGTACGAAGGAATTCTTCGATCTTCTCCATGGGAACTTTCCCCTTTGATCTGATGGTGGGCTTCATCACCCGTTGGGAAAGATATAGTGGATTCTCCTTCAACACTGCAACATTTATGTGGGATGTGGATCCTTCAGCCTCCCCATAATTCCATGGTACTTTTTGTAGGCTAACAATAGGATACTATGGTCTGTATGGCAAGATGATTGACTTTGGTGCAGCCACTTTCAAAGGATTGTTAACACCTTTGAGTTGAATTACTTGTATTGTGAGTGGTATGGCAGCCAAATCATCCTCAGCGGATATAACTGCTACGACTTCCTTCCATTTTGTAGGAAATATGTCCCCAAGTAATACAGTGTCATTATCTACCAACTGCAGGACACCGCTGTCAATTAGGTTCTGAATAAGATGGCGGAGTGCCCATCATTCTTCAGTGCTATGTCCGTGAGAGTGGGAGTGATATTGACATACTCCATTAGAATTGAACCATCTTGAACGAGGATTGATGGGAGGTAGCAGAGCTGTGATTCTTTCTTCATTGATCAGCATCTGAAATATCTCTTCCATCGGTTGGCCCAGTTAGGTAAATTCCCTTTTATTGGCAAAATCCCGACGGGCTTTGACACTTGCTCTTTTTGCAATTTTATCCTCCAGCGTTTCACTTTTTGGAGTCAATGGTAGAGTATTCGTAACAAGAGGAATGAGACTAGCATGCTCCTGGCTGACTAATTGGTGTGTGACTTGGTGCTGATGGATCACCAGTTCTGCCAATTGGTTGACTTGTTTACAAAGAGCTTTCATCTTCCGTTCCATCATAAACTGAAACTGTGCATAATCCCATTTGTCAGCACCATCCTTGCTGGTTTGGGAGGATTCACCACCATAATTGGATGTCTGTCCATTACTCTAATTAATCATATTAACCTCCTCTTCTTTGTGTTGAGGAAGAGGGTTTCCTTGCACATGAGGTTGGTCAAGTTTAGTGACCACGATCTCACCATTATCAATCAAATCTTGGATCTTGTGTTTCAAGGCCCAGCAATCCTGAGTATCATGTCCTGGAGCTCCAGCATGATAAGCACATTTCCTATTAGCATTGAAACCCTTCCCATTCGGGTTGGCTGGTGGAAGAAGATGGGTAATTTTCTTCTTAGTTGTTAGAAGATTGAGAATGTTCTCGAGTGAGTCCCCTAAGGGCGTGAACACTCGAGTGCGTCAGACTTCTCCACTTTTTGGCAATAGAGGGTTTGAAGACTGTGCTTGAAAGGGGGAGTAGTTTCTCATCTAGAAAGGCATGTTCTGACTGCCTTTCTGTCCTTGTAGTATCAAGGAAACATCCTCCTCTTTCTTCTTATGGACCCTCTGGGGGTTGTTTCCATAACTTCCAGACTGGATGTGCTCAGCAATAGCTTTCAGAGGGGCAATGTCTTGAATCTTTCCTGACTTCAATCCCATCTAAGCCATTTCTCTGTGTTTAATCATTTCAGAAAATGGCTTGCCTATGCCAGCTAAGAGTCTCTCATAGAAGTGTGCTTCTTGTATGTCTATGAAGGTCATCACCATTTCAGACTCAGTCATAGAGGGAATAACTTGAGCAGCTAGGCGTCTCCATGTTTGGGCATACTCTCTGAAAGACTCATTGGCTTGTTTCTTGACCTTGGTAATTTGGTACCGGTCTGGAGCCATCTGAGAGTGGAAACGGTACTGACTGAGGAAGGCATGAGCCAGCTCTTTCCAACTATGAATCTTGGAGTTGTCTAATCTGGTATACCATGATATGGCTTCTCCAGTTAGACTTTTCTGAAATAGCTGCATTCTGAGCTATTCATCCCTGGCATAAGATCTGAGTTCTCCAATGAATACCTTCAAAAGAGTGTAAGGATCCCCCAACCCATTATACTTTTCAAAGTTAGGAGTCTTGAACTTCTATGGATAATGAACACCAGGGAATATACAAAGGTCAACATATGAAACACTCCCGTGTGCTCCAATCCCTTTGATAGACCGAATGGTCTCTTCCATTTGAAGGACTTTCTTCCTGATATCACCGGTGTCTGGATCTTCTTTGAGATGGGTGATTTCAGGGGTAGACTTCTTTGTTCAGACCTTGGGTTCTTCCTTGTGTAGAGGATCCTGTATGTATGGGTATTCATGGACCCTGAGTAGACTGGTGTAGTTTTTTGAACAGAATAACCAAATCTGTAATTTGTTTGCTTAATCCTTCAAACTCCTCGCGAGAGACAGGAGTAGGATTATACTAGTCAGATGAAGCCATAATTGGCTGTAGGCTTGTTGCCTTTTTGGACTTTGAACGGGTAACATGCCCAATTATTTCCCTACAAAAAGACTTATGTAGTTTAGTCTTAGGGAATATATAAATGTTACATGCTATATGATGTGTTCGTTTTAGGAGTATTATCCTGTAAAATGGATGTTAGTTGTTTGGAAGATAGCATGTCAGGTTTTGATTTAAAAGGGAATGCATGTACACATATTCCTTCATATTTTCCATTACAATGAGATTGACATGACATGAAATTACAAGTAATTGAATTTACAAGTAATTGAAATGGGAAAGTATGAAGAGACTTTCCTCCACATTTGGTTTATCAGAGGCTGACCTATCTTAGGTTACTCTCACGGTTTTTTGGCATGAAGGTCCCCAGATCATTGCAATTCACTTGACGGGAAATTAATCAGGTCTTTCAACTGGAGCGAATCTGGGTGGTGCCTTTCTTGAGCCTCGTTGGAATTAGTCTTCCTACGAGCCCAGTAATCAAACACCGATAGGATAGCCTCCTAATGGAGGGACCACACAACATACATTCACATACAACGTGTCTCACCATATGGAAATGATGACATGTGCGAAGCACTATAATATCAAAAGCAGATATAGTGTGAAGCACTAAGTGCAGTAAGTAAATGAATTCGTACACATTTATTTTAAATGTAAATGCAACATCCACACACAAGCAGATAACAGTTTTGAAAAGTTTGTAATAGTGGCTTAAGCCCTCTTACTGGTTATCCCCAGTAGAATCGCCACTTATCAACGTCGGGATTTTTACTATCCCTTTTTTGTTCTTGTCTTTTGGTGTTCTCATGTTAGGTGAGATTTGTTTGAAAAAATAAGTTGTGAAAAGGTCCGACATGTATATGTCGACTATTGGACTGTAAAAGTTGCCAGTTGGTATTTTTAAATGGTTGCACCAACTTAACCGAGAAAAGGTTTGCACATTAACCTAGTGATGTAACACTGCTTAATAGGTCTATGAAACTGAGATTCGTTAGGGTCCAATGGCTTGATTATGCGGAGGGAAGGTGTTAGGCACCCCCTGACATCCGTGTTACCACAGTAACCGCCACTTTTAAATTAAACAATTATATGAATGTGTGTGTGTGTGGGTCAATGTATAATTATCTGGAAGTAGTGTTATGCCTCGTTTGCACCTATATACAAATGGTTTGAATTTGTATAAAAGTTCAATTTTAACAAGATATAGCAGTGATGTTTTGTAAAAGAAGTTTTTCAAACCCTTATGCTCAATAGTAATTGAGGCCTTTGATACTTCCATTTTATTATATGTTCGGCTTGATTGCTTTTATTTTCGAGATGCGAAGCATCTTCGAAAAAATAAGGTACATAGCAGTGCCGAATTCCTTGTGGGCATGAGAGCCATCTAAGGATATTCAAACACCGTGAATAACTTAAAAGCCAATTACAGCTGAAAAGGACCATCATGGGAACCGAATCTAGATTCAGGAGACTGAATCTATGATCACATGATTCCTAGGCTCACATGATGTTGTAGTTTATATGAAAGTTGTAAACAGTTATATATATATATATATAAATATATATATATATATATATATAAATATATATATATATATATATATATTTACATTTCCAATCCCCCATGAAGTTTATTATGATGGTTGATCGTTCCAATCCCCCATGAAGTTTACTTCGTGATGGTTGATCGTAAATATATATATATATATATAGATGATCAACTGCCACGAAGTAAACTCCAGGCGGGACTAAATGTAAATATATAAAAGCGATAAATATATTTATAGAGACGATCAACCGCCACAAAGTAAACTCCAGGCGGGACTAAATGTAAATAAAGCAGTAAAAGGCCACGAAGTAAACTCCAGGCCTGACATAAATGTAAATATATATATTTATAAGCAGTAAACGCACCGGATATTATATCCAGGCTCAATCAAACAGAGTTTGATGATATATATATATATATATATATATATATATATATATATATATTTGTACTAACATCATCGAGTTATGCCTCGATTGATCCTGGATTCACATCTGGAGCGTTTATTGCTATATATATATATATATATATATATATATATATATATATATATATATATAAGAAATAAAAAGCCACAGACCGAATTCTGGGCATACGCACACAACACGACTCTCAATGTGAATAACTGTGTGTTCAAGAAGTGGAGAAAGACATTAAAAAATGTAAGAAGTCTTACACTGGGCTACCAAGAAGACTTCAAATGGCTTTAATTGAATGAACACTCGATTTCCACCGGTAAAATATAGCAAATCACAAGCTCACAAGTGTTTAAAATGAGAAAGCACTCAGTTTATAGTGTATACAGAGCAAAATGGACAAGGCTTCCTCGCCTTTTTTCTTCTTAAAATGGCCACCCCAAGCCCTCTATTTACAGAGGGGGGGAGCCAAAGGTGTACCTGCGGCAACCGCAGGTGTACCTGCGGCTACCTGGGGTGCCCCCGGGCTCCGTGGGCCTTTCCATCTCGAAGTACGTGCATGCATGCAACGCGTTGTCCGCTCGAACCTTTATAACTTTTAATCTGGGCATCCGATTGAGGCGTATAATACCTTTCCAAAATGTTGTTGTCGAGAGCTACACAATGACATGGGATAAGAGGTTGTACGAAGTCGGGAAGATAGGACCATGCCTAGATCTTTAGGTCTTCAAATTCCATCCGGTGTGCTGCCTTGTGTAGTAGTCACTCGGGATTTAAGTTATAGTTCTTGTAGGACACTCCTGTATAGAATGTATGTAAAAATGTTATTAAGACGGCGCAAATGTAGGATCGAGGTGGCAAAATGATGATTTTACCTCTCACCTATGTTATCTCCGGTTTGGGCTGATATAGCAGTCGTTGCTCAGGGTTATCTCTGAGATTGGGCTGCTGTAAGTATTGGATGTCCTCAGGGTTGCCTCTGAGGTGTGCCTGACCTCCTGGGGTTGTCTCCGGGGTTGTGACTGAGTGCCTCGGGGTTATCTCCGAGGTTGAAGCTGACTGCTGGAGGTTGAAACATGCATTTTCGGGGTTATCTCCGGAACTGCAACTGCATTCCTCGGGGTTGTCTCTGAGGTTGGAACTGAAACTCCTGGGGTGGTCTTCGGGACTGGAACTGAGTATCTCGATGTTATCTCCAAGATGGAATTGATTCCTCCGGTGTTATCTCCGGAACTAGAACTGCACTCCTCGGGGTTGTCTCCGAGGTTGGAAGCGAAACTCTCGGGGTTGTCTCCGGGATTGGAACTGAATATCTCGGAGTTGTCTCCGAGATGGAATTGACTGAGTATCTCGAGGTTGTCTCCGGGATTGAGCTGATTTATCTTCCAGGGTTATCTCTAAAAGACGACTCTGCCCTCCTGCATTGTTAGTAACAAGAATACAAAATTTTGAGTGTCTACAATTATCCACTAACATGCTTGAAAAATAATAACTCGAGTTTGAGTTAGAGAACTTGCCTGTTTGATGAGCTACGACTAATTAGCTTTAATTGAAACTCTTTGAATGACCTTGCATTGACAATGTTGGTCTACTAGTTAGTACTTTATATAATCATACGTCTATACGCTTACTTATCTATTATCCAGCAAATAATTCATTCACAATGTACATATAATATAATGTACCATCATTAATCCTATAAGATATTTAATAAATCTTAGGTTGACGATTTAATAATTTATAAGGTCTTCCTTAAGTAATAAACACTTATTAGATCCTTAAACAATTTATTATAATTGTTTAATTAATGAATCATTTAAATTATCTTCATTTATTAACTCTATCTTCATTTAATTACCATTTAATATTAGTTAAATAGTAATTAATTAATTATCTTTAGTTATTATTTAATAAATAATAGCTAATTACATCTACTCATCATTTAATGTTAATTAAACAATGAATAATTACATTATTAACATTATTTTTCTTTAATTATTATTTAATATTAATTAAGTAATAATTAATTAATCATTTATCCTTGAATAATAAATAATTGATTTATTTTCTTCATTAGTTTTTAATTTTTCATTACTATTAATAAATGAATAATTAATTAGCACTGTCCTTATTAATTATTTATCCTTAATTCACTTCATAAATCTTTAATTATTATTTCTTATTAATCTAATAACAATTAATTATCATTTGTTCTTATTTAATATTTAATATCCTTAATTGTTTTGGGCTATGTAAGTAACATAGTTTAATAATTTTAATTTATGTTACCCTAATTGTTTATTTAGGGTTTCTATTTCCAATCTTATGAAATTTAATTACTTACACATATCTCTTTAATGAATAACCTAATTAGGTTTGTTTTAATTAGGTTTAAAATTATTAATCACTTGAAATAGATAAAATTAATCTATTAGGTTAGTATAACTTTTAAATACTAACATTTACTCAATACCATAATCCTTAGGTTATTTAATTACCTTACCTAATATATAATTAGGTTATGTGGCTTTCCTTTGATATATATAAAACATAACATACTTAAATTACATATTTATTTTATAATGGTAAAATAAATATGCTACACATAATTTTTTATGCAAATACAACTATTTACATACCCAAGATATTATAATATAATATCCTTACCTCATTAATATAAATTCAATTAAGAATTTATTTACTTCTGTTGGGTAAAATCTATATACGCACAACACGCAAATATACGTGGTCAACAAGTAATAAAGTGATAAGTCAAGTATCGTTCCTACAGAGATTAGCCAGAAAATAACCCTCACAATTATCAATTTTCTATTAATCCAAATTTTATTAAAATATCCAATTTCAAAATTATAACTAAAACTATTAAAAATATTAAGAATACCAAACAATCAACAAACCCTAAAAACTGAATTTTCAAACAAATATTAGAGAATTAAGCTTACAACTTCACTCTAAGCATCACTCTAATTATTACACCGTATTCCAGTTTAATTCACTATCCCAGTTTATTAATCAAAAACACTCAAGTAGAAATAACCACCTCTCAATGCACTAATACCTTATTAACTCAAATCCACAAATTAGATAGAATTAAGTTAAACACCTTAATTAACTAACTCATTATATCTCTATGTGAATTACAATCAAAGAAGGTTTAAGTTCAAGTTCTCTATCCGATTACATGCAACGCCATGCATATCTCTACCCTAACATTCGTCAAGATTCCATTCATTCACAGAATTCAAGAACACATGCTATATTGACTAAGTTTAGACTTATATTTCGTCTCTTGAGTTTATACAAATCCACATAAAATTGGTGATCAAGCCCTTCATAAATTCACTCACAAATCAATATAGATAAACTGAAAGACAACTTATTAAACTGAATATAAAAGATTACATAATCATCGTTCCACTCAAAGATCCGTTATAAGCCTAATAAAGAATTTAGTTCATCGTCAATGAAATAAAAACTGAATTAATTAAATTAAACATCATCCCAATTAAAAATATAAAACTAAGAAGAAGAATAAATCCAAAACCACCCTTCTCCCTAGCCTTAATCTGCAATTGTTGTGAAATTGCCTTCAACGTCTTTCTCCAATGCTCTTGCTCAGAAAATCAGTCTTCAATGTTCTAATTGCTTGTATGATGCTTCAATCTTGTGTTTGTTGTTAATAATATGCCCAGACACGTATTATGGCTCAAATTCCATGTACAATTGAGTTCTCAATCGTCCCAACCACTAGTCTCCAAGTTAATTGCATGTTTCAATCCAATCAGAAAACTCTCTTTCCCGTACCCCCGCCCTGGCGAGGGTTCTGCCTTGTAAAGGGGCCACCCCGACGGGTATGTAACCTGTTAACTGAGTTGCACCCCCCTCCCCACCCCGGTGGGGATTTAGTACATGGAAAGCCCGCCCCGGCAGTCCTTCCTGCTAATTGATCACTTTAGCTCCAAATCTTGCCCATTTTCGCCATGATTTTCATCCTTTAAGTCCAATTACCACACCATCATACCTACACGCGAAATTACACTAAACAAGTAAAAACGAAATATAAACACCAAGAATTAACACACTTCAAGCTTGAATTAGGAACCGATTCGTAGGTATAAAACTCACTTATCAAAATCCCCCATACTTAAACCATGCTAGTCCTCGAGCACGAAACAAAACAAACATGCTATACAATGCAATGCAATGAGATGTAATGCATCTAATCTATATTCCTACGAATCCAACAGTCATCATAGAATCAAATTTATTCCTTCGGCCTTAGAGAAATTAAACAACACATCAATACTTCATATCAAAACCAATCAATAATTCCTTATCAATCCTCGAATCTTAAACCGTTATTACCGGTATAGTGTGTGTGCTCAACATTCATGCTAACTGATGCATATTCAAGTTTAATATATAGCAAGTCTCTTAGAAGGCATCATACGGTGCAAACTCAAAAATTTCAAAAATAGACGAAATCCAACTAAAATCAAACAATCACCAATATCAAGGGTCCAAATAGGGTACTTATGCTTTCTTTTTCAATCACGGGGGCTTTTTGCTCTTATTCTTCTCCTTTTTTTTCAAAGTGAGTGCGTTTTACGCTCCATCTCACGCCTGTGTTTATGGAAAGTGCGTTTCACGCTCCTACTCAACCCACCACATGACTCAATTTATTCAACTTGGGAAGGGTCCCAATTTTTTTTTAAAACTAAAAGCTTTTATACCCCATTTCCCCCCCCCAACTTAGGTTCTTGCCTAATTCTTCATCTTCACTGCCTATCCTTGTCAATCTTTCATTTAAACTAGCATTATCCTTTAGAAATTCCTTATGTATCAATTTGAACTAATTAATCCACATAAGTGTCATTAACATGCTAACCTTTTTATACCAGTGTTAAACATGCAAAAGATCCAATTCATAACTCAAAATTATATCACAGTTCTAATATTCGGTACTATACTTGTCTATTTAATCACAACCTCATCATTATCCAAAATAACATGAACTATATCACACCGTTGGACATATGCAATATAACACAATATATACTTAACTAAATTTATATATATATATATATATATATATATATATATATATATATGGTAAACATAACATGATTGAACACTAAATAAAACTATTTACAATCCTATATTACTATGCAACTAAATCACTACATGAATGCAAATATTTAATAATCCTAAACTAAACATATGCAAAGCTAACTAATAAAATTAAACGTGCAAACATAAAAATTAACTAACTCCCCCAAACTAGAAAATTACAATGTCCTCATTGTAAAGAATAAAGTAGTAAACGTATGAGGACTTCCATGTAATCTTCTAAGCTGGAGGTGGTGGTGGCTATTGTTCATCATCTGAATCACTGGGTGGAAACCTTGGCATCGGGGCTGGCTACTGGTATATATGGGAATTGTGCAGTTGGATTGAAACTCTGGAGCGTCGCGTTTAATGAGGCAAAGGACATATTCATAGCCTCAAACATATGGTCCTGCCTCGCTACTAGTCTCCGCATCTCTCTTCAGGCATCCTTGTTGTACTCATCCATTTGTCCCTGAAGGCTCTGGAACTGAAGGCTAGATATAGCTTTGGGCTGTGGTGTCACCGCTGTTCCTTGCTCTCCCATTGTCGCATCCCCCTGAAACTCGTCGTCATCCGAGGTGTCCTCAACGTTAACCTTATCCTCTGAGGCTGATGGAAATATAAACCCGACTCCTCTAGAGTGCGACTCGCCCCCGTGCCACACCGAATACCGCACAATCATCCTCGTGTCTAATGTCTGAAGCGGCATTTGGGTGGTCTCATGGTCGGACCATCATACTCCCGCCTGTCTACACAATCCATAAATGAGTGATGGGTATGGTAAGCTGCCAGAGAATGGTCCTCACAGGCATCTTTAGATGGAAAAATTGATTATAGCCCCCACACCGATGATAAAATCTTGGACAACGGCATATAAAAGCAATGCCTTCTCCTTGGTCATATCTGACGTGTGTGTGGATGGAAATAGCTTGGCGCACACGAATGCGTACCATATCTCTCCGTACCGACTGAGATCCTTACTGTGGAAGACAATGCCCCCTTTTCGGCCCTTGATCCATGTGGTACCCGGCTTTGTCATTTCCTTTAAAATAACCTCGTAATCAGGATCATGGTCACATAAGTTAGCATACTGGCAATGTCTAGGAACTCTTAATTGGTAGTATGTGTTGATGGCGTGGACACTGAAAGGAACTAACCTACCCCAGACAAATGCTGTGAATGGGGCCTTATCCTCTGTGTTGGCGTAGAATTCCTTCACTACACTCACAATTGCTGGCTCGGGCTCTTCTGTGAACTTAGTCCACCCATTCTGATAAATTTGTTGCATCATTTTACCGTCAACATGTTCGGGTACCAACCCCCGCTTTGGCGTGAGTGCCTTTGTCACAAGGTAGTCGTAACGGTCGACGGCGACAACACTTATGAATTTTTTCCTGTCAAAGGTCCTCGTTGGTAGTGCGGAACCTGAACTCTATCCATGTTGTCGTTTTGATGCCAGTTTAGGTGCCATTGATTTGGAATTGGTGAGCTTCAATTAAAAAATTTCCCACACTTCACTCAGGCAATCCATCAAACACTTGGCGTGCAAGACATGCAATCCCCCAAACTTAGTGATGTGGCTTCAATTGTGGTTATAGATATGGAGATTTTGCAAGGACAAACCATTCACTCTCAATTACTATAAAAATTTTGCCCAAGAAGAACCCTAATCCTTGAACTTCTGACTTGGTTGGAATGTATGTGGTTAGATTGGGCTGTGAAGTTATGGTTTTATAGAGAGGAGGTGATGTAGAGAGTTATGGGGTAAAGTAGTGGGCAAGTGTTTTACCTACTTAGTTCCTGGGGTTAGAATGTATAGGAGTGGTGTGTTGAAGTTTCACGTGAAGGGAAGTGGGGAAAATGATATGAGTGCTATGTAACCGTCGCAATTAACCCTTTAGATTTCGTACCCCAACCCCAGCGGGGGGTAATATGCCTTGGAGGCCCGCCCAACGGGCATGCTTCCTGTTATTGACAAGTTGAGACCCCCGCCCCGGCGGGGTGTATTAGGCATATAAGTCCTGCCCCGACTGGCTTGCTTCCTGTAATTGAACTTAGTACCCCCGCCCCGGCAGGGGGTTCCTTCACAAAAATGCCCACCCTGTCGGGCATGGCTTCTGCTAGTTGACTCGATTTTTCCCATTTTTAGCTTCCAACTCCAATCCATGATCTATTTAAGTACCTGAAACAATATTAAACATAACTATGAGTCAATATTGAGCAAACTGAGCATGGACTGTAATATTATCTAAAAAGTATTACTTAACTAACTACTTAATGAACTTATTCTATACTAATTATTATTCTAAACTACAATTTGACTAACATGAACAAAAATAATTAGACTAATAGTAAAATTGGGTTGCCTCCCAACTAGCGCTTGATTTTAAGTCGTTCAGCCTGACTAGCACTTGTCATCGGCAAGTGTGATTGCTATGACATCCCAATTGGATTTGCCACCCCAATAATGCTTCAATCGTTGATCGTTGACCTTGAATGTCTCTAATGGATTCCGACTGTATAGTTCAACGGCGCCATGTGGGAAAACCCTCTTAATAGTGAATGGACCCGACCACCTCGATTTTAGCTTTCCTGGGAACAACCGCAATCTTGAGTTGAATAATAGTACTGATTGCCCCAGTTCGAACGTTCTCTGCATGATTTTCTTGTCGTGCCATTTCTTTACCTTTTCTTTGTACAACTTCGAGTTCTCATAGGCTTGAAGTTTGAATTCATCAAGTTCATTTAATTGAAGTAGCCTCTTTTCACCTGCTGCTGCTTGATCGAAGTTGAGTTTCTAAAATGCCCAGTAGGCTTTATGTTGTAACTCGACAGGTAGGTGACATGCTTTCCCGTAGAGCAACTGATATGGTGACATCCCAATCGGTGTCTTGTAAGCAGTTCTGTAGGCCCATAATGCATCATCCAATCTGAGAGACCAGTCTTTTCTATTCAGATTTACTACCTTCTCTAAGATTCTCTTCACCTCCCTGTTCGAAACTTCAGCTTGCCCACTTGTTTGGGGATGATATGTCGTCGCCACCTTGTCGTTGACCCCATATTTTGCCAAAAGAGTTGTGAATGGTCTATTACAGAAGTGACTACCCTCATCACTTATTATAGCTTTAGGCGTGCCAAATCTTGTAAAAATATTTTTTTGCAAGAATTTAAGAACCACTTTGGCATCGTTAGTGGGGAGTGCTACGACTTCAGCCCATTTTGATACATAGTCAATCGCAAGCAGGATGTACTAATTATTGAATAATGATGGAAATGGCCCCATAAAATTAATGCTCCAAACGTCAAAAATTTCAACTTCCAAGATAGTTTGTAGTGGCATCTCATTCCTTTTCGATATGTTGCCTACCCTTTGACATCTATCGCGACTTTTTACGAATTGGTGAGCGTCTTTAAATATTATAGGCCAATAGAGCCCTACTAAAAGAATTTTCACTGTTGTTATCTCACTTCCATAATGTCCCCCATATACAGATGCATGACACTTGTGCAATATATTCTTCACCTCGCTGTAGGGTACACACCTTCTAGTCATCTTGTCGGCGCATTATTTAAATAGGTATGGCTCATCCCACATGTACCACTTGACGTCATGTAGGAATTTCTTTTTCTGCTGTCGTGTAAGATCAGGGGGAAAGATGTTGCTCACTAGATAGTTAGCAAAATCCGCATACCACGAAAATTCTGCATTGACTCCGAACAGTTGTTCTTCTGGGAATGACTCGTTGATTACACCTTCTTCATTTTTACCCAGATTTTCCAACCTTGATAAATGATCTGCAACTTGATTCTCCATCTCCTTTCTATTCTTTATTTCCAAATCAAATTCCTATAGAAGGAGGATCCAGCTGATAAGTCGAGGCTTAGCATCCTTCTTCAAAATTAAATACCAGATTGCCGAGTGATCCGTATAAACCACAACATTTGTCCCAATTAAATATGCCCAAAATTTATCAAAGGCATATACTACTGCAAGTAACTCCTTTTCTGTAGTTGTGTAGTTCAATTGGGCATCCGTAAGGGTTTTACTTGCATAATATATGGCATGGAATGTCTTCTCTCGGCGTTAACCCAAAACAACACCTACTTCATAATCGCTTGCATCGTACATTAACTCAAAAGGCATATTCCAATCCGGTGCAAAAATAACTGGAGCTTTAGTCAACTAATTCTTTAATAGCTCAATTGCTAACTTACAATCCTCATCAAATTTGAAAACTGAATCCTTCTCTAAGAGATTGCATAATGGTTTTGCAATCATAGAGAAGTCTTTTATAAATCTCCTATAGAACCCGGCATGTCCAAGAAAGTTGCAGATTCCCTTAACTGAAGTTGGAGGTGGAAGATTTTCAATCATTTTTAGCTTCTCTCTATCAACCTCTAATCCCTTCGCGGAGACATTGTGCCCCAAGATTATTCCTTCTTCGACCATAAAGTGGCACTTTTCCCAGTTTAGTACCAAATTTGTCTCCATGAATCGCTTTAACACCATGACTAAGTTTTCTAAACAGACATCAAAATTATCCCTAAAGACCGAAAAGTCATTCATGAAGACTTCCACATTTTTCTCCACCATGTCTGAGGAGATAGCCATCATACACCGTTGGATGGTAGCGGATACATTACACAAGCCAAATGACATTCTCCTGAATGTAAATGTGCCGTATGGGCATGTGAAAGTGGTTTTCTCTTGATCTCCAGGAGCAATGACTATCTGATTATATCCCGAATACCCATCCAGTAAGTAGTAAAATTCGTGGCCCACCAATCTATCCAACATTCGATCGATAAAAGGAAGAGGAAAGTGGTCTTTGCGGGTTGCGTTATTTAGCTTCCTGTAGTCCATACAAACCCTCCAACCGGTCACTGTCCTCATCGGAATTAATTCGTTGTCGTCATTCTTTATTACGGTCATTCTGCCCTTTTTTGGCACACATTGGACGGGGCTGACCCAAGAACTATCTGAAATTGGGTAGATGATTCCCGCATCCAACTATTTCAGAATCTCTTTCTTCACTACTTCTTTCATGATAGGATTGAGCCGTCTCTGTTGTTCCACTGTTGGCTTTGAATCTTCTTCCATTAGAATTTTGTGCATGCAGAAGGACGGACTGATTCCCTTGATGTCTAGAATTGTCCATCCTATAGCTTATTTGTATTCTCGAAGCACTCTCAGTAACTTATTTTCCTACATTTCGTTAAGCGCAGAAGCAATAATAATAGGTAAAGTATTAGAATTGCCTAAATATGCATACCTGAGGTGTTTAGGAAGTGGATTAAGCTCAAGTGTAGGTGGCTCCTCTAATGAAGGTTTCATCCTTGTCGTGGCTTTCTCTTCCATGTGTAATGGCTCAAACGGTGCCTTGAATCTACTAACACGTGGCAAGGAATCCAACATATGCAAATAATCCACTAACTTCGGATCATCTAAATCTTCTTCCCCCAGTAGTGTAGTTTCCAATGGATCATTAGCCAAACTTTTAACCATGTCTTCGTTGATTATCTGATCAATGACATCCATCCTGAAACACTCCTCTTCATCCGTAGGGAACTTCATGGCTTTGAATATGTTGAACTTCACTTCCTGATCTTGGACCCTCATATTTAGCTCACCTTTTTGCACATCGATGAGAGTCCTACCCATAGCCAAGAACGGTCTCCCTAGGATGATTGGGATGTTCTTATCTTACTTAAAATCCAGAATTATGAAGTCCGCGGGGAATATAAATTTGTCTACCTTGACCAGAATATCCTCCACGATGCCTCTTGGGTACGTGACTGACCTATCCGCCAACTGTAGAGATATATTGGTCGGTTTCGGAGCTGGTAAACCCAATTCAGTATACACAGATAATGGCATAAGGTTCACACTTGCCCCCAAATCACATAAACATTTGTTGAATGCCATGTTCCCAATTGTGCACGGAATGGTAAAACTCCCCGGATCTTTCAACTTTGGTAGTAACTTTCGCTTTAACACTATACTGCACTCCTCCGTTAATGCCACAGTTTTAAAATCCTCCAACTTCTTCTTCCTAGACAGAATTCCCTTAATGAATTTAGCATAACTAGGCATCTGCTCTAGGGCTTCTGCGAAAGGGATGTTAATCTAAAATTTCTTAAAAACTTCTAAAAATTTAGCGAATTGCTTATCTAATTTCTGCTTTTCGACTCTTTGCTGAAACGGTGGTGGAGGATACATAACGGGCTTGTTATCTAACTTTTTCTGTTCAACCTACTTTTCCTAACCCTGTTTCTCTTCAACCACTTTGTTTTCATCAATTATGTCATCTTTTTTAACTAAATTTTTTTTAATTTCCCCATTTAGATGTTTTCCACTTCTCAAAGTGCTAGCATGACACTGTTCATGATTTCCCTTCGGATTCTTTTCAGTGTCACTTGGTAGAGTCCCTTGCGATCTATTGTTCAATGCAAAAGCAAGCTGTCCCATATGATTTTCTAGATTCTTGATGGCTACTGCTTATGACTTCATAACTGCCTCGTTACTTGTTATATACTTTGACAACAACTCTTCTAAATCTTTTTTTCTCTCTTGATGTTGAGTTGTTTGTTGATGTTGATTCTGGAAACCCGGGGTATAAGATTGTCGTGGAGCCTGCTAATTTTGATTGTTGCTCCATGAAAAAATTGGGATGGTTTCTATTCCCCTGCTTGTAGGCATTTTGATACATATTCTGTGGTGGAATCTTATTGTAGCTGCCCACAAACTGAACCGATACTGGGTTGATGGCGCACTGCTCCATAGGATGTTCTTCAGCATATAACTCGCACACATACGCCACCTGATGTGGTTGTGCACCCGTCATAATATCCATTTTCTTTGATAATGCAGCAATCTGTGCTGCCAACGTGGTTACCCCGTCTACCTCTAAAACCCCAGCCACCTTAGGTTGTGTTATCCTCGAAGTAGACCACTGGTAGTTGTTAGCCGCCATTGTCTCAACTAACTCATGCGCTTCCTCATATCTCTTAGCCATAAATGCTCCACCCGAAGCTGCATCGATACTTGTCCTGAGAATCCCATTTAACCCGTTGTAGAATGTGTTCATCTGCAGCCATTTTGGTAATCCGTGATGTGGGCATTTCCTAAGAAACTCCTTGTATCTCTCACATGCCTCATATAACGATTCCCCGTGCTGCTGTTCAAACATAGTAATCTCATTCCTCATTTTTGTAGTCTTTGCTGGTGGGAAGAATTTGGCTAAAATTTTTTGAGCGAGGTCTTCCCATGTAGTTATCGATCTCGACGGTAGTGAGTGTAACCAACTCTTCGCCTTGTCCCGCAAAGTGAATGGGAATAGGCAAAGCCTGACTGCTTCATCCGACACCCTATTATACCTGAAAGTGTCACAAATCTCCAAAAAGCTGATTAAGTGTTCATTCGGATCATCATTTGCAAGTCCCCCAAACTGTACCGAGTTCTAAATCATTTGAATCGTTCTAGGCTTGATTTTAAACGTATTTGCAGCAATCGCTGGCCTGGTGATGCTCGTCTGAAGCTCAATCACCTTAGGTGTAGCAAAATCTCTCAACGCTTTCTGATCTTCGACAGCCATTACTTCTTCTTTTTCAGAATTCTCAAAGTCTTCCCTAGTATCCTTGATCCACTTACTTAAACTTTGAAACCATTTTTTGATGTCATCCTCCAAAGGAAGTAAATTTGGGTTTTTGGAACAAGTTTGCATAAACCGACTTCAAGAACCTGAAATAGAAAGAACAAAACAAAAAGAAAAAAAAATGCTTAAGTAAAACTGGACTAATTAAACTGATATTGCAAAATTATTAAAATCTATAATCCCCGAAAACGACGCCAAAAACTTGTTGGGTAAAATCTATATACGCACAACACGCAAGTATACGTGGTCAACAAGTAATAAAGTGATAAGTCAAGTATCGTTCCCACAGAGATTAGCTAGAAAATAACCCTCACAATGATCAATTTCCTATTAATCCAAATTTTATTAAACTATCCAATTTCAGAATTATAACTAAAACTATTAAAAATATTAAGAATATTAAACAATCAACAAACCCTAAAAATTGAATTTTTAAACAAATATTAGAGAATTAAGCTTACAACTTCACTCTAAGCATCACTCTGATTATTACACCTTATTCCAGTTTAATTCACTATCACAGTTTATTAATCAAGAACACTCAAGTAGAACTAGCCACCTCTTAATGCACTAATACCGTATTAACTCAAATACACAAATTAGATAGAATTGAGTTAAACATCTTAATTAACTAACTCACTATATCTCTATGTGAATTACAATCAAAGAAGGTTTAAGTTCAAGTTCTCTATCCGATTACATGCGATGCCAGACATATCTCTACCCTAACATTCATCAATATTCCATTCATTCACAGAATTCAAGAAGACATGCTATATTGACTAAGTTTAGACTCGTATTTCGTCTCTCGAGTTCATACAAATCCACATAAAATTGGTGATCAAGCAATTCATAAATTCACTCATAAATAAATATAGATAAACTGAAAGATAACTTATTAAACTAAATATCAAAGATTACATAATCATCGTTCCACTCAAAGATCTGTTATAAGCCTAATAAAGAATTTAGTTCATCGTCAATGAAATAAAAACTGAATTAATTAAATTAAACATCATCCCAATTACAAATATAAAACTAAGAAGAAGAATAAATCCAAAACCACCCTTCTCTCTAGCCTTAATCTGTAATTGTTGTGAAATTGCCTTCAACGTCTTTCTCCAATGCTCTTGCTCAGAAAATAAGTCTTCAATGATCTAATTGCTTGTATGATGCTTCAATCTTATGTTTGTTGTTAATAATAAGCCCAGACACGTATTCTGGCTCAAATTCCATGTACAATTGAGTTCTCAATCGTCCTAACCACTAGTCTCCATATTAATTGCATGTTTCAATCCAAGCAGGAAACTCTCTTTTCCATACCGCCGCCCCAGCGGGGGTTCTTCCTTATAAAAGGCCCGCCCCGACGGGCATATAACCTGTTAACTGAGTTACACCCCCCCCCGCCTCGGTGGGGGTTTAGTACATGGCAAGCCCGCCCCGGCCGGGGTCCTTCCTGCTAATTGATCACCTTAGCTTCAAATCTTGCCCACTTTAGCCATGATTTTCGCCCTTTAAGTCCAATTGCCACGCCACCATACCTACACACGAAATTACACTAAACAAGTAAAAACGAAACATAAACACCAAGAATTAACACACTTCAAGCTTGAATTAGGAACTGATTCGTATGTATAAAACCCACTTATCAACTTCCTTAAGATATTACGATAAATATAATATCTTTTCTTTATTAAACTAATTTCATATAAAAAATTATTCTAATACTCTTGGGTAAAGTATATATAAATATTATATGCTTAAGCCGCCTATTTTTGCTTCATCACGCAAATTGTTCCCAATAATTTTATTTTTCCAAGTTAATAAATACATATATAATATATATTCATTAACTCCCAATTATCAGTTACACCAAACCTACACACATCACATTTAGAAAATAATTAATAATTTTATTTTCTCACATTATAAACAGTTTATATCAATTTATTTACATATAGCAAATATAATTTAATATATTTACCATATTACGTAAACATACATATTCTTCATAAATCATAAAATAATTTATATACTCATATATTAAACTAAACATTTAATTTAACGTCTAGTAACCCTCTTAATACAGTTTGCTACGTTCAATAAGTCTTACATATGGCTTGCCATATATATATATATATATATATATATATATATATATATATATATATATATATATATAATCCTGACTTGCCACGTTCTTATTTCTTTTTCTTATTATAAGATTTCTAACATTTGACTACTGCCAGCTTCTTATAATGAAGCTTTTCATTTATTCTTGTATGATAAATGTAAATAATCAATCCTCTTGTTTAGCTAAATCATATATAGCACATCTCCAAGTATATACGTATCTATACATATACACATTTAATCTTAATCTAATAATATCTATTCATTTGAAATTTATTTCTTTAAATAAATTTTTCACATACAAAAATCTCTTTCCAGGTTTTAAATTTTCATAACCCTTATTTTCTCAATTTCTTTTCAAATAGTAATCCATATAGGTTTTTCTTAAATTTTTTAAATCATTCCCCTATTTCTACTCTAAGTTTTGAACTTTAACCTTTAACTTAGTCATTCAAGATCCTCTAAACTTTTGGATTGTCACATTTACCCCTTCTTCTAAAAATTTCGTCCCCGAAATTACAGTCTACTAATCTTTGCATCTTCTATTCACCAAAAATAGGTTTTTAATTTAACCTTTACATTTTCCACCTCTGAGAATTTCTCTTCTATCATCTCATTCAACCATTGTTACCCTTTTTAAGAAGTTAAAAACTTTCAAATTATTCTGAGGGGTCATATAGACCATGAACTCTCAGGTTTAACGGTATTCACCGTAACCAATTCTGTGAACATGTTATACTAGGTGATCAGCCTAGTACATATACGAGTACGTTAGGTGATCAGCCTATCGTATCCTACGTCGTGTACAACGTATCAATCTTGTTTAGCGATTATTTGCGCTACTAGATTAAATTATTTTATCCAATCGGGGTTTTCACCTCATACTTAGCATAAGATTCTGTACCAAAACAATTCGGTTCGGGATAAATTCTCAAAAAAATACTTGAATTTTCATAAACATTTACATAGCTGAATCAAATAGCTTAGACTCATACCAATAATTTGAATATCAACAAAATATTTGTCTAGCCACTTTATTTGGCATTGACTTCCCTTTAACTGTTTCAAAATTCTAAAAATCATTTTATGAAGTCATGAAACCGCACTGCATTTACAGTCCATTTAAAGATTTCGTCATTTTGTGACTTTGTCATACTACATCATATCATAGTGGGTTGACGATTCTTAGATCACATCCAATGCTAAGTAATTCTGCAGTGATAACTCTATCATTTTTTATCATCTCTGCACTAGGTTATATGATGCATTAATGATATATAAAATACATTTTGATATTTCAAATTATTTTTATCTAGCTGAAACAATTATCATAGACTCTTCTTTAAACAGTTCAAAACCTTTGAAAATCAGTTTTAGTGTTATCATGTCATAACTGATAATGAGATGTTAGAGGCTCACAGTCCACATACACACCTTTTTCACCGTATGTTACTGATAACAAAAATTCATTTGTATTTTTAAAGGCACACAAGTGCGAATTTAGCTTGATGTCAAAAATTTTGAAGTTTAGCATAACTAGAAGATTTAGAATATCTATGCTTCCATCATCAACTTCAATTTCTCTAATATTCTATTGATTAATAATTATATCTATTTCAAGCATCCTTAAACCTTTCTACACTGAAAATCCTCCGTTCTTCTTCTATAAGTTTTCTATACCCCAATATAATTCATCAAACTTACCAAACATTAAGAGTTTAGGAACTTACCACAATAATATGAGTTTAGAAACTTATCCTAGCAATACGTAGTCCAAGAACCAATCAAGAACTATCCATACGCTTAGGGGTTTCAAAAACGTACCATACAATTATGAGTCATAAACTTACCATAAGTATGAATTTTAAGAACTCGTACCTAATCTTAATATTCTCTAACTATCAAATATAACTATGAGAAAAGAATCACCTTCTCTTCATATGTATATCGATAGCGTGACACCAATATTTCAATGATTATCAATGTGATAAACTGAGTAGTCGTAGACCAAGCACAAAACCCCTGCCCATACAAAGGTTTGTACAACTCAACTATCAATTGAAATTCCACATAATCCTAGTTTCCTCTTTACTCAATACAAATTTCATTTAATCCGTATCTCAACATTTACCACTAATACCTAGGTTTACGTAGTACCATTTCATAGTACAACTTACGCACAATAATTCTTCTATAAAGTTTTCTATCATTCGATTGATCCTTTTCCATTCTATAACCTCATCAGATCACGTTGTGATCTTTTATTGTAATCGTATTAAATTACAATTTTTTTCTATCTTATGATCGTTTTTTTACTATCTTCTTTCCCTTCTCTTTAACCATCTCATATTGTGATTTTATTAACACTTTTCATCTGTATTACTGGAGTCAGGTAACTCCAGATTCTTATCTTTATATCTCTTCAAGATTCTTCTTTGAATATTATTTATCTTCATCTAATCATAATAATGAATTTCCCAAATTCATCTCTTAGCACTTTAAACTCAATTTAAGTTTATTCCTTATCCTTATCTCTACGGTTATAGCCTAAGGTACCCCTACCTAAGGTTTATAACCTACATCTTTGATACCAATTGTAGCGTCCCCAAATCTGGGTACCTTTTACCTCGGACTTGGTACGTTACGATAAATCATTTGTATAACTATTGCATAAAATATAATCATAAATTTTTTATATAATTAACTTTTACACCTAATCCCCAAGGTCTGTAACCTTAACTTAATATATACCTTTAATATTGTACACGATTTACAATGCCATTTGCATCATATAATTTTAATAGTTTTAATTGCATAACAATTTAATCTTGCACTTTGCCTTTGCCTCTGTCTTTATTCGAACTTTCATCTTAATCTGAAAATGTTATCATGATATTGCAAGGGTGAACAACTATTTTGCCCAGCAAGTTTAAGTACAATGAAGATATATCATGATTGAAAAGGAATAAGCTTTCAAGTTTTCAACAATGTAATATAATTGAGAAAGAACATGAATCAAAACTTCAATAACTGAATAATTATGTTGAGTGGTCAACAATGACCATGAACAAATTTAACTGAACCTTATGGTAATGAAGGTGATCAGCCTTTCATACATGATGAACATATGCAACATGCACTAAGTGCGAATCAAAAATCAAATATGTGGAATAATTGTCAATAATTAATCCACTACTATGCTTGAAACATAATAACTCAAGTTTGAGTTAGAAAACTTGTCATAATGCAAATATTTAATAATAATATTAGTTGTTGAATAATCAACAACAATTATCTACTAACATGCTTAAAAATAATAAGTCAAGTTTGAGTTAGAGAACTTGCTTGTTTGACTTGCTTTGGCTAACTTGCTTTAATTAAAACTCTTTGAATAACCTAGCATTGATAATGTTGGTCTACTAGTTAGTACTGTGTATAATCATACGTCTATACGCTTACTTATGCTATCATCTAGCAAATAATTCATTCACAATGTGCACATAATATAATGTACCACTTAGGTTGACGATTTAATAATTTATAAGGTCTTCCTTAAGTAATAAACACTTATTAGATCCTTAAACAATTTATTATAATTGTTTAATTAATGAATCATTTATATTATCTTCATTTATTAACTCTATCTTCATTTAATTACCATTTAATATTAGTTAAATAGAAATTAATTAATTACATTTAGGTATTATTTAATAAATAATAGCTAATTACATCTACTCGTCATTTAATGTTAATTAAACAATGAATAATTACATTATTAACATTATTTGTCTTTAATTATTATTTAATATTAATTAAGTAATAATTAATTAATCATTTATCCTTGAATAATAAATAATTGATTTGTTTTCTTCATTAGTCTTTAATTATTCATTACTATTAATAAATGAATAATTAATTAACATTATCCTTATTAACTATTTATCCTTAATTCACTTCATAAGTCTTTAATTACTCTTTCTTATTAATCTTAGAATAATTAATTATCATTTGTTCTAATTTATTATTTGATATTAACTAAATAATAAATAATTATTTCATAAATTTTATGTCAATGTAATTAAGTAATTACATTATTACATAATCTTATTAAGCATTCTTTAATCATTATTTAATATTAATCAATGGTTTAACTCTATTTATTATTTAATCTTAATTAAATAATCAATAGTTACTTTTTTAATACTATCTCTACTTAATTATCACCTAATATCACTTAGATAATAATTAAATAGTTAATTACACTAAAATTACATGTAATTAGTTTAATAATCATTTAATGGCATTCAAAATTATAAATTAGTAAGTTTTAAATGAGTTTAAACCACTACTTACCTAATAATTACATAACTGTCCAAAAAAATTATGAATTAAATATCTTAATATTCCTTAGAATTTTAGAAAAATTTGGGTCTAAGAACCATCGCGGGAACTGGCTGGAACAGTGCAGAATCGGTCGCCGAAAAATTCTGGCCGGCTCGGTTATCGCTTAACTGGCAGTAGGTTTTCTAAATTTTTGATTTTTTCCCAGATTTGGGGTACTTCACTAAAACTTGAATAAAATAAAATCTACAACTCCGATTTGGGTCCATTCGAACTCGTTGGATTTGTATCTTCCCGAACTACAATTTACATTCATAAAATATCAAATTTGGATCTGTTTTGGTCCCAGAAATTAGCCCGGAAAGTGACTATTCTTGAACATGAGTTCATAATTGAGGTGTTTTGGTAATAAATCCATATTTTGCTCATTTTTTAACATTTTTACATGCTTCCAAAGGGGTTTTGCTCTTAACTCATAGTTCTAACATACCAAGAAACAAAATCACAAAAACCATTTGTGGATTTCAAAATGAAAAGCATAGATCACCTCTTTTAGATAATTTTTTCCTAACAACTTCTTTGATTTCCTTTTTCCCCAAATTTCCAACACAAACTTACATAGACGAGCAAGTTAAACATATTATACTCAAGATTTATCATTCATATAATATTTTAGCCTATTAGAGCTTGCACTTGCATGAATCTCTCACAAGATCACATAGAACATACAAAACATAATCTAGGGTTTGATTCTTTCTTACGTACCTTGTCTTGTGGTATGTCCTCCTCTTCTTTCAAAAGTAAGTTAGGAACTTGGGATGCATGAACAACTTACTCCTTTTCCTGCTCAAGAAATGACCCTTTCTCTCTCTTTTCCTCTCTTTGTGCTTTGCTAGTTGAGAGAAAATAGAAGAAGAAGAATGGTGGAGAGAATGAAAATGAAATGAATGTGGTGAAATGAAGTGAGATACTAATATCCCCCATGTTTCTTTTGTCCCTTGGATAGAACGATTAGCCTTATCTCTTCCTAATCATGCCTAATCATGCCCTTAAGGATACTAATTAGATTTTCCACTAATGAGAGCATGACACACTTGTCCTTGTGTGTAAGAACTTCTATTGAAGGAACTTAATTAGCTTAATCTTATTGCCTTAAAATGCCTAAAAGGGGCGGGTCCCCCATGTCCATTATCCACTCCATTTTTCTTTTATTCTAATGCACAAATTTGATTAATTAAAAGTCTAAAATACCCTTAATCATGTGGGCTAAGTATTGGTTTGTATTTTATTTCTTTTTAAGCTTCTCATTTAATTGTTTTGGGCTATGTAAGTAACATAGTTTAATAATTTTAATTTATATTACCCTAATTGTTTATTTAGGGTTTCTATTTCCAATCTTATGGAATTTAATTACTTACACATATCTCTTTAATGAATAACCTAATTAGGTTTGCTTTAATTAGGTTTAAAATTATTAATTACTTGAAATAGACAAAATTAATCTATTAGGTTAGTATAACTTTTAAATACTAACATTTTCTCAATACCATAACCCTTAGGTTATTTAATTACCTTACATAATATATAATTAGGTTATGTGGCTTTCCATTGATATATATAAAACATTACATAGCATACTTAAATTACATATTTATTATATAATGGTAAAATAAATATGCTACACATAATTTCTTATGCAAATACAACCATTTACATACCCAATATATTATAATATAATATCCTTACCTCATTAACATAAATCTAATTAAGAATTTATTTTCTTCCTTAAGATATTACGATAAATATAATATATTTTCTTTATTAAACTAATTTCATATAATAATTTATTCTAATACTCTTGGGTAAAGTATATATATAAATATTATATGCTTAACCTGTCTATTTTTGCTTCATCCCGCAAATTTTTCCCAACAATTTTATTTCCCCCAGTTAATAAATACATATATAATATATAGTCATTAACTCCCAATTACCAATTACACCAAACCTACACACATCGCATATAGTTAATAATTTTATTTTCTCACATTATAAACTGTTTATATCAATTTATTTACATATAGCAAATATAATTTAATATATTTACCATATTGCGTAAACATACATATTCTTCATAAATCATAAAATGATTTATATATTCATATATTAAACTAGACATTTAATTTAACGTCTAGTAACCCTCTTAATACAGTTTGCTACGTTCAATAAGTCTTTTTCATATGGCTTGTCATATATATATATATATATATATATATATATATATATATATATATATATATATATATATATTATCCTAACTTGTCACGTTCTTATTTCTTTTTTTTATTATAAGATTTCTAACGTTTGACTACTATCAGCTTTTTATAATGAAACTTTTCATTTATTCTTGTATGATAAATTTAAATAATCAATCATCTTGTTTAGCTAAATCATATATAACACATTTTCAAGTATATATGTATCTACACATATACATATTTAAATTAATCTAATAATATCTCTTCATTTGAAATTTATTTCTTTAAATAAATTTTTCACATATAAAAATCTCTTTCTAGGTTTTACATTTTCATAACCCTTGTTTTGTCATTTTTTTCAAATAGTAATCCATATACGTTCTTCTTAAAAAATTTAAATCATTCATATATTTCCACTCTAGGTTTTGAACTTTAACCTTTAACTTAATAATTCAAGATCCTCTAAATTTTTGGGTTGTCACATTCACCCCTTCTTCTAAAAATTTCATCCCCGAAATTACAGTCTACTAATCTTTGCTTCTTCTATTCACCGAAAATAGGTTTTCAATTTAACCTTTACATTTTCCTCCTCTGACAATTTCTCTTCTATCATCTAATTCAACCATTGTTACCCTTTTTAAGAAGTTAAAAACTTTTCATAATATGCTGAGGGTCATATAGACCATAAACTCTCAAGTTTAACGGTATTCACCGCAACCAATTCTATAAATATATTGTACTAGGTGATCAGCCTAGTACATATACGAGTACGTTAGGTGATCAACCTATCGTATCCTATGTCGTGCACAACGTATCAATTTTGTTTAGCAACTATTTGCGCTACTAGATTGGATTATTTTATCCAATCGGGGGTTTTCACCAAAGACTTAGCATAAGATTCCATACCAAAACAATTTGGTTCGGGATAAATTCTAAAAGAAATACTTGAATTTTCATAAACATTTGTCTGGCTGAATCAAATAGCTTAGACACATACCAATAATTTGAGTATCAACAAAAACATTTGTCTAGCCACTTAAGTTGGCATTGACTTCCCTTTAATAGTTTCAAAATTCTAAAAATCATTTTTTGACGTCATGATACCGCACTATATTTATAGTCCATTTGAGGAATCTGTCATTTTGTGACTTTGTCATACCACATCATACCATAGTGGGCTGACGATCCTTAGATCACATTCAACACTAAGTAATTCTGCATTGATAACTCTATCATTTTTTATCATCTCTGCACCAGGTTACATGATGCACTAATGATATATAAAATACATTTTGATATTTCAAATTATTTTCGTCTAGCCGAAATAATTATCATAAACTCTTCTTTAAACAGTTTAAAACATTTGAAAATCAGTTTTAGTGTTATTATGTCATAACTGATAACGAGATGTTAGAGGCTCACAGTCCACATACACACCTTTTTCACCGTATGTTATTGATAACAAAAATTCATTTGTATTTTTAAAGGCACACAAGTGCGAATTTAGCTTGATGTCAAAAATTTTGAAGTTTAGCATAACTAGAAGATTTGGAATATATATACTTCCACCGTCAACTTCAATTTCTCTAATGTTCTATTGATTAATAATTCTATCTATTTCTATCATCCTTAAAGCTTACTACACTAAAAATCCTCAGTTCTTCTTCTATATGTTTTCTATACCCCAATATAGTTCATCAAACGTACCACACGTTATGAGTTTAGGAATTTACCACAATAATATGAGTTTAGAAACTTGTCCTAGCAATACGTAGTCCAAGAACCGATCAAGAACTATCCATACGCTTAGGGGTTTCAAAAACGTACTATACGATTATGAGTCACAAACTTATCATAAGTATGAGTTTTAAGAACTCGTACATAATCTTAATATTCTCTAACTATCAAATATAAATATGAGAAAAGAATCACCTTCTCTTCATATGTATATCGATAGCGCGACACCAATATTTCAATGATTATCAATGTGATAAACTGAGTAGTCGTAGACCAAGCACAAAACCTCTACTCATACAAAGGTTTGTACAACTTAGCTATCAATTGAAATTCTACATAATCCTAGCTTCCTCTTTACTCAATACAAATTTCATTTAATATGTATCTTCACATTTACCACTTTTACCTGAGTTTACGTAGTACCATTTCATAGTACAACTTTCGTACAATAATTCCGCTATAAAGTTTTTAATCATTCGATTGATCCTTTTCCCTTCTATGACCTCATCAGTTCACGTTGTGATCTTTTATTATAATCGTATTACATTACAATTTTTTTCTATCTTATGATTATTTTTTTACTATCTTCTTTCACTTCTCTTTAATCATCTCATATCGTGATTTTATTGACATTTTTCATCTTTATTACTGAAGTAAGGTAACTCTAGATTCTTATCTTTATATCTCTTCAATATTCTTCTTTGAATCTTATTTACCTTCATCTAATCTTAATAATGAATTTCTCAAATTCATCTCTTAGCACTTTAAACTCTATTTGAGTTTATTCCATATCCTCGTCTCTACGGTTATAGCCTAAGGTAGCCCTACCTAAGGTTTATAACCTACAGCTTTGATACCAACTGTAGCGTCCCCAAATCTGGGTACCTTTTATCTCGGACCTGGTACGTTACGAAAAATCATTTGTATAACTATTATGGAAGATATAAACATAAATATTCTACACGATTTATAATGCCATTTGCATCATATAATTTTAATAGTTCTATCTGCATAACAATCAAATCTTGCACTTTGCCTTCGCCTCTGTCTTTATTCGAACTTTCATCTTAATCTGAAAATGTTATCATAATATAGCAAGGGTGAGCAACTATATTTCCCATCAAGTTTAAGTAAAATGAAGATATATCATGATTGAAAAGGAATAAGATTTAAAGTTTTCAACAATGTAATATAATTGAGAATGAACATGAATCAATACTTCAATAACTGAATAATTATGCTGAGTGGTCAACAATGACCATGAATAAATTTAATTGAACCTTATGGTAATGAAGGTGATCATCCTTTCATACCTGATGAACATATGCAACATGCATTTAGTGCGAATCAAAAATCAAAGATGTGGAATAATTGTCAATAATTAATCCACTAGCATGCTTTAAACATAATAACTTAAGTTTCAGTTAAGAGACTTGCCATAATGCGAATATTTACTAATAATATTAGATGTGGAATAATCAACAACAATTATCCACTAACATGCTTGAAAAATAATAAGTCGAGTTTGACTTAGAGAACTTGCCTGTTTGACGAGCTACGGCTAACTAGCTTTAATTAAAACTATTTGAATGACCTAGCATTGACAATGATGGTCTACTAGTTAGTACAGTGTATAATCGTACGTCTATACGCTTACTTATGCTATCATCTGGAAAATAATTTATTCACAATGTACACATAATATAATGTACCACTTAGGCTGACGATTTAATAATTTATAAGGTATTCCTTAAGTAATAAGCACTTATTAGATCCTTAAACAATTTATTATAATTGTTTAATTAATGAATCATTTAAATTATCTTCATTTATTAACTCTATCTTCATTTAATTACCATTTAATATTAGTTAAATAGAAATTAATTAATTACCTTTAGGTATTATTTAATAAATAATAGCTAATTACATCTACTCATCATTTAATGTTAATTAAACAATGAATAATTACATTATTAACATTATTTGTCTTTAATTATTATTTAATATTAATTAAGTAATAATTAATTAATCATTTATCCTTGAATATTAAATAATTATTTTATTTTCTTCATTAGTCTTTAATTATTTATTACTATTAATAAATGAATAATTAATTAACATTGTCCTTATTAATTATTTATCCTTAATTCACTTAATAAGTCTTTAATTATTCTTTCTTAATAATCTAAGAATAATGAATTATCATTTGTTCTTATTTATTATTTAATATAACTAAATAATAAATAATTATTTCATAAATTTTATGTCAATGTAATTAAGTAATTAAATTATTACATAATCTTACTTAAGCATTCTTTAATCATTATTTAATATTAATCAATGATTTAACACTATTTATTATTTAATCTTAATTAAATAATCAATAATTATATTTTTTATATTATCTCTACTTAATTATCACCTAATATCACTTAGATAATAATTAAATAGTTAATTACATGTAATTAGTTTAATAATCATTTAATTGCATTCAAAATTATAAATTAATAAGTTTTAAATTAGTTTAAACCAATAATTACCTAATAATTACATAACTGACCAGAAAAATTATGAATTAAATATCTTAATATTCTTTAGAATTTTAGAAACATTTGGGTCCAAGAACCATCGCTAGAACCGGCCGGAACAGTGTTGAACCGGTCGTCGAAAAATTCTGGCCGGTTCGGTTAACGCTGAACTGGCAGTAGGTTTTCTAAATTTTTGAACTTTTTTTCAGATTTGGGGTCCTTCACTAAAACTTGAATAAAATGAAATCTACAACTCCGATTTGGGACCAATCAGACTTGTTGGATTCGTATATTCCCAGACTACAATTTTCATTCATGAAATATCAAATTTGGATATGTTTTGGTCCCAGAAATTAGCCCCGAAGTGACTATTCTTGAACATGAGTTCATAATTGGAGTGTTTTGGTAATAAATCCATATCTTGATCATTTTTTAACATTTTTACATGCTTCCAAAGGGTTTTGCTCTTAACTCATAGTTCTAACATACCAAGAAACAAAATCACAAAAACCATTTGTGAATTTCAAAATGAAAAGCATAGATCACCCCTTTTAGATAATTTTTTCATAACAACTTCTTTAGTTTCCTTTTTCCCCAAATTTCTAACACAAACTTACGTAGATGAGCAAGTTAAACATATTATACTCAAGATTTATCATTCATATAAGATTTTAGCCTATTAGAGCTTGCACTTCCATGAATCTCTCACAAGATCACATAGAACATACAAAACATAAACTAGGGTTTGATTCTTTCTTACGTACCTTGTCTTGTGGTATCTCTTCCTCTTCTATCCAAAGTAAGTTAAGAACTTGGAATGCATGAACAACTTACTCCTTTTCCTCTTCAAGAAACGACCCTTTCTCTCTCTTTTCCTCTCTTTGTGCTTTGCTAGTTGAGAGAAAATAGAAGAAGAAGAATGGTGGAGAGAATGAAAATGAAAATGAAATGAATGTGGTGAAATGAAATGAGATACTAATATCCCCCATGTTTCTTTTGTCCCTTGGATAGAAGGGTTAGCCTTATCTCTTCCTAATCATGCCTAATCATGCCCTTAAGGATACTAATTAGATTTTCCACTAACGAGAGCATGACACACTTGTCCTTGTGTGTAAGAACTTCTATTTAAGGAACTTAATTAGCTTAATCTTATTGCCTTAAAATGCCTAAAAGGGGCGGGTCCCCATGTCCATTATCCACTCCATTTTTTCTTTTATTCTAATGCACAAATTTGATTAATCAAAAGTTTAAAATACCCTTAATCATGTGGGCTAAGTATTGGTTTGCATTTTATTTCTTTTTGGGCTTCTCATTTAATTGTTTTGGGCTATGTAAGTAACATAGTTTAACAATTTTAATTTATATTACCCTAATTGTTTATTTTGGGTTTCTTGTTGCCTCTTTTTTAGTTCTACCAAAAGAGTTCTAACTCATGCAAGCATACATGTGTCAACAAGAAAAATAGAGTAAGTCGAGTATCGATCCACGGAGAAAGATTTCTAAATTAAACCATTATGCATCAACTAAATCACTATTTTTATATGCTTAAACGAAACACTTATGATTTTGAATTACTCTAAAATCCACTAATAAATTAAAGAAGAATATAAATGTAATATATCAAATCTAGAAATAATGGATCCTAACTTCATTTAATAGTTCATCTAATCACCACCATTATGCAAAATTATTCACATATCACAGGAAATTAGCCAAGAGAACAAACACAGACATAACCATTTTTCAATGTATTATGACCTACTTACATAACATCCACATACAATAGACATCATGTAATCTTAAATAAAACCAAGATCACTATATTTCTATGTGAAATTGCAGCCATATTGAATTTAAGCACAAGCCCTTGTATAACTCATAAGATGAAACAGTATATATCTATCTGGTTCACGAAATACAAAGCTAAGTAAAACAGTCCCATATACGCATGCTATCATGATTACAACCATACTTGCATGTTATTTTTCAACTCCATACAAGTATATAAAATGAATGGTGATCAATCATTCATGCATTCAAATTAACCATGATAGAAATTCCTGATGATACACAAACAGTCCAGCAATCAAGCAATCAATTAGAATACATATTAAAATCCATTAGAATCCCATAATGGAGTTTAGTTCAGCGCTGAACCAAAAGCCATTATGGGATCAAAGCAACACATGGAAGATAAATAAACAATTAAAAGAGAGACGATAGAATTGATCAAACCCAATTGCTGATTATAATCCAGATGTAACATTCAAATCCTCAATATTCTCCGGCAACATAAAAGTAGTTCATCCACAATGATTGAAATCCAAAGAAGAAATAGAAAATAATACGTGTATGCTTGGTTCATCAATGGAAGTCTCTCAAAGCTTAAAACCCTAGTTTCTGTTATGAAAACACGTATAAACTAAAGATAGCCCCGTCTGGTGCCAACCATAATCGTTTATATCAACTCAAACACTTCAATTTAAAAAATTAAAATAAAGTCAGCAGATGTAGTTAACGTCGCGCGCAGTTCCTTTGTAAACTCTGCGCGGGCGCTCGAGTGTGCAATGTCAGTTCCTTCTGGTTGATGGTGCGGGCACGCGTCCTTTAGCATGTGTAGCCGCGCGGCTTCTGAACTTTGAATCCTCAGGTTTTGCTGCTTCTTCTTCCTTGTCATGCTGCTACTGATGCTTTGACATGCAACTTTTGCTCTTTTGTTTACCACTGCTTAGCGTCTTTTGTCCACTCGACCCTCATGTTGTGCCTTCATTGATCACATGCCATCTACCAATGTCGAGCTCATGCCATTTCCTGTACTTTTACACCAAAGGAGTTCTCAGTACATGCAATGCAAAATATCATGAAATGCAACTAAAAATGCACTAAAATGTACTTGAGATGGGCATAGTTCTCGTGAATTTATATCCAATAAGTAGGTATAAAACTCACTTATCAAATACTCCCAAACTTGAACTATGGCTTGCCCTCAAGCAATACATACTATATAAACACTGAAAATGTAACTACAATGCTACACAACTAAATCATGATGCAAACGAGTCTCACATTGTTCCAGCTATACAGAATTTCAGTCCAAAATGCCTCAGCGAATTATCCAGAGTCGAGAATATAACTTCAAACCAAGCTATAGGCATAATATCATACACTCAAATAATTCATATATCCTATAAAGATGCTATGTGCGTGTGTGTGTTGTGTTCACCAAAGCTTGACTGAAGCAAAGATTACACATGCTAAACTGCTCAACATAGAAAATTATAGTCTAAATCAAGATTCATGTATACTTATGCAACAAAGACTGTTCCAACATATCAAAACAAACTAAGGTTCAACAATGGGCTTAACTGCTTTATTACTACTCACGAGGGCGATTTTCACTCTTTTTCACGGTGTTTATTATTATTATTATTATTTCACATGACTGTGCAATGCCTCATTCCATTAGGTTAATAATGCTACCCCTTAGCGAGCTTTCAACCAATAACTCCCAGACCGTAATAGACCTTAGGGCACTAGGTGTTAAGACACCCCTATGGGCGTACTTACTTAAGTAACAAGGACCCAGAAATAAGACTAGCCACGTTATTGCTCTTTTCTTTTTCTTTTTTTTATTTTATATAACATACCCATGTGTTCCCAAAATTTGGTTATCAATGTTTATACAGTCCCAGTCCATTTTCCACAAAATTCTCTTTTTAAAACCACATTTCCTATTAAGCAATGCAACACATAATTCTTATGCCTACAAGCAATTGTGAACACGGCAGTGCAAACCGAAAGCATCTAAACAGAATCATGGATCATATCATGTAAATCATTATAGCTAAGCTTAAGATATCCATTAAATTCAATAATCCTTCAAAATTCAAATTCATCATTGGCTGGACATAACTACCCTACAGCTAGAATTTGTGATACATGCAACTAAACATAGACCAACACACATAATAATGACAAAAATTAGAAATTTTTTTGCAATTATTATCTAACACATAAACATACAAAATTTAAACTAAACATGCAAATCATATATGCCACTACCCTACTACCCAATACCCCCAAACTTAAAATATTCATTGTCTCAATGAATGAAGGTAAAGGGTTAGAGAAACTCCCCTACTGCTCAACTACACCACCCTCTTTGGGTGGTGAATCCGGTGGTGGAAATGGTATGGCGGTCCCAAACTATGGCCACTCAAGCATAGTTCCCTGTTGTGCAAACGCCTCAGCAAGAGACCTCGTTAAACCCGTAGAAATGCTGCAAAGTTATCGTACATCGCATCTACCTTTCGCTCCAACCTTCGGAGTTGTCAATCCCCAGTAGCAGCAGTTGCTTGAGCTGATGTTCCCGCTTCATTTTCCTGTGTGGGCTGTGGTGGAGGCACTAGAAATGTGGGTTGCATGATAAAGCCTCATCCTCCCGGGTGTGGTGCACCTCCTGACCAATCCTCGAATTTTGCAATGGTTACGTGAGTGATGTCTTGGCTCGGGTTCTGCATTTGTTCATTTTCCCAATGGCATCCTTGATGGGCACACAACATAGCTACAACAGATGCGTGTGGAATACTCCCCGCAGTGCTTCCCCGCAGATAATGTAACATATTCTGATGAATCAGGTGGCCCACATTAATGTACTTGCCTGTGACTATTCCCCACAGAATGATTGCCCTCTCCGCTGTGATTTCATGCTGATGAGACGACGGAACGAGCTTGGCACATATAAACAAATTCCACGCTTTAGCATACCGATTCAAGGCTGAGGCTGGGAATATTCGAGGCTGATTCGTGCCGGCCTTATAAGTCCACTTCGTTCTTGGAACGCACAATTCAGTAATGACAACTTCTAAATCCGTTTCGAAGCGGGCAGCCTCAACCCAATTGTCAGACCAAGTCGGTGGTGTATCTACTATCCTGAAGATTGCTCTGATTGCTGGTGGTCTGTAATCTATTTAAACCCTCAAACCACAGATAGACCACTCATTGTTTCTTTAGAATTAGCATGACGATACTCATTGGAACAGGCATAGGTGTTGCAGTCAGTCCAACCCATCCTCTCTCTTGAATCATATACCACAATTGACCATCTTGTTTCTCAGGCTTGAATCCCCTTTCTTTCATAAATGTTTTGGCCACGATTCTGTAATACTCCATCTGTGCTTCTAGAATAAGAAATTTTACATAATCCACGACATCCTCCCCTTGACTGCTAGAGGAGGACGATGATGAAGAAGAAATAGAACGTGCTCTTTTAGGACCATTTTGCAAGTGATAGAGAAATTGAAGATGACTTGCCTGATAGTGAGTGATAGTTGTAATAACCCGATATTTTTCTATATAATTAAATCAGAAATTTTGCGTATAAATTTTTTTTTTTTAAAGATGAGGATTTGTACAAGATAAGGAGTATGTATTTATCTGATAAATAAAAATATATTTATTACATGAATAATTTTAAATCATTTTATTTTAGAATTATTGATTATTATAAATTATATTCTTATAATAATTAATTTTATAGTAGAAATATTTTTATTAATTATTTTCCATTAAAATATAATTATATATTATTTAATTAATATATGAAAATATTATTAGAGTTATTATAATAATTAAACTATTTTATTGTATGAGTTTATGCTAGACTAATTAAGTTAATTATTTTAACTTAATTAATAATGTTAAGTATGAAGAATAAATCAGATATGAAATCCAAACCCTAATTTTAAATTTTGATTAAGGAAAGAGAATATTAATATAATATTAATTTTATGTTAATGATATAAATATGCACTGTTTGTGTATGTTGATAATGGTTGGTAAATTGTGGTGTATAGTGTTAAAACCCTAATTCTAGATTTAGAATAAGGAATGAGAATAATAATATAATATTATTATTTTTAGGTGTTATAAATATGTATGTTATGTGTGTAAGTTTAGTGTGTGAAACAGTTTTAATGTAACATGCAAGACCCTAGTATTATTTTAATAAACCCTAATTTGATAGTCAAATAAGACTATAAGATTTTCAAGTAATTACTTTAAGTTATGAATATCATGTATTATTAATTTTAACCCTAATTATGAAAAATCATAATTAATTAGGAACCCTAATTACTAAATTAGGAAAACTAATTTCTAAAAATTGGAAACCCTAATTTGGAACTCAGTTATGAGTTCGAGACTATTATGTTATTGTGTTATTATGTTTAAGGTTAAGTATTATAGAATTTAATGTTAATTAGAGAAACCCTATTAATGTTTAGAAATCCTAATTTCTAATTTAGTATCCCTAAATTGCTAAAATGAAACCATAATGGCTAATTGTAATCCTTAATGTTAATTAGTGAATTTTAAACACTAATTGTACAAGTAATGGAATTAGAAAACTAATTATATTTAGTAAACTCTAATTTATTTTTTTGGAAACTAAATTGTCATTTTATTTTTTAAAACCCTAATTAGAAATCCTACAATTTTTTTGTGCTAAGCCTTAGGGTTTAACCCTAAGGGTTTGCCAAGATTACTTTTATGCCATTAAATTTTGTAAGCCAAAGACCATTTTGCCCTTTAGTGCATAATTGAAGCTAACTTGCAATTTTGGCTAATGCTTTAGTTGGTGGACCACCCAACACATAGCCATGTGCCTACATATTACACAAATCAGCAGCAAGCCACATAACATCAGCCAATACATGCATCTAAGACATATATATATATATATATAGTCCAAGAGAGAGAAAAGTATGTATTATAGCTCATTTGTTCAAATTATTATCAACCAAGGCTATTTCTTTCCTCACCCACGAAAATCAATAGCATTTCAGATCCCAAATCAAGCCCCACGAACACCCTTAACAAATCAGTAGCCCAGAATCAAGGATTTGATCAAGAGAGGTATAACCCTAATTTCAAAATCTGATCTTAGATGAGATGTTAGATTTTTATGTTAAAACATGTTATATGTACTAGGTTTTGATGATCTGGGTTGGTATTTAGTGGATCCATAACATTTAAATACACAAAATTGATGTTTTCAAAAATCTGGGAATTTTTTTTTGTGGTCTGACAACAAATGTCAGACCCTGTAGATCACAGGGTGTTAAGTGTTTTAGTTGTTTTATGTTTTGGATAGATAGTCTGGTAGGAGGTCTTTGTTCTGAAAGTGAAATTGCAGTCATTTGATGTTTAGATATCGAGTTATTCTTGGTCAAAACTCGTTGACCGGCATTGACCGGGAGATTTCTAGGTAACCCAGATTTCCCCAGGTCGGTCTGACAGCGAGTTCATGGGCTTTGATCTGTTAGTTTTTTTATTGTTTTGTTTCTATTGTGGTAACAAGGTTGTTATATGATATATAGACTGCAGATTAAGGCTTATGGATCACCTAAATAACATTCGGATTTGATTTAATCGATGGTCAAACTAGCTCGGAGGATCACGATTTCGGTTTTCTGGAATTTCCAAAAAATCAAGAACGTGTGTTCTGATAATGGTTGACCGGCTCATATCTTGTTACTGTAATGTTGTTAGATGGGTTTTAGATGATAGATCTCTTTACTTACATTAGGGCTACACACTGCATGCATTGTCTCACACAAAAAGTACAACAATCACAAGTTATAGGAGCCCAATGTAATGCAGTTGAACTGTTCTTCATTTCTGGGTAACCCAGAAATGAAGAACAGCTCTGACAGGTACTTTGGAGGCTTAGATCTCCTTAATTCGTTGCTGTTTGATCTTGTTGATTGTTGGAGCTTGTAGTATGGTACTATTACTACAAGTTAAGACCAAAATCATTCCTAGAAACACAATACACACTGATTTACACTTGGTCAAAAAAGGCAAGTCGAAACAGCCTTTTGAATGCTCAAGAACATGAAGAACACCTATAGCGATGGTTCTGTCACTATAGGCAGTCTTTAGCGACAGTTTATTTACAAAATTAATTGTTTTTATTAAATAATTAGTATTAAATGGTTTTTTATTATTAAAAATATAAAATAAATTATTAAAAATTATTTAAAGTCCGAAAATTAGTTTTTTATTATTTTGAATATATTTCATAAATATTTAATATTTTGGAATATTAAATGTATTTAATTTATTTAATTATAATATTAAATAAATTATTTAAAAATGATTTTAATACATAAAAAATTATTTAAAATTATATTATGGTATAAGAAAATAATTTAAATTATTTTTGATAACTTTTAATATTTTGTGATGAATTTCATTAATTAATTAATATTAATGATAATTAAGTTATTTAATAAATGTATTAAATAAATTATGAAAAATAGAATTAATATTTTAAAAATCATTTAAGGGTTATAAAAATATGTTAAGTTATAAAGTAAAACTTTTGGTATTTTGTCGTGAAAAATATTAATATTTTTATATTAATGATATTAGATTTATTTAATAATTATATTAAATGAATCAGTTTTAAAATGATTTTAATATTAGAAAAATCATTTCAAATGAAAATAAATAGTTTAAAAATATTTTAAGATATAAAATATAACTTTCAATATTTAAAGGTAAATTTCATTAATTATTTACTATTAATGATATTAAAATTATTTAATATTTATATTAAATAAATTAGTTTAAAAATGATTTTAAAATTTATTTAAAATGAAAATAAAGTGTTTAAAGATATTTTAAGTTATAAAATATAACTTTTAATATTTAAAGAATAATTTCATTAATAATTTAATATTAGTAATATTAATTTAATATTAATGATATTTAGTTTATTTAATAATTATATTAAATAAATTGTTTAAAAATGGTTTAATTTATTTAAAAATCATTTAAAAAGGATATTAATGAATTAAAATATTTTAAGTTATAATTAATGACTTTTAATATTTTGATAAATAATACATTGATACTTTAATATTAATGGTAATTATTTAAAACTAATTTTAAATGTTTTAAAAGTCATTTAAGGGTAATATAAATACTTTAAAAGTATTTTAGGTTATTTTAATATTTTGGCAATGGTTTCATTAATAATTTAATATTAATTAAATATTAATGATAATAGAATTATTTAATATTTAAATCATTTAATAATAATTCTGGTGTTTGAAAAGTTGTGATAAATTATACTAAATATTTAAAAATTATTATAAGTAATTTAAAAATAATATAACTGATACTTCCTGATATTGAACTTCGGGAAAGAGTCTTAGACTCAATAATTACCCGATAAAGCCGTCGGTACATCGACATATTTCAAAAATTGATCTGAACTTAGATATTTTGACTGCATTTATGTTTGTTTGTGATTCAATGATTGTTGATAATGTGTGGTAATGTGATTAGGTTATGTGCAGACTGCAATAAGCAGTGCTAGGTGTTGAGATATGTTATTCTAATCAGTAAAATGATCTTATTACTGATAGGTTGTTATACAAAAGATAGAAACTATGTTGCGTATTGTAAGCAGCAGACCAGACAAGTATCCAACCTTTGCATTTCCTTTATGCAATGGACATGAGTAAGAAAATTTCAGATTTATATTATTATTGTACTAGATTATTAACCCTATTATCGTATATATTATATCCGATTATTGTTTATCAACATGATATTATATTATATAACTCATATATATATTCTGTTCGTAAATTTCAAAATATGGTTATACAAGTGTCCTCACTTGGATAATCATTGTACTTAAACACATGTTGATATATATATATATATATATATATATATATATATATATATATATATATATATATATAAGTCGTCTAAGCTATTTGACCAGCTAGACACGGATTTAGAAATTTCGTTGAATATTATAAAACCTTTTTGTATCAAATCAATTTGTTTTGGTTCGGATTCCAGACTAAGTATGAACATCCAGATCAAGGGAAAACTTTTATGTGCCCATGGCGGACAGAGTGAATGATAATATCGTTCTTGCATGCAGTATTGATCAATACAGGGCCCATGGGAAGTACAACCTCGAGCCCATAAATTATGACGATTTGCAGATGAAGTTCTGCTAAACCTTATCAAAAATTTAAAATAATGTTCATAGTTTGTCGACTAATACCTATTTATAGTCAATACATAGTTTCAAAAATGTGATATAGAGTTGTTATGTTATTATTATCGGTTTAGTTTACTTCACAACTATTGAATCGTTGTAGAAGTGATGTATAAAGAAAATATTTAATTCTTTCAACTAAATATATTTATAATTGCTATTACTTGCTGAGCACTCAAATGCTCATCATTGCTTAATTTAAATATTTTCAGCCAATCGTGATCAACCTGAAGGGTCATGTAGAACAAAGGAAAAGAAAAGCAAGCAGAATAAGATTTTTGGTATTCTATGTAATAGTATGACTTTATTAAGATAATTATAACTATTAAGTATCATGTAAATGAATGTTTAAAGGTCACGTACCTGGGAGTAGACTCTGATGCATATGTAAATTAAGTTTGATATTTATATTATTGTTATTATTATTAGTATTATTTTGCTCATAGAAATGGTATCATAAAGCACCGATTTCGGGTTTCAAGTACCTGAATTTGGGGGCATTACAGGTTGGTATCAGAGCTATAAGCATGAATTTACGAAGAGCCCCAAGCCTCTCGCTGGTGACTTCCTTGTGTGGAATGCACCGAAGCCAGACTCTCCGTAGGGGACGCCGATTCAGTCGGTGGAAGCTGATAGGTACCCTTGTAAGCGGCTATGTTTGGAAGCACCATGAAAGTTACAGGTTGGTATCAGAGCTTTAGGGTTAGAAACCTTAGGTGGGTTAGACCTAAGGGTATAACCTTAGAACAGAGGAAAACGTTGAAAATATAAGTAACTCATATAGAGTTTAAAAAGAGATAAATCAAATAAATTCATCGTCAAACAAAATAAAAGATAACTTATATAAAATTATTGTTTGCTATGTGTACAAACTATTTGCTAATCAGGATAATTTATGTGTGTAGATGTCAGGAGGAAAAGGCTTATTATATGCTTATAGCATGAAGAAAGATCAAATCCATACACCTGAGCTAATATCAAAGTCAATAGCTGAAATAGAGGCTCATAATGAAACCAACTCGGATGAGGTGGTTATTTTGGAAAATATAGTACCAGATCTGGAAATGGTGGAACTAACGGATAGTGATACAGACACCGAAGTAGGAGCTGATCAAGCAGCAATGGAAGTTCAGAATCTGAGGAACCAGGTTATCTCTCTGGAAAAGCTGTGGGAAATAGAAAAGTTGCTAAACAGTCGATTGCGAAAAGCCTTAATACAAACAATGGAAGAACAAGATAAGCTTAAAATCCAAATTGATCAGATGGGAGCTAAAAGCAACATGTCATGTGCAGCTTCGAGAAATAAGGGAAAAAGAAAAATGAAAGACCACGACTTAGGAAAATCCAATAAAAACTAAGGAAAAAAGATATGTTATATTTGCGGCCATGAGGGACATACCTCTCCTCATTATCCCGACTTTAAGCGAGGTGCATGTTTTATTTGTGGGTTGAAAGGTCATTGGGCGAAAGATTGTCCAAAATCAGGAAAAAGGTGTAGGAACAATTAGGATTAGTAGTTGATTATGTATGTTTGATAATGTGCATATGTAATGTAATATTCTCAACTTTTGTATTAGTCAAGACTGTAAATCTCGACTTTTATGGTCACAAAAGGATAGCTGATGTTTAAACATCATGTGCTATGCTATGTAAAGTATTCGTTAAATGAATATGAATCTATGTTTAAGTAATGAAACAAGTTTAATATATTAAACTTATATGATAATGCTTAGAATGTAAGAATAATTTATGATAATGCCGCCAAGACGAAAACAAAACTCAAGGACAGAAGAACCTGTCAACAAAGCTGGAGGACAACCAGACCCGATACAGAATTTTACGATTATGCTCGCTCAAGATATGCAGAACGGAATACCAGCCGCGGAAAATCAGTTAGATAATCGATTAGCGAATTTCAAAGACTTCAAGACAGTCGTACTACCAGGATTGAGAGGATCAACGGAGCATAAGGTGAAGGACTGTCCGAAAAGGAGAATGGAGGCAGGAAGCGTAAGTACGGGGAAACGTAGCGGGATGCTGGCGACAACGGGACCAACTTCAACGAACGAACCAACAGAAATAACCGCATGAGTTTTCAGCACGACTGTTCAAGATTCAGTAGCAGCCAGGGATACAACTCCAAGTATTATTCGAACAAATTTTATTTTATTTTTTTATATATAATAAATTATTTTTATAAAAAAAATTTGAAGGAGGAATTTGAGTTCTTTAAAAATCAAATTTCTATTTAAGCAGATAGACAAGCTTTTTTCTGAATAGTTAAAGATCGGTTCGATCAATTATGATCGAGATCTACTTGCAATGATTGTGTATGCTACGTACCCTTGTAGGTATATGTTTTAAAACTGTGATTCCAAGGACGGAATCTTTCTAAGGGAGGGTGAATGTAATAACCCGATATTTTTCTATATAATTAAATTAAAAATTTTGCGTATAATTTTTGTCATTTATTTATTTTAAAGATGAGGATTTGTACAAGATAAGGAGTATGTATTTATGTGATAAATAAAAATATATTTATTACATGAATAATTTTAAATTATTTTATTTTAGAATTATTGATTATTATAAATTATATTCTTATAATAATTAATTTTATAGTAGAAATATTTTTATTAATTATTTTCCATGAAAATATAATTATATTTTATTTAATTAATATATTAAAAGATTATTAGAATTATTATAATAATTAAACTATTTTATTATATGAATTTATGCTAGATTAATTAAGTTAATTATTTTAACTTAATTAATAATGTTAAGTATGAAGAATAAATTAGATATGGAATCCAAACCCTAATTTTGGATTTTGATCAAGGAAAGAGAATATTAATATATTATTAATTTTATGTCAGTGATATAAATATGCACTGTTTGTGTATGTTGATAATGGTTGGTAAATTGTGGTGTATAGTGTTAAAACCCTAATTCTGGATTTGGAATGAGGAATGTGAATAATAATATAATATTATAATTTTTCAGGTGTTATAAATATGTATGTTATGTGTGTAAGGTTAGTGTGTGAAACAGTTTTAATGTAACATGCAAGACCCTAGTATTATTTTAATAAACCCTAATTTGATAGTCAAATAAGACTGTAAGATTTTCAAGTAATTACTTTAAGTTATGAAGGTCATGTATTATTAATATTAACCCTAATTATGGAAAATCGTAATTAATTAGGAAACCTAATTTTTAAAAATTGGAAACCCTAATTTGGAACTCAGTTATGAGTTCGAGACTGTTATGTTATTGTGTTATTATGTTTAAAGTTAAGTATTATAGAATTTAATGTTAATTAGAGAAACCCTGTTAATATTTAGAAATCCTAATTTCTAATTTAGTAACCCTAAATTGCTAAAATGAAACCCTAATGGCTAATTGTAATCATTAATGTTAATTAGTGAATTTTAAACACTAATTGTACAAGTAATGGAATTAGAAAACTAATTATATTTAGTAAACTCTAATTTATATTTTTGGAAACTAAATTGTTATTTTATTTTTTAAAACCCTAATTAGAAATCCTACAATTTTTTTGTGCTAAACCATAGAGTCAAACCCTATGGGTCAAACCCTAAGGGTTTGCCAAATTTACTTTTATGCCATTGAATTTTGTAAGCCAAAGACCATTTTTCCTTTAGTGCATAATTGAAGCTAACTTGCAATTTTGGCTAATGCTTTAGTTCGTGAACCACCCTACACATAGCCATGTGCCTATATATTACACAAATCAGCAGCAAGCCAGATAAAATCAGCCAATACATGCATCTAAGACATATATATAGTCCAAGAGAGAGAAAAGTATGTATTATAGCTCATTTGTTCAAATTATTATCAACCAAGGCTCTCTCTCTCCTCACCCACGAAAATCAATAGCATTTCAGATCCCAAATCAAGCCCCACGAACACCCTTAACAAATCAGTAGCCCAGAATCAAGGCTTTGATCAACAAAGGTATAACCCTAATTTCAAAATCTGATCTTAGATGAGATGTTAGATGTTAGATTTTTGTGTTAAAACATGTTATATGTAGTAGGTTTTGATGATCTGGATTGGTATTTAGTGGATTCATAACATTTAAATACGCAAAATTAGTTTTTTCAAAAATTTGGGAATTTTTTTTTGTGGTCTGACAACGAATGTCAAACCCTGTAGATCACAGGCTGTTAAGTGTTATAGTTGTTTTATGTTTTGGATAGATAGTCTGGTAGGAGGTCTTTGTTCTGAAAGTGAAATTACTGTCATTTGATGTTTAGATATCGAGTTATTCTTGGTCAAAACTCATTGACCGGCACTGACCGGGAGATTTCTGGGTAACCCAGATTTCCCCAGGTCGATCTGCAGATTAAGGCTTATGGATCACCTAAATAACATTCGGATTTGATTTAATTGATGGTCAAACTAGCTCGGAGGATCACGATTTCGGTTTTCTGGAATTTCTAGAAAATCAAGAACGTGAGTTCTGACAATGGTTGATCGGCTTATATCTTGTTACTGTAATGTTGTTAGATGGGTTTTAGATGATAGATCTCTATACTTACATTAGGGCTACACACTGCATGCATTGTCTCACACAAAAAGTACAAGAATCACAAGTTATAGGAGCCCAATGTAAGGCAGTTGAACTGTTCTTCTTTTCTGGGTAACCCAGAAATGAAGAACAGCTCTGACAGGTACTTTGAAGGCTTAGATCCCCTTAATTCGTTGCTGTTTGATCTTGTTGATTGTTGGAGCTTGTAGTATGGTACTATTACTACAAGTTATAACCAAAATCATTCCCCGAAATACAATACACACTGATTTACACTTGGTCAAAGAAGGCAAGTCGAAACTGCCTTTTGAATGCTCAAGAACATGAAAAATATCTATAGCGACGGTTCTGTCGCTATAGGCAGTCTTTAGCGACAGTTTATTTACAAAATTAATTATTTTTATTAAATAATTAGTATTAAATGATTTTTTATTATTAAAAATACAAAATAAATTATTAAAAATTATTTAAAGTCCAAAAATTAGTTTTTTATTATTTTGAATATATTTCATAAATATTTAATATTTTTGGAATATTAAAGGTATTTAATTTATTTAATTATAATATTAAATAAATTATTTAAAAATGATTTTAATACATGAAAAATTATTTAAAATTATATTATGGTATAAGAAAATAATTTAAGTTATTTTTGATAACTTTTAATATTTTGTGACGAATTTCATTAATTAATTAATATTAATGATAATTAAGTTATTTAATAAATGTATTAAATAAATTATGAAAAATAGAATTAATGTTTTAAAAATCATTTAAGGGTTATAAAAATATGTTAAGTTATAAAGTATAACTTTTAATATTTTGTCATGAAAAATATTAATATTTTTATATTAATGATATTAGATTTATTTAATAATTATATTAAATGAATTAGTTTTAAAATAATTTTAATATTAGAAAAATCATTTCAAATGAAAATAAATAGTTTAAAAATATTTTAAGTTATAAAATATAACTTTTAATATTTAAAGGTAAATTTCATTAATTATTTACTATTAATGATATTAAAATTATTTAATATTTATATTAAATAAATTATTTAAAAATAATTTTAAAAATCATTTAAAATGAAAATAAAGTGTTTAAAGATATTTTAAGTTATAAAATATAACTTTTAATATTTAAAGAATAATTTTATTATTAATTTAATATTAATGATATTTAGTTTATTTAATAATTATATTAAATAAATAGTTTAAAATGATTTAATTTATTTAAAAATTATTTAAAAAGGATATTAATGAATTAAAATATTTTAAGTTGTAATTAATGACTTTTAATATTTTGATAAATAATACATTAATACTTTAATATTAATGGTAATTATTTAAAAATGGTTTTAAATGTTTTAAAAGTCATTTAAGGGTAATATAAATACTTTAAAAATATTTTAGGTTATTTTAATATTTTGGCAATGGTTTCATTAATAATTTAATATTAATTAAATATTAATAATAATAGAATTATTTAATATTTAAATCATTTAATAATGATTCTGGTGTTTGAAAAGTTATGATAAATTATAATAAATGTTTAAAAATTATTATAAGTCATTTAAAAATAATATGACTGATACTTACTGGTATTGAACTTCGGGAAAGAGTCTTAGACTCGATAATTACCCGATAAAGCCGTCGGTACACCGATATGTTTCAAAAATTGACGTGGACTTAGATATTTTGACTGCATTAATGTTTGTTTGTGATTCAATGATTGTTGATAATGTGTGGCAATGTGATTATGTTATGTGCTAACTACAATAAGTAGTACTAGGTGTTGAGATATGTTATTCTAATCAGTAAAATGATCTTATTACTGATAGGTTGTTATACAAAAGATAGAAACTAAGTTGCGTATTGTAAACAACAGACCAGGCAAGTATCCTACATTTATATTTTCTTTATGCAATGGACATGAGTAATAAAGTTTCAGATTTATATTATTATTGTACTATATTATTAACCCTATTGTCGTTTATATTATATCCGATCATTGTTTATCAACATGATATTATATTATATAACTCATATATATATATATATATATATATATATATATATATATATATATATATATATAAGCTGTCTAAGCTATTTGACCAGCTAGATTTAGAAATTTGTTGAATATGATAAAACCTTTTTGTATCCAATCAATTTGTTTTGGTTCGGATTCCAGCCTAAGTATGAACATCCCGATCAAGAAAAAACTTTTATATGCCCAAGGCGGATAGAGTGAACGATAATATCGTTCTTGCATGTAGTATTGATCAATACAGGGCCCATGGGAAGTACAACCTCGAGCCCGTAAGTTATGACGATTTGCAGATGAAGTTCTGCTAAACCTTACCGAAAATTTAAAATAAAGTTCATAGTCTGTCGACTAATACCTATTTATAGTCAATACATAGTTTCAAAAATGTGATATAGAGTTGTTATGTTATTATTATCAGTTTAGTTTATTTGAAAACTATTGAATCGTTGTAGAAGTGATGTATAAAGAAAATATTTAATTCTTTTAGCTAAATATATTTATAATTGCTATTACTTGTTGGGCACTCAGATGCTCATCCTTGCTTAATTTAAATGTTTTCAGCCGATCGTGATCAACCTGAAGGGTCATGCAGAAACAAAGGAAAAGGAAAGCAAACAGAATAAGATTTTTGGTATTCTATGTAATAGTATGACTTTATTAAGATAATGATAACTATTAAGTATCATGTAAATGAATGTTTAAAGGTCGCGTACCTTGGAGTAGACTCTGATGCATATGTAAATTAAGTTTGATATTTATATTATTGTTATTATTATTAGTATTATTCCGCTCATAGAAATGATATCTTAAATCACCGATTTCGAGTTTCAAGTACCTGAATTTGGGGGCGTTATAATAGTTGGTGAAGTGAATAACGCCCAAACTTAATTCGCACAACCACTCTCTAAAACCCTAGCTTTAATATGCAGATATTGATCGTGGGTAGAGTAACTGATGCGCACAATGTGGGATGAGATGAACAGATGGAGAAACGATTAGGACTCTCTGATTTCTCAATTTGTAATTGTTTGGAGAAGGGGAATCGTGTGCGTTGTGGAGACTGAGATGGCTCTCTGTTATATTGAGTGATATAAGATATAAGGCATAACACATGTTTTAAACGTAAAAAAAAATCAACTACTGGTGTCGCGCGCGGCCGCGCGGCTTTTCAATGGAGACTAGGCGCGGGCACGCGAGTGGGATTTTGAGTCTGGCAGGCATACAGCACAGGCGCGCGGTCTTGTACTGTTAACATGGCGATGCCGCGCGACCCTAAATCCTGCAATTCCAGTATGCATATGCCAATATAACATACAGTGATTACTTCATGCCAATGCACTTGCATAAACACCAATTACCCATGTCAATGATTGAACTAATAAATACGCAACAATGACCATCTCACTATCACACTCTTTATACTAAACTCTACACATTCTAATGTAAATTCGGCTACACACTTACTTACGCAAAACACAATGATCTATCACAATTGATAATGAAGATGAACTAACAAAAATAACCGAAACTGAATAAATAAAAAAATAAAAAAAATAAAATAGAGATAGAAACAATGGGTTGCCTCCCATCAAGCGCTAAGTTATAGTCAATTAGCTTTTCTGTCTCTGAATCTCATGTCAAAGAAAGAATTGAGGTGACTTTTTGTCTGTCCACCTCGCCACCAAAGTAATGCTTCAATCGCTGCCATTCACTTTAAAAGGTTGATCCGGGAATTTATCAAACACTTCTATCGCACCATGAGGGAAGACATTCTTCACTGTAATTGGCCCTGACCATCTCGACTTCAGCTTCCTGGGAAAAAGTTTAAGTCTGGAGTTAAAGAGCAAAACTCTTTGTCCCGGTTCAAATGTTCTCTCTATGATCTTGCGATCATTCCATTTCTTCACCTTCTCCTTGTACAGCTTAGAATTCTCATACACCTGTAATCGGAATTCATCCAACTCATTGAGTTGAAGTAGGCATTTCTCCCCTGCAGCTTTTAAATCAAAGTTGAGCTTCCGAATCGCCCAATATGCCTTATGCTCTAGCTCCATAGGAAGGTGACATGCTTTGCAGTAGACTAGCTGAAAGGTGACATGCCCAATGGGGTCATGTATGCAGTCTTTTATGCCCAAAAAGCATCATCCAGCTTTAAAGACCAATCCTTCCTCGTGAGATTCGTAACTTTTTCAAGGATTCTTTTAACTTCTCGATTTGACACTTCAGCTTGGCCATTCGTTTATGGGTGATAAGCTGTAGTAATATGATGGTTCACCCCATACTTGGCTAACAAAGCTGTAAACTGTCTGTTGCAGAAGTGACTGCCTTCATCACTAATGATGGCCCTTGGAGTCCCAAACCTTGTGAAGATATTTCTGTGTAAAAACCTCAGGACTACCTTGGCATCATTTGTCGGAAGAGCTGCCACTTCTACCCATTTCGACACATAATCCACTCTGAGCAAGATGTAGAGATTTTCACAAGAAGAAACAAACGGGCCCATGAAATCAATCCCCCACACATCAAAAATTTCCACTTCGAGGATCGTATTCAAGGGCATTTCATTTCTTTTCGAGATGTTCCTAACTCTTTGACATCTATCACACCTCTGGGTGAAACTGTACGCATCCTTGAAAATTGTCGGGTAGTAGAATCCTGCTTGTAGCACTCTAGCTGCTGTTCGCTCTCCACCATAATGACCCCCATACATAGAAGAATGACAATCCTGCAGAATACCCGCAACCTCGCTATATGGGATGCACCTTCTTATCATTTGATCAGCACATTGTTTAAACAAGTACGGCTCATCCCATATATACCATTTGACATCATGCAAAAATTTTTTCTTTTGATGACCCACCAAGTCAGAAGGTACCATTTTACTCACCAAATAGTTCGTGTAGTCTGTAAACCATGGCACTTCCCCTTTCACCACAAACAACTGCTCGTCGGGAAAGGATTCATTAATAACAACCTTGTCGTTCGCTTCTCTTTCTGGATTCTCTAGTCGAGATAAGTGGTCCGCCACTTGGTTTTCAGTGCCCTTTTTGTCCTTGATCTCCAAATCAAATTCCTGCAACAATAAAATCCAACTTATCAACCGGGGCTTAGCATCATTCTTTGCCACTAACTGCCGAATTACTGCGTGATCCGTGTACACTATCACCTTGTACCAATCAGATATGCTCGAAATTTATCAAAGGCATACACCACTGCCAATAACTCTTTCTCTGTGGTGGTGTAGTTCAACTGTGCATCTGTAAGGGTCTTGCTGGCATAATAGATCACATGAAATATCTTTTCCTTTCTCTGACCAAAGGCAGCCCCTATAGCATAATCACTGGCATCACACATCAGCTCAAATGGCAAATTCTAATATGGTGCAGTAATAACTGGTGCCGAAGTTAATTTCCCCTTCAAGTGCTCAAATGCTGACACGCAAGTCTTATCAAATTTAAACTGTGCATCCTTCTCCAATAAACTGCATAATCGTTTAGTTATCTTGGAGAAGTCCTTAATGAATCTGTGGTAGAAACCTGCATGTCCAAGAAAACTGCGAACACCTTTTACTGAAGTAGGTGGTGGCAAGTTTTCTATAGTTTCCAACTTAACCCTGTCCACCTCGAGTCCCTTCTTCAAAACTTTGTGTCCCAGAATGATTCCTTCTTGTACCATAAAATGGCACTTTTCCCAATTCAGCACTAAGTTTGTCTCAATACACCTCTTCAAAACCATCACCAAATTTTTAAGGCATAAATCAAATGAGTCCCCGAAGGCTGAGAAATCATCCATAAATACCTCCACATTCTGTTCTACCATATCCGAGAAAATAGCCATCATGCATCTCTAAAAGGTGGCTGGAGCATTGCACAACCCGAAAGACATCCTTTTGAAAGCAAAAGTGTCGTATGGACATATGAAGGTTGTCTTTTTCTGGTCTTCTGGAGCTATAACAATTTGGTTGTAGCCTAAATATCTATCCAGAAGGCAATAATACTCATGACCTGCTAGTCTGTCCAACATCTGATCGATAAATAGCAGTGGAAAATGATCTTTCCTTGTAGCTTTATTGAGCCTGCGGTAGTCCATGCAGACTCTCTACCCCGTCACTGTTCGTGTTGGAATCAACTCATTATTCTAATTAGCAATCACGGTCATACCACCCTTCTTCGGTACACAATGCATTGGGCTCACCCATGAACTATCTGAAATCGGATATATTATACCTGCATCCAGCCATTTCAAAACTTCTTTCTTGACCACTTCTTTTATGATCAGATTAAGTCTTCTTTGTTGCTCTACCAATGGCTTACTATCATCTCCTAATAAGATCTTATGCATTCAAAAAGAAGGGATGATCCCTTTTATGTCTGCTATCGTCCATCCAATAGCTGATTTGAACTCTCTAAGCACTCGTAGCAGTTTTTCTTCCTGAAAAGATGTTAGTGTAGAAGAAATAATCACAGGTAGCTTTGAATCTTTATTTAAAAATCGTACCTTAGATGATCTCGAAGTGGTTTCAATTCAAGCTCTGGAGGTGTCTCAAGAGATGGCTTCAATTTTACCGACGTTTCTCCAGCTTTCTTCAATCGCTCCACAGGTGTTTTTAATTTTCTGAATTGTGGAGTAGTATCCAGAAATTGCACAAGTTCTTTGAATTCCTCATCCTCCAATTTTGAATTTTCAGCAATGATACTTCTCAACGGTTCATAATCCACTAAACTCTGTACTTCATCATTTAGAACCTGATCCACCAAATCAACTCGAAAATATTCTTCTTCATCTGTCGGAAACTTCATCGCCTTGAGTACCTTAAAGGTAACCTCCTGATCATGAACACGCATTGTGAGTTCCCCTTTATGTACGTCTATCAAGGTCCTTCCTGTGGCTAAGAATGGTCTCCCCAGCATGATTGATATACTCTTATCTTCCTCGTAATCCAAAATGATGAAGTCTGCCGAAAAAATGAATTTATCCACTTTCACCAATACATCTTCCATAATTCCCCGTGGATACGTGATGGATCTGTCAACTAGCGGCAAAAAAATATTTGTCGGCCTTGGAGCCGACAATCCCAACTGGTTGAATACAGACATGGGCATCAAATTGATACTCGCCCCAAGATCACATAGACACTTATTGAAACTCATCTTTCTGATCATACATGGAATTGTGAAACTACCCGGATCTTTCAGCTTTGGAGGTAATTTACGCTGAAGCACTGCACTGCATTCCTCTGTCAAGGCTACTATCTCAAACTCTTCTAATATCCTTTTCCTTGACAATATACCCTTCATGAACTTTGCATAACTTGGCATCTGTTCCAATGCCTCCGCGAAAGGTATGTTGATCTGCACCTTTTTAAAGACCTCCAAAAACTTGCTGAACTGCTTGTCCTCCCTCTACTTAGTCAATCTCTGTGGATACGGAACTAGAGGGTGAACTAGTGGTACTGTACTCATGGGCTTCTCATTTGAACCTGCTTTATCCTTCTCTACTTGCTGTAACTCAGAACCCTCATGATTTTCTTTCTGTTCAGCCAACTTCTCTGCATCGCGCGGTCGCACGTCATCCCCTTATAAACCAAGCGCGGTCGTGCCTAGTGAATTTCCTGCACACTGCTTCCTAGACCTGAGTGTTATAGCCTGACACTGTTCTTTCCCTTCTCTTCTTGGATTTGCCTCCGTAGTACTCGTCAATGAACCCTGGGGCATGTTGTTAAGCATGCTCGCCATTTGCCCCATTTTAGTTTCCAGATTTTTAATAGCCACTACTTGGCTTTTAATCATAACCTCCGTGTTTGCCATGTACTTCATCATCATCTCCTCCATTTCTGATTTCTTTTCTTATTGAGGTACAGATAGAGTATGATGTTGTTGTTGTTGAGAAAATCCCGACGGAAAAGGTGGTCTTGGAGTAAACTGTTGTTGCGCTGGTTGTGACTGAAACTGATTATTCGGCTGAAATTGATTTTATTAATTTCCTTGATTATTTGACCAACTGAAGTTAGGATGGTTGCGGTTGTTGGAGTTGTATGTGTTCTAAAATTGGCCTTGGTCCTTCCTGTAATTGCTCACATACTGTATCGACTTTGAGCTAGATCTGTCGAGTGTGACCCTGCACAAATTTCACACATAAAGGCAACTATCTTCGCCTTTCTCTCTGTCAATGTATCTATTTTCTTGGCCATGGCTGCCATCTGTGCTGACAACTGCGTGATAGCATCCACTTCCAACAAACCTATAACTTTGGGTTGTGGCATCTTAGATGTAGGGTTTTGAAAGTCATTCGCTGCCATTGTCTCTATAAGGTTATAAGCTTCCTCATAACTCTTTGCCCATAACGCTCCTCCTGCAGCTGCATCTATAATAGGTCTAGACTGCAATCCCAATCCATTATAGAACATGTTGATCACCATCCAATCTGGCATACCATGGTGTGGACACTTCCTTAGCATCTCTTTATATCTCTCCCAAGCTTCATAGAGAGATTCACCCTGTTGCTACTCAAATTGGGAGATTGTTGTCCTCATCTTCTAAGTCTTAGCCATTGGGAAAAACTTGGCTAAGAATTTCTGTGCTAGGTCCTCCCATGTAGTTATAGATCCTGCATGCAAAGAATGAAGCCAACTTCTCGCTTTATCCCTTAATGAAAACGGAAACAGCCTTAGTCTTATAGCATCCTCCGTCACCCCGTTATATCTGAACGTGTCACATATTTCAATAAAGCTCAATAGGTGCTCATTAGGATCATCTGTAGTAGCACCCCCAAACTGTACCAAATTCTGCACCATCTGAATAGCGCCTGGTTTTATTTCAAAGGTGTTGGTTGCAATTGCTGGCCTGACGATGCTTGACTGTAGTCCATTAATGTTCCACATCGAATAGTCCCTTAAAGCTCTATACTCCTCTCTTTGCTCTTCTACTTGTTCCTCGGTTGCCATATTAGCTGTAGTTACCTCTAACTTTGCTTGTAAATTTCTATGCACACTCGCTTTCCAACCTATCCCGTTTATGTTATCCTGAGCAGGTGTTAATTCCGGATTGGATGACCGCGTGCGCATAAAAATTTATATAAGTACCTGAAACAAAACAAAATCAAAGATAGAAATAGGATAAGATTAGATTTGTCTAAGTCATACAATATAGCTTAAAACTGATGATAATTATTTAAATTTATACGCCTACCCCCGGCAACGGCGCCAAAAACTTGTTGCCTCTTTTTTAGTTCTACCAAAAGAGCTCTAACTCATGCAAGCATACATGTGTCAACAAGCAATACAGAGTAAGTCGAGTATCGATCCACGGAGAAAGATTTCAAAATTAAACCATTATGCATCAACTAAATCACTATTTTTATATGCTTAAACGAAACACTTATGATTTTGAATTACTCTAAAATCCACTAATAAATAATAGAAGAATATAAATGTAATATATCAAATCTGAAAATAATGGGATCCTAACTTCATTTAATAGTTCATCTAATCACCACTATCATGCAAAATTATTCATATATCACAGAAAATTAGCCAAGAGCACAAACGCAGACATAACCATTTTTCAATGTATTATGACCTACTTACATAACATCCACATACAATAGACATCATGTAAACTTCAATAAAACCAAGATAACTATATTTCTATGTGAAATTGCAGCCATATTGAATTTAAGCACAAACCCTCGTATAACTCATACGGTGAAACATTATATATCTATCTGGTTCACGAAATACAAAGCTAAGTAAAACAGCCCCATATTCGCATGCTATCATGATTACAACCATACTTGCATGTTATTTTTCAACTCCATACAAGTATATAAAATGAATGGTGATCAATCATTCATGCATTCACTACTACAAAGTAGTAAACAGACAACACTTAAACCATAACATTTTTATAAAAAACTTTGTGGTATTTTTTTCCACAACGTTTTTTAACGAAACGTTATAGATATATATGAAAAAACGTTATCTATTTAAAATGATATTTTTTTAATTTTAATTAGATAACGTTTTTTTAAAAAATGTTATGTACTAAAAAAACACGAAGCAAAATGTGAGAGGGAGAAATGAAACGCGAATAGCAAACTCATCTAGATCGACATAAAATGAACACTATAATACAGAGAGAGAACCCATAAAAAGAAGTGAACACTACAATACAGAGAGAGTTGCGAAACAACGTCTCTTCACTCAGGCTGGAGTTCCAAATCTCATTTTTTACCACTTCCTTGTTTGCGCTCACTAATATTGAGGAATAGTGAGTGAGTGAGTGAAGGGTTTGGGGGAATATGTCAGACCTAGACAGGCAAATAGAACAGCTGAAGAACTGCGAGCCTCTCAAAGAGTCGGAGGTCAAGTCTCTTTGCCTCGTTGAAGAGAGCAACGTTCAAATGGTTGATGCACCTGTCACGGTAATTCACCTATACACCCTCCCTCTTTTCCCTAATTTTATTCTATTTACTGTCGTTCTTCAATGTTGGATTCGTTCAAAGGGTTAATATTTTGTATCGATGTTGAAAGAGTTCACTGGTCTTGATTTTTAGGTTATTGGATCGATCTAGGTTCTGTCAGAGGAGGACCCTGAATGAATGACTAAATGACTTAATCCTAAATGATTTTGGGAGAAAGTGGAGGATCAATTATTAGGGTTTTGGAGGCTTCAAGCAGTCGAAACAAGGTTTTTTATGCCCAAAACTTTGGTTTACTTTGTTGAATCTATGGCTTTCATGTTGTACTACATTTTGTCTCTACTCTAGGCTGTGTATTTTCTTTTTATGATTTGTGAAGTATCTTCTGTGCCCTGTGGTTACTTTTATATGGGTTTGTGAAGTTAATTGTTTAATTTCCTTGGTTGACTGCTTCGTTTTTAGTTGGATTTGTTTTGGGTTTTTTATTTTCCCCATATAAAAAATTGTTATTTTACTAATAGTAATTTGATTTTCAAATGGGTATAAGTTCCTTTTTAGCATATATTTCTGTTTGTTTGATGCAGGTAATATCAAGGATTAATTGTTTTATTTTGATTGGGGTCATGTGACTTCCAAAAAAATAAATGAATTGAGTACATTTGTTTTTATAGGTCTCTGATAAGCTAAAGCTTCTCATAAGAAGATTATGTTCTTGTGCATTGGTATGTTGGTATTTGAATGCTGTTGAGTTCTTGTGCATGAATAGGAGAGCTCTGTATAAGAATCAAGGATTAATTGTTCATCTTGTCATTTTGTTGACACTAACATCTCATTTCTCTATTTTCCACACACTCGCGTTTGCAAACATTGAATGTTTGAGTACAGAACTGGTGTTCATACACTTTTCATAATTTTAGAGTTATCATTCTCATTTCCTAGTCTAGTTGTTCTAATTTTACACCTAATACTGTCTTAACATTTATTATTAATTTGAAGAATCTTTTATTTGATATGTAATTTTAATTAAGCATTTGGACAATTGGATATTTAGCGTCTTCAACCCCAATTTGTTCAAAGCTTAAAATTGGCTTTGAAGAATGTATTGAAGGCAATCATTGTTGGAGTTTGAATTCACAGTAATGAACTTGACATGCTTCATCTGAACGGGGCTTTGATAGCTAATTTAATCCCCTTCCCATTTGCACGTTGTTCTAAATAATATTAACCATATGATAACCTTTGGTGAGGTTGGTTCTAAGATGTCCCCTTTATGATGCACATATAAGCTTCTGCTATTCAGATTTCTTGATAATTACTAAAGGATGACCTGTGATATAGTAACTTTTGCAATTGTATATTAATGTTTTCTTTGTTTTGGCGTGCCTTTTACAGTTTTCCTTTTAATAGTTTGAACATTGAATAACTTTTTTGTTTTGGGTGGTTTCTGAGACATTAAAAGGTTGACCACCATGTATTTGGTACTGTATAACCTGTGTAACACAACACAAATCTCTACTTGCTCTCAAAAGCTGTGTGCTTGCTGTCTTCTTCTTGGTTCTATTGCTTTTTGGGGATTAAGGAGCCTGTGGCCATTGCTACCAGTGTTGTTATCCTAAAAGTTGCCAATTTTTTGTAGAAATCATTCCAGGTCCTTCTCCAGAAGCAGGAAGGTGATAGGAGCATGTGGGAATATCCATTTGATGTAGCTGGTGTGAACATTCAGTAGATTATTCTGTAGTTATGATTCTCATTCTCATGCCATGTGTCTGACTGAGACAAACAAGCTCTTCAGCGTCTGACTGAGACAGCAGAGAAAGCCAAGATGGAGCTGTCATCTTTGACACAGGCTAATAGAAGGTACAATATTAATATAAGGTACAACAGAGAAAGACAACTGTATATTTTGAGTTGAAAATTACAATATTGATTTCACTTTCTCTCTTTTGCATTGATTCAACTCAGTTCGTTTATTTTTCTAGTTTTCCCCTAGTTCGCCTTTTATTACAGCTACTGCAGATGGCCCTAAACACATAGAGACCACCCTTACTCGGGCAAAATTTGAGGAACTATGCTCAGATCTACTTGATAGGTACCTACAATTCCTTAAAAGAAGTTTCTCGTCTCTGAACTCTTTGTGAGAGATTGAACACTATCACTTTACTGCTTAATCGAAAGATTATGACCACTGAATTTGGTGTTAGATTTTAATCACTATGATCTTGTTGTAGTTAACAGTTTGAGGGTATGGAAAATGATCAGTACAATCAGAACAAATTAGGAAATTACATGTATAGATTATGTAGTTGATGCTTTCCAATTCTCCTTATATACACAAATGAGCAGTAAGACATAAAAGAATAGTGATCAATGACCTAGTTGGTAGATTAAGTGACATGCGCAAGCATGATCATTTATAACTTTACTTGAAACTAGGGTGCCACATAAAATAGTTATCCATGTGACCTAACCTAATTCTATATATGAGGTTTCCCCTGGTTCTAGCTGCTTGTAGTTAAACTCTGAGATTTTAACTTTTCTTGTGTTTTCCACTTTAACATGAAAACCAACATATGGGGCAAGCGGCCATCACATATGGGGCATTATTGGAGATTAGTGGAGCAGCATTCATGGATTTCGAAGGGCAAAAAGGACATTCAAGCTTCCAAATCCTTTATATTACACTGCCTGAAAAGATAACAAATCTTCCTATACGTATTTACTATTTTAATTTGCTTATTCGACTGTTTAAAATAAAATTTACAAGCTAATTTACTAATGAGATGAATTAGGAGAAAATTTGTGATCCTTTTGATTGAAGAATATTTGTTAAGACTTATTTATACTTGTTTTTTTGCAGGTCTTTGTTGTAGCTGTGCTGGCAATCTTTCTACTTGTACCCATAAATCTTTCAAATAGGGCATATCGGCTATCCTTAATGGGCACTGCATGTTCTAGTCTATATTCTTTGTACTCTCTATATGGGGTAACCTTACAATTTTAGATTCTTAAAATTATTTATTTTGCACTCTCTTTTATATATTGATTATGATCCTGCGACTCTTCTTCTACTAACCAGACTTTGTTTGCAGAAACCAAACTCATGGAATTTGTAGGCTGTGCAAGTCTGGTTTCAGTCAGTAATTGTAACCAAGGATTTTATTTACTTCATTTACTGTCTAACTTTTGTCACTTCACAACTCAGCCTCAAATGTTAGCATTGCTTGCCTTATGCCATTTCTTTCAGTGTGCTTGAATTATATCAGTCCCCTTTTATTGTACCTGATGCGCTGATGTTAAATATTGATGCAGTTGCTATGCTTCCTATATTATGCCGGGCCCTTGAACATATGGATATATGGATAGTTTGGTATATATTTTGTGGATGTAGTAATTTAAAACTATAAACGAATGATATTGTTGGGATATATTTTGAATGGTTGATACATTTTGGCTTTAAATTTAAATGAGAATTTAGACCATTTAGCTATATATCATGGCATTAGCATATTACAGGTGCATTGGTAATATAGGTGAATCATAATTTTTTTTCTTTTTTTTAATCTACAACATTTTAAAAACGTTGTGTAAATGTGCTTAAACGTTGTCTAATATATTAAACTACAACATTTTTATCCAGAAAATGTTGTGAAATCATACCTTCTACAACGTTTTTAAGCATCTGTTAATTTATGGAAAACAAATCTACAACATTTTTTTTTAATAAAAACGTTATGTAATGTGCTTAATTACAACGTTTTAAAAATGTTGTGTAAGGGTGTCAAATAGATAACACCCTTAACCACGACGTTTTTTTGACTGAAACCACAACGTTTTTTTCGCGTTGTCTATTTACTGTTTTGTAGTAGTGATTCAAATCAACCATGATAGAAATTCCTAATGATACACAAACAGTCCATCAATCAATTAGACTACATATTAAAATCCGTTAGAATCCCATAATGGAGTTTAGTTCATCGCTGAACCAAAAGCCATTATGGGATCAAAGAAACACATGGAAGATAAATAAACAATTAAAAGAGAGACGATAGAATCGATTAAACCCAATCGCTGATTATAATCCAAACGTAACGTTCAAATCCTCAATATTCTCCAGCAACATAAAAGTAGTTCATCCACAATGATTGAAATCCAAAGAAGAAGTAGCAAAACAACCCCATATACGCATGCTATCATGATTACAACCATACTTGCATGTTATTTTTCAACTCCATACAAGTATATAAAATGAATGGTGATCAATCATTCATACATTCAAATCAACCATGATAGAAATTCCTGATGATACACAAACAGTCCAGCAATCAAGCAATCAATTAGACTACATATTAAAATCCGCTAGAATCCCATAATGGAGTTTAGTTCATCGCTGAACTAAAAGCCATTATGGGATCAAAGCAACACATGGAAGATAAATAAACAATTAAAAGAGAGACGATAGAATTGATCAAACCCAATTGCTGATTATAATCCAAACATAACGTTCAAATCCTCAATATTCTCCAGCAACATAAAAGTAGTTCATCCACAATGATTGAAATCCAAAGAAGAAGTAGAAAATAATACGTCTATGCTTGGTTCATCAATGGAAGTCTCTCAAAGCGTAAAACCTTAGTTTCTGTTATGAAAACACGTAAAAACTAAAGATAGCCCCGTCTAGTGCCAACCATAATCGTTTATATCAACTCAAACACTTCAATTTTAAAAATTAAAATAAAGTCAGTAGCTGCAGTCAACGTCGCGCGCGCCATTGTGCAATGTCAGTTCCTTTCGATTGATGGCGCGGGCGCGCGTCCTTTAGCCTGTATAGCCACGCGGCTTCTGAACTTTGAATCCTCAGGTTCTGCTGCTTCTTCTTCCCTGTCATGCTGCTACTGATGCTTTGACATGCAACTTTTGCTCTTTTGTTTACCACTGTTTAGCTTCTTTTGTCTACTCGACCCTTATGTTGTGCCTTCATTGATCACATGCCATCTACCAATGCCGAGCTCATGTCATTTCCTGCACTTTTACACCAAAGGAGTTCTCAGTACATGCAATGCAAAATATTATGAAATGCAACTAAAAACGTACTAAAATATACTTGAGATGAACATAGTTCTCGTGAATTTATATCCAATAAGTAGGTATAAAACCCACTTATCATTTCTATTTCAAATCTTATGAAATTTAATTACTTACATATATCTCTTTAATCAATAACCTAATTAGGTTTGCTTTAATTAGGTTTAAAATTATTTATCACTTGAAATAGACAAAATTAATCTATTAGGTTAGTATAACTTTTAAATACTAACATTTCCTCAATACCACAACCCTTAGGTTATTTAATTACCTTACATAATATATAATTAGGTTATGTGGCTTTCCATTGATATATATAAACCATAACATAACATACTTAAATTACATATTTATTTTATAATGGTAAAATAAATATGCTACACATAATTTCTTACGCAAATACAACTATTTGCATACCCAAGATATTATAATATAATATCCTTGCCTCATTAACATAAATTCAATTAAGAATTTATTTACTTCCTTAAGATATTACGATAAATATAATATCTTTTCTTTATTAAACTAATTTCATATAAGAATTTATTCTAATACTTTAGGGTAAAGTATATATAAATATTATATGCTTAACCCGCCTATTTTTGTTTTATCACGTAAATTATTCCCAACAATTTTATTTCCCCCAGTTAATAAATACATATATAATATATATTCATTAACTCTCAATTACCAGTTACACCAAACATAAACACATCACATATAGAACATAATTAATAATTTTATTTTTTCACATTATAAACTGTTTATATCAATTTATTTACACATAACAAATATAATTTAATATATTTACCATATTACGTAAACATACATATTCTTCATAAATCATAAAATGATTTATATACTTATATATAACGTCTAGTAACCCTCTTAATACAGTTTGCTACGTTCAATAAGTCTTTTTCTTATGGCTTGCCATATATATATATATATATATATATATATATATATATATATATATATATATCCTAACTTCCCACGTTCTTATTTCTTTTTTTATTATAAGATTTCTAACTTTTGACTACTACCTGCTTCTTATAATGAAGCTTTTCATTTATTCTTATATGATAAATTTAAATAATCAATCCTCTTGTTTAACTAAATCATATATAAAACATTTTCAAGTATATATGTATCTATATATATACATATTTAATTTAATCTAATAATATCTCTTCATTTGAACTTTATTTCTTTAAATAAATTTTTCACATACAAAAATCTCTTTCTAGGTTTTACATTTTCATAACCCTTGTTTTCTCAATTTTTTTTCAAATAGTAATCCATATAGGTTCTTCTTAAAAATTTTAAATCATTCCTCTATTTTCACTCTAGGTTTTGAACCTTAACCTTTAACTTAATCATTCAAGATCCTCTAAATTTTTGGATTGTCACATTCACCCATTCTTCTAAAAATTTTGTCCCCAAAATTACAGTCTACTAATATTTGCTTCTTCTATTCACTGAAAATAGGTTTTCAATTTAACCTTTACATTTTTCTCCTCTGACAATTTCTCTTCTATCATCTCATTCAACCATTGTTACCCTTTTTAAGAAGTTAAAAACTTTTCATATTATGTTGAGGGGTCATATAGACCATGAACTCTCAGGTTTAACGGTATTCACCGCAACCAATTCTGTAAACATGTTGTACTAGGTGATCAGCCTAGTACATATACGAGTACGTTAGGTGATCAGTCTATCGTATCCTATGTCGTGCACAACGTATCAATCTTGTTTAGCGACTATTTACGCTACTAGATTGGATTATTTTATCCAATCGGGGGGTTTCACCTCAAACTTAGCATAAGATTCTGTACCAAAACAATTTGGTTCGAGATAAATTCTCAAAGAAATACTTGAATTTTCATAAACATTTGCCTAGCTGAATCAAATAGTATAGACACATACCAATAATTTGAATATCAAACAAAATATTTGTCTAGCCACTTGAGTTGGCATTGACTTCCCTTTAACTGTTTCAAAATTCTAAAAATTATTTTATGACGTTATGATACCATACTGTATTTATAGTCCATTTGAGAATTCCGTCATTTTGTGACTTTGTCATACTACATTATACCATAGTGGGCAGACGATCCTTAGATCACATCCAACACTAAGTATTTTTACGTTGATAACTCTATCATTTCTTATCATCTCTGCACCAGGTTACATGATTCATTAATGATATATAAAATACATTTTAATATTTCAAATTATTTTCATCTAGCCGAAACAATTATCATAGACTCTTCTTTAAATGGTTCAAAACCTTTGAAAATCAGTTTTAGTGTTATCATGTCATAACTGATAACGAGATGTTAGAGGCTCACAGTCCACATACACACCTTTGTCACCGTATGTTACTGATAACAAAAATTTATTTGTATTTTTAAAGGCACACCAGTGCGAACTTAGCTTGATGTCAAAAATTTTGAAGTCTAGCATAACTAGAAGAGTTGGAATATCTATGCTTCCACAATCAACTTCAATTTCTCTAATGTTCTATTGATTAATAATTCTATCTATTTCTAGCATCCTTAAAGCTTACTACACTGAAAATCCTCAGTTCTTCTTCTACAAGTTTTCTATACCCCAATATAGTTCATCAAACGTACCACACATTATGAGTTTAGGAACTTACAATAATAATATGAGTTTAGAAACTTGTCCTAGAAATACGTAGTCCAAGAACCAATCAAGAACTATCTATACGCTTAGGGGTTTCAAAAATATACCATACGATTATGAGTCATAAACTTACCATAAGTATGAGAAAAGAATCACCTTTTGGGTTGTCACATTCACCCCTTATAAAAATTTCATCCCCGAAATTACAGTATACTAATCTTTGCATCTTCTATTCACCAAAAATTGGTTTTTAATTTAACCTTTACATTTTCCTCCTCTGAGAATTTCTCTTCTATCATCTCATTCAACCATTGTTACCCTTTTTAAGAAGTTAAAAACTTTCATATTATTCTGAGGGGTTATATAGACCATGAACTCTCAAGTTTAACGGTATTCACCGCAACCAATTCTGTAAACATGTTATACTAGGTGATCAGCCTAGTACATATACGAGTACGTTAGGTAATCATCCTATCGTATCCCACGTTGTGCACAAGGTATCAATCTTGTTTAGCGACTATTTGCGCTACTAGATTGAATTATTTTATCCAATCGGGATTTTCACCTCAGACTTAGCATAAGATTCTGTACCAAAACAATTTGGTTCAGGATATATTCTCAAAAAAATACATAAATTTTCATAAACATTTACCTAGCTGAATCAAATAGCTTAGACTCATACCAATAATTTGAATATCAACCAAAATATTTGTCTAGCCACTTGATTTGGCATTGACTTCCTTTTAACTGTTTCAAAATTCTAAAAATTATTTTATGAAGTCATGATACCGCACTGAATTTACAGTTCATTTGAGGATTCCGTCATTTTGTGAATTTGTCATACTACATCATACCATAGTGGGCTGACGATCCTTAGATCACATCCAACATTAAGTAATTCTGCAGTGATAACTCAATCATTTTTTATCATCTATGCACTAGGTTACATGATGCATTAATGATATATACAATACATTTTGATATTTCAAATTATTTTCATCTAGCCGAAACAATTATCATAGACTCTTCTTTAAACAGTTCAAGACCTTTGAAAATCAATTTTAGTGTTATCATGTCATAACTGATAACGAGATGTTAGAGGCTCACCGTCCACATACACACCTTTTTCACCGTATATTACTGATAACAAAAATTCATTTGTATTTTTAAAGGCACACAAGTGCGAATTTAGCTTGATGTCAAATATTTTGAAGTCTAGCATAACTAGCAGATTTAGAATATCTATGCTTCCACCATCAACTTCAATTTCTCTAATCTTCTGTTGATTAATAATTATATCTTTTTCTAGCATCCTTAAAGCTTACTACACTGAAAATCCTCAGTTCTTCTTCTATAAGTTTTCTATACCCCAATATAGTTCATCAAACGTACCACACATTATGATTTTAGGAACTTACCATAAAAATATGAGTTTAAAAATTTGTCCTAGCAATACGTAGTCCAAGAACCAATCAAGAACTATCAATACGCTTAGGGATTTCAAAAACGTACCATACGATTATGAGTCATAAACTTACCATAAGTATGAGTTTTAAGAACTCGTACCTAATCTTAATATTCTCTAACTATCAATTATAAATATGAAAAAAGAATCACCTTCTCTTCATATGTATATCGATAGCGTGACACCAATATTTCAATGATTATCAATGTGATAAACTGAGTAGTCGTAGACCAAGAACAAAACCCCTACCCATACAAAGGTTTATACAACTCAGCTATCAATTGAAATTCTACATAATCCTAGCTTCCTCTTTACTCAATACAAATTTCATTAAATTCGTATCTCAATATTTACCACTCTTACCTGAGTTTACATAGTACCATTTATAGTACAACTTACGAACCATAATTCTGCTATAATGTTTTCAATCATTCGATTGATCCTTTTCCTTTCTATGACCTCATCAGATCACGTTGAAATCTTTTATTATAATCGTATTACATTACAATTTTTTTCTATCTTATGATCATTTTTTTACTATCTTCTTTCCATTCTCTTTAATCATCTCATATCGTGATTTTATTAACACTTTTCATCTTTATTACTGGAGTCAGGTAACTCCATATTCTTATCTTTATATCTCTTTAAGATTCTTCTTTAAATCTTATTTATCTTCATCTAATCTTAATAATGAATTTCCCAAATTCATCTCTTATCACTTTAAACTCTATTTGAGTTTATTCCTTATCCTCATCTCTGCGGTTATAGCCTAAGGTACCCCTACCTGAGGTTTATAACCTACATCTTTGATACCAACTGTAGCGTCCCCAAATCTGGGTACCTTTTACCTCGGACCTGGTACATTACGATAAATCATTTCTATAACTATTACGGAAGATATAAACATAAATTGTTTATATAATAAACTTTTACACATAATCCCCAAGGTCTGTAACCTTAACTTAATACATAACTTTAATATTCTACACGATTTACAATACCATTTGCGTCATATAATTTTAATAGTTCTAACTGCATAACAATTTAATCTTGCACTTTGCCTTTGCCTCTGTCTTTATTCAAACTTTCATCTTATTCTGAAAATGTTATCATGATATAGCAAGGGTGAGCAACTATTTTGCCCAGCAAGTTTTAGTACAATGAATATATATCATGATTGAAAAGGAATAAGCTTTCAAATTTTTAACAATATAATATAATTGAGAAAGAACATGAATCAAAACTTCAATAACTGAATAACTGAATAATTATGATGAGTGGTCAACAATGACCATGAACAAATTTAACTGAACCTTATGGTAATGAATGTGATCAGCCTTTCATAACTGATAAAAATATGTAACATGCACTAAGTGCGAATCAAAAATCAAAGATGTGGAATAATTGTCAATAATTAATCCACTAGCATGCTTGAAACATAATAACTCTAGTTTGAGTTAAGAGACTTTCCATAATGCGAATTTTTAATAATAATATTAGATGTGGAATAATCAACAACAATTATTGTAACGACCCCAAAATTCACACAAATCAACTATCGACTTCGGTCATTAATAATATGTCTAACTTCTGATTTCACATCATTATTCGATGCTAAACTTTATTAAATGTGAAATAATTAAAACCTTTTTGTCTTCTTATTTAATTCCCTAAATCAAAACTTTTATCATCTACACATCTCTGAATCAAATTTATTTTATGATTCGCGTCATTAGAGTTATTATTTAAAATCTTACATATCAAATCGATATCCTTTATACATAAGACAACTCAAACTTTAACTTTACAACTCAACATAAAATATACATCATAAAATATTGAGTACATCTTATGAACTTAATCATGGTTTAAAGAAATAACAATCTTTAGCTAAAATATTAATCTTCGTGTATTATTTCTGATCCACGTTATTCAAGTAGCACATAGTGTTACCTTCAATCCTTAACTTGCAAAAATGGTTTTTTTGCAAGGTTGAGCTCGATAGCCCAGTAAATCTAACAGTTTTCATGCAACACATAGCACATAAATAACATGCTTATCTTATACATCATAAACATTGGACTAACAAAACATACAAGCTACAGTTCATATAACAAGTATAAAGATTGAGTTCATTACTCAATCAACATTTATTATTCAATCAACGTAGTCATAAATTGACTTTAACGTTTCATACTTCCAACATATATATAACACATCATGCTATTTTCAGTACAAATTTAAAATAGTTCATCATCAAGTTCACGTAGCAAATAGGAACTGCAAGACATGCCGTGATTATTTTTTACCAATAATAGTTTAACAGCTTACAACTATCTGTACTTCACGTGCCCTACATAATTATATAATCATGCACATTAACTATTAGTCACATAGTAACACATAGTAGTTGTAATGTAAACTTTACTCTACATCTCATAATCCTTCCTATTAATCAATACACAATATTCAATTTGATTGTGTTAGCTTTCGACTTATATCTCATTATTTTAGTTAAGTGAATTAACTCTTTTATCTACTTTACTACAACACCACTACCAAGTAAGGTTTTAATATTCAAACAATATTATTCCATAATATAGCTTTAACTTTATTTTAATTACCCAATATTTATAGGGTTAATTTCCCTTGCCACCAATTTTCTTATCGTGACTAATTTCTTTTATTTCCTTTAATAGTTTAATCAACTATTAAATCTCATAAAAATTTAATTTCTTCATACCAAAATACATAATTCAAAATATATACATCTCATAATAAGAATTTTAAATATAAAATTCTTCTTTTGATAACTTATAAAAATTCGGATTGTCACATCCTTCCCCCCTTATAAGGATTCCGTCTTCGAAATCAACGAAACCTCCCTTACTCGGTTTTCACCAAATCTCTTTTTAAAAATTTATCGTTGAATATCTTCAACACATTACCTTAATATATGTTTTATTTATTACCACTCTAACCATTCTTCACAATAATTTCTTGTAAGTTTTATTTCATAACCTTTACTTAGACTCAATTATAATTTGAGTGTTATATGTTCTTTAATCCGCTCATTACCTTTTCTAAGAATCATTATCATATACTCAACTCATAAACACTCGGGATATTACATTTACCCCTTCTTCAAAGAATTTCGTCCTCAAAATTTTATTTATTAATTTTCATTCATTTAATCTATCAAAATAGACTTTATATTAATCTTTTATTCACTTAGTGAGTTCTATGATAACTTCCTCTTCTAAGGATCTTTCTAAAAAAGAATAAAAAATCATTGCATTCTTCACATCTTTCTCTTCTATGAACTTCACATTTTCTTTAGATAACTTCATCCTTTCTCTTTTTAGAATTTCATTTCTTTCTTGAAATTGTTATAGTTTTCTCAATTTACTCCTCCCATTCTTGTTTCCGAATTTATTTTTTTACTTGTTCAATATATTGATCATTAGATGTTACATTCTACAACTTACTTCTTTCAAAGGAACATCCTCCTTTCCACATTCACTTCAAAATAACAAGAATCCTCCACAATTGCTCAATAATTGGGAAACAGTATGAATAACTTAGGATTTTAAAAGATTATCCAATCATGCTGAGGGGTCAGAAGACCATGAACTCATCTCTAGGTTTAATAGTGCTTCACCCTCGGTTCTTGTGACGCCCCCAAATTTAAGTACTTAAAACCCGAACACGGTGCTTCACGATACCATTTCTATGAGTGGAATAATACTAATAATAATAACAATAATATAAATACTAAACTTAATTTACATATCAGAGTTTGAATCCCCAGGTTTCCAACCTTTAATACACTACATTTCATGATAATAATAAATATTGTTGTCTTAATAAAGTCTAGCTATTACATAAGAGAACAAAAAATTATTCTGCCATCTTTTCCTTCCCTTTGTTCTTGCCTGAACCTTCTGGTTGATCACGCTTAGCTGAAAACATTTTAATTTAAAGCAAAGATGAGCATTTGATTGCCCAACAAGTAATATCAACAATAATTATTAGCTGAAAGAAGTAAATGTTTTCTTTGAATAACACTCCTACAACGAATCAACAGTTGTGATGTAAGCTGAACCAATAATAACAACATATCAAATCTATTTCAAATTTTTGAAACTACGTACTGACTATATATGGGGAGCAGTCGACAGACTATGAACTTTGTTTTCAATTTTCAAAAAGGTTAAACAGAACTTCATCTGTAAACCATTATAACTTATAGGCACGGGGGGTGATCAGCCCGTTATGCCCTGTATTGATCAATACTACATGCAAGAACGATATTATCGTTCATCTTATCTACCTTAGGTGCACAAAAGTTTTCCCATGTTCGGGATGTTCATACTTAGTCGGGAATCCAAACCAAAATAATTTGATTGGATACAATAAAGTTCTATCATGTTCAACGATATTTCTAGATCTATGTCTAGCTGAGTTAAATAGCTTAAACGGCTGTTAATTAATGTATACATACCGGAAGTTATTAGGTATGTATCAACATGTAATTAAATATAATGATTATCCAAGTGAGGACACTTGTCTAACCATATTTAGAAATTAACGAACATAATAAATATCTTGATCTATAATAACAGTATTAAAGAACTTGTACAACAGATTATAGTCTAATAACTTACTGATACAGAATCATTGCATAAGTATATATAAAGGTTAAGATATTTGAACAATGAAAAAGAATAGTTCTGATATTCGCTTACGCATGTCCATTGCATAAATAAAATACAAAGATAGGATACTTTCCTGAGCTGCTGTTTACAATAACACAACTTAATTTTATCTTTTATATTACAACCTATCATTAATAAGATCATTCGTTCGATTAGAATAATATTTTATATCACATAGTACTGCTATTTGCAATCAGCACATAACCTAATCACATTGTCACATATTTAACAGTCATTTGATCATAAACAAATACATATTTAGTCAAATTATTTAAGTCCAGATCAATTTCTAAAATAATTCGGTGTACCGACGACTTTATCGAGTAATTATCGAGTCTAAAACTCTATCCTGTAGTTCAATAAATGTAAATATCAGTCATATTATTTTTCATACCCTTTACATGATTTTTAAAATAATTAAAGTCATTTTTAAATAATTATCATTAATATTTAATTAATATTAAATTATTAATGAAACAATTGCCAAAATATTAAAGTTATTTATAATAAATCAAAATATTTTTAAAACATTTTTTACCCTTTAAATGATTTTTAAAACAATTAAAACCATTTTTAAATATCATTAATATTAAATAATTAATGTAATTTACCTTTAAATATTAAAAGTTATATTTTATAACTTAAAATATTATTAAATACCTTTTTATCATTTAAAATTATTTTTAATACAATAAAATCATTTTTAATTAATTTATTTAATGTATTTATTAAATAAATTAAATATTAATAATATCAAAATAAATATTAATATTTATGAAAAATATGTCAAATTATTAAAAGTTAATTTTTATAAATTAAAATAATTTTTATAACTATTTTTGGAATTTTTAATAATTAATTTCTATTTTTAAATAATTTTAGAAAAATAAATTAAAAAAATTATTAAATCTATCGCCATAGCTTTTAGTTACAGAAACCGTCGCCGTAGGTGTTCTTGAGAAACCTAGAACATTCATCGCCAGTTGCTAAGGCAGCTACTTTGACCAACAATAATTTCTAACCTATGATGTTTCTAGGCATGTTGTTAGTCAGATTTTATAGTGCTAGTGTAAGACTACATGATACAACAACAAACATGACCAAACAACATAACACAAAGGAGATCTGAGCCTCTAAAGTAGCTGTCAGAGATTTTCTTCATTTATGGGTTACCCAGAAATGAAGAACAGTTCGTGAGGCCTAATTTGGGCTTCCACAACTTGTGATTCTGTTGATGCTTTAGTGATCTAATGGGTCCAGTGTGTAGGCAACATGCAAGTGAACAGATCTATTACATAAAATCACTCTAACTACATTACACCTACTTTGACCAGACACTGAGTTAAATCTATTTGATGTTTTAGTGATATAAAAGCATGAGGTTGGAGCTCATATAACACACTACAACTTAGATGCAACTAACAGAACAAAACAACAACATCCTACAAGATCAGAGGCCACAAACTCGTTGCCAGACCGTTCTGGGCAAGATCTGGGTTACCCAGATTTTGTCCAGTCATGGTCGGTCAACGACCTTTGACTACTAATAACATGAAATCTGTGCATTATTTGGACTTGATTCAAGTTCCAGATCAAAGAGTTCATAGCATACTACAAGATCAAAGCTTAAAACAACCAAAAACATAAGCAGAGAAAGATCTATAGGGTCTGACATTCAGCTGTCAGACACAAAATAAAATTTTTTCAGATTTTGAAGAACTTCAAATCCGAACCTCTAGATGTTATGAATCTAACATCCAGCAACCTAGATCATCAATATACACTATATACAACATGTTTAACATAAAAAAACTAACATCTAACATATGATTAAAGGTCAGATTTCTAGGGTTAGGTATATACCTTTCTATGAACTATGTGACGGCCCCGAATCTGGGTCCCGAATCACTGCGGATCCGGTACAATCATTCTATCACTATATAACTATATTTACGGAAGATATAAACATATATTGTTTATATAATAACTTTACACACTATTTCCCAAGGTCGAGTAACCTTAACTTATACATAATTCATAACTTATTTAACTTACAACAACATAAATATAGAACACTGTTACAAATCTACTGCACACGTATACTAAATCTGGAACTGTCTTTGACCTTTCCTTGTATCCGACGCGTTCGTCTTAATCTGTAATGTTTTATCATGATATATCAAGGGTGACCATAAGGATTGCCCAACAAGTTTAAGTTCAATAATTTAACGATATATCATGATTGAAAGGATTTGAATAATAAGCTGGCTATAATTCAACAATATAATTATGAACTAGCACGAACAAACTTTTGACTGAACAAGTATTAAATATGAATAAATATATCTGGACCGAATGGTAATGAAGGTGATCAGCCTTTCATACCTGACTTATACATGTAATATGTACAGAGTACAATTCTACAATGGTAATCATCAATGATTATCCATAAGCATATCTGAATGAAACAACTCTAAGTAGAGTTAAGTAAAACTTGCCTGAACCGTTGATTACTGTTACGTAATTTATAACGCTTTATCCGAAGACCTAATATTAGTAATATATTTCTCCAATATTAGAATAATATCATCACAATATAATACTATTATATATATATATATATATATATATATATATATATATATATATATATATACTCAGAATAATCTAAACACATAAAACGTAACATATAACCCTATCAGTCTACAACACACATAGGACTCGGTATCAAGTCTAACTATTGCAGTCTGAGTTGAACCCGACACAAATCTGTCATCCCGACGGTCTAGTCGAACTTTTATCGAGTCTAAGTTCAATTAAACTCTGTCTAAACACTTAACCATTATCTAAGATAATTTATTAACAGTCGAAATATTTTTCGTAAGCTCGTAATAATTTTTAAATAATTATTATCATTTATCTTGATTTTTCAATCATTAAAATCGTATTTAAATGAATTAAATACCATATAATTCTTTTATCATTAATATCTATTTATTATCAAATATTAATAAAATACATGTTATAATATTATAATATATTTTTTAATATCACAAAGTATTTTTAATACCTTAAAATCATATTTATATGATTTTTAAACACTTTAATTCATTATCCGATAATCGCTTTTAATATTAAAATATTAATATTTTTATGGAAAAATATCAAAAGTTATATTTTATAACTTAAAATATTTTTATAACACTTAAATCATTTTTATACGATTTTAAAACATTAATTCTATTTTTCCACAATTTACTTAATATAGTTATTAAATAAACTAATTATCATTAATATCGATTAATTAATAAAATTCATCACAAAATATTAAAAGTCACTAAAAATAACTTAAAATTTTTTTTTTACCATAATATTATTTTTCATGATTTTTCATGTATTAAAATTATTTTTAAATAATTTATTTAATATTATAATTAAATAAATTAAGTACCATTTATATTCTAAAAACATTAAATATTTATGAAATATACTCAAAATAATTAAAAACTATTTTTTAGACTATAAAAATAATTTTTCGGAATTTATTTTGTATTTTTAATAATTAAAAACCATTTTTATCTATTTTTAAATAATTTCCAGGAAATCAAAAATTCAAAATTAATAAAATCGTCACTAAAGGGCCCTATAGCGACAGACCCGTCGCTATAGGTGTTCTTGAGCTGTTCTTGAGCCTTCATGTCAATGTGCAGGGTAGCTAGTTTGACCGACTATAATTCTTTGTCTATCATGATTCTGGGTCATGTTAAACATTGATCGTGTAGTGTTTATGTAACACTACACGAATCAGTCATCAACTATATCATACAATCATATAACTGCAAGATACAATCCCCCTAAAGTCGCTGTCAGAGGCCTGCTGGGTTTTTTTGGTAACCCAGAAACCCAGGCAGTTACAACATGCCACTTTCTAGCCCAAATTAATCTAGGTTCTTGTCATCAAATGTTAAGGTTTATGGCCCAAAACTGTAGTACATGTGTCCAAGAACATTTATGTAAGAACATCTCAGTTCAACTACATCACACTAAGAGATTAAGATTGGTCAAAGTTCTGACAGAAAATCGCTCAAGAAGGTTTCTTGTTTTTCCAGAAAACCTTCATGAGTCAGTTTGGTCAACTTACTTTGACCGTGATTATATTTCATTCTAGTTATGATATAAGTGATCTAACAACATACATGTGTAGTTAATATACCCCTCTACAACAACAAACTAACAACATGACCAAAAGATCAAACGACTGCAAGATCCATGACCTTGAACATCTTGATAGAGAGCTTCTAAAAATCTAGGTTGCCTAGAATTTCATTTTCGTGAACGGTCAACGAGGTTTGACCACTCGTATCTGGAGATCTAGACTTGCTATAGATGTGATTCCACTTCCGGTCTATTCTCCTCATGTCATAGAACAAATCCAAAACATAAAACACACAAAATATCTAACACATAAAGATCTAAAGGCCCTGACATATGACTGTCAGGCCTTAAAATTAGGGTTCTTGGCCAGTTTTGAAAACTTGATTTTCGTGCCTCTAGATGTTATAGATCCATGATCTATCAATCCAGATCACTTATAGACACCTTAATACACAACTTTAACCAATCATTAACAACATTTAACATCAAATCACTGATTTCTAAATTTTTAGGGTTTATACCTCTTAAAACTTTGATTCTTGGATTCTGACCTTTGTGATCTGCTCCGACTAAGCTAAGAAGCATTCTTGGCTTATCTTATCACTCTATCTCATTCCCATTCCCGAAATATAGAGAGAGAAGGTCTTGGGAGAAATGAGAAATAAAAGTGGCTTTTTTCTCTCTCTCTTAATCTATTTATTTTGATATAATCTAGTGTATGATGGCTGTCAAATTGGCTGAGATAGCTGGTCATTGTCACATGCTAGGGTTTAGGGCTGGTGAGCAACTCACTAGGGCAACTCTTGCAAGTTAAGTCCAATTATGCAACAAAGGGTAAAAATGTCATTTAGCAATTAATTTTAATGACATTATAGTAAATGGCCAAACCATTAGGGTTTAGGATTTAGATTAGGGCTTAGGGTTTGAACCCTTTAGGGTTTAGGCAATTTGATTTCTAAAGTTTCCAATTTAGGTTTTAAAAATAGAAATTTAATATTTCTAAATTATAATTAGGATTTTCTATTTATATTAAAATTTCTTAATCATAATTTAAATCTTGCTAATTAGGATTAGTAATTTCTAATTAAAATTGCTAATTTAGCAATTATGGTCAAAATCATATATTAGGGTTTATAACCCATGAATTAGGGTTTTTAAATAAAAAGTATTTTTTCTAATTTAAAAATTAGGTTTTCTAATTAGATTAGGGTTTCCTAATTACTTAACTTGAAAATTAGGATTATGGTTTCCTAATTAACATTACAATTATTAAATTAACACTTAGGTTTTCCCCATTATAAATTAGGGTTTCAAATCCCGAAGTTAGGGTTTAAAATTTAAAATTAGGGTTTACTAAATAATTAAGCTTTACCCTAATTAATATTATAATAATAGCACTTGAGCATTATAATTATCCTTTAATTTCCCAGATTAGGGTTTTAAATTTCTGAATTAGGGTTTCGAATTTTCAAAACTAAAATTAGGGTTTCTAGAACCGGTTCCTAGGGTTTCTTATAATTCGGTAGGGTTTATAACCGAACGTTGACGTTCTTAATATATACCTAGGGTTTGCTACTGATATCATTTATTTGGTCAACCATGGACCCTTAACCACATACTGTACACAAATACACAAAATATATTCACTTATTCCCTAAATCCTGAATAATTCACTTAAAGTCTTCACAGAATTTTGAAATCCTAAAAATTCCTTCTTAAAAATATCAAACGTATAGACTTATTCTCTATCTAGGTCCTAATATTGAACCTTAAATCAATTAACTAAAATTTTAAAAATTTTTAAATTCTCGGGTTGTCACATTCACCCCTTCTTCTAAAAATTTCGTCCCCGAAATTTACCTTACACCCTACACCATAAACCATTCCTTTTCATCATCACATGCTACCCAATACATTCTTCACAAGAATAAAAATTTTGAAATTGTGCTGAGGGGTTTCACAGACTATTGCCTGTCATTTTTGCAAAGATTATATGGAAATTCATCCGCAAACCGTCTTAACTTACAAACATAGTGGGTAATTAGCCCAATATGCCTTGTACTTATAAAATACTTCTGGTCAGATCTGTTTCTCGTATCCGCCTTGGGCGCATAAACTTCTACCTCAGTCTTATCGGATTCCGCACCAAAACAATTTGGTTTGGGAAATTTCTTTCCATGAACACTTTAGAGTTTTCATATCATTGGTCTAGTTGAATCGAATAGCATAGACTCATATCAATAATTTAATTCAATCGAATTATTTAGGTGTAGCCAAACCCCGTTGGCAAATTAAATTTTTTTAAATAGTTTAAAAATGACGCCATGATGCCGTACTGTATTAACAGTCCGTTTGAGAATGCCGTCATTATATGACTTTGTCATATCACATCATAAAATAGTGGAACAATGATTTTCAGATCAAATTCACACTAAGTATTCCTGCATTTACAACTCCATCAACTTTTATCATCTCTGCACCAGGTTACATGGTACATGAGTGATAAAAAATAAATTTTGATATTTCAAACCATCTTCGTCTAGCTGAAACAAATAGCATAGACTATACTTTAAACCATTTCAAAAATAATTACGAGTCTACACACACACACACACACACACACACACACACACACACACACACACACACACACACACATATATATATATATATATATATATATATATATATATATATTCAAAAGCACATAGTGCGTATTTAGCTTGATGTCAAAATTTTAAAGTCTAGCATAGCTAGGAGTTTTGGAAAACTTATGTCTCCACTAATAATCAATTACTTAGTAATCCATCTATTCCTATTATCCTCAATACTCCATTTACACACAACTATACCCAGTTCATCAAACCACACTTATGAGTTCATTTACTTGCCACAATCATATGAGTTGAAGAACTTGTCCTAGTCAGACCTTTGGCGTCCATTCGCTGAGGGGTTCATAAACATTTCATATAACTATGAATCAAGAATGTTACATAAGTATGAGTTTGAAGAAATCGTACCTAACCTTATAGTCTCTACTTATAACCTATCTATTTGTTATACACATGAGAAAGGAATCACCCTTTTAACATGCATATAGCAAATAGCGCGACACAAACATTTCAATGATTATCATTGCCAGGACCAAGTAGCTTTTACACCAAGTACAATTCCCCACCCACACAAGGAATCATACAGCTCAGCTGCTGACATGAGTCCTCAATTGAAATCCCCACTTAATCCATACGAATTTCATTCAACTCGTATTCATAATCCTTTCCTGAATTTGTACCAATTCATAGTACAACTGTCACCCATCAATCTTGCTGTAAACTGCTCAATCATTAGATTGATTCTTCTCCTTGCTATCACCTTATCATATCACGGGGTGATCTCATCGTATATATTACGATTCATTTCTATGTCTTGATCGTTTTACTCTTTGATCTTCTATCACTGTACTTTTAGTCCTTTAGACTCTATCTATTCACCAATACTGTTTAACTTTATTATCAGAGTTAGGAAACTCTATATCTTATAACTCGCCGAGATTCGTCTTTGAATCTTAAAGATCAACTAACTCTATGTGAGTTAGATCTTATCCTAAGCACTGCGGTTATTGGTCTCAAGTATTCATACCTAAGCTTCATAACCAACAGCTTTGATACCAACTGTGACGGCCCCAAATCTGGGTCCCAAATCACCGCGGATCCGGTACAATCATTCTATCACTATATAACTATTTTTGCGAAAGATATAAACATATATTGTTTATACAATAACTTTACACACTATTCCCCAAGGTCGAGTAACCTTAACTTATACACAATTCATAACTTATTTAACTTATAACAACATAAATATACAACACTGTTACAAATCTACTGCACACGTATACTAAAGCTGGAACTGTCTTTGACCTTTCCTTGTATCCGACGCGTTCGTCTTAATCTGTAATGTTTTATCATGATATAGCAAGGGTGAGCATAAGGATTGCCCAGTAAGTTTAAGTTCAATAATTTAACGATATATCATGATTGAAAGGATTTAAATAATAAGCTGGTTTTGATTCAACAATATAATTGCGAACTAGCACGAACAAACTTTTGACTGAACAAGTATTAAATATGAACAAATATATATGGACCGAATGGTAATGAAGGTGATCAGCCTTTCATACCTGACTTATGCATGCAATATGTACAGAGTATAATTCTACAATGGCAATCAGTAATGATTATCCATAAGCATATCTGAATGAAACAACTCTAAGTAGAGTTAAGTAAAACTTGCCTGAACCATTGATTACTGCTACACAATTTTTAACGCTTTATCCGAAGACCTAATATTAGTAATATAGATCTCCAATATTAGAATTATATCATCACAATATAATACATATATATATATATATATATATATATATATATATATATATATATATATATATATATATATATATATACAGAATAACCTAAACACATAACACGTAACAGATAACCCTATCAGTCTACAACACACATAGGACTCGGTATCAAGTCTAACTATTGCAGTCTGAGTTGAACCCGACACAAATCTGTCATCCCGACGGTCTAGTCGAACTTTAATCGAGTCTAAGTTCAATTAAACTCTGTCTAAACACTTAACCATTATCTAAGATAATTTATTAACAGTCAAAATATTTTTCGTAAGCTCGTAATAATTTTTAAATAAGTATTATCATTTATCTTGATTTTTCAATCATTAAAATCGTATTTAAATGAATTAAATACCACATAATTCTTTTATTATTAATATCTATTTATTATCAAATATTAATGAAATACATGTCATAATATTATAATATATTTTTTAATATCACAAAGTATTTTTAATACCTTAAAATCATATTTATATGATTTTTAAACACTTTAATTCATTATCTGATAATCGCTTTTAATATTAAAATATTAATATTTTCATGGGAAAATATCAAAAGTTATATTTTATAACTTAAAATATTTTTATAACACTTAAATCATTTTTATATGATTTTTAAAACATTAATTCTATTTTTCCACAATTTACTTAATATAGTTATTAAATAAACTAATTATCATTAATATTGATTAATTAGATGAAATTCATCACAAAATATTAAAAGTCACTAAAAATAACTTAAAATATTTTCTTTTACCATAATATTATTTTTCATGCTTTTTCATGTATTAAAATTATTTCTAAATAATTTATTTAATATTATAATTAAATAAATTAAATACCATTTATATTCAAAAATATTAAATATTTATGCAATATACTCAAAATAATTAAAAACTATTTTTCAGACTTTAAAAATAATTTTTCGGAATTTATTTTGTATTTGTAATAACTAAAAATCATTTTTATCTATTTTTAAATAATTTTCAGAAAATTAGAAATTCAAAATTAATAAAACCGTCGCTAAAGGGCCCTATAGCGACAGACCCGTCGCTATAGGTGTTCTTGAGCCTTCATGTCAGTGTGCAGGGTAGCTAGTTTGACCGGCTATAATTCTTTGTCTATCATGATTCTGGGTCATGTTAAACATTGATCGTGTAGTGTTTATGTAACACTACACGAATCAGTCATCAACTATATCATACAATCATATTACTGCAAGATACAATCCCCTGAAGTCGCTGTCAGAGGCCTGCTGGGTTTTCTGGGTAACCCAGAAACCCAGGCAGTTAGAATATGCCACTTTCCAGCTGAAATTAATCTAGGTTCTGGTCATCAAATGTTTAGGTTTATGGTCCAAAACTGTAGTACATGTGTCCAAGAACATTTATGTAACAACATCTCAGTTCAACTACATCACACTAAGAGATTAAGGTTGGTCAAAGTTCTGACAGAAAATTGCTCAAGAAAGTTTTTGGGTTTTCCAGAAAACCTTCATGAGTCAGTTTGGTCAACTTACTTTGACCGTGATTATATTTCATTCTAGTTATGATATAAGTGGTCTAATAGCATACATATGTAGTTAATATACCCCTCTACAAAAACAAACTAACAACATGACCAAAAGATTAAACGACTGCAAGATCCATGACCTTGAACATCTTGACAGAGAGCTTCTGAATCTCTGGGCTGCCCATAATTTCATTTCCGTGAAAGGTCAACGAGGTTTGACTGCTCGTATCTGGAGATCTAGACTTGCTATGGATGTGATTCCACTTCCAGTCTACTCTCCTCATGTCAGAGAACAAATCCAAAACATAAAACACACAAAACATCTAACACATAAAGATCTAGAGGCCCTGACATATGACTGTCAGACCTTAAAATTTGGGTTCTTGGTCAGTTTTGAAAACTTGATTTTCGTGCCTCTAGATGTTATAGATCCATGATCTATCAATCCAGATCACTTATAGACACCTTAATACACAACTTTAACCAATCATTAACAACATTTAACATCAAATCACTGATTTCTAAATTTTTAGGGTTTATACCTCTTTAGACTTTGATTCTTGGATTCTGACCTTTGTGATCTGTTCCGGCTAAGCTAAGAAGCATTCTTGGATTATCTTATCACTCTATCTCATTCCCATTCCTGAAATATAGAGAGAGAAGGTCTTGGGAGAAATGAGAAATAAAAGTGACTTTTTTTTTCTCTCTTAATCTATTTATTTTGATATAATGTAGTGTATGATGGCTGTCAAATTGGCTGAGATAGCTGGTAATTGTCACATGCTATGGTTTAGGGTTGGTGAGCAACTCACTATGACAACTCTTGCAAGTTAAGTTCAATTATTCAACAAAGGGTAAAAATGTCATTTAGCAATTAATTTTAATGACATTCTAGTAAATGGCCAAACCCTTAGGTTTTAGGTTTTAGGGTTTGGGTTAAGGTTTAGGGTTTGAACCCTTTAGGATTTAGGCAATTTGATTTCAAAAGTTTCCAATTTAGGTTTTAAAAATAGAAATTTAATATTTCTAAATTATAATTAGGATTTTCTAATTATATTAAAATTTCTTAATCATAATTTAAATCTTGTTAATTAGGATTAATAATTCCTAATTAAAATTGCTAATTTAGCAATTAGGGTCAAATTCATATATTAGGGTTTATAACCCACGAATTAGGGTTTCAAAACAAAAAATAATTTTTTTAAATTAGAAATTAGGTTTCCTAATTAGATTAGGGTTTCCTAATTACTTAACTTGAAAATTAGGATTAGGGTTTCCTAATTAACATTAAAATTATTAAATTAACACTTATGTTTTTCCTAATTATAAATTAGGGTTTCAAATCCCGAAGTTAGGGTTTAAAAATTTGAAATTAGGGTTTGCTAAATAATTAAGCTTTACCCTAATTAATATTATAATAATAGCACTTGAGCATTATGATTATTCTTTAAGTTCCCAGATTAGGGTTTTAAATTTCCGAATTAGGGTTTAGAATTCCCGAAACTAAAATTAGGGTTTTCAAAAATGATTTCTAGGGTTTCTTATAATTCGTTAGAGTGTTCTAACCGAACGTTGAAGTTCTTAATATATACCTAGGGTTTGCTACATATATCATTTATCTGGTCAATCCTGGACCCTTAACCACATACTGTACACAAATACACAGAATATATTCACTTATTCCCTTAATGCTGAATAATTCACTTAAATTCTTCATAGAATTTTGGAATCCTAAAAATTCCTTCTCAAAAATATCAAACGCATACACTTATTTTCTGTCTAGGTCCTAATATTGAACCTTAAATAAATTAACTAAAATTTTAAAAATTTTCTAAATTCTTGGGTTGTCACATTCACCCCTTATCCACTTAGAATATCTCGGGGTTGCCTTCCTAGCCTCCGTATCCACTTGGTGTGGAGCGAACCTAGCCAATTCATTGAAATTTGCGGCATACTCCGCAACAGTTATGTTCTCCTGTTTTAACTCCAGAAATTTCACCTCCATCCTAGCCTGCATACTAGCTGATAGATAGTTTTCGAAAAATGATGTTTTAAACCTAGCCCAAGTAACTACACCTTCTCCTTCCTTCGCTTGATTTATTTACCACAAAAAATTAGCCTCCCCTTTCATCATATAAATGGCAAAAGCGGTCTTTTGCCCTTCATCTACCCTAGCTATCACAAATGCTTTTTCAATTTCCTTAACCCAAGTTTGGGCTTCTACAAGGTCAGTTGTACCTCTAAATTCTGGCAGTCCAACCGCTTTGAAGTCTTTGAAATTCGCTAAGCGATTGTCTGGTTGGTTCCCTGCGGCTGGCATTCCCTACTGCATAGCCTGAGCTACCATGTTCGCGACGTTCTGCATCGGGTCTTGTTGTTGTCCTTCAGCGTTGTTGACAGATTCTTCTGCCCTTTAATTTTGAGTTTGACGTCTTGGCGACATTATCTGATTAAATAAAATCATAAATTTAACTTACATTCTAAACCTTATTTTATAAGTTTGATATATAACACGAAGTTTTATACAAAACTTATTTCATTAATCAAACATAGATTGACATTCATTCAACTAAGTCATAGTACTTTACATAGCATATACTGCTATCCCTTAGTGACAACAAAAGTCAGGATTTACTGATACAACTAATACAAAAGTTGAGAATATTATATTACACATACATACTTATCATAGAACAAGCATAATCTAACAGTACTTATACTACTGGTTCACTACGTTGTTTCCTTGATCTTGGACAACCTTTCACCTGATGACCTTCTATCCCACAAATTAAACAGACACCTTGCTTCGGATTGGGACAATGAGGAGAGAAATGTCCCTCATATCCGCAATTGTAGCAAATTTTTTCCCATTTTTGGCACAAGCCTTCATGTTTCTTGTCACAGTTTGTACACTTTTCTATTCTGTTAAGGTTCCCCTGGTTGTTATCGAAATTTTCTAAGTCACGGTCTTTCATCTTTCTTTTCCCCTTCTTGTTTGGAGCTGCACCTGACTTGTTGCTTCTAGCTCCCATTTGGTCAATTTGGATTTTAAGCTTATCTTGTTCTTCCATTGTTTCTATTAATGCTTTTCGCAATTGATTATTTAACATCTTTTATATTTCCCACAGCTTTTCTAGAGAAGAAACCTTATTCTTCAGATTCTGCACCTCCATTGATGCTTGATCAGCTTTAACTTTAGTGTCCGAATCACTATCTGTCAGTTCTATTATTTCTGAATCTGGTACTATATTTTCCAATACCGCCACCTCATCAAGGTTGCTTGCACTGTGAGCCTCTATTTCAGCTATTGGCTTTGACATTGGCTCCTTCTTTATGATCTGAGGGTATCCTAATCCTTTTCCACCTGACATCTACACACATAAATTATCATGATTAGCATATAGTATATACACAACAGATAATAGTTTTATATAAGTTATCTTTTATTTGGTTTTACGATGAATTCATTCAATTCATCTCCTTTTTAAACTCTATATGAGTTATTTGTATTTTTAACGTTTCCCTCTATTCTAAGGTTATAGTCTAAGGTCTATCCCACCTAAGGTTTCTAATCCTAAGCTCTGATACCAACCTCTACTTTCATGGTGCTTCCAACCATAGCACCTCACAGTGGTACCTAACAACTTGCCATCGACTGGCTCGACGTCCCCTACGGAGAGTTTGGCTTCGGTGCATTCCACATAAGGAAGTCACCAGCGAGAGGCTCAGGGCTCTTTGCAAATTAATACTTATAGCTCTGATACCAACCTGTGAAGCCCCTAAATTTAGGTACTTGAAACCCGAACTCGGTGCTTCACGATACCATTTCTATGAGCGAAATAATACTAATAATAATAACAATAATATAAATACTAAACTTAATTTACATATCAGAGTTTGAATCCCCAGGTTTCCAACCTTTAATACAGTACATTTCATGATAATAATAAATATTGTTGTCTTAATAAAGTCTAGCTATTACATAAGAGAATACAAATTTATTCTGCCATTTTTCCCTTCCATTTGTTCTTGCCTGAACCTTCTGGTTGATCACGCTTAGCTGAAAATATTTTAATTTAAAGCAAGGATGAGCATTTGATTGCCCAGCAAGTAATATCAACAATAATTATTAGTTGAAAGAAGTAAATATTTTCTTTGAATAACAATCCTACAACGAATCAACAGTCATGAAGTAAGCTGAACCAATAATAACAACATATCAAATCTATATCAAATTTTTGAAACTACGTACTGACAATATATGGAGAGTATTCGACAGACTATGAACTTTGTTTTCAATTTTCAAAAAGGTTAAACAGAACTTTATCTGTAAACCGTCATAACTTACAGGCACGAGGGGTGATCAACCCGTTATGCCCTGTATTGATCAATACTACATGCAAGAACGATATTATCGTTCTTCTTATCCACCTTAGGTGCACAAAAGTTTTCCCATGTTCGGGATGCTCATACTTAGTCAGGAATTCGAACCAAAATAATTTGATTGGATACAATAAAGTTCTATCATGTTCAACGATATTTCTAGATCTGTGTCTAGCTGAGTCAAATAACTTAGACGGTTGTTAATTAATGTATACATACCGGAAGTTAATAGGTATGTATCAACATGTGATTAAATACAATGATTATCCAAGTAAGGACACTTGTCTAAACATATTTAGAAATTAACGAACAAAATAAATATCTTGATCTATAATAATAGTATTAAAGAACTTGTACAATAGATTATAATCTAATAACTTACTTATACAGAATCATTGCATAAATATATATAAAGGTTAAGATATTTGAACAATGAAAAAGAATAGTTCTAATATTCGCTTACGCATGTCCATTGCATAAATAAAATAAAAAGATAGGATACTTGCCTGAGCTGCTGCTTACAATAACGCAACTTAGTTTTATCTTTTATATCACAACCTATCATTAATAAGATCATTTGTTCAATTAGAATAATATATCATATCACATAGTACTGCTATTTGCAGTCAGCACATAACCTAATTACATTGTCACATATGTTTAACAGTCATTTGATCATAAACAAATACATATCTAGTCAAATTATCTAAGTCCAGATCAATTTCTGAAATAATTCGGTGTACCGACGACTTTATCGGGTAATTATCGAGTCTAATACTCTATCCTGTAGTTCAATAAATGTAAATATCACTCATATTATTTTTCATAGCCTTATAACAATTTTTAAATAATATTTATAATTTATTATGATTTTTCAAACACTGAAATCATTATTAAATGATTTGAATATTAAATAATTTATTTATCATTAATATTTAATTAATATTAAATTATTGATAAAACCATTGCCAAAATATTAAATTTATTTATAATAACTCAAAATATTTTTAAAATATTTTTATTACCCTTTAAATAATTTTTAAAACAACTAAAACCATTTTAAATTATTATCATCAATATTTAATTAATATTAAATTATTAATGAAACCATTGCCAAAATATTAAAGTTATTTATAATAACTCATAATATTTTTAAAACATTTTTATTACCCTTTAAATGATTTTTAAAACAATTAAAACTATTTTTAAATAATTATCATTAATATTTAAGTATTAATGTATTATTTATCAAAATATTAAAAGTCATTAATTATAACTTAAAATATTTTTAATTTATTTATTTCCTTTTTAAATGATTTTTAAATCAATAAAACTATTTTTAAATTATTTATTTAATATTATTATTAATTAACTATAATATCATTTAATATTAAATTATTAATAAAATTTACCTTTAAATATTAAAAGTTAAATTTTATAACTTAAAATATTTTTAAACTATTTATTTTTATTAAAAATAATTTTTCTAATATTAAAAACATTTTTAATTTAATTTATTTAATATAATTAATAAATAATTCTAATATCATTAATATTAAATAATTAATAAAATTTACCTTTAAATATTAAAAGTTATATTTTATAACTTAAAATATTATTAAATACCTTTTTATTATTTAAAATAATTTTTAATATAATTAAATGATTTTTAATTAATTTATTTAATACATTTATTAAATAAATTAAATATTAATAATATCCAAATAAATATTAATATTTATGAAAAATATGTCGAATTATTAAAAGTTAATTTTTATAACTTAAAATAATTTTTAAAACTATTTTTGGAATTTTTAATAATTAATTTCTATTTTTAAATGATTTTTGGAAAATAAATTAAATAAAATTATTAAATCTATCGCTATAGCCTTTAGCGACAGAAACCGTCGCCTTAGGTGTTCTTGAGAAACCCAAAACATTCATCGCTAGTTGCTAAGTTAGCTACTTTGACCAACAATAATTTCTAACCTATGATGTTTCTGGGCATGTTGTTAGTCAGATCTTGTAGTGCTAGTGTAAGACTACATGATACAACAACAAACATAACCAAACAACATAACACAAAGGAGATCTGAGCCTCCAAAGTAGCTGTCAGAGCTGTTCTTCATTTCTGGGTTACCCAGAAATGAAGAACAGTTCGCGAGGCCTAATTTGGGCTTCCACAACTTGTGATTCTGTTGATGCTTTAGTGATTTAATGGGTCCAGTGTGTAGGCAACATGCAGGTGAACAGATCTATTACATAAAATCACTCTAACTACATTACAGTCAATCGATCCAAGCCGGTCAAACCATGTCAGAGATTATGGTCTTGAGTTTTCTAGGTTACCCAGAAAACACAAGTCGTGATCATCTGGCCTACTTTGACCAGACACTGAGTTAAATCTATTTGATGTTGTAGTGATATAAAAGCATAAGGTTGGTGTGACGCCCCCAAAATAGGTCCATTCCACCCAACCCATTCCGAATCGCCAAATACATGGTACAGAAAACAACTACAACTTTATTATTACAATTGTCGTGTAAAATACGACAACACATATACTGTGAGTTTAAATACAAGTATATACCAACTGTGACTCTTACCCCAACCTTGGATAACACGTCACAATGACACCTTACATAAAGGTACAGTCAATAACTGTTTTAGAAATTAAAATATTTGAAAAATGCTCAAGGAAACCTTCGTACATGGGAGGCCATGCATCTAAGTTATAATAGATATCATATGACTGGAGAATTATCCTAGGTTGACCCAATAGACCCCAAAAAAAACGAGAAGATTGCTATCATGTTCTTTCCAATGGTGAGTCTTCTCTTGACATATAATTATCTCCATTGTCTCCAATTGAGAGTTCTATTTCAACCAAACACTAAGATTATATAGGTAGTGCTCGTAGATATACTCGGCAAGTGGATGTGCACAACATTGTCTTATGATAACACGAAATCGTAGGTCATTAGACATCTTGTATGATAGTGGCAAAACATCCTTCCAAAGTTGGGTTCGCCTCACCCTATTTGATTCACTAAATATAACTATTAAATGACGTATAAAATACAACACACTTATCTAAAGTTCTCAACAAAATTATTTTCATACTGTTTTAGGGAAACCTCAACAGCTATAGACCACAATTTTATTCCCCTGTTACCCCTGCTCGACCAAGCTATACTTTTATCACCTGAAAGGAATTGTGAAATAAAAGGGTGAGCATAACTAGCTCAGTAAAGAATATCATGACTAAAGATAAATAAATTATCAATAGCCTTCATCAGTAATGAATCAGAGATTTAGAACATATGGTAGATGGTAAAACTTTTCAACCATAGTTGCAGCGGAATGAGCAATCCATTAGAAGAGTCAAATAGATCATAAAATCTATTATCTTCTCCTTGTTAAAAGTCCACTAATAATGTTTTATCTCTGTAACATCAATCAACAGTTCCTGTCCACAACCATGTGAATAACTCATAATCATAATTGTGGTTCTAAATTCCTCTTCGCACCCAGGATGAAGATAATTTTCATCACCTGTCTTTACCTGAAACATCAAAGATCATGGTTATACCAAATCACAGTTCATGTTCATAATCATACTAATAAATTCATCTTTGCACTACGGGCCAAAGATATTCATCAACAGTTCCTCTTTACACTACATGCCAAAGATATTCAACAACAGATCGTCTTTGCACTACGGGCCAAAGATATTAACATATCAAAGAAATATATAATCATTTTAGAATTTATATAAACAATAATTATAACCATATTGATCAATTCACCTTTGCACTTAAGTTAAAAATATTTAATTATAAATTCAATGGTCATGATCATACCAGTCAACAATTCATCTTTGCACTACTGGCCAAAGAGAACCCATAGTCACGATCATACCAATAATCTACCCATCTTTACACTCAAGTCAAAGAGAAATTCTATCACCAAGATTATAAAAATGTTATATATTATAATAAAAATAATATAATCAAAACATGAATTTAATTTCAAGAGTAAGATTCATAAATCAACGATAATTTGGTCAGAAAAAAACCAATTTTGTCGTGAATAGTATCCCGTGAATAGTAACTCGTATTCATACATAGTACCACATACGTAATTAATGTCGTATATGTAAATAGTGCCATATACGTGAATGGTGTCGTAGACGTGAATAGTACCGTATATGTGAATAGTAACCCCGACACGAAAAGGTAAAAATTTCACAATAAAATTCATATTAATATTTTGGTATAATGATATTAAAAGAAATAACATCATTTACAAAAAAAATAGCATCCCTTACCATCCCTTACAATCTCTTACCTCAAAAGAACAGTACTTCTGCTTGGAATATCGGATATAACGCTGAAGAAAACTTCCACCGTATAGCAACACTCAAGATATTTAAATACTTACAAAAATACTCACAAAATTACACTCGATAATATAGATAGAGAAAACTTCAATTTCTGGTGTTATTTTCAATTCTAACCTAAGCACCCTATTTATAGGAAAATGCTTAGAACACCAAAGCAGAAAATTTAATAAAATAATAATATTTATAAAAAAAATTCACACCCACCTCTTGACATCTGAAATCAGCTCATTTACCACACATGTGGGACCCACCAAAATGAAAAAACGTTTTTCTTTTAAAAATTATTTAAAACTTCAAAAATTAATTATTCCGGAACTTCAATAATTCATAATAAATAGCCCTTTTATCAGAAAAATTCGAATCTTATGTCCATTCCATAGGAAATTCAATTTTCTACAACTTTGTAAGTTTAAGTTTTTTCAAATTCCAAACAAAAATTGACCGAAATCCACATACGGGCGATTTTACGGGCTATAATCAAATTTCAGTGAAGAAATGGGGTCCACAAACATGAAAAATATGTTTTAAATATTTTTAGTAATAAAAATACTCTTCCTCCTCATTTATTCATATATCCCACATTCATTGTAAAAATATCACCATTATTATATTATTATAATATAATAATATATTTAAATGAATTATTTTATCAGAAAAGATAAAATATCAATTTTTAACAATTGTCACATTAAAAATTTTCTCCTCTATATCTACATAAAATAAATATTTTCCTTATCATTTAAATCAATAATTAATTATTCACAGATAATATTACAGAATCACAATACTGACAATCAGGCCGTTCCCAGGAAAGAAGGGGCTTTCTAATAAGGATTTCTCCTTACTGGTGCGCAATTAGGTGACCAAACCTCTCCTTAGACAGAACTTTCTAGACATTTCCTATAATGATATCTAATAATATTATTCAAATAATATAAATTATTGATCTAATAATGAAAAATACTGTGTAGTGACAATTATTGAAACAACAATAATATAAAATATCAACGTAGCAATTATTGAATCAATAAAATAAAATATTGAACAGTAATTACTATAACAATTATTGAGTAGTGTCTTCTTACGTAAGAATCAATAATTTGTGGAATACCGCGTGCTACTGTGCAACACCGCGTATTATTGTGTTTTTAACCACCGGGTATTCCAACAGTGTTAACGGTAACAACTACGTCGTTATTTATAAAAATTATACTTGTCGTTTTCTTCATCCAATCGCTTTCCGTTATGGGGCCCACAAATGGCTGCGCCGTCGTATGAATATTCCCCGACAGCAAGAATATTCCACGACCAAACGAATATTTCCCGACAACAATGAATATTTTATAACCACTTGCCTATTTAAAATATTTACTCATTTTACTAATAACTTACCATATTAATTAAATCAACCCTTACTATTTCAAAATAATAAATAGAGCAAATTCAATTTCATTTATAAAAAGTTGGGGTCTTACAGTTGGAGCTCATATAACACACTACAACTTAAATGCAAGTAACATAACAAAACAACAACATCCTGCAAGATCAGAGGCCACAAACTCGTTGTCAGACCGTTCTGGGCAAGATCTGGGTTACCCAGATTTTGTCCAGTCATGGTCGGTCAACGACCTTTGACTACTAATAACATGAAATATGTTCATTATTTGGACTTGATTCAAGTTTCAGATCAAAGAGCTCATAGCATACTACAAGATCAAAGCTTAAAACAACCAAAAACATAAGTAGAGAAAGATCTACAGGGGTCTGACATTCAGCTGTCAGACACAAAATAAAATTTTTCCAAATTTTGAAGAACTTAAAATCCGAGTCTCTAGATGTTATGGGTCTAACATCTAGCAACCCATATCATCAATATACACTACATACAATATGTTTAACACAAGAAAACTAACGTCTAACATATGATTAAAGGTCAAATTTCTAGGGTTAGGTTTATACCTTTCTATGAACTATCTTGAATCTGGGCTTCTAATTTGTTATGGTGTTAGTGGGGCTTTGTTTTTGAGACTGGTCCACTATAAAATTTCGTGGGTTTGAGCTTGAGAGAAAATAGTTGGGTGCTTGGTGAACAAATGACTAAAAATGCATACTTTTCTCTCTCCAATGCTATATATATGTGAATGTAATGTGCATGGCTAATGTTTTAAGGCTGATATTTGTTGATTCAAGTCATATAGCTACTCTAGGGTTGGCCAACAACTCCACCTAGACCAAATTCTACAAGTTGTCTCAAATAATGCAAGAGGGGTATAATAGTCTTTTGGCTTTTAATTTTAATGGCAACAAAGTAACTTGGCAAACTCTTAGGGTTTGACCCTTAGGGTTTAACCCAATGAATTTGTAGGATTTCCAACTAGGGTTTAAAATTAAAAATTTTAGTTTATAAATTATCAATTAGGGTTTCTTAATTAGATTAGGTTATCCAAATGCACAAAACATGAAAATTAGGTTTAAGTCTACTAATTAACATTAAACATTCTAATTTAGCAATTAGGGTTTCCTAATTTGATAATTAGGGTTTTAAATATAAAAATTAGGATTTATAAATATTAATTAGGGTTTTCAAAAATTAGGGTTTCCCTACTTAAGGTTAATATCTATAAATACGGTCGTTAATCACATTAACATGATTGTATAACAATCTTGTACTCTAATTTGAGTTTTAAATTAGGGTTTAACACAGTAAAATAAGATTTTTCTACTGTCACATAATAATCGGCCAATTATCAGTCCATGCAAACACAGTACATATTTATAGCACTGAAGTAAAATTAATATTATATTATTATTCTCATTCCTTGATAAAAATCTAAAATTAGGGTTTGAATTCTATATCTGATTTATCTTGCATATATATACCATTATTAATTAAATTAAAAACAATTAACTTAACTAATTTAAATACGTTCATATAATAAATTATTTATTATAATAATACTAATAATCATTGTAGACACTCAAACTTTTCTACACACCTGTTACTGACATTGCAGGAGGGCATATTCGTGTTTCAGACATAACCCTGGAAGACAACTCATATCCAATTTGGATACTATCGGAAGCTCAGCTCAACCCCGGAACACACACCGAGAGCATCAGTTCCAACCTCAGAGATAACCCCGAGGCCTGTAGTTCCAATACCAAAAATTCCACCGGAGAAGATCGATTCATCTCGGAGATAATTCCAAGATATTCAGTCTCAGTCCCAACACTGGGAATAGCAGATTCCAACCTTAGAGATAACCCCAAGGAAGGCAGTTGCAGTTTCGGAGATAACCCCAGAAATTCTTGTTTCAAATGTATGCAATCAGCTTTAACCTCGGCGCTTACACCGAGGCACTCAGTATAAGACTGGCGATAACACCGAGAAGATAGGGACACCTCAGAGATAACTATGAGCAACACCTGCTTTATCAGCCCAAACTAGAGATAACCCGGTGAGGGGCAAAGTCATTATATTGCCACCTTGACGCCATATCACGCCATCTCAATATTTTAGACATACATTTCTATACAACAATGTCCCACAAGAACCAAGGAAAACCAATCCTGAGTGACTATTGCGCAGGATAACGGATAGAATTTGAAGCTTGAAGACCGGAGGGCATAATCCCATCTTCCTGACTTCGTACAACCTCTAATCCCATGTCATTGCGTAACTCTAGACAATGGCAGTTCGAAATAGGTCTTAAATACCTCAGTCGAATGCCCAGAATGAAATTTTGAAAGTTCAAGCAGACATCACGTTGCACGCATGCACATACTTCGAGACGGCGGGACCCGCGAAGCCCGGGGCACCCCGGGTAGCAGCAGGTACACCTGCGGCTCCCCCTCTATAAATAGAGGGCTTAGGGTGGCCATTTTATAAGAAAAAAGGTGAGGAAGCCCTGTCTAATTTGCTCTATATAAACTGAGTGCTTTCTCGTTTTAAACTCTTGTAAGCTCACATATAGCTTCTTTTCTACCGGCGGGAGCCGAGGTTATGATGATTGGGTAATATACCCATGAATTGGATATACGTGGGCTTAAATTGTTGTATTCTCGAGTCTTTTAAGTATTTTATCTGTGTTTATTTGTTATTTTGTAGATTATGGAGATGCAGGGGCAAAGTAGGGATTTGAGCTGTTTAGATGGCAAAGTCATAATTTATGTGAACTATAGCGCCCGAGCGCTAGTCCTAGTGTTAATGTCAGCTCCGGGGCGCTGAAGCCCGGATCCAGTTGACCAAGTGCGTGCGTGGATCAATCGTTTGACTTAAAGATTAGAAGGCTAAGATGTTAATTTGGAGTAGGATTGTGGTGAGATGAAAAGGTTATATAAAGGTTACTTTGCTGAAATAAAAAGGATATTCATTCATAACTGGAGACTAATCAGGATTGACTTGAAGAGTTAAGATTGGAAGGAGTTCTTTAACAGTTTCTTCTTCTTCTTCTTTTTAATTGTGTAATCCTTTAGAGATGATTGTCATGAGATTGTTGGTGTTAAGTTTGATTATAAACTAATTCTTTTATTAAGACTCCCTATTGAACCTTTTATGCCTATGAGTTAATTATTTGATTTATTTCAATTATTTATGTTAAAGCGAATTGTTTATTATGTCCTGTACTTTTTGATTAATTATTTGGCTAGTAATTACCGTGTTACTCTAGAAGGATTCGGGAGATAAAATCTAAGGTTGGAACTGAATATGATAACATGTATACTTAATTATTTGCATGACGAATAATTAGGGTCGTGAATTGAATAGGAATATTTGTTCACTACATGTAACAAGTTGGGAATTGGAATTTAATGAGTTTAATTTGATTATTTTGTATAGAAATATCGCAGGATTAATTGGATTAAATAAAAGTTAATTGATCACTTGGGAAAGGCCTTTTGACACTTAAAATTCCTGTTAACAATTCAGTAGGTAGGCATAATAATTGGGGTAATTAGATAATTGGTTTATAGTTCATAATTGGAGATATTGGAGTCTTAACCTTATTTATCTGAATTCATTCGTCAAGTCTTAGTTTTTATTTAGTTGAATCAATTTTACGATTAATTTAGTTTTCTTAATTAGAAAAATTATATTTTGCAGTTGTTTAAATACAATTGAATTGGTATAATACTAGTAGTTGTAGTTTGTTGATTAGAATTCTCTGTGGGATCGACACTTAAATTTATCACTTTATTACTTGTTGACCGTGTATACTTGCGCGTATTCATTGATTGCGAAATCAACCAACAAGTTTTTGGCGCCGTTGCCGGGGACTTCTTTATTAATATTAATTCCATATTAGTTATAATCAATTCGGTCTTAATTTAAACGTTATTTATTTTTCTTCTTGTGATTCCAGGAACTCTTTGAAAGTGCATGCACACTAGATCAAGGGCTAAAAAGGAACTTTTTCCTTATACAAACGATATCGAAAGGAAGTTCCAAAAATTTTGGTTGACTAGTGACGTTATACTTTTGGAAGAAGATCTAGCGGCACAAGAGATACCAGTAGACATGGCAGGGACATAACAAAAATCGCTTAGGGATTATGCCATGCCGACAGTCACGGATATACAGTCGAGTATTCGGAGGCCGACAATTAATGCAAACAGTTTTGAGATCAAACCGGGAACGATACAGATGCTACAAAATGCAGTTCAGTTTGGGGGTAGTTCGACAGATGATTCGAACGAGCATATCTTGAGTTTCTTGGAAATTTGCGACACCTTCAAATTCAACAATGTTTCGGAAGATGCTATACGGTCGCGGTTGTTTCCGTTTACGTTAAAAGACAAAGCTCAGAGTTGGTTACACTCATTTCCAGCCGGTTCAATCACCGCTTGGGATGGCTTAGCTCAAAAATTCCTAGCTAAGTTTTTCCCACCATCAAAGTCAGCAAAATTACGGAACGATATTCACACTTTTGCAAAGTTTGACTCTGAAACATTATATGAGGCCTGGAAAAGATTTAAGGATATGCTCCGCAAATGTCCAAATCACGGAATTTCACAGTGGATGCAGGTTGGGATATTTTGTGATGGTTTGCACGCATCCACGAGAGCCAGTATTGATGCAGTAGCAGGAGGAGCATTTTTGGCTAAGAATTTTGATAAGGCTTATCAACTGTTAGAGACGATGGCCAACAATAATTATCAGTGGCCAATGAATAGATCTAATCCTCCGAAAACACCAGGAAAGTTTGAATTGGATACAGTAACAACGTTAACAGCACAGGTTTCCGCGTTAACTAAGAAGATTGAAACATGGGTCCACCATCAGCACCGCAAGTAGCATTGGTTTGTGAGTTGTGCGCTGGGGGTGAAGCTATAAATCAATGTGCCATCAATACTGAATCAGCTCAGTACGTGGGAAGCTATAATCGATCAGTCCACCCTTATCCGACTCAAAATGAATATAACCCGGGCTGGAGGAATCATCCGGGATTCTCATGGAGTAATAATCAAGGTCAAGCACCTAGACCACAAAACCCCCCCGGATTTCAAAATCGGACTCAGCAACAGCTAGAGAGGAAAACAAGTCTGGAAGAAGCTTTGGAAAAATTTATTGTAGCTACAAACAAAAGGATAAGTGAGCAAGACAAGTTATTGAGTCAAGTAGATATGAATGTGAAAAGTCAACCTATTTCGATCAAGAATCTGGAAAGTCAGATGGGTCAAATTATACATGCGTTGAATAGTCGTCCACAAGGAACACTTCCCAGTGATACAAAGGTAAATCTGGGTAGAGATGAGCATTGCAAGGCTGTGACTTTACGTAGTGGGAAGGAATTGCAAGAGACAACCAAGGACAAGGAACAGATGGACAAAGCAACCGCAGAAACAGAGGAAGTCTCAGACACTGGAAACCGACAGGGTGAAAAGTTACAGCAGAAAGCACCTAAATAAAGCATTATAATGCCTCCCATACCGTTTCTGCAGAGGTTTCAGAAATCCAAGTTAGATAAGCAGTTTTTAAGATTCTTGGATATTTTCAAAAAATTGCATATCAACATACCCTTTGCAGAAGCCTTGGAATAGATGCCGAGTTACGCCAAGTTCATAAAGGAGGTTTTGTCGAAGAAGAGAAAATTGGGTGATTTTGAAGCAGTGGCGTTAACCGAAGAGTGCAACGCAATTATCCAAAATAAGTTACCTCTGAAGCTAAAAGATCCAGATAGTTTTACTATTCCATACGAAATTGCTAATCAGAGTTCAGGAAGAGTGTTGTGTGATTTGGGGGCTAGTATAAATTTGATGCCACTATCTGTCTATAGCCAGTTTGGACTTCAGGCGCCCAAACCCATAAATATCAGTTTGCAGTTGGCGGACCGATCAATTACATATCCACGAGGTATTGTTGAAGACGTTTTAGTAAAAGTGGATAAATTCATCTTCCCTGTGGATTTCTTTATCTTGGATTATGAAGTAGATAGGGAAATTCCCATCATTCTCGGACAACCATTTTTAGCAATGGGGAGGACGTTGATTGACGTGCAAAAAGGAGAATTGACGATGCGAGTTGAAGACCAACAGGTCACCTTTAATGTATTTAAGTCAATGACTTATCCGAAAGAAAAAGGTGAATGTTTGCGGGTGGATGTCATGGATGAATTAGTTAATCACAAGTTCAACAGAAATTATTCAGAGGATCCATTAGAATCTATTTTGTTTGGGATGGACGACTATGATATTGAGGATAACATTGAGTATGTAAAATGGCTAGATGCATTACCTACCGCCAGGAAAAGTAAACAATCCTTTGATACTCTTGATAGGCCTGAAACGGAAGGGAAAAAGTTCAAACCATCGATAGAAGAGCCACCGGTGTTGGAATTAAAACCGCTACTATCTCATCTGCAGTATGCCTATTTGGGAAAAAATGCTACCCTACCAGTCATTGTTTCGATAGATTTAACTGACATGCAAAAAGAGAAACTGCTAAGGGTATTGCGAGAGTTCAAAATAGCAATCGGATGGACTATAGCGGATATTCGAGGAATTAGTTCGTCATTTTATATGCATAAGATTTTATTGGAAGAGGGAGTAAAACCAACCATTGAGCAGCAAAGAAGGTTAAACCCCATTATGAAGGATGTGGTGAAAAAGGAGATTATAAAGTGGTTGGATGCCGACATTATTTATCCAATCTCGGACAGTTCATGGGTAAGTCCTGTACAGTGCGTACCAAAGAAAGGGGGTATGACAGTGGTGAAAAACGACTCTAATGAGCTCATCCCAACTAGAACCGTTACAGGATGGAGAGTATGTATGGATTACCGTAAACTGAATAAAGCCACACGCAAGGATCATTTCCCCTTACCGTTCATTGATCAGATGTTGGATAGGTTAGCGGGACATCAGTTCTACTATCTGTTGGATGGATATTCCGGATATAATCAGATTGCCATAGCCCTAGAAGATCAAGAAAAAACCACATTCACATGCCTTTACGGTACGTTTGCTTTCCGTCATATGTCTTTTGGTTTATGTAATGCTCCGGTAACTTTTCAACGGTGCATGATGGCCATATTCTCAGATATGGTAGAACAAAATTTGGAAGTATTTATGGATGACTTCTCCATGTTCGGTGATAGCTTTGATTTATGCTTAAAAAATTTGGTCTTAGTGCTGAAGCGCTGTGTGGAGACTAACCTAGTTCTTAATTGGGAAAAATGTCACTTCATGGAGCAAGAGGGTATAATTTTGGGACATAAGGTTTCTGCAACAGGGCTAGAGGTGGATAAAGCAAAAATTGAGACGATTGAGAAACTACCTCCTCCATCATCTATGAAGGAAATACGGAGTTTCTTGGGACATGCAGGTTTCTACAAACGCTTCATTAAAGACTTCTCTAAAATTTCAAAACCCTTATGTTCCCTCTTGGAGAAAGATTTACTGATCAAGATGGATCAGTCATGCATTGATGCTTTTGAAGTATTGAAGAAGAAATTGGTTTCAGCTCCAATTATAGTGGCGCCCGATTGGTCCTTACCATTTGAATTAATGTGCGACGCTAGTGACTACGCAGTTGGAGCAGTATTGGGATAACGTCGCGATAAAAATTTTCACACTATTTACTACTCCAGCAAGACGTTGACGGATGCTTAGTTGAACTACATGACCACCGAAAAAGAATTACTTGCGGTTGTGTTTGCCTTCAACAAATTCAGAGCATATCTCATAGGGACCAATGTAATTGTCTACACTGATCATTCAGCTATTAAGTATTTGATTGAAAAGAAAGATGCCAAACTGTGGTTAATACGGTGGGTGCTGTTGCTATAAGAATTTGACTTGGAGATCCGAGATAGAAAAGGCACCGAAAACCAAGTGGCAGATCATCTTTCACGATTAGAAAATGCAGAGGTTCAGCGAGAAGACAAGGTCGTCATAAATGAGATGTTTCCCGATGAACAACTTCTTCAAGTAACAACAACAGTGCCATGGTATGCTGATTTTGTGAATTATTTGGTTAGTCATGTGTTACCTCCGGATTTGAACTCGCAACTACGAAAAAAGTTCCTCCACAATGTCTGACAATACTTTTGGGAAGAACCGTTTTTGTTTAAGGCTTGTGCAGACCAAATGATTAGAAGATGTGTGCCACAAGAGGAGATGGATAACATATTAGGTCATTGCCACTCATCTGATTATGGAGGTCATTACGCGAGTGATAGAACAGCAACCAAAGTGTTGCAATCGAGATTCTTCTGGCCTTCTCTATTTAAAGATGCATATCTCTATGTGCTAAAGTGTGATCGGTGTCAACGAGTATGCAATATTTCCAAACGCAATGAAATGCCACTTAACACAATTTTGGAGGTTGAATTATTCGATGTGTGGGGAATCAACTTTATGGGACCTTTCCCATCATCCTTCAATAATCAATACATTCTGTTGGTGGTCGATTAGGTTTCCAAATGGGTAGAAGCCACATCTTTACCCACGAATGATGCCAACGTAGTCCTACGATTCTTGAAGAAGAATATATTCACCCGATTTGGGACGCCGAGGGCGATACTTAGAGATGAAGGAACTCACTTTTGTAATAAGCAATTCACTAAATTGCTCACCCAGTATGGGGTCTGACATAAGATTGCAGCCGCGTACCATCCCCAAACAAATGGTCAAGCGAAAGTCTCGAATCGGGAAGTTAAGCAAATTTTGGAAAAGGTGGTCAATCTGTCATGCAAAGATTGGGTAATGCGCTTAGATGATGCCTTATGGGCATATCGAACAACTTACAAAAACCCTATCGGCATGTCACCTTACAGATGGTTTACAGAAAAGCGTGTCACCTTCCGGTCGAATTGGAACACAGTGCATACTGGGCCATTCAGAAACTGAATTTTGACTTGCAAGCAGCTGGGGAAAAATGGTTAATTCAAATAAATGAGATGGATAAATTCTGACATAATGCATACGAGAACGACAAAACGTACAAGGAGAAAGTTAAAACATGGCACGATAAGAAAATCCTTGATCAGAAATTTGAATTGGGACAACAAGTATTACTCTTCAACTCTGGACTGCGTTTATTTCCTGGGAAATTAAAATCTCACTGGTCAGGGCCGTTCGTGGTTATCTCCGTTGCTCCACACAAAAATGTTGAAGTCGAGGAACCGAATTCGAAGCGAACATTCAAGGTGAACGATTAACGGCTCAAGCATTATTTGAGTGGGCCCATCGACCGCCAATCTACGGCCATGTACCTCTTCGATCCAGTGGAAAATTAAGCAACACAGCATAGTCGGGCCGACGACTATAAACCAAGCGCTATGGGGAGGCAACCCCAGGAGTTTCTAGTTTAATTGATTTATTTTTACTTTATTGTCTTTATTTTATTTCCTTTGAATTGATTAGAATAAGATTTTGATGAAATAAGTTCACATCTTTATCCTTTATTACAGGTACTGTGTTAGAAGGAAATGGTAAAAAGAACCGAGAGCAGCGCCCCGGTGCCCAACAGGTACATGAACTCAGCGCCCCGATGCTGAGATGCCCAACTGCTACTGGATGACAGCGCCCCGGTACTCGAATGCTAGTCAAAACCAGCGCCCCGGCGCTAGGGGGCCTTGCCAGCTACTGACTTATAGCACCCCGGCGCTCAGGAGAGTATAAACGCTAGTGCCCCGGCGCTGGACCCAGGTGTGCGAGTTCTATTTTGCTTAGAAGTCTATTTGATTCTCTCTTTAACCACCTCCTACCCACGTTCAACTTCAGTGGCACCCCTTTCCCTTTCTAGTTTAGTAACTGCTCCTTCACTTGTTGTTTATATACCTGCATAATCTTTGATGACATTCCATATCCATCATCCGTTTTATCATCTTGCTAAGTAATTTCGTCTACCATCTCCATCTCCAAGGTATGCAATGCATTAAATTCAAATCTTTGGTACATCAAATTTTCTAAATTACATATGGCTAATTGCAAAATTGTGAGTTAATATTCACTTTGATTCATCTTCTCCATGACTATGGTGCATATTACCGTTCTTCTGTTTGCTACTTCCTTTTGCATGCGTGTGACTCACTTCCGATTGGGATGCATATGTTATTGTAGTCAATGGTGATGGAATACTTGAGGTTTGGATTGCTATGCTAATAGGGATGTTCAAGGAGAGTTATAAACTGCCCACAAAGTGTTTGATATTATGCCTGAGTCAATTATCTTTGTTAATGCCACACAACACCATATCAATACACTGAATTCACTTGCATACTTTCCATCCCAATTACAGAGATCTATTTTTAGACTTGTATATCATAAGAATGAGAGGCTAAACTTTATTGATGCATACTTGGTGTCCTATTTTTACGGGACTATTATTTAATCCAATATGCACACACATTGACTACTTGATTGTAATTGTTCAAAATTTTGGCCTACATGTCATGTCCATAGTTTTTCGCTCCCCATGTACCGAATGTATGTGGTCAATTGCAATACTATTGTTATATGTCACATCTTTTGGGCGTACCATGCACTTCTTTGGCCAATTATGCTATGAAGATATAAAATGAGATTACTCGGTCAAATTTGCACTTTCATGCTATGATGTGTCTCACTACACCCACAACCATGTTACACAACGTCCACTTATCTTGAAGTTTGGGGGTAGTGCCATGAGTACATTGTCCATATTAGATCTCTACCCAATTCTAATACATTTGAATGCGAATTACTTGTAGAATTTTCTTAATGACTTCTAAGCGTCAACGAGGAGAAGGATCTGGGGCTGCTTCAGCCCCTCCAAAATTTGACAGTCGTCAGTTCGTGAGTGCTGCGGCCCAAGAAAGCTACAACTGCATGGCCACACGCTCTTTCATCCCCGAACGCGGTTTACGGCCTAATCAATCCAATGATGGGGAACTAGCAGTCATGATTGTTGAGAGGAACTGGTTCTCCCTCACTGAACAACCTGACCCGGCAGTGATTGCAGTCGTTAAAGAATTCTACGCCAATGTTTCAGAGCACTGTCACTATGGTGTGCATGTGAGGGGAAAGACAGTGGAATTTGACAAAGAGGACATCAATGGGTGTTACCAGCTGCATTTGCAGGGTCAAAACAATGAATATGCCAATTTTGTGAGCCAAAGACCTGATTATGAAGTGATCATTCGTGAGCTTTGTCAACCAGGCACCACGTGGATAATACATGAACGAGGCATCATGACTTTCTCGCATTCGCATCTCAGCTTAAATGGAAAGGCTTGGTATGCCTTCATCTGCTCAAAATTAATGTCGTGCACACATGTTAGCCATGTTACCAAGGAAAGGGTCGTGTTGTTATATTTGATCATTCAAGGATTGAGGATGGATATGGGTCTTATTATTCAATAATCCATTTGAGGGTGTCACGAGGAGGTACCACGGGAGGCCTAGCACACCCCTCTCTCATTTGCGCACTCTGTTCTAAATTTGGGGTCAAATGGAAGTTCGATGAAATTATTCAGCCCCCAATGCCGATTTTGGACCATAAGATGATTATCCGATACAGGGTATGGATTGGTGGTGTAAATCACCCACGTGGATTGGGTTTTATAATTCCTCAAGCTACTGCTCCAACTAGTCCACCAGCTCAAGCCCCACCCGCTTATGGTCCGTCCTCTGCAGCTCACAGTGGTGTTATTCTTAAGGCCGTCCAGCGTGAAATAGATGGATGATTCTCCAATCTCGAATCCCAAAATGTCTGCCTATCTGAAAGCCAAGATGTGATCTACAAGTTTTTGGTCGACTACTTCCACGCCCAGAAGACGATGTATGCTCAGCTATACCCTGGAATTGATCTTAGCCATTTTGCTACTGCTCCTATTTTGCCTGTGTTTCCCCCTTCTGGTCAAGAGATGAGCGAAGATGAGGATGCTGCACCCGAGGAATAAGCTCGTCAGGGAAGTCCTCTGTTTTCTTTTGCTATATTTTTCGCATGAGGACATTGCTCTTTATTAGTTTGGGGGTAGTTTAGTTTCTAGTTGCATTAGTAGATATGATGTTTCTCGTAGTTTGTGGATAGTTTATTTTTATTGAGTGTTAAGTGTTGCATGTAGGATTTTTCAAATTTCCAGCTATTTAATAGTTACGTATATTCGGGGCCAAAGATGAAATTAAAATTGCATAAACAAGCCTAGTAAGGATTGTTAAGCCATGATATGATTTCTTGACATGATTTAAATCTGTAGCTGTTTGCAACTGATCTTATCAGGGTAGCACATGTTAAGAAACGACCTTGTTGGCTGAGAAAGTTTAAATGAAGAGATAATAGATTTCTAAAGGAAAAATACTAGTTGAATGAAAGAATATATGAATAAATAGTGATGGCTGAATTTAGACATGAATTCAAATTTAGGGGGAAAATATTTGGAGTATATAAGCTTTATAAAAAAAATAAAAAAAAAGAAAAAAAAAAGAAATATATCGTGACTAATTTTGTTTCGGGGCCTTTGTTACTTGAGCAAGTAAGCCCGAGGGAGTGTCTCTACACCTAGCGCCCTAAGGTCTTATATGGTCTGGGAGTCATTGGTTGAAAGCTCGCTAAGGGGTAGCACTGTTAGCCTAATGGAATGAGGCATTGCACAGTCATTAAAAAAAATGCATAAGTATTCCATTTTGACCTTTGGACTTTGGTAATTGTTTGATTTTAGCCGAATCTAGTTTATTTGAAGAGTTCTCGAGTTTACACTGTATGATGCCTTCTAAGAAATCTATTATGTTTCGCATTTTTCTTTTCATCAGTTAGCATGGTGGTTGAGCACACACGCACGATATCAGTAATAACATGTTTAGATTTGTTTATTGTTGGGATATTATTGATCTATTTTTATATGATGTACTAGCATGTTATTATAATTTTTCTGAGGCCTAATGAGTATACAGTGTTCTATTCAATTGCTGGAATTACAAGCATATAGATAGTTTTAAGTGCATATGCATGGTTTGTTAGTTTTTCGTGTTGTCTTGTGTTTTGTTGCTTGAGGACAAGCAACGATTTAAGTTTAGGGGTATTTGATGATTGGGTAATATACCCATGAATTGGATATACGTGGGCTTAAATTGTTGTATTTTCGAGTCTTTTAGAAGTATTTTATCTGTGTTTATTTGTTATTTTGCAGATTGTGGAGATGCAGGGGCAAAGCAGGGATTTGAGCTGTTTAGATGGCAAAGTCATAATTTCTGTGAACTACAGCGTCGGGGCGCTAGTCCTAGTGTTAATGTCAGCGCTGGGGCGCTGAAGCCCGGATCCAGTTGACCAAGTGCACTCATGGATCAATCGTTTGACTTAGAGATTAGAATGCTAAGATGTTGATTTGGAGTAGGATTGTGGTGAGATGAAAAGGTTATATAAAGGTTACTTTGCTGAAATAAAAAGGATATTCATTCATAACTGGAGACTAATCAGGATTGACTTGAAGAGTGAAGATTGGGAGAAGTTCTTTAAGAGTTTCTTCTTCTTCTTCTTTTTAATTGTGTAGTCCTTTAGAGATGATTGTCATGAGATTGTTGGTGTTAAGTTTGATTATGAACTAATTCTTTTATTAAGACTCCCAATTGAACCTTTTATGTCTATGAGTTAATTATTTGATTTATTCCAATTATTTATGTTAAAGTGAATTGTTTATTATGTCCTGTACTTTTTGATTAATTATTTGGCTAGTAATTACCGTGTTACTCTAGAAGGATTCGGGAGACGAAATCTAGGGTTGAAAGTGGACATGATACCATGTATGCTTAATTATTTGCATGACGAATAATTAGGGTTGTGAATTGAATATGAATATCTATTCACTACATGTAACAAGTTGGGAATTGGAATTTAATGAGTTTAATTTGATTATTTTGTATAGGAATATCGCAGGATTAATTGGATTAAATAAAAGTTAATTGATCACTTGGGAAAGGATTTTTGACACTTAAAATTCTTGTTAACAATTCAGTAGGTAGCCATAATAATTGGGGTAATTAGATAATTGGTTTATAGTTCATAATTGGGGATATTGGAGTCTTAACCTTATTTATCTAAATTCATTCGTCAAGTCTTAGTTTTTATTTAGTTGAATCAATTTTACGATTAATTTAGTTTTCTTAATTAGAAAAACCATATTTTACAGTTGTTTAAATAAAATTGAATTGGTATAATGCTAGTAGTTGGAGTTTATTGATTAGAATTCTTTGTGGGATCGACACTTAATTTTATCACTTTATTACTTGTTGGCCGTGTATACTTGCACGTATTCATTGATTGCGAAATCAACCAACAATGTTCATCCACCTTAAAGTTATTGAAGTCTTCTTTGGCAGTCCACTGTAAGCCTTCTTACACATTTTATAGCCTTTCTCTTCATCTTTGCACACACAGTTCTTCACATTGAGAGTCGTGTTGCGTGTGTATGCCCGAACTTCGGTCCGTGGTTTTTATTTTCCTTTATATTTATATATATATATATATATATATATATATATATATATATATATATATATATATATACTATATATATATATATATATATACTTATATATAAACTGTGGTTGAACTTTGTTCGATGAGCCTGGATTTACATCCGGTGCGTTTACTGCTATATATATATATGAACTGTGTGTCGATTTATGTTCGATTAGCCTGGATTTTACATCCGGTACGTTTACTTCTTTTATATATTTATATATGTACTTGTATATATGAACTGTTGTCGAACTCTGTTCGATGAGCCTGGATTTTACATCCGATGCATTTACTGCTATATATATATATATATATATATATATATATATATATATATATATATATATATATTTCGTCCCGCCTGGAGTTTTTTTCGTGGCGGTTGACCATTTTTACAGCTTTCTTTACATTTCTTATCCCCCACGGAGGTGCTTCGTTGTGGTTGATCATCTTTATATATATATATATTTACCACTTTTATATATTTACATTTTCGATCCCCCGTGGAGGTGCTTCGTGGTGGTTGATCATGCCTGTATATATATATTTACAGCTATATATATATATATATATATATATATATATATATATATATATATATATAACTGCTTACAGCTTTCATATAAACTGCGATATTATGTGAGCCTAGGAATCATGTAATCACCGATTCAGTCTACTGAATCTAGATTCGGTTCCCGTGATGGACATTTTCAGCTGTAATCAGCTTGTAAATTTATTCACGGTGTTTGGATTTCCTCAGATGGTTTTCTTGCCCATGAGGAGTTCGACACTGTTTTGTACATTATTTTTCTCGAAGATTCTTCGCATCTCGAAAATAAAAGCAATCAAGCTGAACATTTAATAAAATGAAAGTATCAAAGGCCTCAATTACTATTGAGCACAGGGTATGAAAAATCTTTTTTAAAACATCACTGTTATATCTTGTTTAAAACTGAAGTTTTACATAAATTCAAACCCTTTGTATATAGGTGCGAACGAGGCATAGTGCTACTTCCAAATAATTGCACATTGACCCACACACACACACACATTCATATAACAGTTTCTTGAAAAGTGGCGGTCACCGTGGCAACAAAGATGTCGGGGGTGCCTAACACCTTCCCTCTGTATAAGCAAGTCCCCGAACCCTAATGAATCTCGATTTTACAGACCCGTTTAGCAGTGTCACATCACTGGGTTAATGTGCAAACCTTTTCTTGGTTGTGTTGGTACAACCAGTTAAAAAACCAACTGGTGACTCTTAACAGTCCATCGTCGACATTATACATGTCGAACCTTTTTCACTTGTTTTTTCAAACAAATCTCACCTAACATGAGAACACCAAAAAATAAGAAACGGAAAGGGACAAATAAAAATCCCGACGTCGACAGGTGGCAACTCTGCTGGGGATACCAGTAAGAGGACTTAAGCCGTTATTACAAGCTTTTCAAATCTGTTATATGCTTGTATGTGGATGTTGCATTTATATTTATGACGAATGTGTATGAATGCATTTCTTTTGATTACACTACAATATATCTATTTGTGATATTAGTGCTTCACACATGTCATCATTTTTATAAACATTGAGACACGTTGTATGTGAATGTATGTTGTGTGGTTCCTCCACCAGGAGGCTATCCTGTCGGTGTTTGATTACTGAACACGTAGGAAGACTAATTCCAACGAGGCTCAGTAAAGGCACCACCCAAATTCGCTCCAGTTGAAAGACCAGATTATCTTCCCGTTGAGTAAATTGCGATGATTTGGGAACCTTCATGCCAAAAAGCCGCGAGAGAAACCTAAAATAGGTCAGCCTCTGATCAACCAAACGCGGAGGAAAGTCTTTTCATGCTTTCTTATTTCAAATTACTCGTAAAGTCAATTACTTGTAATTTCATTTCATATTCATCTCCATGTAATGAGAAATATGAAGAAATATGTGCATGTACATATTTAAATTAACATGCTATCATGTATTACAAACAGCTAACATCTATTTTGCAGAATCATAATCCTAAAATGGACACATCACATAGCATGTAAACATTTACACAATTCCTAAAACTAAACTATACAAGTTTTATTGCAGGGAAGCATTCAGACTTATTACCCGGTCAAAGTCTAAAAAGGTCACGAGCCTACAGCCAATCATGCCTTCATCTGACCAGTCTAATCCAGTTTCTCGCGAAGAATTTGACGGATTAAGTAAACAAATTACAGATTTGGCTGTTCTGCTTAAAGAACTACATCAATCTACTCAAGGTACGAAGATGCCCATACATGCTGAATCCTCTGCACAAGGAGGAACCAAAGGTTCTGATAAAGCCATTACAGTACATGAGCTTCAATTGGATACAACCATCAAAATTCATGATATCACCCATCTCAAAGGAGATCTAGACACCAGTGACATCAAGAAAAAGGTCCTTTAAATGGAAGAAACCCTTCATTCTATCAAAAGAATTAGAGCACACGAGAGTGTTTCATATGCTGACCTTTGTATATTCCCATGTGTTCATTATCCAGAGAAGTTCAAAACTCTTGACTTCGAAAAGTATGATGGGATAGGAGATCCTTACACCCATTTGAAGGTGTTCATTAGAGAACTTGGATCCTATGCAGAGGACAAAAAGCTCAGAATGCAGCTGTTCCAAAAGAGTCTGACTGGAGAAGTCCGTTCGTGGTATACCAGATTAGACAATTCAAAGATCCATAGTTGGGAAGAATTAGCTCATACCTTCCTCACACAATACAGTTTCTAGTCTCAGATGGCTCCCAATCGGTACCAGATTACCAAGGTCAAGAAACAGTCCAATGAGTCTTTCAGAGAATATGCTCAAAGGTAGAGGTGCCTTGCTTCTCAAGTTATTCCTTCTATGAAAGAGTCGGAGATGGTTATGACCTTTATCGACATACAAGAAGCTCCTTTCTATGAGAGAGTTTTAGCTGGTATTGGTAAACCATTTTCTGAAATGATCAAACATGGAGATATGGCTGAGATGGGATTGCAGTCAGGAAAAATTCAATACCTAGCCATTCTTAAAGCTGTTGCTGAGCACATCCAATCTAGAAATTATTGAAACAACCCCCGGACGGTCCATAAAAAGAAAGAGGAGGATGTTTTCTTGATACTACAAGGTCAGAAAGGTAATCAGAATATGCCTATCCAACAGAGAAATTACATTCCCTTTCAAGCACAGTCTTCAAACCCTCCATTGCCTAAGGGTGGAGAAGCCAAATGCTCTCGAGTGTTCACACCCCTAGGGGATTCACTCGAGAATATTTTCAATCTTCTGACCACTCAGAAGAAAATCACGCATCTTCTTCCACCAGCCAATCCTAATGGGAGGGGTTTCAATGCTGCTCGGAAATGTGCTTATCATGTCGGGACACCTGGACATGATACTCAAGATTGTTGGGCCTTGAAACATAAGATCCAAGATTTAATAGACAAAAGTGAGATCGTGGTCACCAAACCAGATCAACCTCACGTGCAAGACAACCCTCTTCCTCCACTCAAAGAGGAAGATGTCAACATGATTATTTGGAGCAATGGACAAAGTTCCAGTTCTAACTGTGAAGCATCCCAGATCATCAAAGATGGTGTTGACAAATGGGATTATACAAAGTTCTAGTTTACGATGGAACGAAAGATTAAAGTTCTGTGTAAACAAATTAAGTAATTGGTCGAACTGGTGACCTATCAGCATCAATCCACACACCATTTAGTCAGCCAGGAGCATGCTAGTTTCCTCCCCTTGGTTATGAATACTCCATCGTCACCTTCAAAATATGAAACATAAGAGGAAAAAGTGACGAAGAAAGCAACTACCAAAGCCCGTCGGGATTTTGCCAATAGAAGGGAATTTACATACCTGGGCCAACCTATGGAGGAGATACTTCAGATGCTAATCAATAAAGGAAGAATCACATCCCTTCTACCTCCAATTAATCCTAGTTCAGGATGGTTTAATCCTGATGGAGTATGTAAATATCACTCCCATTCTCGCGGTCACAACACGGAAGAATGATGGGCACTCCGTCACCTTATTTAGAACTTAATTGATAGCGGTGTCCTGCAACTGGCAGTCAACGATACTGTGCTGTTTGAGAGTAAAAATACTTGTCCTACTAAATGGAAGGGATTTGTAGCAGTTATATCCACTGAGGCTGATGGGATTGTTAAACCATTCACAATTCAACTCAAAGGAGTTAACAACCCTTTAAAAGTGGCTGCTCCAGAGCCAATCATTTTGCCATTTAGACCACAATATCCTGTTGTCAGCTTATAGAAAGTTCCATGGAATTATGGAGAAGCTGAAGGATCCACATGTCATACAACTGCTACAGTGTCGAGCGAAAATCTCCTATTTCTTCCCCAATGGGTGATAAAGCTTGCTATCAAATCAAAGGGGAAGATTCCCATGGAGAAGATTGAAAAATTCCTCCGCACTATGGGTCATAATGAAGCCAAGGTGGTTTTAATCTTAAGAGAAGCTCCAAATCAAATTTCAATAATTAGACTTGGTTTTAACTTCCGAAGATCACAGGAAGATTCTACTAAAGGTTTTGGAAGAAGCCTACTTGCCAAAATCAGTGGATGTGGAAAAATTTTAACATCTGGTTGATCACATTTTCAACAACAAAGTGATCTCTTTCACTGATGATGACATACCGCCCGAAGGGACCGGTCATTGCAAACCGTTACATATTACAGTTTTGTCCTCCGGATACATGTTAGCTGGTGTCTTTGTAGATGGAGGTTCGTCTTTGAATATCTGTCCTTATGCCACATTGCTGAAGATGAATGTCAATCTCAAGTGAATCCGAAGTAGCCATACGATCATCAAAGCTTTTGATGGATCCCGTCGGAATTCAGTCAGAGAGATTAAGCTGCCAATTGAGATTGGCCCACATACATTTTGTGTATCTTTTCACGTGCTCAAAATAGATACAAGATACAACCTGCTTCTAGGGAGACCATGGATTCATATGGCTGAGGCAGTCCCCTCCACTCTTCATCAGCAACTTAATACATTATCAACAATAGGCCTAGTTACAGTAAACGTTGAACTGGAATGTCCTCAACATGGTGACATTCCACTCATCAATGTCAATTCAGATGTTGAGCCGTTCAGTTTTCATGATTTGGAAGTGAGCAACACTCAATACCATTCTATTGGAATGCCATTTCCCGTACCCAAGATTTCCGCCGAAGTGATGGCAACTACTCAAGAAATGATGTCATTGGGACACTAGCCAGGACAAGGGCTGGGTAAAAATCATCAGGGTATTAAGCACCCAATTTAAGTGTCCAGTTAAATTGGGACAGCCAGATTAGGCTATTCTGCCAGTTCCAGTTACAGGAATCCACATAAGCATAAGCATAAGCAGATTCCTTCAATGTCAGCTACACGGCGATTATCTCCACCTGTAATTCCAGAGTCAGCACAATCTCCAGTAAAGGTGCCAGCCAACGTAATGGCTATGTTATTTCCTAAGCCGATACTGGTAAAGGAGAAGGAAGTCTATGTTCTAGATCCTAAGGTGGAAGAAGAGGAACGCAGAATTAAACAAGACATCGTTCGAATGATGTCAGGCATACACATCATTGTTCATGATGAGCATACAAACAGATACACCCCAGACGATGATTGCCCAGACGTAATGGTCATCATTCGGGAAAAGGAGGACGATGACAGCCCCTCCATCACTGCAGTCCACCAGGACTTTGCCCTTGCCAATTAGATCAACACTCCTTGCATGGGTTGACAAGGGTAAAATGGGCAAGAACTCCGTCTGCCCTGTAGATATCATAACTGCTTACTTTTTTGTACAATATTAGCAGTTGTTTTATCCGTACATGCTAACACTTTATATGATTAAACAGTTTCATATATATTAAGTGAAAGCATATTTTGTTTCAGAACTCTAAAATTAGATGTGCCTGTACTTGCTGATAAGATGCCTCTTCTCCACAAGGATTGTAACTTTGATGAAATGTTGGACTCAGACTTGATGGAAATACAAGAGGACATTGAGGTGCCTCCGGAGATCAAAGAATGGGTCGAAGACAAACCTAAACCCAACCTTGATTAAACCGCCTCCTTCAATCTCGGAACCTTAGAAAGCCCTAAGTTAATCCAGATTAGTTCAGACCTTACCCCAAACCAGAGGAATGACATGGTTACACTACTAACCCAATTCCAAGATGTGTTTGCATGGTCTCATGAAGACATGGTGGGTTTGTCCACTGACATTGTCCTTTATCGCCTTCCCATCAAAGAGGGATTCAAGCCAGTTAAGCAAAAACTCAGGCGATTGAAACCTGAGTGGAGTTTAAAGGTAAAAGAAGAAATTGTGAAATAATTTTAAGCTGGTATTATCATGGTGTCCACATATCCTGAATGGATATTCAACATCGTTCCCGTGCCTAAGCCTGGAGGAAAGGTGCGAGTTTGCGTGGATTATCTGGATCTGAATAAAGCTTGCCTTAAAGATAGCTTTCACGTGTCATTTATCCACATTCTCATTGACAATACTGCTCAATACGACATGTACTCCTTCATTGATTGCTTTGCAGGGCACCATCAGATCATGGTTGCTGAGGAGGATCGTGAGAAAACTGCTTTCATCATGCCTTGGGGAACCTTTTTCTATAGACGGTTGTCGTTCGGCCTCATCAATGCCGGAGCTACCTATCAGAGAGCTATGATGGCTCTTTTCCACGATTTAATGCATAAGGAGATAGAGATCTATGTGGATGACATCATCGTCAAGTCCCGAAGGGAAGAAGACCACTTAGACCATCTCAAAAAGCTCTTCAACAGGTTGCATAAGTACAACTTGAAGTTAAATCCAGCCAAGTGCACCTTTGGCGTTAAATCAGGTAAGTTGCTAGGATTTCTAGTCAGCCATAAAGGGATTGAGCTGGATACCACCAAAATCCAGGCCATTACAGAAATGCCCATTCCTCAGACAGAGAAGGAAATACGGGGATTTTTGGGAAGAGTCAACTTCATTAGTAGGTTCATTTCTTAACTCACAGCAACCTGTGAGCCTATTTTCAAGCTATTAAAGAAGAACTCCTCCATGAAATGGAATGACGAGTGCCAAAAAGCTTTCCTTACCACCGAAGAGCAGCTAGTCAAAGCTCCCATTTTGGTACCACCCAGGGATGATGTTCCCCTATTCATGTACTTATCCATAAGTGACAATGCCATGGGCTGCATGCTGGGTCAAAAAGACAATAGAGGCTAAGAACGAGCTATCTATTTTCTCAGCAAAAGATTCAGCAACAGTGAACACAAGTACACTCTGATTGAGAAGATTTGTTGTGCTTTAGCATGGGCTGCCATGAGGTTACAACATTACCTACATGGGCACACAACCCATCTCATATCCCGCGTGGATCCTCTCAAGTATGTGTTCAGTAAGCCCATACTGAATTGTCGACTGTCCATATGGAAGTTAATTCTGCAATAATTTGACATTATTTACGTGACGTAAAAGTCCATTAAAGGTCAAGGAATCACGAATCAATTGGCCTCCGCACCTTCAGGGGATTTCAAACCCTTTGAAACATACTTCCCCGATGAAGGGGTAATGGAAATTCAGCAACACCATCAGTACGATACACGTCAAACATAGAATATGTATTTTGATGAAGTTGTTAATATAGAAGGCTCAGGAGCTGGAGCAGTTCTAGTATCCGGTACGGGGGAGCAGTATCCTGTCGCCGTCAAATTGCAGTTTGTCAACACCAATAACACAGCTAAATATGAAGGCTGTATCATGGGGCTAAAACTTGCCCGTTCAATGGGCATCAGGCGGTTAACTGTCTTTGGGGATTCAGAATTGGTAGTCAAACAATCCACGGGAATCTATCAAACCAAAGAGTTACATTTGTTGCATTACGATTGGCAAGTTTTACAGATGGCTTCGGAGTTCGAAGAGATCTCCTTTCTACACATTCCTCGTAATAGGAATTACTTCGCAGACGCGCTAGCTACTTTGGCCTCCTTGATTCACATACCTGACAAGGAACACATGCCAAGCATCACATTAGCCCTGCAAAAGGCACCAACCTATGGGAACTATGTTAGAGAAGTATTGGATGAGCTACCTCCCATCCAACAACCTTGGTATCAGTATATCAAGGAGTATTTGCGAGATGGATCTACACATGCTTAGGCGAGCTTGACTGAGCAAAGGCGGATTCATCGACTAGCTATGAAATTCTACCTGAGCAGAGATGCACTCTACAAATGAGATACATGATTAGGTCTCCTCAGATGCCTGGATAAAGATCAAGCTCAAAGACTCATGGATGAGGTTCACGGTGGAGTATGTGGCCCACACATGAGCGACCCTTTACTTGTAAAGAAGATCCTCAGAACAGGGCTCTCTCTCAAGTCAGACTGCAATGACCACGTCAAGAGATGTTATCTGTGCCAAATCTATGCGAATGCTATCCACGCCCCTCCATGGGAGCTCCACAATATGAGTTCACCTTGGCCCTTCTCAATGTGGGGAATGGACGTGATCGGGCCCATTGAGCCTAAATCCAGTAATGGACATTGCTTTATCTTCACCATGATCGACTACTTTACCAAGTGGGTAGAAGCAGCCTCTTTCCCCAGGGTTACCAAAGAAGTCATCATTGCTTTCATCAGCAATAATGTCATTTGTCGATATGGACAACCAGAGGTAATTGTATCAGACAATGCTAAGAGCCTCAATAACAAAATGATGGAGGAATTATGCAGTAAATTCCACATCAAACACCTTAACTCCATCATCTACCGTCCAAAGATGAATGATTCTATTGAAGCGACTAATAAAAATATCAAGAAGATCATGCAAAAGATGTCCGCCAACCACAAAGGCTGGCCTGACTTATTGCCTCTTACTCTGTTAGCCTACATAACATCAATGCGTACTTCAACTGGGGCAACCCCCTATGCATTAACCTATGGGATGGAAGCAGTACTCCCCATAGAAGTAGAAATGGAATCCCTCAGAGTGTTGATGGACTCTCAGCTGGATGAAGACTAATGGGTACAAGACAGGTATCACCAATTGTCTTTAATAGACGAAAGGCGATCCGCGGCTATCTTCCATGGTCAGTAATATCAACAAAGGATCGCCGGATCCTACAACAGAAAAGTCCAGCTACGGCAGTTTAAACAACATGACTTGGTTTTAAAAAAGATCATCGACAACCAAGATCAGTCTAAGGGAAAATTCGCTCTTAACTGGGAAGGCCCGTTTATTGTCAAGGAAGTATTGACAGGAGGTGCTCTCAGATTGTAGGAAATGGACGGCGATGAATTTCCACAACTCATTAACTCGGACACCGTGAAATGGTACTATGTCTGAAGTTACCATCAAGAAAATATCCTGGTCTTGGATCATTAGATCAACAGTCATTCCAGTTCTTTAACCCTTCATTACATAGAACTCTTTTCCGCACTGCGCCCCTCAGGGAAACACACTTTTCAAGCCAGTAGCCTGGTTTTTAGATAATCAGATCCCTTCCTCTTCACTCAATTTTTTAACCCTTACTCAACTTCGGTTGTCCCACTAGGGATTGAACCTTTTCACACCTACAGTTTATCCTGAACTTAGGATTAAACTTTCTTCCCTCGCAGTTTGTCCTCCACATAGGATCAAACTTTTCGTTGGCGACCAACTAGTTCTGAGGGGCAAACTACGTCGACCTGATCTCCTTGATACATGGGAGTACGTAGGCAACCATTTTATATCGCCCGGTCGCAATAAAACAAAAACAACAAAAATATTCCTATACCTTTCTTACAAAAACAAAAATAACGAAAACATTCCTACACCTTTCTCCTTCTCAAAAACAAAAACAACAAAAATATTCCTACACCCTTTTTGCCACATACAGCGTTGAACCTCTTACACCAGGTTCGAACTACGCAGACCTAATCTCCTCTTCAACAGGAGTACGTAGGTAGTCATTTATGGTTCGGTCTAACCCCTTACCAAAACATAAATACTTGTCAATAGTACTGGGATCAAACTTGAATCCACCATGTTTCATTGGCTTCAAACCAAAGGGATGGAATTCCTTGACCTCCTCCTAAATAGGAGATTCGACGACCATCTATGCTACGGTTGTTCCTTGAAGAGCAACACCAATCCATAAGAGATGGAATTAACTAGGCTCTTCTTAAATAGGAGTACTGGCGACCATCTGTGGTGCGGTCAATCTCAGAGAGGAAAGCCACACTCCTCTCCATATTTCCATACAGAAACTAGTCCCAAGACACCAAAGACGGTAGGGATGCACACAGATCCATGATTCATTCTGAACTATCCAGAGACAACTCAATGTCCATCTAGCAAGGAGGAATTCAGAATACATCAAGATCACAAGCCCTGAAGAAGCAGGCAAATATCAAGAAAGTATTCAAGCATATCTAAAAGGGAAGTGATCAAAAAATATATTTCTCTGCTATATATAATACTGTTTGATATACACAATGTAAACTGTACATGACAAAATGGCTAAGCTAGTCTGTGCAGGAAAATACAAGGCTATCTACAGATCAGTATGGATGCGAGCTAGCAGATCAAACATAGCATCTCTCTTAGGAAAATGAGGTAATGCTGTGGTCTCCTATACAAGGATATCCACACGAGCCAGCAAGTCCGAGGCCATCTGAATGGTTACACTGTACTCATTAATGTACGTGCTCATCTCGTCAAGCATGCCAGTGGTAAGAGACCTCACTGTGGTACTATCTATGATGGCTACATCCCGGGAAGATATGGCATTATCCCGCTCAACTATCACTGCATCTCTGGCTGAACTAGTCTCATCCCGCTCAACAATAGCGGCATCTCTACGAGCTAATGCCTCGTCTCTCTCTAACAGAGCTGCGTCTCTCCAATCAAGAGTTGTCAACATCAGGGCTCTATCCTGATCTCTCTCAAGGGTCATCAGATGAAGACTCTGCTCAAAGTAATGTGCTGAATGCTGAATAATGACAGTGCTAGTACTGGGAGAATCTAAAAGAGTTATTGGTAACCCAGTAAATGGCTCCTCCTCTGTGTGAGAATTAATGTCCTCCATGGGCTCTCCACCATCTGAATCCATACTCGGCACTGTGGATACTACCGCAGCTGATGAAGTCTCTGTCTCTATCCACGCAGAATACTCTAGCGAATAACCCGGATGGATAACAGAAAAAGCAGCTATCTCATGTTGATCCCAACAAGCATAAACTCGGGATCGGTCCTCTACTGAAAGATGGCAAGAATCTAAATGCTGACCTAACACCCCATCAAAAGGATAAAAGTCCTGGAACTGGTCAAACTGCGACATCACGACCAATAGGTGGTAGTCAGTCATGCCCCTTAAACCAGCCAGAGAGAGATAATCCATGCCCGAAGCATGAGTGATGAAACTGTAGGGCAAACTGAGCCCTGAACATGACAAGATAGCAAACAGATCTATAATCCCAACTAAGAAAACGGACCAAGATGCAGGATCTGTACACTCCGTAGGCTAGAAGGAATATGACATAGCTATCTCATGGGTGAAACAACACCCGTGTCGTCTGAATATGCCAATCGGTCTCAAATGTGACATAAACCACACGTACAGCATGACCGAACTGCCTATAAATACCCCTACATGGTAAGTACTGCAGAACGTGGCCTACCTCAATGTCTTTGCCATGATCATCAAAATAATGGTGCGACCCTCCCTGAGAGCTCTCACTGCCATAATAACGCCGATGTCCAGCTCATCCATATATCGTGGCATATATACATATGATAATGCACACAGCAGGAATGCATCCACTCTGGCCAAATGCCACTGGTCCTCTGGTATGGTGAAATCCCCAGAATAACGACCATAGCTATCCTCGTAGCCAAATCTGTCAATCAAAAAATGCTGAGATATCACATGGCCGGATATGATCTCATCCTGCACAACTCTTCGCCTCAGCCCGGTGATAGTCATAAACTGACGGCTCATGTCACCAATGGCCATATGCACAAAAGGTCTGTCAAGTGGCAGCATCATCAAACGTGCATACTCCTCCAAAGTTAGAGTCAACTCCTGGGTCCTAAATTGGAAAACCTGTCTCTCCGGTACCCAGTGCTCCAACATGCCCTCCACAAATCCTGCGGGAACCTGAAACATCAAAAAGGTCATGGTATGCTGCAACAGCTAATCTACGGTCACCCTATCTGGGGGTGACATACAGTCATACCAATATCTCAGACGGGATGCCACCAATAATGGCGGGGTGTGATCTATGCGGCTGACTGTCGAAGAAGACATCTATGTGGGCCGTATCATAATACCATCCAGGGGTCAATGCTGAATATCTCTGGACATACATACATATGCATAACATGATACATGCATAATAGATAATAGATGATACTATGATGCAGGGAATAGAAGATAGTACATGCATTCCTAAATACATCATCATCTATATACATTATCTTTGTACAGCTAAAAATATAGGGAAATAAGGGCACAACAACCTAACAACTACATGTGGCACCCCTACGTGGGTCCCACCCCTTCGGCTCAGTCCAGTTCAAGTTATAAAGGAGTTCTCACAAGCTGAAAAGTCCAAATCAGGGATAAAAATGCTACGCGATTGAGCAGAATAGCCTGAAATCCTGGTTTTTCTTGGCCCGACTGTGGCTTTCATATCATTCATTGATATTCGCCCAAACACATGGTATACTATATCGATGATCCCCATCATTGCATATCACATTCGGCAATACTGCACAGAAGTCCAATGCCATAAATACAGGGGCCTTACCCTAATCTCCACAAACAGATCCCCGACGGGGGTTACAACATAAGATCATCTGTCTATAAACAGATCCCTGATGGGGGATACAACGTATATTGACCGTTAACACACACATCAGCGAGGATCAAATGGATATAACACATATTTTCCTTTGGTGCATATGTCAACGAAGGTCAAGTAACCTTGACGTCAATTTAGTCGTTGGTAAGTAAACCCAACGAGGCATCGGAATCCATCCGATGATTTCACCAGTTGAGACACACATCAACAGGGGCCAAGCAGCCTTGGCATTTATCCCTAGCAGGGAGTTCATCTGTTGATGTACACGTCAGCATAGATCAAATGTATCCCCGGCGGGGGTTACAATGTGTGGTCATCCATTGGTTCACACGTCAACAAAGGTCAGACAACCCTGACAATACATACTATTGGCAGTAAATCCAACATAACATTGATATATCCTGGCGATACAAACCAGGGAGGATCAATATCATCGAGGAGGATCGATGATGGAAGATGTTATACACATCCTCAGGTAGACAAAAACTTTATCCACACAGATCTCTTGTACACGAGAGGCACATCTTCAAAATAAAGTCTGTATCAAGGATTCAGTACTTTGGTGATAACCCCAAAGTCAACATCCTAAGAAGTTTGGATCACACATCCAAGCTTGCTGTCATTACCATTACCGATAAAAGCAACAGGGAGCCGGCAATCATCCCCAACATATGGGAAAACAATCCATATGCATCATACACTTGCATTATGTTTATATTGTGGCATTTTAATGGTCTAGGATTCGTTATCTTATCCATGCCATTACATTGCATGAATATGATAAAGAGGGGCATCAGTAGACACTCAAAATTTTCTACACACCTGTTAATGACATTGTAGGAGGGCATATTCGTCTTTCAGACATAACCCTGGAAGACAACTCATATCCATTCAAGATACTACCGGAAGCTCAGCTTAACCCCGAAACATACACCGGGAGCATCAGTTCCAACCTCAGAGATAACCCCGAGGCCTGCAGCTCCAATACCAGAACTTCCACCGGAGAAGACCGATTCATCCCGGAGATAACCCCGAGATATTTAGTCTCAATCCCAACACTAGGAATAGCAGATTCCAACCTTGGAGATAACCCCAAGGAAGCCAGTTGCAGTTCCGGAGATAACTCCAGAAATACTTGTTTCAAATACATGTAATCAGCTTCAACCTCGGTGCTTACATCGAGGCACTCAGTATAAGACCGACGATAACATCGGGAAGATAGGCACACCTCAGAGATGACACTGAGGGCCTTCAACACTTGCAGTAGTCCAATCTCAGAGATAACCCTGAGCAACGTCTGCTTTATCAGCCCAAATTGGAGATAACCCCAGTGAGGGGCAAAGTCATCATCTTGCCACCTTGACGCCACATCACGCTGTCTCAACATTTTAGACATATATTTCTACACAATAATGTCCCACAAGAACCAAGGAAAACCAATCCCGAGTGACTATTGTGCAGGATAACGGATAGAATTTGAAGCTTGAAGATTAGAGGGCATAGTCCCATCTTCTTGACTTCGTACAACCTCTAATCCCATGTCATTGCGTAACTCTCGACCACGGCAGTCCGAAATAGGTCTTAAATACCTCAGTCGGATGCCCAGATTGTAATTCTGAAAGTTCGAGCGGACATCACGTTGCACACGTGAACGTACTTCGAGACGACGGGACCCTGTGGCTCCCCCCTCTATAAATAGAGGGCTTAGGGTGGCCATTTTGTAAGAAAAAAGGCGAGAAAGCCCTGTCTAATTTGCTCTGTACACCCTATAAACTGAGTGCTTTCTCATTTTAAACACTTGTAAGCTCATATATAGCTATTTTTCTACCGGCGGGAGTCGAGTGTTCATCCACTTATAGTTATAGAAGACTTCTTTGGCAGTCCACTGTAAGCCATCTTACACACTTTATAGCCTTTCTCTTCATCTTTGCACACACAGTTATTCACATTGAGAGTCGTGTTGTGTGTGTATGCCCTCACTTCGGTCTGTGGTTTTTATTTTCCTTTGTATATATATATATATATATATATATATATATATATATATATATATATATATATATATATTTATATATATATATATATATATATATATATATATATATGTGGACTATGACATTATCGACGTTATGCCTCGATTGAGCCTGGACTTACATCCGAGCGTTTATTTGCTTTTATATATATATACTTATATATATATGAACTATTGTCGAACTCTATTCGATGAGTCTGGATTTACATTCGGTGCATTTACTGCTTATATATATATATATATATATATATATATATATATATATATATATATGTAAACTGTTGTCGAACTCTGTTCGATGAGCCTAGATTTTACATCCGATGCGTTTACCACTTTATATATATATATATATATATATATATATATATATATAACTATTGTGGAGTTTCTTTTATGGCGGTTGACCGTTTTTACTGCTTTTTTATATTTCGGCCTGGAGTTTACTTCGTGGCTTGACCATTTTTACATTTCTTTACTTATATATGTAAACTGTTGTTGATCATCTCTCTCTCGATTACCACTATATTTTATTTTCGATCCATGGAGGTGCGTTTGATCACTGTGTGTATATATATATATATATATATATATATATATATATTTGCAGCTTTTATATATATATAACTGCTTACAGCTTTCATAAAAACTACGATATCATGTGAGCCTAGGAATCATGTGATCACAGATTCAGTCTACTGAATCTAGATTCGGTTCCCGTGATGGTCATTTTCAGCTGTAAGTAGCTTGTAAATTTATTCACGGTGTTTGGATTTCCTCAGATGGTTTTCATGCCCACGAGGAGTTCGACACTGTTTTGTAGATTATTTTTCTCGAAGATGCTTCGCATCTCGAAAATAAAAGCAATCAAGCCGAACATTTAATAAAATGGAAGTATCAAAGGCCTCAATTACTATTGAGCACAGGGTTTGAAAAACCTCTTTAAAAACATCACTGCTATATCTTGTTTAAAATTGAATTTTTACATAAATTCAAACCCTTTGTATATAGGTGCGAACGAGGCATATCACTACTTCTAAATAAGTGCACATTGACCCCCACACACACATTCATATAACAGTTTCTTAAAAAGTGGAGGTCACCGTGGCAACACGGATGTCAGGGGGTGCCCAACACCTTCCCTCCGCATAAGCAAGTCCCTGGACCTTAATGAATCTCGATTTCACAGACCCGTTTAGCAGTGTCACATCACTAGGTCAATGTGCAAACGTTTTCTCAGTTGTGTTGGTACAACCAGTTAAAAAAGTAACTAGTGGCTCTTAACAGTTCATCGTCGACATTATACATGTCGGACCTTTTTCACTTGTTTTTTCAAACAAATCTCACCTAACATGAGAACACCAAAAAATAAGAAATGAAAATGGACAAATAAAAATCCGGACGTCGACAATCATTTCATATATTATTTAAATAATATAATAATCATATTTTCATAGAAAATAAATAATAAAAATATTTCTACTATAAAATTAATTACTATAAATATATAGTTTATAAATAAATAAACTATAAAATTATTATTCATGTAATAAATAAATTTTTATTTATCACAAATATACATAAACATTACTTGGCACATATTCCCACCTTTAAAATAAAAAAAATTTATATGCAAAATTTCTTATTTTAATTATATAGAAAATATCAGGTTATTACAGTTCTTCACACTTTAAACCATTTTAACAGAATGCTTATCAATCACAAAGACTGAAAACAGCCTCTGCAAATACTCTAGGTGATCAGCCTATCGTACCACTATGTCGTGCACAACGTATTACATCTTAACATCGTAACGACTATATGCGTTACTTTCTAAACCATTGTCTCCGATAACATGTCCCCTTTTATAGGGTTGTTCACCTCAGCTTCTTAACATCTGAATCCACACCAAAATAATTTGGTGTGGTATAGTTTAACAAAGAACGCTTGAATTTCATGAACATCTTTCAATATTCGTCTAGCTGAATTAAATAACATAGACTTCTATAACAATTCGGACATCAATCGAAATACACACACACACACACACACACACATATATATATATATATATATATATATATATATATATTCTCATATCTTATAGAAATTTCAAAAATCTTTTTATGGCGTCATGATTATGACGTTGTCATACTACATCTCACCATAGTGGGTTGACGATCATATGATCACATTCAACACCAGGTTCTATTGCATTGATGACTCCATCATTTATCATATCACTCGATACATATAATTAAAATATATTTTGAAAATTTAAAAATCATTTTTTTATCTAGCCGAAACAAACAGCATAGATACGTGAATAATAGCACTGTTTTAAAAATTCTTCGGCTCACTAGTGTGATCCAACATTTTTCAAAAATCAAAAGTACAACCATCGGCACAAAGTCAATAAATCTCGAAAGTCTAGCATAGCTAGTAGATTTAGATTATCCAGGTATCCAGCAACTTCAATCTTTACTCCATTACTTCATTACTTAACCATTCTATCAATCTTCAACTTCATCAATGTTCTTTATACTATAACCATTTTCTATAAAAATATAGTTCATCAAACTTACCCCACTTTGAAAATTCAGGAACTTGCCATAATCATATGAGTTTAGGAACTTCTCCTAATCAGACCATAAGCGTCCATTCGCCGAGGGGTTTAAAATAAACTGTAGGCACTCAAAATTTTTTGCACATATGTTACTGACATTGCAGGAGGGCAGATTCGTCTTTCAGACATAACCCTGGAAGATAGCTCATATCCAATCCGAATACTACCGAAAACTCAGTCTCAACCCCGGAACATGTGACACCCCCAAATTCGGGTTACCTGACCCCCGAGTTTGGTGTTCACGATCCACAATATAATACCATCTAACTACCTATTCATATAGAAATAGTAATACATAAGTCATTAACAGAGATTATTAAAACAATAGTCCCAGGTTCTCTAACCTTAACATTACAAACTTACCCTTTAGATATACAAAAAGGGTTTACAAAATAACATAATAAATATGCTAATCATAACTAATTTATCACGATGCCTTTCCCTTTATTCTTCACTGCACCTTCTGCCACTTCGTTCCTAGCTGAAAAGTTTTATATATAGCAAGTGTGAGCAACAAATTTGCCCCGCATATTAAGACATACAATAAATGTATAAGAATCAATAAGAACATACTATCTATTTTGATAGAATGAAACCAAAGTTCGGGGAACTTTGAAATAGCTGAACAAAGCTTTAATAATTAACAAGTCTTCTCACAATCTATGCAACAAAATAATTTGATAATGAAAGAGTACAACGCTTTCAAAGTTTTTGTGATATTCTAATAAATAATCAAGAATCAATTCTATGCAATAACAAAGCGGAATATTTTTCAAATTTATGCTGAGCGATCCATTAGATCTTGAACTTCTCTTCTCGAGTATATATCAGAGTTTTACTTTGATATATACGCAGATGCATCAAATAACCATAAAGATTAAATCATACCCCTTTATAAGTACTTAGAGCCGGCCAACTCCTTGTAACCTATATTATGCATAATATTTATAATGTGCGCAATGGCCGAATATACGACCAAAAATTCTACCCCTTTTATAATAAAAGGTTGTTCTTCTTAGTCTCAGAATCAAGATTTGATTTAACAACGAAATACTATGATTTTAATTTCTATTTACTTCTTGATCTAGCCGAAATAATTGGAATCGATCTGTCAATTACAATTGAATTCTCTTCTCGCTTCTATCAAGTTCTGACAAATGTTCGTCTAGCTAGAATAATTAGCTAAGACATTTCTCAACATAATTCGATAATAAATAGGAATTATCTGTACTGTCAAATTAACTTCTACGGGTGTATATATGCAACACTAATTATTCTCCGAGTATATTTCAGAATCAATAATTCAATTTGAATTATTAAACTTGCACTAACTGCGAATAATCAACAATAAATTCTTGGACGTGGTATAATTAACAATAATTAACCACTATATTATTTAAAAAGTATTAACTCAAGGTTGAGTTAGGAAACTTGTCTCTTCCGCTGTTTACAGCTACACAAAATACTTATCTGCGTCCGTAAGACCTATAATCAACAATATCGGTCTCACAATTAGCACAACAATTCATAACACACAACACTATAATTCACAGTCAATCTTCTCCTAGACACATTACCATACAGCCACATCAGTGTTTATAACATATATAAAAACTTATTAAGTCTAACTATTTCGGTCTGGTTGGATTTTGGTCTATTCTCGGTGTTTTGTCACCCTATCCGATAATTAACACAGTTATTTTCAAGTAAATTCGGTTTCAAAGCTTCAATATTACTTTTGATAAGTCAATGATTGTTTATAATATTTTTCGGAAGCTTTTCATAATTTATAAACAATTATTTTTATTTATAATAATTTTTCAAACATCGGAATCATTTTTAAATGATTTAATTATAAAATAATCTTATAATCATTAATATTTAATAATATAAAAATATTAATGACATACTTGTCAAAATATTAAAGTTATTATTAATAACTTAAAATATTTTTAAATCATCAATATTCTGCTTAAATGATTTTTAAAATCATTTTTAAATCATCATCATTAATATTTAAATATTAATGAAATTATCCTTCAAATATTAAAAGTCATTAATTATAACTTCAAATATTTTTAAATCATTTTTCTCATTTTAAAAGGATTTTTAAATCAATAAAATAATTTTTAATACATTTATTTAGTAAAATAATTAAATAAATCTAATATCATTAATATTAATTTATTAATGAGAATTCTCGAAAAATATTGAAAATTATATTTTATAATTCAAAATATTTTGTAACACTTTATTCTCATTTAAAATAATTTTTAAATCAATAAAATTATTTTTAACTTATTTATTTAATACAATAATTAAATCAATCTAATATCATTAATATTAAATTATCAATGAAAATTCTCTAAAAATATTAAAAGTTACATTTTATAACTCAAAATATTTTTAAATACATTATTCTTATTTAAAATAATTTTTTATAATATTAAATTATTTTTCTATAATTTATTTAACATACTAATTAAATAAATTAAATATCATTAATATTCAAATAATTATAAATATTAATGAAAAATATCCCAATTAATCAAAAATTATTTTTCATAATTTAAAATAATTTTTAAAACTATTTTTGGTAATTTTTATAATTTATTTCTATTTTTAAATAATTTCTAGAAAATCAGAAAATAGAAATAATTAAAACTGTCGCTAAATCCCTTTAGCGACACTTTTTGTCGTCTTAGGTGTTCTTGAGCTCAAGAACACTGTCAGACCTGAGTTCAAGGTTCATGGTTTGACCAGCTATAAATCACAATCTGATCATGATCTGGCCTATCTCAAGCATTGATATTGTAGTCAGTATGTAGTACTAAAACTATCAACAACTATTTAGGTCATACATCAACACAACAAGAAGATCTGGACTAGCAAACCTACTGTCAGAGCATTCCTGGGTTTTCCAGAAACCCAGGTAGTCGACCAGTCCCTTTCATGCTCCATTTAATCTAGGTTCCAGTAATGATTCAAGTGATATAATGGTTCAAATATGGAGTCCTTATGTCAAGGAACAATAATATAACAAAAGATCAGTCAAAACATAACACAATCACAAGTTATAAACTGGTCAAAGTCTGTCAGAGGGTTGTTCATCCGGTTTTCTGGAATTTCCAAAAAACAGCTATCATGGTCGAGTAGGCTACTTTGACCACTTTCTACATTCGATCGATTTACTATTTTAATGTTCTAAAAGAACTAATCGTTAGTCCAGTCAATAAGCTACAAAGTGGTTACAAATACATCATAAAACGACATCAAATCTATCAGATCCGGGATGTTCAAAAGGTTGTCAGACACGGGTTTATATTTTCTGGGTTGCCCAGATTTTGACTGGTCATGCCCGGTCAACGGGTTTTGACCGATTATATCTTATAATCTGGACATCCAATGATCCTGTTTTCACTTGCAGAACAAAGACCACATAACAAGCTATAGATTCAAACTTTAAAACAACAAAACTCATTAACAGACAAAGATTTAAAGCCCCTGACATTTCGTTGTCAGACTACATCTCAAGCTCAAGAACAATTTTAAAAAATCATCATTTTAAGACACTTTGATGCTATGGGTCCATGATGGATCAACATAGATCATCCAAAAACATCATATAACACATGATTAAACACTTAAACAAATTTTTTTACAAGCATACAAGATCAAAGGGCTATCTAGGGTTTATACCTTCTTGCTAAATCTTTGATCTTAGATCTCCTTATCTGATATTGGTGTTTCTAGATGTGATTTAGTGACTGATACACTTGCTATATTCGGAGGTTTGGTTGAGAGAAATAGTTGGTGAGAGCTTGTACAAAAAATGTAGAAGTTATGTGATTTTCTCTCTCCCAAATCTATATATATGATAATAGGTTGCTTAGATCTGATATAAGAAACTGATATTGCTAGAGATTTATGTCACAAAGTCAAGATAGTGGTTCACCAACTAAAGGTCTTGGCAAATATTGCAAGTTACATAATAAAGAATATAAAAAGGGCATTTTTGTCATTTGCAAAATGATTTTAATGGCATACTTGACATTTTCCAAACCCTTAGGGTTTAACCCTAAGGTTCTAACCCTTAAGTTTTAAAACTTTAGTTTCTAAAATTTCCAAATTAGGGTTTTAATATAGAAAAATAAGATTTCTAAAATATAATTAGTATTTCCTAATTAAATTAGGGTTTTCTAATCATATTAAAGTTTAGTAATCACATTAGGCTTGCTAATTAGGAATAGGGTTTTCTAATTAGGGTTTAGGATTCCCAAGTATGAAATTAGGGTTTCCCTACTTTCCTTTAGGGTTTTTAACTGTACGTTAGGTTTTCTAAATATGAGATTATGGTTTCTAATATCTTATTAGGGTTTATAAATTTTAAACCTTATCCGATCAATCACTGATCAAAATTCTAAACAGTACAAACACATACTTATCAATGTAATTATTTTAATTATATTTTCTATTGAATCCCTGTCCAGAATTTGGGTTAGGCTTTCTAAAGCTGTTAAGCACAACTCTACTCTAATTTCTCAGTCAATACACAAATTGACTACTACTCGAGACTCGTATCACAGATATATAGTACAATATTAACAGTCAATATTAATATTAAATAAAAAAAAATTATTCATAAAAATTTGGATTATTCGAAATCCCGTGTTATTACATTCACCCCTCCTTAAAATAATTCCGTCATCGGAATCACCGCTTTCTTATTCTCTACAGTCTTTTAAATTTGTATCATCAATTCATTTTTGTCAACATAATATAATTTGTGTCTCAAATTCTAACTTGTGACTTGGATCGTATAAAAGAAAACAAATCACAGCAAGATCTAACTCGTATTTCTCGCTTAATTTAATTTTTAACCGAAGTCTTTACCTGTCGCCTTTTCATGGGTAGCTGCTGCATTTGGAACTGTCCTGCTAAAAGTGAATGTTGTTTGTCTTCTTGGGTGTGCCGGTCCTCGAATCGCTAAGGTTCTGCTATCGGGTCCCTTGTTGGCATTTCCCTTCCCCGCATTTCTCTTCGAACAATTCCAAACCAGATGATCGGTCGATCCACATGCATAACAACCTTGTACCTTCTTCGGAATGGGACACTCGGGAGACATGTGTCCCTCATAGCCACAGTTGAAACAGACTCCATTTTTCTTCAAACAACCTCCTTGATGACGCTTCCCGCAAACTACACACGGCGTACCCTTCCTCCTACTCTCTTTTGGATTATTTCATGAATTAACATCACCATCCCTCTTACGTTTTTTAAGATCCCTGCCTCCATTAGCACCTATCATATTATTTCCTTCAGCCTCCTTTCTTTGTTCTTAACTATTCTTTAACACGACTTCCATTTCTCCCTCAGCGATAATGGCTTTTTCCAATAAAGTTGAAAATGAATTAATTTACAGCACATCTAACTTCTCGAGTACCAACGATTTCAATCCGTTCCTAAAACATCGTGTTTTAAGCTCCTCAGTGTCCACTTGATGTGGAGCGAATTTAGCTAACTCGTTGAACTTGACAAAATATTCTGTCATTGACATATCCTTCTGTTTCAGATTCACAAATTGTTCTTCCATATTTCCCTTTAGACTTTCCTTCCTTGGCGGCATTATCTGATAAAAATCTAGCATTAATTCTTTTTCTCTACACAAATTCTTATTAATCACACAATAAGAATTTAACACAAAGTTCTCATATAATCACATATTTATTCAAATAGCACACAGTACATTTAGCACTTAACACATAGCTCTATTCCTTTTTAAATAATATCGATATTAACAACACAACTTTAAACAAAAGTTGTAATTCTCCGACTTTAAACAAAAAGTCGTAATTCTCCATTCACACATAATTATTTCCAGTTCATCAAACTTTCCACACCTAGGGGTTTAGGAACTTACCACAATTATATGCGTTTATGAACTTATCCTAGTCAGACCTTTGGCGTCCATTCGCTGAGGGGTTCAAAAATATTTCATATAATTATGAGTCATGAACTTACCATAAGTATGAGTTTTAAGAACTCACAATTTAATCTTAATCTTATATTCATATAGAAAATAAAGATTTTATTCATACAAACATATATATCTACATATGTTCACACACTATCAAAAGATACTATCGCTTAAACTTAAGCTATCTACCGTCCACTCCCTTCTCCCGTCTTTTTCTTTACTGGGACACTTGTTGAATCCGTGACCCGTTCTCCCACATGAATAACATTTCCTCATATTTGGCTTAGGATAATGTAGGGAAATATGTCCTTCCTGCCTACAGTTCAAGCACACGTTCTTCCACATCATGCATTCTCCCGCGTGAGTCTTTCCACAGTTTCTACAGGCTTGCTTCTTCTTCGGGTTTGACTTTTCAGAATTATGGTTGCCATTATCCCTCTTTCGCTTATTCTTATCTTTCTGCTTGATTGTTCCTTCAGACGATCCACCACCTTCATTCTTTCCACATGCGCCTTCAGCTCGTTCCGTTCTTCAGTCATTTTGCGTAACACTCACTCCGTCTTCCATAATTCCTCGAAGAGAAATACTTTACTCCGGAATTCTTGAACTTCTACAGATACCAGATCTTGTTCTTTAACTTTGATCTTATTCCCTTTCTCCACCTTAGCTTCTTCGGACTCTGCCTCCTTATCACCACTAAGATACATCTCGGGAAAATCGTCATGATCGCTCCCCAGATTGACCATAGGTTCATCTTCTCCCACCTTCTCAACTGATTCGCTTTACGCTGGCACCTCGGCTTCTGGCACTGGTGCAATAGACGCTAGCATCTCCGCACTCATTTGATCTTCTCAAGACATCCTATAATCAGTTTAAACAACTTGATTAGTACTTCACCAGTACAACATTCTCACACTATGTGTCAAAATATCTCATTATTGATGCACTTCGGCAATCCCTCACTTAGAACTCTAAATGAGTTTTCTCTATCTCGCTTATGGTTATAATCATAGGGTTTTCCCCACCCCACTTAAGGTTTATAACCTACAGCTTTGATACCAATATGTGACACCCCCAAATCCGGGTTACCTAACCCCTGAGTTTGGTGTTCGCGATCCACAATATAATACCATCTAACTACCCATTTATATAGAAATTGTGACGCCCCCAAAACAAGTATACATCATCCATATTGGGTCGTCAGATACAAGGTATAAAATACAAATAAAAAACTTAATTGTACAACTGTCATGTAAAATACGTGCTAAGAGTTTTAATACAAATATTGTCAACTAGATAATATCCACACTCAATGGAGTCCTCATTACATTTATTATCACACTATTTTATAGAATAGTGAGGACTACTATGACACCATCTCGGACCATCACTCCATTCCCCGACTAGTCCCGGCTACGTTCTTATTTCCTAAAGAGAACAATAAAACCAAAAGGGTGAGCTCAACTAGCCCAGTAAGAAATATTATGACTAAGATAATACAGAATAAATTATCATTAGCCCTCAACAATGTTAAACTGATAGAATATAATAGACAACAAGTTTAACTGCAGTGGAATTAGCAATCCATTAGAAGAGTCAAGTAGAGCATAAAATCCACTATCTTCTATGATTTAAAAAGTTTTTCATCAACTTTATCATTGAGACTCAGCTTAATAAATAAAATCAAATCATCCCTGCACCACGGCCAATGATATTCATATAATCATTAATGGTCATAATTATACCAAATAATCCCTGGTCATAATCATACCAATAACTGTCCATCAATGAAATACAGGCTAATGAGGACTTTCACCACATTATTCGTCACATTACAGTCATGATTATACCGAATAAACCTTGGTCATAATCATACCAAGTCCATCTATGCACGTAAGCCAAATATGACTTTCATTATAATATAAGCATGATGATGATGACAATGACATAATAATTCACTAAAACAAGTTCAAGAATAAATTTTAAAGATTTATAAATTAATTTATCCAGGAAACAATAACGTTCAAATTGTCAACATGATACTGCTTTGTGGAGTAAAATTTAAGTATGCTTAGAAGAATATTTCCATGAAAAGATACTGGATGAAGCGCAAATATCAAGGATATTCCCCTAATTTCATGGAATATAAAAGCCAAAACTTTAACCAACTGAGTATAATAGAATATATAAAACTGTAAATAGATTTTCGCCCGCCATGCGGTAATCCACATAGATTGATCATTTCAATAATTTAATAAGGAATGAATACGAAGGATCATTCACCATGCATGCGGTAGTCCACATAGATAGGTTATTCCAATAGAATAATAAAGAATGGAATAATAGAAGATTTCACCATGCATGCGATAGACCGCACAGACAGGTTATTCCACCAGAATAATAAAGAATGGAACCAGGTCATGCGTAATCCACACAGACAGGATATTCCAACAGAATAATAAAGAACGGAACCAGGTCATGCGTATTCCGCACAGACCAGATATTCCAAAAGAATAATAAAAAATGGAATAACAACAGAATTCACCGAGCATGCGGTAGACCGCACAGACAGGTTATTCTAATAGAATAATAAAGAATGAAATAACAGAAGGATTTCACCATGTATGCGGTACTTCTCATAGACAGGTTATTCTAACAAAATAATGAAGAATGGAATAACAACCCTTACGAGAATTAAAAGAAAATAACTCACTTCATGAATACAAAGGAATAATACCCCTTACCTTAGAAGAAACTGGATACTGGAATAGTGAGGTAGCAGACTTCTCTTCTTCTTTCTCTCTATAATAATTGCTCTATAGCTTTTGTGAATTGGTGAGAAATGAAGGAAGAATGAGCTTCTATTTATAGAAAAAAATAGTTTTGATAATTGCACGTTTTGGGGCTCGAAATATTACAGTATAATACCTTCCTCTTTTTCTTCATTTTTAATTTAGTCCTACAAGTATTATCAAACTTGCACCACCTCCCCTAATAGTAAATAATGTGAATCAATAGTAAATCATGTGAATCAATAGTTCTAGACATGTGAAAATACGAATTACAGTATAGTACCTCTATCTATACCTCCATTTTTAACTTAGTCATGCAAGTATTATCAATCTTGCACCACCACCCCTAATAGTACAAGAATGTGAATCAATAGTACACACATGTGAACAAATAGTTATAATCATGTGAATTAATAGCATTTAATTGCTCATTTATCCGATTAATTACCCGATTGGTCAGTATAACTTCCAGACATCAATTAATATCGAAATAAATGTCGATTTTCACTAACACTAATAATTCCAACACAATGGAACTATCAATTTTATCTTTAATCAACACAAACTTATTCATTATTAATATTATAATTCATAATATTTTACAACCAGGTAGTTCCCAGGAAAGAGGGTGCTTTTCAATAAGGATTTATCCTTATTGGCGCGCAATTAGGTGACCAAACCTCTCCTTGACAGAACTTCTAGACATTGTCAATATTGCAAATAATATTATGAATAACTTTGTCATCTCAATTATTGATTTAATAATATTACATATTATGCAGATGATATTGTGACAATAATTGAATCAATAATATGAGAGATATGATGCAACAATTACTGTAGTAATAATTGAGTATAACTAAGTGACTTCTCACGTAAGCATCAATATTCAATACCGTGTGCTACTATGCAACCATGCGTATTACTGTACTTTTACTACCGGGTAGTTCAACAGTTTTAACGGTAACACTTTCGCCCTTTTTTTATAAAAATATAATTCTGTCGTTTTCTAACTACGACAATACTTCTGTTGTGGGGTCTACCAATGATTGTGCCGTCGTACGAATATTTTCTATTAAAACGAATATTCTCCGACCAATCGAATATTATATAACCACTTGCTTACTTTGTAAAATTTATAAATATTACCTACAACTATAACATTATATCAAATCAACACTATAATATTCAAAAATATATTTTGAAAATTATTCTTTATTCATAAAAGTTGGGGCCTTACAACCTCCCTTCTTATAAAATTTCGTCCTCGAAATTAGGGTACGTACCTAGTATATCGAAGAGGTGAGGATATCTTGACTTCATCTTAAATTCTAACTCCCAGGTCATTTCTTCCACATCGTGGTTTCTCCACAAAACTTTGACTTGAGGTATAGCCTTGGAGCGTAGAATATGATCCTTCTTATCCAAGATTTTAACAGGTACTTCTTCTTATGTTAAATCTTCCGCTATCTCGTCTGGTTCTAATTCAATAATGTGGTTCGGTTCTTTCACATATTTACGTAACATAGATATGTGAAAAACGTTATGAACACGAGACATACTTGGCGATAAGGCGAGTCTATAGGCCATAGTTCCTACTCGATCGAGGATTAAAAATGGGCCAATGAATCGAGGATTGAGTTTTCCTCTCTTTTCAAATCTCGTAACTTCTTTCCATGGAGAAACACGTAACAACACATGATCTCCAATATTGAATTCCACGTCCTTTCGATGAAGATCAGCATAACTCTTTTGTCGGTCTTGTGAGGTTTTTATACGTTGTCGGACCGTTTGAATCTTTTTCGTAGTCATACGTACTAACTCCGGTCCTAGCAACATTGCTTCACCCACCTCATCTTAGCATACTGGAGAACGACACTTTCTTCCATACAACGCCTTAAATGGATCCATGCCAATACTTGCTTGATAACTATTGTTGTAGGAAAACTCCATTAATGGTAAGAACTTATCCCAACGTCCCTTGAAGTCAAGGACACAGAGTCTTAATATGTCTTCAAGAGTTTGAATAGTCCTTTTCGACTGCCCGACCGTTTGAGGATGATATGCCGAACTAATTCGTAAATTCGTGTCCATAGCTTTTTGTAAACTAACCCAAAATCTTGAAGTGAATCTTGGGTCTCGATCAGAAACTATGAATACTGGCATACCATACAATCTTACAATCTCGTTTATGTACATACTAGCAAGACGTTCAAGTGTAAAAGTTTCTCGTATCGGTAAGAAATGAGCAGACTTGGTCAATCTATCAACAATGACCCAAATCGCATTTATGCCTTGAGAAAACTTGGGAAGACCAATAACAAAATCTATGGTAATGTGCTCCCACTTCTATTCTAGAATTTCAAGCGGTTGTAATGGACCTTTTGGCACTTTATGCTCCGCCTTGACTCGTTGACAAGTTAGACACCTTGAGATAAACCCCGCTATCTCTCTCTTCATATTGCTCCACCAAAATGTATGTCGAAGATCACGATACATCTTGGTACTCCCAAGATAGATTGTAAATGATGTGTTGTGCGCCTCTATTATGATTTTACACTTCAAGTCAGAATCGTTAGGAACACAAAGTCTAGAGTTGACTCGAAGTATTCCTTCTTCATCGATTCTTACTTTTGGAATAACACCTTCTTGTACTTTCTTCCTTATACGTATCAGCTCCGGGTCTGTAGCTTGAGCAGCTTTAATTTTATCGATTAAAGTCAGTTCTACTCGTATATTCGCCACCATCACATGGGTCCCATGAGTCTTTAACTCTATCTCCATCCTTCATAAGTCATAAAAAATGGGTCTTTACGTCGAAAATACTACACTCGTACTCGCTTATGATCTTCTACTCAATGCGTCAGCTACTACGTTCGCTTTTCTATGATGGTATTGGATGGTATGATCATAATCTTTCAACAGCTTAAGCCATCGTCGTTGCTGTATGTTGAGTTTCTTTTGAGTGAAGAAATATTTGCGGCTTTTATGATCTGTATAGATCTCCACCTTCTCTCCATATAGGTAATGCCTCCAAATCTTAAGCGCAAAAACGACTGCTACCAACTCTAGATCATGAGTAGGATAATTCCTCTCATATTCTTTGAGTTGTCGTGAGGCATAGGCTATGACTTTCCCATATTGTATGAGAACACATCCTAACCCTTTGCCTAAAGCATCACTGTAGATGATAAATCCCTCTGAGCCAGATGGTATTGTCAAAATAGGCGCTAAAATGAGTCTTCTCCTGAGTTCTTGAAAACACTTTTCACATTCCTCGCTCCAACCGAATTTTGTATCTTTTCGAGTCATCTGAGTTAATGGAGTAGCGATTCGAGAAAATCCTTCCACGAATCTTCGATAATAAGCAGCTAAGCTAAGAAATCTACGTACTTCGATCACTAACTTTGTTGCTCCCAGCTTTGAATTGCTTCAATCTTTGCTGGGTTAACAGATATTCCATAATTTGTTATCACGTGCCCAAGGAATGCAACTTCCTCAAGCCAGAACTCATATTTCTTCAACTTGGCATAAAGCTTGTTTTCACGAAGCTTTCGAAGTATCAGCATCAAGTGTTGCTCATGGTCTTCACGGCTTTTGGAGTATATGAGGATGTCATCAATAAAGATGACGACAAAGTGATCCAAATATTTCTTGAATACTCGGTTCATCATGTGCATGAAGGTAGCAGGAGCATTAGTTAATCCAAAAGACATGACTAGGAATTCATAATGCCCGTACCGAGTTCAGAAAGTAGTCTTTGGAATGTCATCAGTTTTAATCTTCAACTGATGATATCCGTAGCGAAGGTCAATCTTTGAAAAGAATTTGGCTCCTTGCAACTGGTCAAACAGGACATCAATACGAGGCAACGGGTACCTATTTTTATTGGTGATATACTTCAACTCCCGATAATCAATACAAAGTCGCATACTTCCATCTTTCTTCTTTATGAATAGAACATGAGCACCCTAAGGAGACGTACTAGGACGAATGAAATCGATGTCTAACAATTCCTGTAGTTGGGCTTTTAACTCCTGAAGTTCAATATGGGGCTTTGGAAATGAATTTTGTACCGAATTCAAGGTCGATACAAAATTCAATTTCACGCTCTAGGGGTAGGCCAGGAAGTTCTTCAGCGAATACGTCAGGAAATTTATTAACAATAGAAGTATCATTCAAATCTGACATATTTTTATTTAAATCCTTGACATGGGCTAAGAAAGCTTGACATCCATTTTTTAATAAACGAATAGCTTTATGGCTTGATATGACAGTGATTGATTTTAGTGGTTTGGTTGCTTGAATTCACATAATAGGTTGGTTAGGAATATGAAAGCTAACAACCTTACAAAAATAATCAATTTTAGCATGATGAGTAGTTAACCAATCAATCCCTAAAATAAAAACAAATGCAAGTATTTTCAAAGAAATAAGATCGACAGGTAACGTGCGGTTATCGATTTGAATCAAACAAGACTTATAAACTGTGGATGTAATGAAGGTTTCTCCCAATGGAGTTTTAACCGATAAGTCAAAGTCTAATTTCTCCGAAATCAAATTTAAACATTGAGCGCAAGTAGGAGAAATAAAAGAATGGGTAGAACCGGTATCAAATAAGGTATATACATCACTAGAGTTTATGATTAGCTTACCCATGATCACCTCATTCGGATTCCTCACTTTTTGGGAGGTTACGACAAACGCTCTCCCTTGAACTATCGATTTTGTCTTATTTGGGACGGCCTTTGATGCCTCCATCCCTGCTGGACTTGATTTTGGTGCACGACAAAATCGGGCTAGGTGACCTTCTCTTCCATAATTGTAACATACTTTGGACTGCATCACGTAGTTTGGAATGATATGTCCCTCCCCTCCGCATTTGTAACACACGGCCCGCGGTCGTTCTCCTTCCTTAACAACATGTGCTGGTGCTAACGTCTTTCCATCATTGTTGAATCTCCTCTTCTTGAAATGTTAACTCTTATTATCATGGCCATGATTACCGCCAAAGTGATTACCATTTCTGGCATGTTGATTCTCTCCACGCTTGATGTCACCACTTCGATGACTGTTACAATTGGTATTATCATTTTGCCAGCTGCTCTCTCTTGGTTGGGTTGACTCGTTATCACGCTCCAATAACTGAAACCTATTTAGAATATCTGATTACAAACAAAGTTTATGAGAAATTAAGTATTGGCGTATCTTAGGTTTTAAACCTCATAGAAACATCTGTGTCATTCTCTCCTCATTATCAACCAAGTGGGACGTAAACCGAGACAACTCAGCAAACTTAGCTGCGTACTGAGTCACGGTCATATTGTTTTGCTCAAGCTTGATGAACTATACCTCCTTCATGTGACGAATACTTTCAGAAAAGTACTTGTCATTGAATAGTTCTTGGAACTTCTCCCAAGACATCTTCAGTGCGGCAGGTTGAGTACGCTTTACAGACTCCCACCAGTAATCTGCCTCTACTCACAACATGAAGGTGGCAAAGGGAACCTTTTGCTCCTCGGAGCATCCCAAGACGTCAAATATCTTGTTGATCTGCTTTATCCCCGTCTCTGCCTTAAGTGGTTTTGGTTCTCCAAAAAACTTCGGTGGTCCCATCTCCTTGAACTACTTAGCGGTGACCGTCCGAGAGTTGTCAGTGTTTCCACCTGAATTTTGGACAGGAGCCGCTCTCGCCTGATGTTGCTTGAATTGCATAAAGCCTCTGAACAACCCATCGTTCACCATTTCATCGGTGTTATTGTTTACATGAGGATTATTGTCTTCCTGTTGCACATTACCTTGGGTATTGATCGTTGGTGACTCAACGGTCTCATGTGCTTCATTGCTTATCTCAACATTTTTGGATGCCATTTTTAAATACTGCCACAAAACACATCATATATTATACTCTGACCGACCAATTAAATACCAAATAAACATAGGTATGTCATACTAGCGAAGGAATTCCCCGTCTTTCCCCTCCTAGTTCTTGTCTCACATCTCAGCCAGGGATCATATCCCTAACCTTTGATACCAACTGTGACGCCCCCAAAATAGGTATACATCATCCATCTTGGGTCGTCAGATACATAGTACAAAATACAAATAAAAAACTTAATTGTACAACTGTCGTGTAAAATACGACAAAACATATGCTAAGAGTTTTAATACAAATATTGTCATCTAGACAATATCCACACTCAATGGAGTCCTCATTACATTTATTATCACACTATTTTATAGAATAATGAGGACTACTATGACACCATCTCGGACCATCACTCCATTCCCCGACTAGTCCCAGCTACGTTCTCATTTCTTGAGGAGAACAATTAAAGCAAAAGAGTGAGCTCAACTAGCCCAGTAAGAAATATTATGACTAAGATAATACAGAATAAATTATCATTAGCCCTCAACAATGTTAAACTGATAGAATATAATAGTCAACAAGTTTAACTGCAGCGGAACAAGCAATCCATTAGAAGAGTCAAGTAGAGCATAAAATCCACTATCTTCTATGATTTAAAAAGTTTTTCATCAACTTTATCGCTTAGACTCACCTTAATAAATAAAATCAAATCATCCCTGCACCATGGCCAAGGATATTCATGTAATCATCAATGGTCATGATTATACCGAATAATCCCTGGTCATAATCATACCAACAGCTGTCCATTAATAAACTATAGGCCAATGAGGACTTTCACCACATCATTCGTCACATTACGGTCATGATTATACCGAATAATCCCTGGTCATAATCATACCAAGTCCATCTATACACGTAAGCCAAAGATGACTTTCATTATAATATAAACATGAGGATGATGACAATGACATAATAATTCAATAAAACAAGTTCAAGAATAAATTTTAAAGATTTATAAATTAATTTATCCAGGACCCAATAACGTCCAAATTGTCAACATGATACTGCTTTGTGGAGTTAAATTCAAGTATGATCAGAAGAATATTTCCATGAAAAGATACTGGATGAAGCTCAAATATCAAGGATATTATACTAATTTCATGAAATATAAAAACCAAAACTTTAACCAACTGAGAATAGTAGAATATATGAAATTGTACATGGATTTTCGTCTGCCATGCGGTAATCCACGTAGACAGATCATTTCCATACTTTAATAAGAAATGAATACGAAGGATCATTCACCATGCATGCGGTAGTCCACATAGACAGGTTATTTCAATAGAATAATAAAGAATGGAATAACAGAAGAATTCACATGCATGCGATAGACCGCACAGACAGGTTATTCCAACAGAATAATAAAGAATGGAACCAGGTCATGTGTAATCCGCACAGACATGATATTCTAACATAATAATAAAGAACGGAACCAGGCCATGCGTATTCTGCACAGACAAGATATTCCAACAGAATAATAAAGAATGGAATAACAACAAAATTTACCAGGCATGTGATAGACCGCACAAACAGGTTATTTCAATAGAATAATAAAGAATGGAATAATAGAAGGATTTCACCATGTATATGGTACTTCGCATAGACATGTTATTCTAACAAAATAATGAAGAATGGAATAACAACCATTACGAGTATTGAAAGAAAATAACTCACTTCATGAATACGAAGGAATAATACCCCTTACCTTAGAAGAAACTGGATACTAGAATAGTGATGTAGCAGACTTCTCTTCTTCTTTCTTTCTATAATAATTGCTCTATAGCTTTTGTGAATTGGTGAGAAATGAAGGAAGAATGGGCTTTTATTTATAGAAAAATATAGTTTCGATAATTACACATTTTGGGGCTCGAAATATTATAGTATAATACCTTCCTCTTTTTCTTCATTTTTAATTTAGTCCTGTAAGTATTATCAAACTTGCACCACCTCCCCTAATAGTAAATAATGTGAATCAATAGTAAATCATGTGAATCAATAGTTCTAGACATGTGAAAATACGAATTATAGTATAGTACCTCCATCTATACCTCTATTTTTAACTTAGTCATTCAAGTATTATCAATCTTGCACCACCACCCCTAATAGTACAAGAATGTTAATCAATAGTACACACATGTGAACAAATAGTTATAATCACGTGAATTAATAGCAATTAATTGCTCTTTATCTGATTAATTACCCGATTGGTCAGTATAACTTCCAGACATCAATTAATATCAAAATAAATGTCAATTTTCACAAACACTAATAATTCCAACATAATGAAACTATCAATTTTATTTTTAATCAACACGAACTTATTCATCATTAATATTATAATTCATAATATTTAACAATCAGGTCGTTCCCAGGAAAGAGGGGTTTTTTGATAAGGATTTCTCCTTATTGGTGCGCAATTAGGTGACCAAACCTCTCCTTGACAGAACTTCTAGGCATTGTCAATATTACAAATAATAATATTAATAATTTTGCTGTCTCAATTATTGATTTAATAATATAACATATTATGCAGATGATATTGTGACAATAATTGAATCAATAATATGAGAGATATGATACAGCAATTACTGTAGCAATAATTGAGTATAACTAAGTGACTTCTCACGTAAGCATCAATAATCAATACCGTGTGCTACTATGTAACCACACGTATTACTGTACTTTTACTACCGGGTAGTTCAACAGTTTTAACGGTAACATTATATTATGCATAATATTTAGAATGTGCGCAATGACCGAATATACGACCAAATATTCTACCCCTTTTATAAAAAAAGGTTGTTCTTCTCAGTCTCAAAATCAAGATTTGATTTAACAACGAAATACTATGATTTCAATATCTATTTACTTCTTGATCTAGCCGAAATAATTGGCATCGATCTGTCAATAACAATTGAATTCTCTTCTCGCTTCTATCAAGTTCTAACAAATGTTCGTCTAGCCAGAATAATTAGCTAAGACATTTCTCAACATAATTCGACAATAAACATGAATTATCTGTACTATCAATATTAACTTCTACGAATTTATATATCCAACACTAGTTATTCTCCGAGTATATTTCAGAATCAGCAATTCAATTTGAATTATTAAACATGCACTAACTGCGAATAATTAACAATAAATTCTTGGACGTTGTATAATTAACAATAATTAACCAATATATTATTTAAAAAGTATTAACTCAATGTTGAGTTAGGAAACTTGCCTCTTCCGCTGTTTACAGCTACACAAAATACTTATTTGCATTCGTAAAATCAACGATATCGGTCTCACAGTTAGCACAACAATTTATAACACAAAACACTGTAATTCACAGTTAATCTTCTCCTAGACACATTACCACATAGTCACATCAGTGTTTATAACCTATATAAACACTTATTAAGTCTAACTATTTCGGTCTACTTGGACTTCGGTCTATTCTCGGTGTTCTATCACCCTATCCGATAATTAACACAGTTATTGGCAAGTAAATTCGGTTTCAAAGCTTCAATATTACATTAGATAAGTCAATCAATGTTTATAATATTTTTCGGAACCTTTTAATAATTTATAAACAATTATTATTATTTAAAATAATTTTTCAAACATCGGAATCATTTTTAAATGATTTAATTATCAAATAATCTTATCATCATTAATATTTAATAATATAAAAATATTAATGACATACTTGTCAAAATATTAAAGTTATTATTAATAACTTAAAATATTTTTAAATCATTAATATTCTACTTAAATGATTTTTGAAATCATTTTTAAATTATCATCATTAATATTTAAATATTAATGAAATTATCATTCAAATATTAAAAGTCATTAATTATAACTTAAAATATTTTTATATCATTTTTCTTAATTTTAAATGATTTTTAAATCATTAAAATGATTTTTAATTTATTTATTTAATATAATAATTAAATAAATCTAATATCATTAATATTAATTTATTAATGAGAATTCTCCAAAAATATTAAAAATTATATTTTATAATTTAAAATATTTTTTAACACTTTATTCTCATTTAAAATTATTTTTAAATCAATAAAATTATTTTTAACTTATTTATTTAATACAATAATTAAATAAATCTAACATCATTAATATTAAATTATTAATAAAAATTCTCTAAAAATATTAAAAGTTACATTTTATAACTCAAAATATTTTTAAATACATTATTCTTATTTAAAATAATTTTTCATAATATTAAATCATTTTTCTATAATTTATTTAATATACTAATTAAATAAATTAAATATCATTAATATTCAAATAATTATAAATATTAATCAAAAATATCCCAATTAATCAAAAATTATTTTTCATAATTTAAAATAATTTTTAAAACCATTTTTGGTAATTTTTATAATTTATTTCTATTTTTAAATAATTTCTAGAAAATCGAAAAATAGAAATAATTAAAACCGTCGCTAAATCCCTTTAGCGACACTTTCTGTCGTCTTAGGTGTTCTTGAGCTCAAGAACACTGTTAGACCTGAGTTCAAGGTTCATGGTTTGACCAGCTATAAATCACAATTTGATCATGATCTAGCCTATCTCAAGCGTTGATATTGTAGTCAGTATGTAGTACTACAACTATCAACAACTATTTAGGTCATACATCAACACAAAAAAAAGATTTGGACTAGCAAACCTACTGTCAGAGCATTCCTGGGTTTTCTAGAAACCCAAGTAGTCGACCAGTCCCTTTCATGCTCCATTTAATCTAGGTTCCAGTCATGATTCAAGTGATATAATGGTTCAAATATGGAGTCCTTATGTCAAGGAACAATAATATAACAAAAGATCAGTCAAAACATAACACAATCACAAGTTATAAACAGATCAAAGTCTGTCAGAGGGTTGTTCATCCGATTTTCTGTAATTTCCAGAAAACAGCTATCATGGTCGAGTAGGCTACTTTGACCACTTTCTACATTCGATCTATTTACTATTTGAATGTTCTAAAAGAACTAATCTATAGTCCAGTCAATAAGCTACAAAGTGGTTACAAATACATCATCAAACGACATCAAATCTGTCAGATCCGGGCTGTTCAAAAGGTTGTCAGACACGCTTTTATACTTTTTGGGTTGCCCAGATTTTGACCGGTCATGCCCGGCCAACGGGTTTTGACCGATTATATCTTATAATCTGGACATTCAATGACCCTGTTTTCACTTGCAGAACAAAGACCACATAACAAGCTACAGATTCAAACTTTAAAACAACAAAACTCATTAACAGACAAAGATTTAAAGCCCCTGACATTTCGTTGTCAGACTACATTTCAAGCTCAAGAACAGTTTTAAAAAATCATTTTAAGACACTTTGATGCTATGGGTCCATGATGGATCAATATAGATCATCTAAAAACATCATATAACACATGATTAAACACTTAAACAAATTTTTTTACAAGCATACAAGATCAAAGGGCTATCTAGGGTTTATACCTTCTTGCTAAATCTTTGATCTTAGATCTCCTTATCTGATATTGGTGTTTCTAGAGGTGATTTAGTGACTGATATACTTGCTATATTCGGAGGTTTGGTTGAGAGAAATAGTTGGTGAGAGCTTGTTAGAAAAATGGACAAGTTATGTGATTTTCTCTCTCCCAAATCTATATATACGATAATAGGTTGGTTAGATCTGATATAAGAAACTGATATTGCTGGAGATTTATGCCACAAAGTTAAGATAATGGTTCACCAACTAATGGTCTTGGCAAATATTGCAAGTTACATAATAAAGAATATAAAAAGGGCATTTTTATCATTTGCAAAATAATTTTAATAGCATACTTGACATTTTCCAAACCCTTAGGGTTTAACCCTTAGGTTTTAAAACTTTAGTTTCTAAAATTTCCAAATTAGGGTTTTAATATAGAAAAATAAGATTTCTAAAATATAATTAGTATTTCCTAATTAAATTAGGGTTTTCTAATCATATTAAAGTTTAGTAATCACATTAGGCTTGCTAATTAGGATTAGGGTTTCCTAATTAGGGTTTAGGATTCCCAAGTATGAAATTAGGGTTTCCCGACTTTCGTTTAAGGTTTCTAACTGTACGTTAGGTTTTCTGAATCTGAGATTAAGGTTTCTAATCTCTTATTAGGGTTTATAAATTTTAAACCTTATTTGATCAATCACTGATCAAAATTCTAAACAATACAAAGGCGTACTTATCAATATAATTATTTTAATTATATTTTCTATCGAATCCCTATCCAGAATTTGGGTTAGGGTTTCTAAAGCTGTTAAGCACAACTCTACTCTAATTTCTCAGTCAATACACAAATTGACTACTACTCGAGACTCGTATCACAGATACACAGTACAATATTAACAGTCAATATTAATATTAAATATAAAAAAAATTATTCGTAAAAATTTGGATTATTCGAAATCCCGGGTTATTATAGAACACACACCGGGAGCATCAGTTCAGCCTCAGAGATAACCTCGAGGCCTGCAGTTCTAATACCGAAAATTCCACTGGAGAAGTCTGATTCATCCCGGAGATAACCCCGAGATATTTAGTCTTAGTCCTAACACTGGGAGTAGCAGATTCCAGCCTTGGAGATAACCCCAAGGAAGGCAGTTGCAGTTCCGAAGATAACCTCCAAAATGCTTGTTTCAAATGCATGCAATCAGCTTCAACCTCGGTGCTTATACCGAGGCACTCAGTACAAGGCCCGGCGATAACACCGGGAAGACATGCACTCCTCAGAGATGACACTGAGGACCTTCAACACTTGTAGCAGTCCAATCTCAGAGATAACCTTGACCAACGTCTGTTTTATCAACCCAAATCAGAGATAACCCCAGTGAGGGGCAAAGTCGTCATCTTGCCACCTTGGCGCCATATAACGCCGTCTCAACATTTTAGACATACATTTCTACATAGCAATGTCCCACAAGAACCAAGGAAGTCCAATCTCGAGTGACTATTTACGTAGGGTAACGGATAGAATTTTAAGCATGAAGACCGGAGGGCATAATCCCATCTTTCTGACTTCGTACGACCTCTAATCCCATGTCATTGTGTAACCCTCGACAACGACAATCCAAAAATAGGTCTTATACACCTCAGTCGAATGCCCGGATTAAAGTTTTGAAAGTTTGAGCTGACATCACGTTACACGCGTGCACGTACTTCGAGACGGCGGGACTTGCTAAGCCCGAGGCAACCCGGACAGCCGCAGATACACCTGCGGTGTAAGACCCCAACTTTTATGAATAAAGAATAATTTTCTCGAAATATATTTTTGAATATTATGGTGTGCATTTGATATAATGTTATAGTTGTGGGTAATATTTATAAATTTTGCAAAGTAAGCAAGTGGTTATATAATATTCGATTGGTTGGGGAATATTCGTTTTAATTGGGAATATTCGTACGACGACACAATTATTGGTGGACCCCACAACGAAAGTATTATCGTAGTTAGAAAACGACGGAATTATCTTCTTATAAAAATAACGGCGAAAGTGTTACCGTTAAAACTGTTGAACTACCCGGTAGTAAAAGTACAGTAATACGCGTGGTTGCATTGTAGCATACGGTATTGATTATTAATGCTTACGTGAGAAGTCACTTAGTTATACTCAATTATTGCTACAGTAATTGCTGCATCATATCTCTCATATTATTGATTCAATTATTGTCACAGTATCATCTGCATAATATGTTATATTATTAAATTAATAATTGAGACGAAAAAGTTATTCATATTATTATTTGCAATATTGACAATGTCTAGAAGTTCTGTCAAGGAGAGGTTTGGTCACCTAATTGCGCGCCAATAAGGAGAAATCCTTATCGAAAAGCCCCCTCTTTCCTGGGAACGACCTGGTTATTAAATATTATGAATTATAATATTAATGATGAATAAGTTCGTGTTGATTAAAGATAAAATTGATAGTTCCATTGTGTTGAAATTGGAATTATTAGTGTTAGTGAAAATCGACATTTATTTTCATATTAATTGATGTCTGGAAGTTATATTGATCAATCGGGTAATTAATCGGATAAATGAGCAATTAATTGCTATTAATTCACATGATTATAACTATTTATTTACATGTGTGTACTATTGATTCACATTCTTATACTATTATGGGTGGTGGTGCAAGATTGATAATACTTGCATGACTAAGTTAAAAATGGAGGTATAGGTGGAGGTACTATACTGTAATTCGTATTTTAACATGTCTAGAACTATTAATTCACATGATTTACTATTGATTCATATTATTTACTATTAGGAGAGGTGGTGCAAGTTTGATAATACTTGTAGGACTAAATTAAAAATGAAGAAAAAGAGGAAGGTATTATAATGTAATATTTTGAGCCCCAAAACGTGCAATTATCGAAACTATATTTTTCTATAAATAGAAGTTCATTCTTCCTTCATTTCACCCCAATTCACAAAAGATATAGAGCAATTATTATAGAGAGAAAGAAGAAGAGAAGTCTGCTAACTCACTATTCCAGTATCCAGTTTCTTCTAAGGTAATGGTTATTATTCTTTCGTATTCATGAAGAGAGTTATTTTCTTTCAATACTCGTAAGGGTTGTTATTCCATTCTTCATTATTTAGTTAGAATAACCTGTCTATGCGAAGTACCGCATACATGGTGAAATCCTTCTGTTATTCCATTCTTTATTATTCTGTTGGAATAACCTGTCTGTGCGGTCTATCGCATGCTTGGTGAATTTTGTTGTTATTCCAATCTTTATTATTATATTGGAATATCTTGTATGTACGAATTACGCATGACCTGGTTCTGTTCTTTATTATTTTGTTGGAATATCCTGTCTGTGCGGATTACGTATGACCTGGTTCCATTTTTTTTATTCTGTTGGAATAACCTGTCTGTGCGGTCTATCGCATGCATGGTGAATTTTTCTATTATTCCATTCTTTATTATTCTGTTGGAATAACCTGTCTATGTGGACTATCGCATGCATGGTGAATGATCCTTCGTATTCATTCCTTATTAAATTATAGAAATGATTTTTCTACGTGGATTACAGCATGGCGGGCGAAAATCCATTTACAGTTTCATATATTCTATTATACTCAGTTGGTTAAAGTTTTGGCTTTTATATTCCTTGAAATTAGTGGAATATCCTTGATATTTGAGCTTCATCCAGTATCTTTTCATGGAAATATTCTTCTGAGCATACTTGAATTTAACTCCACAAAGCAGTATCATGTTGACAATTTGGACGTTATTGGTTCCTGGATAAATTAATTTATAAATCTTTAAAATTTATTCTTGAACTTGTTTTATTGAATTATTATGTCATTGTCATCATCCTCATGTTTATATTATAATGAAAGTCATCTTTGGCTTACGTGTATAGATGGACTTGGTATGATTATGACCAGGGATTATTCGGTATAATCATGACCGTAATGTGACGAATGATGTGGTGAAAGTCCTCATTGGCCTGTAGTTTATTAATGGACAGCTGTTGGTATGATTATGACCAGGGATTATTCGGTATAATCATGACCATTGATGATTACATGAATATCCTTGGCCATGGTGCAGGGATGATTTGATTTTATTTATTAAGGTGAGTCTAAGCGATAAAGTTGATGAAAAACTTTTTAAATCATAGAAGATAGTGGATTTTATGCTCTACTTGACTCTTCTAATGGATTGCTTGTTCCGCTGCAGTTAAACTTATTGTCTATTATATTCTATCAGTTTAACATTGTTGAGGGCTAATGATAATTTATTCTGCATTATCTTAGTCATAATATTTCTTACTGGGCTAGTTGAGCTCACTCTTTTGCTTTAATTGTTCTCCTCAAGAAATGAGAACGTAGCTGGGACTAGTCGGGGAATGGAGTGATGGTCCGAGATGGTGTCATAGTAGTCCTCACTATTCTATAAAATAGTGTGATAATAAATGTAATGAGGACTCCATTGAGTGTGGATATTATCTAGATGACAATATTTGTATTAAAACTCTTAGCATATGTTTTGTCGTATTTTACATGACAGTTGTATAATTAAGTTTTTCATTTGTATTTTGTACCATGTATCTGATGACCCAAGATGGGTGATGTATACCTGTTTTGGGGGCGTCACAATTGGTATCAAAGCTTAGGGATATGATCCCTGGCTGAGATGTGAGACAAGAACTAGGAGGGGAGAGACGGGGAATTCCTTCGCTAATATGACATATCTAAGTTTATTTGGTATTTAATTGGTCGGTCAGAGTATAGGGATAATATGTGATATGTTAATTAACCCTTGTTTTGTGGCAGTATTTGAAAATGGCATCTGAAAATGTTGAGATAAGCAATTAAGCACATGAGACCGTTGAGTCACCAACGATCAATACCTAGGGTAATGTACAACAGGAAGACAATAATTCTCATGTAAATAATAACACCGATGAAATGGTGAACGATAGGATGTTCAGAGGCTTTATGCAATTCATGCAACATCAGGCAAGAGCGGCTCCTATCCAAAATGTAGGTGGAAACACTGACAACTCTCGGACGGTCACCGCTAAGTAGTTCAAGGAGCTGGGACCATCAGAGTTTTTTGGAGAGCCAAAACCACTTAAGGCGGAGACGTGGATAAAGCAGATCGACAAGATATTAGATGTCTTGAGATGCTTCGAGGAGCAAAAGGTTCCCTTTGCCACCTTCATGTTGCGAGTAGAGGTAGATTACTGGTGGGAATCTGTAAAGCGTACTCAACCTGCCGCACTGAAGATGTCTTGGGAGAAGCTCGAAGAACTGTTCAACGACAAGTACTTTCCTGAAAGTATTCGTCACATGAAGGAGGTAGAGTTCATCAAGCTTGAGCAAAATAATATGACCGTGGCGCAGTACGAAGCTAAGTTTTCTGAGTTGTCTCGGTTTACGTCCCACTTGGTTGATAATGAGGAGAGAATGACACGGATGTTTCTAAGAGGTTTGAAACCTGAGATACGCCAATACTTAATTTCTCATAAACTGTGTTTGTATTCAGATGTTGTAAATAGGGCTCAGTTATTGGAGTGCGATAACGAGTCAACCCAACCAAGAGAGAGCAGCCGACAAAATGATAATACCAGTGGTAGCAGTCATCGAAGCGGTGACAACAAGCGTGGAGGGAATCAACATGCCAGAAATGGTAATCACTTCGGCGGTAATCATGTCCATGACAATAAGAGTGGACATTTTAAGAAGAGGAGATTCAACAATGATGGAAAGACGTCAGCACCAGCACCCGTTGTTAAGGAAGGAGAACGACCACCGGTCGTATGTTACAAATGCAGAGGGGAGGGACATATTAGTCCAAACTGCGTGATGCAGTCCAAAGCATGTTACAATTGTGGAAGAGAAGGTCACCTAGCCCGATTTTGTCGTGCACCAAAATTAAGTCCAGCTGGGATGGAGGAATCAAAGGCCGTCCCAGATAAGATAAAACTGGTAGTTCAAGGGAGAGCGTTTTTCGTAACCTCCCAAAAAGTGAGGAATCTGAATGAGGTGATCACGGATAAGCTAATCATAAACTCTAGTGAAATATATACCTTATTTGATACCGGTTCTATCCATTCTTTTATTTCTCCTACTTGAGCTCAACGTTTAAATTTGATTCCGTAGAAATTAAACTTTGACTTATCGGTTGAAACTCCGTTGGGAGAAGCCTTCATTACATCCACTGTTTATAAGTTTTGTTTGATTCAAATCGATAACCGCATGTTATATGTCGATCTTATTTCTTTAAAAATACTTGCATTTGATGTGATTTTAGGGATTGATTGGTTAACTACTCATCAAGTTAAAATCGATTATTTTTGTAAGGTTGTTAGCTTTCTTATTCCTAACCAACCTATTATACGAATTCAAGCAAGCAAACCACTAAAATCAGTCATTGTTATATCAAGCCATAAAGCTATTCGTTTATTGAAAAATGGATGTCAAGCTTTCTTAGCCCATGTCACGGATTTAAATAAAAATACGTCAGATTTGAATGATATTTCTATTGTTAATAAATTTCCTGACGTATTCCCTGAAGAACTTCCTGGCCTACCCCCAAAGCGTGAAATTAAATTTTGTATCGACCTTGAATTCGGTACAAAACCCATTTCCAAAGCCCCATATCGAATGGCTCCTATTGAACTTCAGGAGTTAAAAACCCAACTACATGAATTGTTAGACATCGGTTTCATTCGTCCTAGTACGTCTCCTTGGGGTGCTCCTGTTCTATTTGTGAAGAAGAAAGATGGAAGTATGTGACTTTATATTGATTATCGGGAGTTGAATCATGTCACTATCAAAAATAGGTACCTGTTGCCTCGCATTGATGACCTGTTCGACCAGTTGCAAGGAGCCAAATTCTTTTCAAAGATTGATCTTCGTTCCGGATATCATCAGTTAAAGATTAAAACTGATAACATTCCAAAGACTGTTTTCAGAACTCGGTACGGGCATTATGAATTCCTAGTCATGTCTTTTGGATTGACTAATGCTCCTGTTGCCTTCATGGACATGATGAACCGTGTATTCAAGGAATATTTGGATCACTTTGTGGTCGTCTTTATTGATGACATCCTTATATACTCCAAAAGCCGTGAAGACCATGAGCAACACTTGAGGCTGATACTTCAAAAGCTTCGTGAAAACAAGCTTTATGCCAAGTTGAAGAAATGTGAGTTCTTGCTTGAGGAAGTTGCATTCCTTGGGCACGTGATATCAAATCCTAGAATATTTGTTAACCCAGCAAAGATTGAAGCAATTCAAAGCTGGGAGCAACAAAAGTCAGTGACCGAAGTACGTAGCTTTCTCGGCTTAGCTAGTTATTATAGGAGATTCATGGAAGGATTTTCTCGAATTACTACTCCATTAACTCAGCTGACTCAAAAAGATACAAAATTCAGTTAGAGCTAGGAATGTGAAAAGAGTTTTCAAGAACTCAATAGAAGACTCATTTCAACATCTGTTCTGATAATACAATCTGGCTTGGAGGGATTTGTCATCTACAATAATGCTTCAGGAAAAGGGTTAGGATGTGTTCTTATGCAACATAGGAAAGTCATAGCCTATGCCTCATGACAACTCAAATAATATGAGAGGAATTATCCTACTCATGGTCTAGAGTTGCCAGCAGTCGTTTTTACGCTTAAGATTTAGAGGCATTACCTATATGGAGAGAAGGTGGAGATCTATACGGATCATAAAAGCCTCAAATATTTCTTCACTCAAAAGGAACTCAACATGTGGCAACGACGATGGCTTGAGCTGTTGAAAGATTATGATCATACCATCCAATATCATCCTGAAAAAGCGAACGTAGTAGCTGACGCATTGAGTAAAAGATCATATGCTGGTACGAGTGCAATATTTTTAACGCAAAGACCCATTTTGTATGACTTACGAAGGATGGAGATAGAGTTAAAGACTCTAGGGACCCATGTGATGATGGTGAATATACGAGTAGAACTGACTTTAATCGATAAAGTTAAAGCTGCTCAAACTACAAACCTGGAGCTGATACGTATGAGGAAGAAAGTACAAGAATGTGCTATTCCGGAAGCAAGAATCGATGAAGAAGGAATACTTCGAGTCAACTCCAAACTTTGTGTTCCTAACGATTCTGACTTGAAGTATAAAATCATGATGGAGGCGCACAACACACCGTTTGCAATCCATCCTGGGAGTACCAAGATGTATCATGATCTTCGACATACATTTTGGTGGAGCAATATGAAGAGAGAGATAGCGGGGTTTATCTCAAGGTGTCTAACTTGTCAACAAGTCAAGGCGGAGCATCAAGTGCCAAAAGGTCCGTTGCAACCAATTAAAATTCCAGAATGGAAGTGGGAGCACATTACCATAGATTTCGTTATTGGTCCTCCCAAGGTTTCTCAAGGCATAGATACGATTTGGGTCATTGTTGATAGATTGACCAAATCTGCTCATTTCTTAACGATACGAGAAACTTATACACTTGAACGTCTTGCTAGTATGTACATAAACGAGATTGTAAGATTGTATTGTATGCTAGTATCCATAGTTTCTGATCGAGACCCAAGATTCACTTCAAGATTTTGGGTTAGTTTGCAAAAAGCTATGGGCACGGATTTACGATTTAGTTCGGCATATCATCCTCAAACGGACGGGCAGTCGGAAAGAACTATTCAAACACTTGAAGACTTATTAAGACTCTGTGTCCTTGACTTCAAGGGAAGTTGGGACAAGTTCTTACCATTGGTGGAGTTTTTCTACAACAATAGTTATGAAGCAAGTATTGGCATGGCTCCATTTGAGGCGTTGTATGAAAGAAAGTGTCATTCTCCAATATGCTGGGACGAGGTGGGTGAAGCAACGTTGTTAGAACCGGAGTTGGTACGTATGACTATGAAAAAGATTCAAACGATCCGATAATGTATAAAAACCTCACAAGACCGACAAAAGAGTTATGCTGATCTTCATCGAAAGGACGTGGAATTCAATATTGGAGATCATGTGTTGTTACGTGTTGCTCCATGGAAAGGAGTTACGAGATTTGAAAAGAGAGGAAAGCTCAATCCTCAATTCATTGACCCATTTTTAATCCTCGATCGAGTAGGAACTGTGGCCTATAGACTCGTCTTACCGCCAAGTATGTCTTGTGTTCATAACGTTTTTTACATATCTATGTTACGTAAATATGTGAAAGACCCGAGCCACATTATTGAATTAGAATCAGACCAGATAGCGGAAGATTTAACGTGTGAAGAGGTACCTGTTAAAATCTTGGATAAGAAGGATCATATTCTACGCTCCAAGGTTATACCTCAAGTCAAAGTTTTGTGGATAAACTACGATGTGGAAGAAATGACCTGGGAGTTAGAATCTGAGATGAAGTCAAGATATCCTCACCTCTTCGATATACCAGGTACGTACCCTAATTTTGACGATGAAATTTCATAAGAAGGGGAGATTATAAGACCCCAACTTTTATGAATAAAGAATAATATTTCTCGACATATATTTTTGAATATTATGGTGTGGATTTGATATAATGTTATAGTTGTGGGTAATATTTAGAAATTTTACAAAGTGAGCAAGTGGTTATATAATATTCGATTGGTCGGGGAATATTCGTTTTAACAGAAAATATTAGTACGTCGGCACAATCATTGGTGGACCCCACAACGAAAGTATTGTCGTAGTTAGAAAACGACAGAATTATCTTTTTATAAAAATAACGGCGAAAGTGTTACCGTTAAAACTGTTGAACAACCCAGTAGTAAAAGTACAGTAATACGCGTGGTTGTATAGTAGCATACGATATTGATTATTGATGGTTACGTGAGAAGTCACTTAGTTGTACTCAATTATTGCTACAGTAATTGCTGCATCATATCTCTCATATTATTGATTCAATTATTGTCACAGTATCATCTGCATAATATGTTATATTATTAAATCAATAATTGAGACGGTAAAGTTATTCATATTATTATTTGCAATATTGATAATGTCTAGAAGTTCTGTCAAGGAGAGGTTTGGTCACCTAATTGCGCGCCAATAAGGAGAAATTCTTATCGGAAAGCCCCCACTTTCCTGAGAACGACCTGGTTGTTAAATATTGTGAATTATAATATTAATGATGGATAAGTTCGTGTTGATTAAAGATAAAATTGATAGTTTCATTGTGTTGGAATTATTAGTGTTAGTGAAAATCGACATTTATTTCGATATTAATTGATGTATGGAAGTTATACTGACCAATCGGGTAATTAATCAGATAAATGAGCAATTAACTGCTATTAATTCACATGATTATAACTATTTGTTCACATGTGTTAACTATTGATTCACATTCTTGTACTATTAGGGGTGGTGGTGCAAGATTGATAATACTTGAATGACTAAGTTAAAAATGGGGGTATAGATGGAGGTACTATACTATAATTTGTATTTTCACATGTCTAGAACTATTGATTCACATGATTTACTATTGATTCACATTATTTACTATTAGGAGAGGTGGTGCAAGTTTGATAATACTTACAGGACTAAATTAAAAATGAAGAAAAAGAGGAAGGTATTATACTATAATATTTCGAGCCCCAAAATGTGTAATTATCGAAACTATATTTTTCTATAAATAAAAGCCCATTCTTCCTTCATTTCTCACCAATTCACAAAAGCTATAGAGCAATTATTATAGAAAGAAAGAAGAAGAGAAGTCTGCTACATCACTATTCTAGTATCCAGTTTCTTCTAAGGTAAGGGGTATTATTCCTTCGTATTCATGAAGTGAGTTATTTTCTTTCAATACTCGTAATGGTTGTTATTCCATTCTTCATTATTTTGTTGAAATAACCTGTCTATGCGAAGTACCACATACATGGTGAAATCCTTCTGTTATTTTATTCTTTATTATTCTGTTGGAATAACCTGTCTGTGCGGTTTATCACATGCCTGGTGAATTCTGTTGTTATTCCATTCTTTATTATTCTGTTGGAATATCATATCTGTGTGGATTACGCATGACCTGGTTCCTTTCTTTATTATTCTGTTAGAATATTCTGCCTGTGCAGATTACGCATGACCTGGTTCCATTCTTTAATATTCTGTTAGAATAACGTGTCTGTGAGGTCTATCGCATGCATGGTGAATGATCCTTCGTATTCATTCCTTATTAAATTATGAAAATCATCTGTCTATGTGGTTTGTCGCATGGCGGGCGAAAATCCATTTACAGTTTTATATATTCTATTATACTCAGTTGGTTAAAATTTTGGCTTTTATATTCCATGAAATTAGTGGAATATCCTTGATATTTGCGCATCATTCAGTATCTTTTTATGGAAATATTCTTCTGATCATACTTGAAATTTACTCCACAAAGCAGTATCATATTGATAATTTGGACGTTATTGGTTCCTGGATAAATTAATTTGTAAATCTTTAAAATTAATTCTTGAACTTGTTTTATTGAATTATTATGTCATTATCATCATCCTCATTCTTATATTATAATGAAAGTCATCTTTGGCGTACGTGTATATATGAACTTGGTATGATTATGACGAGGGATTATTCTGTATAATCATGACCGTAATGTGACGAATGATGTGGTGAAAGTCCTCATTGGCCTGTAGTTCATTGATGGATAGCTGTTGGTATGATTATGACCAGGGATTATTCGGTATCACCACGACCATTGATGATTACATAAATATCCTTGGCCGTGGTGCAGGGATGATTTGATTTGATTTATTAAGGTAAGTCTCAACGATAAAGTTGATGAAAAACTTTTAAATCATAGAAGATGGTGGATTTTATGCTCTACTTGACTCTTCTAATGGATTGCTTGTTCTGCTGCAGTTAAACTTGTTGTCTATTATATTCTATCAGTTTAACATGGTTTAGGCCTAATGATAATTTATTTTGCATTATCTTAGTCATAATATTTCTTACTGAGGTAGTTGAGCTCACCTTTTTACTTTCATTGTTCTCTTCAGGAAATGAGAACGTAGCCGGGACTAGTCGGGGAATGGAGTGATGGTCCGAGATGGTGTCATAGTAGTCCTCACTATTCTATAAAATAGTGTGATAATAAATGTAATAAGGACTCCATTGAGTGTGGATATTGTCTAGATGATAATATTTGTATTAAAACTCTTAGCATATGTTTTGTCGTATTTTACACGACTGTTGTATAATTAAGTTTTTTATTTGTATTTTGTACCATGTATCTGACGACCCAAGATGGGTGATGTATACCTATTTTGGGGGCGTCACATGCGGTTAGCCGCAGGTACACCTGCGTCTCCCCCCTCTATAAATAGAGGGCTTGGGGTGGCCATTTTAAGAATATAAAAGGCAAGGAAGCCCTGTCCAATTTGCTTTGTACACACCCTAAACTGAGTGCTTTCTCATTTTAAACACTTGTAAGCTCATATATAGCTACTTTTTACCGGTGGGATCTGAGTGTTCATCCACTTAAAGCTATAGAAGTCTTCTTTGGCAGCCCACTATAAGCCTTCTTACTCACTTTAAAGCCTTTCTCTTCATCTCTGCACACACTATTCTTCACATTGAGAGTCGTGTTGCGTGTGTATGCCCGGACTTCGGTCCGTGATTTCATTTCAGTTTGTATATATATATATATATATATATATATATATATATACACACACACACACACACACACACTTATATATATTTTTATATATGGACTAACATTATCGAGTTATGCCTCGATTGAGCCTAGACTTGTGTCTAGAGAGTTTAATTTCTTTCATATATATATCGTTCCTCCTGGAGTTTACTTCGTGGCGGTTGACCGTTTTTACTGCTTTCTGTACATTTCGTCCCGCCTGGAGTTTCCTCTGTGGCAGTTGATCGCTTTTACAGCTTTATTTATATTTTTGATCCCCCATGGAGGTGCTTCGTGGTGGTTGATCATGTCATATATATATATATATATATATATATATATATATATATATATTACAACTTATATATATATATAATTACTTACTGCGTTCATATCAATTGCGGCATCATGTGAGCCTATGAATCATGTGACAGTCCACTGAATCTAGATTCGGTTCCTGTGATGGACATTTTCAGCTGTAAACAGCTTGTAAATTATTAACGGTGTTGGATTTCCTCAGATCGTTTTCATATCCATGAGGAGTTCGGCACTATTTTGTATATTATTTTCTCGAAGATGCTTCGCATCTCGAAAATAAAAGCAATCCAGCCAAATATTTAATAAAATAGAAGTATCAAAGGCCTCAATTACTATTGAGCACAGGGTTTGAAAAACCTCTTTTTTTAAAAAAATCACTGTTATATCTTGTTTAAAATTGAATTTTTATACAAATTCAAACCCTTTGTATATAGGTGCAAACGAGGCATAGCACTACTTCTAAATAACAGCACATACACACATTCATATTACAATTTCTTGAAAAGTGGCGGTCACCGTAGCAACACGGATGTCGGGGGGGTGCCTAACACCTTTCCTCCATATAAGCAAGTCCCCGGACCTTAATGAATCTCGGTTTCACAGACCTGTTTAGCAGTGTCACATCACTGGGTCAATATGCAAACCTTTTCTCAGTTATGTTGGTACAACCAGTTAAAAAATCAACCATCGACTCTTAACAGTCCATCATCTACATTATACATGTCGGACCTTTTTCACTTATTTTTTTAAACAAATCTCATATAACATGAGAACACAAAAGAACAAGAATAGAAAAGGGACAAATAAAAATTTCGACGTCGACACATACCATATGATTATGAGTCACGAACTTACCATATGCCTTAGTTTTAAGAACCGTGCCTAATCTTAATATCATCTAACCTAATCTTAAAACTCTAACCATTAAATATACACATGATAAAAAATCACCTTTCCACCATATATACATTGATAGCGCGACACTGACATTCCAATGATTATCAATGTAATAAACCAAGTACATGCACAAAACCTCTGCCCATACAAAGGTTTGTACAACTTAGTCACCATATGAGTCCTCAATTGAAATCCCACCTAACATTACCTTACTCTTAACTTATTCTTAACTTTCCCTTAACTTGCTCAATACGAATTCCTCGTATCACATTATCTATAACTCCTCGTGAGTTTATCTCGTACTATATCATAATACATTATCTTCATAGCATCAAGCTATAATTATTCAAACATTACAACCATATTTCTTTTCTAACTTAAACAGATCACATCGTGATCTTATTCTATAATCATCTCCCTTAAAATTCTTTTCTTAACTCGTGATTGTTTTGTTTTACGATCCTCATTATTTCCACTTTAATTAAATAGTCTTATGATTATTCAGCTCAATTTTAACTCTTCAGGTTTTTCTTTGAACCCAAACATATTATTGTAACGTGTTTCATAAGCATTCTCTGAATATATCATCAATTAAACTCTATTTGAGTTCATTATTATTATTTTAATCACCTTCATCTTGTCGACATCGTCTATTTAATAACACTTAACATCTTATTACTAGAGTTAGGTAACTCCATATTCATGTCTTTTATAAGTCTTCAAGATTCTTCTTTGAACCTTCTCATATATATTTTAATTCCTTCTCTATACATTTCTTAAATTTATTTTTTATTGATCAAACTCTATCTGTGTTTATTCTTTATCATCTTCTCCTTTATTCTCTAAGGTTATAGCCTAGGGTACTCTAACCTAAGGTTTATAATCTACAACTTTGATACCAACTGTAACAACCCCAAAATTCATAAAATTCAACTATCGACTTCGGGTGTTAATAATACGTCTAACTTCTAATTTCACATCATTATTCGATGCTAAACTTAATTAAATGTGGAATAATTAAAACTTTTCTGTCTTCTTACTTTAATTCCCTGAATCAAAACCTTTATCATTTACACATCTCAAAATTAAATTTATTTTATGATTCACGTCATCAGAGTTATTATTTAAAATCTTACATATCAAATCGATATCCTTTATACATCAGACATCTCAAACTTTAACTTTACAACTCAACATAAAATATACATTAGAAAACATTGAGTACATCTCATGAACTTAATCATGGTTTAAAGAAATAACAATCTTTAGCTAAAATATTAATCTTCGTGTATTATTTCTGATCCACGTCATTCAAGTAGCACATAGTGTTACCTTCAATCCTTAACCTACAAAAATGGTTATTTTCAAGGTTGAGCTCGACAGCCCAGCAAATCTAACAGTTTTCATGCAACACGTAGCACATAAATAACATGCTCATCTTATACATCATAAACATTGGACTAACAAAACATACATGCTACAGTTCATATAACAAGTATAAAGATTGAGTTCGTTACTCAATCAGCATTCATTACTCAATCAACGTAGTCATAAATTGACTTTAACGTTTCATACTTCCAACATATATATAACACATCATGCTATTTTTAATAAAGATTTAAAACAGTTCATCATCAAGTACACATAGCAAATAGGAACTGAAAGACTTGCATTGATCGTTGTTTACCAATAATAGTTTAACAGTTTGCAGCTATCTGCACTTCACGTGCCCTACACAATTATATAATCATGCACATCAACTATTAGTCATATAGCGACGCATAGTAGTTGTAATGTAAACTTTACTCTACATCTCATAATCCTTCCTATTAATCAATACACAATATTCAATTTGATTGTGTTTACTTTTGACTTATATCTCACTATTTTAGTTAAGTGAATTAACTCTTTTATCCACTTTACTACAACACCACTACCAAGTAAGGTTTTAATATTCAAAAAATATTATTCCATAATATAGTTTCAACTTTATTTAAATTGCCCAATATTTATAAAGTTAATTTCCCTTGCAACCAATTTCATTACCGCGACTAATTTCTTTTATTTCCTTTAATTGTTTAATCAACTATTAAATCTCATAAAAATTTAATTTCTTCACACCAAAACACATAATTCAAAATATTTACATCTCATAATAAGAATTTTAATTATTAAATTCTTATTTTAATAACTTATAAAAATTCGGGTTGTCACAATTATTCACTAACATGCTTGAAAAATAATAAGTCGAGTTTGAGTTAGAGAACTTGCATGTTTGACAAGCTACGACTAACTAACTTTAATTAAAACTCTTTGAATGACCTAGCATTGACAATGTTGGTCTACTAGTTAGTATTGTGTATAATCGTATGTCTATACACTTACTTTTGCTATTATCTAGCAAATAATTTATTCGCAATATACACATAATATAATGTACCACTTAGGTTGACGATTTAATAATTTATAAGGTCTTCCTTAAGTAATAAACACTTATTAGATCCTTAAACAATTTATTATAATTGTTAAATTAATGAATCATTTAAATTATCTTCATTTATTAACTTATCTTCATTTAGTTAACATTTAATGTTAGTTAAATAGAAATTAATTAATTACCTTTAGGTATTATTTAATAAATAATAGATAATTACATATACTCATCATTTAAAATTAATTAAACAATGAATAATTACATTATTAACATTATTTGTCTTTAATTATTATTTAATATTAATTAAGTAATAATTAATTAATCATTTATCCTTGAATAATAAATAATTAATTTATTTTCTTTATTAGTCTTTAATTATTCATTACTATTAATAAATGAATAATTAATTAACATTGTCCTTATTAATTATTTATCCTTAATTCACTTCATAAGTCTTTAATTATTATTTCTTATTAATTTAAGAATAATTAATTATCATTTATTCTTATTTATTATTTAATATTAACTAAATAATAAATAATTATTTCATAAAATTTATGTCAATCTAATTAAGTAATTACATTATTACATAATCTTACTTAAGCATTCTTTAATCATTATTTAATATTAATCAATGGTTTAACTCTATTTATTATTTAATCTTAATTAAATAATCGATAGTTAATTTTTTAATACTATTTCTACTTACTTATCACCTAATATCACTTAGATAATAATTAAATAGTTAATTACACTCAAATTACATGTAATTAGTTTAAAAATCATTTAATTGTGACGCCCCCAAAATAGGTATACATCACTCATTCTGAGTCGTCAAATACATGGTACAGAAACAAATACAACTTTATAATACAATTGTCGTGCAAAATACGACAACACATATACTGTGAGTTTGAATACAAATGTAGTCTAATAGAGAGTATATAAACTCAAAAGGAGTCCTCATTATAATTATTGATACACTATTTTACAAAAATAGTGAGGACTACTAATACATCTATCCTGAACCATTACTCCATACCCCGGCTAGTTCCTGCTATGTTCTCACCTCCTGGGAAGAAAAATGGAACAAAAAGGAAAAGGGTGAGCTCAACTAGCCCAGTAAAGAATATTATGACTAAGATAATATATAACAAATTATCATTAGTCTTCAACAGGGAAAATCTGATAAAATATAATAGACAACAAGTTTTAGATCAACAACTGCAGCAGAAATAACAAACCATTAGAACAGTCAAGTAGAGAACGAGTTCTACTATCTTCTAAGATTAAAAAGTCCGTCAACAATATTTTATCCCTGTAACAACAATCAATAACCATCTTTAATCAAATATTCATATTTGCACTACAGGCCAAAGATATTCATTTGTATCACCAGTCAGTCATGTTCATCTCAACACATGTTTATCTTTGCACTACGGGCCAAATATATTCATCAGTTAATCATTCATCTTTGCACTACAGGCCAAAGATATTCAGTAATATCATCATTTAGGACATAGGATGATGAAAAATATTTTAAAGAACGAATCTAGTGAGACAGAAGACAAATATTAGGGATTCGTATTTCAGTTTATCCAATTTCAATAATACTCCATAATAAACTATAGTGGAGTAAAATTCAAGAATGAATATCAAAACATGGATTAAATTTCAAGAATAAGGGTCATAACAGATAACTTGGAAGCAGAAAAAAAATATTTTTTTTCTTTTGTGAACAGTACCTGTGAACAGTACCCGTGAACAGTAATCGTGAATAGTAACCGTGAACCGTACCCGTGAACAATAACTGTGAACAGTACCCGTGAATAGTACCCAGTCATGAAAAGTTTTAAATTTGATAAAAAGTTCAGACCAATATTCCTATGAAATGATATTAGATGAAACGAAATTTCTAATCATTTTAGGAATTATAGAAGCAATACTTACCATAGTAAGTTTACGAAATGAAATAATATTCCTTCCATACTATGAAGTATGAAAGAAAATAATATTTCTTACGAGTGTTGCAATAAAATAATATCCTTTACCTTGGTAGAAATTGGATTTGACTGGAATATCAGATAGTATTCTGAGAAAATCTTGCAGAAAAACTACACTCAAGCTATCCTTATACTCAAGAAAATACTCACAATACTTTATAATAAGAATTACTAATTATGAATTGTTGTGTTGAGGAAGGAGGGGTTACCCCCTATTTATAGCAACGGAAGGAAAGAAAAGTTAAGCAGATTTGCCTAACTTTTCTGCCTAACATCTCTACCTAATTTTCAAACCTAACATATTTTCCATATGGGTGGGGGTCCATCCTTTGAAATCAAGTTTGCCTGCAACGTTTTTTCACCAACAAATGGCCAAACAAAACACTAACCACTCATATCTTCCGTATAGGTGAGGTCCACATGGAAAATCTCATACCATTATGCTGACATTAATTCAATCAAGCCACCAACAAGGAATACAAAGCATCCACCAACCCACTAAGGAAAACACAAAGATATACTGCTATGTATTCGAATGCAATTTGTTTACTCCATCTTTTTAATCACATGCATAAAAATATATATATATATATATATATATATATATATATATATATATATATATATATTATAACAATAATATTATTATTTAACCAATTATAATAATATTTTGAATGAATATTCTATCGGAGAAATAATTGCCAAACTTTCAACAAATAATTCATACTAAAATTCCTTCATTTATAACCACATAAATAAATAAATCCCTCATTTATATCCACATAAAATAAATATTTTCTTATCATATAAATCAATAATTAATTATTCACAAATAATATTACAGAATCACAATTATGACAACTAGACCGTTTCCAGGAAAGAGGGGGCTTTCCAATAATGATTTCTCCTTACTGGCACGCAATTAGGTGACCAAACCTCTCCTTGACAGAACTTTCTAGACATTGCCAATAATGCTATCTAATAATATTATTCAAATAATATGAATTATTGATCTGATAATGAGAAATAATGTGCAGTGACAATTATTGAAACAACAATAATATAAAATATCAACGCAGCAATTATTGAATCAATAAAATAAAATATTGAACAGTAATTACAGTAACAATTATTGATTAGTGCCTTCTTACGTAAGAATCAATAATTTAACAATACTGTGCAATACCGTGTGCTACTGTGCAACCACGCGTATTACTGTATTTTAACCACCAGGTAATCCAACAGTGTTAACGGTAACGATTACGCCGTTCTTTATAAAAACTCAAACTTTATCATTTTCTTCATTCGATATTTATTCCGTTATGGGGCCCACAAATGACTGCGCCGTCGTATGGATATTCCTGACAAAAAGAATATTCCACGACCAAACGAATATTCCCAAACAACAATGATTATTTTATAACCACTTGCTTATTTTGTAAAATTTGCACATTTCACCCATAACCAAAGTATTATATCAAATTAATACCTTATTATTCACAATAATAAATAGAGGAAATTTGTTTTTATTTATAATAAGTTAGGGTCTTACAACCTCCCCTCCTTATGAAATTTCGTCCTCGAAATTGACGTACGTATCTGGTGTTTCGAACAGGTGAGGGTACCTCGCTTTTATTTCTGATTCCAACTCCCAGGTCATTTCTTCAATAGCATGTTTCCTCCACAAAACCTTAACTTGTGGTATAACCTTGGTGCGTAGGACATGCTCTTTCCTATCCAAGATCTTAACAGGTACCTCTTCGTACGTTAAATCTTCGGCTATCTCGTCTGGTTCTAACTCAATAATGTGGTTCGAGTCATTAACATATTTACGAAGCATGGATATGTGAAAAACATTAGAACACGAGACATACTTGGAGGTAATGTGAGTCTATAGGCCACATTTCCTATTCGGTCAAGAATCTCAAATGGACCAACAAACCTTGGATTGAGCTTTCCTCTCTTTCCAAATCTTGTAACTCCCTTCCATGGAACAACACGTAACAGTACATGATCTCCAATATTAAACTCCACGTCCTTTCTATGAAGATCAGCATAACTCTTTTGTTGATCTTGTGAGGTTTGAATACGTTGTCGAATCATTTGGATCTTTTCTGTAGTCATGCGTACTAATTCTGGTCCCAACAATGTTGCTTCTCCCACCTCGTCCCAGCATACTGGAGAATGACATTTTCGTCCATACAGCGCCTCAAATGGATCCATGCCTATACTTTCTTGATAACTGTTGTTGTAGAAGAATTCCACCAATGGTAGGTACTTATCCCAACTCCCTTTGAAATATAGGACACATAGTCTTAATAGATCTTCAAGAGTTTGAATAGTCCTCTCTGATTATTCGTCCGTTTGAGGATGGTATGCTGAACTAAATCGTAAATCCGTGCTCATAGCTTTCTGCAAGCTAACCCAAAATTGTGAAGTGAATCTTGGGTCACGATCCGAAACTATGGATACTGGCATGCCATGCAATCTCACAATCTCATTCACGTACATACGAGCAAGACGTTCCAGGGAATAAGTCTCACGTATCCGCAAGAAATGGGCAGACTTGGTTAATCTATCAATAATAACCCAAATCGCATCTATGCCTTGAGAAACTTTGGAAGACCTGTAACGAAATCCATGGTGATGTGTTCCCACTTCCATTTCAGAATCTCAAGTAGTTGTAATGGACCCTTTGGCACTTGATGCTCCGCCTTTACACGTTGACAGGTTAAACACCTCGAGATAAACTCCGCGATCTCTCTCTTCATATTATTCCACCAAAATGCATGTCGAATATCATGATACATTTTGGTACTCCCAGGATGGATTGTAAACGGTGTATTGTGTGCCTCCATCATGATTCTATGCTTCAAATCAGAGTCGTTAGGAACACAAAGTTTGGAGTTAAATCTAAGTATTCCTTCTTCATCGATTCTTACTTCCGGAATAGTTCCTTCTTGCATTTTCTTCTTCATACGCACTAGCCCCAGATTCGTAGCTTGAGCAGCTTTAACTTTATCGATTAAAGTCGGTTCTACTCGTATATTTGCCATCATCATGTGGGTCCCTGGAGTCTTTAATTCTACCTTCATCCTTTGCAAGTCATACAGAATGGGCCTTTGCATTGACAATGTCGCACTCGTACTCACATATGATCTTCAACTCTATGCGTCAGCTACTACGTTCACTTTTCCAGGATGATATTGAATAGTATGATCGTAATCTTTCAATAATTCAAGCCAACGTCGTTGCCGCATGTTGAGTTCTTTTTGGGTGAAGAAATATTTGAGGCTTTTATGGTCCGTATAAATCTCCACTTTCTCCCCATACAAGTAGTGTCTCCAAATTTTAAACGCGAATACGATTGCTGCCAACTCCAAATCATGAGTAGGATAATTCCTCTCATATTCTTTGAGGTGTCGTGAGGCATAGGCTATGACTTTCCCATGTTACATGAGAACACATCCTAACCCTTTGCCTGAAGCATCGATGTAGATAACTAATCCATCCGTACCAGATGGTATTGGCAGAACAGGTGCCGAAATGAGTCTCCTTTTGAGCTCTTGGAAACCCTTCTCGCATTCTTCGCTCCATACGAATTTTGTATCTTTCCGAGTCAGCTGAGTTAACAGAGTAGCGATTTAAGAAAATCCTTCCACGAATCTTCGATAATAACCAGCTAAGCCCAGAAAGCTGCGTACTTCGGTCACCGACTTCGGTTGCTCCCAACTTTGTATTGCTTCAATCTTCGCCGGGTCAACAGATACTCTATGTTTTGACACCACGTGCCCAAGGAATGCTACTTTCTCAAGCCAGAACTCTCATTTCTTCAGCTTGGCATAAAGCTTATTTTCACAAAGCCTTTCAAGTATCAGCTTCAAATGGTGCTCATGATCTTCATGGCTTTTGGAATAGATGAGGATGTCATCAATAAAGACAATAACGAATTGATCCAAATATTCCTTGAATACACGGTTCATCATATCCATGAAAGCAGCTGGAGCATTAGTCAATCCAAAAGACATGACTAAGAATTCATAATGCCCGTACCGAGTTCTGAAGGCAGTCTTTGGAATATCCTCAGTTTTAATCTTTTGCTGATGATATCCAGAACGAAGGTCGATCTTTGAAAAGAATTATGCTCCTTGCAACTGGTCAAACAGGTCATCAATGCGAGGTAGCGGATACCTATTCTTGATAGTGACATGGTTCAATTCTCGGTAGTATATACAAAGTCGCATACTCCCGTCTTTCTTCTTTACGAATAAAATAGGAGCACCCCAAGGAGATGTACTAGGACGAATGAAACCGATGTCTAATAACTCCTGTAGTTAGACTTTTAACTCCTGAAGTTCAATAGGAGTCATTCGATATGGGGTTTTAGAAATAGATTTTGTACCCGGTTCAAGGTCAATAAAGAATTCAACATCACGTTCTGGGGGTAGACAGAGAAGTTCTTCAGGAAATACATCGGGAAATTCTCTAACAACAGAAATATTATTCAAATCTGACTTGTCTTTGTTCAAATCCATAACATGGGCTAAGAAAGCTTGACATCCATTTTTCAATAAACGAATAGCTTTGTGGCTTGATATGACAGTGACTGATTTTAGTGGTTTAGTAGTTTGAAATCGTATGATAGGTTGGTTAGGAATATGAAAACTAACAACCTTACGAAAATAATCAATTTTAGCATAATAAGTGGTTAACCAATCAATCCCTAAAATCACATCAAAAGCAAGTATCTTTAAAGAAATATGATCAACAGGTAATGTGATAGTGCCAACTTGGATCATGCAAGATTTATAAACTGTAGATGTAACGAAGGTTTCACCCAATGGAGTTTCAACAGATAAGTCAAAGTCCAATTTCTCCGGAGTCAAGTTTAAACGTTGAGCACAAGCAGGTGAGATAAAAGAATGGGTAGAACTGGTATCTAGTAAGGTATAAACTTCGCAAGAATTCAAGATTAGCTTACCCGTGATCACCTCGTTCGGGTTCCTTACGTTTTGGCCAGTCACAACAAACGCTTTTTCAGGAACCGTTGATTTTGACTTATCCGGGACAGCCCTTGGCGTCACCATCCTTGTTGAACTTGGTTTTGCTACAGAACAATCCCGAGCTATGTGGTCTTCCTTTCCACAGTTATAACATACCTTGGATTGTTGTGGACAGTTTGGGCTGATATGTCCCTATTTCCTATATTTGTAACATCTAACTGGCGGTCGTTCTCCTCCCCTAGAATTTGTTGTTGGTGCTGGTGCTGCTGCTGATGTCTTCCCGTCATTGTTGAATCTCCTCTTGTTAAAATTTTCACTTGACTCACCTCTCCTATTATCATGGCCATGATGACCACCTGAGTGGTTACCGCCTTTGTTTGTATTTTTTCCTCCTCGTTGGTTATCATCGCTCTAATGACTGTTGTCACCGGTATGACCCTGGTTGTGGTCCCTCGGTTGAACATACTCACTATCTCGCTCTAATAATTGAGTCATGTTAACAACATCTGAATATAGAGAAAATTTATGAGAGATAAGGTATTGACGAATCTCGGGTTTTAGACCTCTCATAAACATCCTTGTCATTCGTTCCTCATTTTCTACCAAATGAGGTGCAAACCTGGATAACTCAGCGAACTTCGCCTCGTACTGGGACACCGTCATGTTATTTTGTTCCAGTCTGATAAACTCCACCTCCTTCATATGACGAATACTTTCAGGAAAGTACTTGTCATTGAATAGTTTCTAAAATGTTTCCCAAGACATGCTGAATGCGGCTGGCTGGGTACGCTTCACAGACTCCCACCTGTAGTCTGCCTCACCGCGGAACATAAAGGTGGCAAATGGAACCTTCTGTTCCTCCGTGCATCCCAAGACATCGAATATCTTGGTAATTTGCTTGACCCACGTTTCCGCCATGATCGGATCCGACTTTCCCTTAAATTCTGGTGGTCCCAATTCTTTGAACTGCTTGGCTGTGACAAGCCTCACATTGCTAGCATTTCCACCCGTATTTTGTGCACGAGTCTCCCTCGTCTGGTTTTGCATGAACTGTAAAAAACTCCTAAACATTCCATCATTCATAGTTTGCGCGGTAGTGTTGTTTACAGGAGGAATATTGTCTTCTTGTTGCACGTTCTCCTGGTTTGTGACTAAAGGTTGTTCCACAGTCTCATACACTCCATTGTTAACGTTCTCAGCAGCCATTCTTAAATACTGCCATAAAACAAGGGTTAATTAAATAAATTAACATATCACATAATATCCCTATATTATGACCGACTAACAAATAAGCTTAGGTAGTACATACTAGCGAAAGATTTACTCATCTCTCCTCTCCTAATTCTATTCCCCGATCTCCGTCAGAGACCATATCCCTAAGCTCTGATACCAACTGTGACGCCCCCAAAATAGGTATACATCACCCATTCTGAGTCGCCAAATACATGGTACAGAAACAAATACAACTTCATAATACAATTATCGTACAAATTCCGACAACACATATACTGTGAGTTTGAATACAAATATAGTCTAATAGAGAGTATACAAACTCAAAAGGAGTCCTCATTACAATTATTGATACACTATTTTACAAAATAGTGAGGACTACTAATACATCTATCCTGAACCATTACTCCATATCCCGGCTAGTTCCTGCTATGTTCTCACCTCCTGGGAAGAAAAATGGAACAAAAAGGAAAAGGGTGAGCTCAACTAGCCAAGTAAAGAATATTATGACTAAGATAATATACAACAAATTATCATTACTTTTCAACAGGGAAAATCTGATAAAATATAATAGACAACAAGTTTTAGATCAACAACTGCAGCGGAAACAACAAACCATTAGAAGAGTCAAGTAGAGAATGAGTTCTACTATCTTCTAAGATTTAAAAGTCCATCATCAATATTTTATCCCTGTAACAACAATCAATAACCATCTTTAATCAAATATTCATCTTTGCACTACATGCCAAAGATATTCATTTGTATCACTAGTCGGTCATGTTCATCTCAATACCTTTCATCTTTGCACTACGGGGCCAAAGATATTCATCAGTTAATCATTCATCTTTGCGCTACAGGCCAAAGATATTCAGTAATATCATCATTTAAGACTGAGGATGGTGAAAAATATTTTAAAGAACGAATCTAGTGAGACAGAAGGACAAATATTAGGGATTCGTATTTCAGTTTATCCAATTTCAATAATACTCCATAATAAACTATAGTGGAGTAAAATTCAAAAATGAAGATCAAAACATGGATTTAATTTCAAGAATAAGGGTCACAACAGATAACTTGGAAGAAGAAATTTTTCTTCTTTTGTGAACAGTACTCGTGAATAGTACCCAGTCATGAAAAGTTTCAAATTTGATAAAAAGTTCAGACCAATATTCTTATGAAATGATATTAGATGAAACGAAATTTCTAATCATTTCAGGAATTATAGAAGCAATACTTACCATAGTAAATTTAAATTTAGGAATACGAAATGAAATAATATTCCTTCCATACTATGGAGTATGAAAGAAAATAATATTTATTACGAGTGTTGCAATAAAATAATATCCTTTACCTTGGTAGAAACTGGATTTGACTGGAATATCGGATACTATTCTAAGAAAATCTTGCAGAAAAACTACACTCAAGCTATCCTTATACTCAAGAAAATACTCACAATACTTTAGAATAAGAAAATACTCACAATACTCAAGAAAATACTCACAATACTTTAGAATAAGAACTTTACCCCCTATTTATAGCAACGAAAGGAAAGAAAAGTTAAGCAGATTTGCCTAACTTTTCTGCCTAACATCTCTGCCTAATTTTCAAACCTAACATATTTTCCATATGGGTGGGGGTCCATCCTTTGAAATCAAGTTTGCCTGCAACGTTTTTTCACCAACAAATGGCCTAACAAAACACTAACCACTCATATCTTCCTTATAGGTGAGTCCACATGGAAAATCTCATACCATTATGTTGACATTAATTCAATCAAGCCCCCAACAAGGAATACAGAGCATCCACCAACCCACTAAGGAAAACACAAAGATATACTGCTATGTATTCGAATGCAATTTGTTTACTCCATCTTTTTAATCACATGCATAAATATATGTATATATATATATATATATATATATATATATATATATATATTATAACAATAATATTATTATTTAACCAATTATAAAATATTATAATAATATTTTGAATGAATATTCTGTCGGAGAAATAATTGCCAAACTTTCAACAAATAATTCATACTAAAATTCCTTCATTTATAACCACATAAATAAATAAATCACTCATTTATATCCACATCAAATAAATATTTTCTTATCATATAAATCAAAAATTAATTATTCACAAATAATATTACAGAATCACAATTATGACAACCAGACCGTTCTCAGCAAAGAGGGGGCTTTCCAATAAGGATTTCTCCTTACTGGCGCGCAATTAGGTGACCAAACCTCTCATTGACAGAACTTTCTAGACATTGCCAATAATGCTATCTAATAATATTATTCAAATAATATGAATTATTGATCTGATAATGAGAAATACTGTGCAGTGACAATTATTGAAATAACAATAATATAAAATATCAACGCAGTAATTATTAAATCAATAAAATAAAATATTGAACAGTAATTACTGTAACAATTATTGAGTAGCGCCTTCTTACGTAAGAATCAGTAATTCAACAATACTGTGCAATACCGTGTGCTACTATGCAACCACGCGTATTACTGTATTTTAACCACCAGGTAATCTAACAGTGTTAACGGTAACGATTACATCGTTCTTTATAAAAACTCAAACTTTGTCTTTTTCTTGATCCGACAGTTATTCTGTTATGGGGCCCACAAATGACCGCGCCGTCGTACGGATATTCCCGACAAAACAATTATTCCACGATCAAACGAATATTCCCCGACAACAATGATTATTTTATAACCACTTGCTTATTTTGTAAAATTTGCACATTTCACCCATAACCAAAGTATTATATCAAATTAATACCTTATTATTCACGATAATAAATAGAGGAAATTTGTTTTTATTTATAATAAGTTTGGGTCTTACATTAATGGCATTAAAAATAATAAATTAGTAAGTTTTAAATGAGTTTAAACCACTAATTACGTAATAATTACATAACTGTCCAGAAAAATTATGAATTAAATATCTTACTATTCTTCAGAATTTTAGAAAAATTTGGGTCCAAGAAAAATCGCCAGTACCGGCAGAAACAGTGCCGAACCGATCACCAAAAAAATCTGGCCGGTTCGGTTACCACTGAACCGGCAGTAGGTTTTCTAAATTTTTGATTTTTTTCCAGATTTGGGGTCCTTCACTAAAACTTAAATAAAATGAAATCTACAACTCCGATTTAGGTCCAATCAAACTCGTTCGATTCGTATCTTCCCGAACTACAATTTTCATTCATTAAATATAATATTTAGATCTGTTTTGGTCCCAAAAATTATCCCCGAAATGACTATTCTTGCACATTAGTTCATAATTGGAGTGCTTTGGTAATAAATCCATATCTTGCTCATTTTTTAACATTTCTACATGCTTCCAAAGGGGTTTTGCTCTTAACTCATAGTTCTAACATACCAAGAAACAAAATCACAAGAATCATTTGTGGATTTCAAAATGAAAACCATAGATCACCCATTTTAGATAAATTTTTCCTAATAACTTTTTTAGTTTCCTTTTCCCCCAAATTTCCAACACAAACTTACATAAATGAGCAAGTTAAATATATTATACTCAAGATTTATCATTCATATCAGATTCTAGCCTATTAGAGCTTTCACTTCCATGAATCTCTCACAAGATCACATAGAACATACAAAACATAAACTAGGGTTTGATTCTTCCTTACATACCTTGTCTTGTGGGATGTTGATGAGTGAGATTTATACCCGCGAATCAGATTCTTTATTGCTTATATAGTTGCTTGATCTTCATATTTTATATAGCTTTTATATTATTTTAGTATTATTTTACTTAACCGATGTATTGTAGGGCTTAACAGGTCTTTTCCAGCTTCCAGGGGGCAAAATGGGCAATTTCCATACACTGGCGCCTCATCGCCAATGCCTAGCCTTAATCTCACGCCGCAGCATGACCCTCTGGTCCTAACTGATGTTGTCCTAGCGTTGCAGCGCCATAGTTCCATTATGGACTCACGCTGAAGCGCGACCTTCGGTGTTCTTCTTGCTGACGTGGCGCCGCAGCGCCACCCATAAGCCTGTTCTCCTCACGCTGCAGCGTGACCTTCGGTGCCCAAGCAAAGATGACTTGATTTTGACCTAGCTAAAAGGGGCAAGTGATATATATAAAAAGAAAGCCTTTGCAATGGATATAATCGGATAGATTAGCATAGAATAGAATAACTCCTTTTCCTCGTTTGTAATTTCTCTCTTTAGCTTTTAGGTAATGTATGTAAATATAGATTAGGTAGTTTAGGGAGAAGTTTGTATTTTCCTTGGAGCAACAAGAGCAGTCAGCTACACAGATTGGAAAGCCTGAAAGGAGCATAATGCTTGGAGACTGAAGAGCCTTAACAAAGTTTATTCTTATCCATTTATTTCATCTGATTTTGTAATCCATAGATGTTGTCTTTATTGCTACTTATATTTTGTTCAATAGCTATGAACTAAGTATTGGATCTAAGGTTATAATGGAACCTTTTGTTATTTAAATTGAATGTCTTATCTCTTTGGTTGTCACCATATGGTTTGGTTTAATATATTCGTGCTTAATGATTCTCTCTAAAACATTAGTGATGATTTTGGTAATCTATATTATATCAAAAGAAGGATTATAGATTTACACCGTAATATATTGTGGCATGTGATTATGATTTGTTGATTTGTTTCAACTGCATAAGTTGTGTGTAAAATAGACATATATCTATGCACCATGTGTGGCCTAATTGAGAACTTATGCTTAAATCCTTGTTAGGTTAATTCGCATAGACATGTGTAGGATTATCACCTAGCTTGGATATTCTTTTCTGTTCTATTTCCTAACGGGTGGATCTAGAGAGAATATATTTATGCATACCTCGACAAAGGTGTATGAGCACTTGTGCGTTCTTGGTCGACAAACTGTCGTGACCATTAAGACCAAAGAGAGAAGGGTAGGAAGTTTGATGAAGCATAGCACGCCAGGTGTTCGACAAACGCCTGAATGGGGTGAAGTTGTGACCTTAGCTTGTAGCACTTTCAATACCATTCATTTTCCATTTACTTGCTTTGCTATTTAGATATAACTAGATTAAGCACACTCCTATTAGTCTATTGTTGGAATAAGACTTAGGCGATACAAAGTTGGTATTTGGTAAATATTAGTGATAGTTCCTCGTGGGTTCGACATTTTCCTTATCACTGTATTACATGTTAGACTGCGTATACTTGCGCGTGTTTAGTGATTGATTTTCTGACTAACAAGTTTTTGGCACTGTTGTCGGGGAACTATTATTCTAATATTGTCCAATATTGATTTAAATCAATATAATCTTAGTTTGAACGTATATATAAATTTCTTTTATTTGTTTGATCTTCCTTTTTGTTTTTAAGTTTACAGGTAATGGATGATCATTGTTATCAATGGCCTTATGAGAGGACAGCACAACCAAGATCGAAAGAAGGACTTGAACAATTGCAAGATCAAATTGCAAAATCTCTTGAGGTTTTCTGACAATCTTGAGTGTAATTCCACTCAGACTGCCTACTGTCAGGAATGAGCTGACATTGAACCGTATTCCTATCATCCAAACTATCAGGGTTATCCAAACTCTTGGGACTACAATTAAGAGCAATATCATGATCCAAATTATTCCTATCAATTTGAATATCAGTCTCCGCCGCAACATTAGGTGACATCTCGACCCAATGAGAGCTTTTCTGAGTACTCAATACGAGAAGAAGAGAAAAGTCTTGAAGAGTTCCTCACCAACTTTATAGAGAGAAATGAGGTTGAATCACAAGCCAAGAAGCCGCATTGAAGAGCCTCGAAAGTCAATCGGGGCAACTCGTCAAGGCAATTACAAATCCACCGCAAGATAATCTACTGGTCATAATTGATCTCAACGATAAAGTAGTAGAGCATTGTAAGGTGGATACGCGAGGAGAAGGCAGAGAATCTCATAAATATGTTAAGGGAAATATCAAGGTGCAATTTGACTAACCTGTAGAGTTTGAAGTAGGAGAAGAGAGGATTAACAGTGGTTGTACTGTCAAGACCAATGAAAAGTTGGAAACCATGCTCACGATTGTGGAAACCTTGGAGGGCCCACTAGCGCACAAAGAACGCTTTCAACTTGATGAAAATGGGAAATTAGTGGATAATTCCAGTGGTGAAAGATTCTTTTTGCCGATCGGTGAAGAAAATGGGGATGATCAATCATCCATGTCTGCCAAAAATTTAAAGGAATTGACGAATAGGCGGCATGAAATGGTCATTTTCGCATATGAGCCGGATTGAACGGCATCGGTATAGTCAAGTCGACGACTTTAAAACAAGCGCTTGGTGGGGAGGTACCCTCATCTCTGTATCAATTTTCTTACTTAAGTATAGTTTACATTTTTTTTCTTTAGCATGTTTTTGTGGATATCGTATGTTTATTATATGTGGTATTGTATATTTAGTTATTATGTTGCTTGTAATAAGGTATGTTTGCTTCATAGTGTATTCTGTTATCCTTATGTTGGCATGTGCAGAAAATAGGTAGGAAAAATAGTTATTGAAGGCTGGCCCTGCAACGCCAGATATTGCACGGTAGGTCGCGCTGCGACGCGACGTCGAATACTTATTAACATTGGACACCTCGCGCTACAGCGCCAAGTAACAAAGGGGACCTCACACTGCAGCGCCGACACTTAGCACAACCTACTGCATTCTTGCACTGCAGCGGCATCCACTACTCTATGCCTCGCACTGCAGCACCACCAGACTTCATACCCTATTGTTAACTCGCACCGCAATGCCATCCAGCAGCCAAAAGCTCGCGCCGCAGCACTGGTAGCGTTTTTTTGTTTTTAAAAATAGTTTTAAGCCACTACGCCGTTTTCTCTCTCAAACTGAACTTGACAATCTAAGTAGACCAACCATCGCCCTATCCCAAAAGCCTTAGCAATTGATCGAGTAGCACAAATCGAGAGCCTTTAACCTCTCAACCCACCATAACAAACCAAGAGCCTTCAACAACTGCTTGTCAAAGGTTGTCTGCCACACGTTTCTCACCTAGTTTTTTTTCCTTCAAGGTATTTTTTTGGATTTCAGTCAAACAGTAAGTTGATCAAATTATTGGGATTGTGCTTTTCTTGTTGTTTGATTTGGGTGATTTTCACTACCAGAAATCTGGTTAGAACTCTTTCAAGCAAGGTCTGTCCAAGTTGGTTTTAAGAGCGCACGCAAGGTGTTCGATAATTTGCCTGAGAGAAAAGTTTGATTGTTTTGGCAAAAAATCAATGGGTTTTCATTGGGGATTTGTTGCCCATTACTTTAAGGGTTGCTTCTACATAGAGTGGCATTGCTTAGGGACTGTTTTTATTCAAACCAACTGCAAATTCTCACATGGCTTCAAAATGGCAATGACCGAGCGTCGGCGGTTCCTCGTCCGCAGCACCAACGACATGGGACAACACCAAATTTGTTAATGAAGAGGCATAGAAATGATACAAAAACTCTTTTGTCGCATGAAATTTGATTCCTAAACGGGTTTTGAGGTCTGATAAAACAAAGGATGGCGAGTTGGTCGCCATGATTGCGGGACGCCAGTGGGTGCACTTCACAAAACCACCCGAATCGCCCATCGTTTTTGTGGTTCACGAGTTCTATGCTAATAATAGTGCCGAGGGTCCTGCTGTTGTCCAAGTCAGGGGGCGGTCAGTGGCGTTTGGAAGCCAAGCCATTAATGCACTATTTATGACGCTTGGTTATGAGGGTAGGGATTATATGGAGCCATGACTGCGCAGCTATAACTTGAACGACATTATTAGGAGGCTCTACAAGTCTGGGACTACATAGAAGATGAATGTCATGACGGGTTAGAGGACCAGTTTCCCGCATGTTGCAATCAGTCGTTATGGGAAGGCATGGTTCAGCTTTATATGTGCCAACATGATCCCGACTCGTCACCTGAACGACGTGACTAAGGATAGAGCGATCCTTTTATTCGCTATTGTCACAGGTCTGAACGTGGATATAGGAGTTTTCATTCATGGGTCCATCCTGAAGGTAATCAAGAGCACCACCTCTGCGGGATTTCCACATCTATCCTTAATCACCCACTTGTGCAAGCACACAGGTGTTCGTTGGGGGCCAAAAGAGATAACTTTGTTGCCCATGTCAGTCATCGACCATCAGATCATCTCTCACTTCAATGTATGGGATGGGGCATCTTCACATGTCAGAGACGAAGGATACGAGCCACCTACTGAGCCACCTCCTACATCAGAGGTCGAGCAGCCGCAGCCACCAGACGCAGGCCTGGCTTCACAAGGACTATTGGCAGAGATCATGGCATCCCTCACCCCTACTACATTAGAAAGAAGACACCGATGCTCAGAGGTAGCAGAGGCACATAGCAGTGGTTGGCCAGCGGTAGGACATCGTGATGCAGTATCAGGCTGAGCTGGTCAACACGATGTAGAGCATATACATTGTGTATAGTGGTGAGGATGCTGAGTACACGCCATTCCAGTTCCTAGAGCCTTCTGTCTTCCCACCATACCCTCCACCATCACCGCCCGCCGAAGCTGATGCGGATGATGCTGCTGTCGAGTGACTAGACTTTAGGGAAGCCCTCTTGTCTAAATTAATATATGTTTAGCAATGAGGGCATTGCTCACCTTAAGTTTGGGGGTGTTATGGTTCATTATCTATTTTATTTCTGTCTATTGCCATGATAGGTTACCATCTTAGTATATTGTCTATGTTTTCAATATTGTAGTGCAGTCATGTATGAACTGCATTTTTGGACATCATTGTGGGTCTTATTAGACGTTGGATTATTATATTTTGGATTATTACAGATGGATGCCATGAACAAAATTTGTTATTATTTATGAATGCTTGGTTTATTATCAGCATGTGTGTGGTTTATAGCCATCTTTTTGGGGCTTATACAGATTTCTATGCTTGTGCCATGTTAATGGCCTTTTTACCCTATTTTGAGCTGTTATTATGTAAGGGTTTTATATATATTATTAATTTTTGATTGTGGCTAATGATAAGTGCCAAGTGATTATGTATATCTCTTAGAGTCGTGTCAAGCATGTGTGAACTAGGGGTTTGTTTAGTTGATAAGTTGAGATTGTTATTGATTCGTCCTTCTTAGCAAGCACCGACCAACTGTGTTAACTAGTTATTTTTTGAATTTAGTTCGCATGTTTATTGCTTTGAGAGTATGTTCACTCGTATAAACTTTCATTGTTACAAGGTAATAAAAGACTTAGACGTTTATACAGTTTTAGATCTTGGATTCTGGAATGTTTGCATATAAAAAAATATAAGAATAAAATGATAAGAAGATTGAATATCGAAAGTCTTTCGGTAGGTCGAGATGGAGCGTAAAATGCACTCGCCCATAAACGCAGGACTGATGTTGAGATGGAGCATAAAATGCACTCAACGTATAATCTTCGGATTTTATAAATCTCATTTGGCTTATGTTGATTACTTTGCCTTTGCTGCTTGAGTTATTAGATTTATAGGGGTCTTCTACACCTAGTGCCCTAAAGTCATCTGGCTTGGGAGTTATTGATCAAAAGCTCATTAATGGGTAGCTCTGAATAGCCTAAGGTAATTAAGGATTGTTCGAGTCAGATTTTACTATCTTCATGCTAGAGCCTTTTGATCATTTCCTGCACTTGCATCTTATTCTTAATGCTTGATTGAATGTTTAAGTTACGGAGTGTGCATATTGGTATTAACAATCGACTGTGCGAATTTATTTGAGCTATGATTAGTTAGGATGGTTGCTGTCCACACACACACAGAGAATGGATCGAATACAGTCTTATGCTTGAAATTTAATGAACCATTTCTCATATCCGTGTTTGCCCTGTTCTCTGGGAGTAGCTATGATTGAGCTTAGAAGCCATGATGCTAGTATACAGTTCTATTTTTTTTCTTTCGCGTGTTGATTTACTATTGTTATTTTTGTGTGTTAGATAGTTTACTTGAAGACAAGCAAAGACTTATGTATGGGGGTATTTGATAAGTGGGATTTATACCCGCGAATTAGATCCTTTATTACTTATATAGTTGCTTGATCTTCATAGTTTATATAGCTTTTATATTATTTTAGTATTATTTTACTTAACCGATGTATTGTAGGGCTTAACAGGTCTTTTCCAACTTTTAGGGGCCAAAATGGGCAATTTCCATAAACTGTCGTTGCAGCGCCAATGCTTAGCCTTAATCTCGTGCCGCAGCGCGACCCCCTAGTCCTTGCTGATGTCATCTTGGCGGTGCAGCGCCACAGTTTAATTATGGACTCGCGCTGCAGCGCGACCTCCAGTGTTCTTCTTGCTGACGTGGCGCCGTAGCGCCACCCATAAGCCAATTCTCCTCGCGCTGCAGCGCGACCTCCGGTGCCCAGACAGAGATGACTTAATTTTGACCTAGCTAAAAGGGGAAAGTGATATATATATATATATATATATATATATATATATATATATATATATATATATATATATATATTTATGAAGAAAGCCTCTATAATGGATATAATCGGATAGATTTGCATAGAATAGAATAGCTCTATCTCCTCTTTTGTAATTTCTCTCTCTAGCTTTTAGGTAATGTCTGTAAATATAGATTAGGTAGTTTATGGAGAAGTTTGGATTTTCCTTGGAGCAACAAAAGCAGTCAGCTACACGGATTGGAAAGCTTGAAAGGAGCGAAATGCTTAGAGATTGAATAGCCTCAACAGAGTTTATTCTTATCCATTTATTTCCTCTGATTTTGTAATCCATAGATGTTGTCTTTATTGCTACTTATATTTTGTTCAATAGCTATGAACTAAGTATTGGCTTTAAGGTTATAATGGAACCCTTTGTTATTTAAATTGAATGCCTTATCTCTTTGGTTGGCACCATATTGTTTGGTTTAATATATTCGTGCTTAATGATTCTCGCTAAGACATTAGTGATGATTTTGGTTATTTATATGATATCGAAAGAAGGATTATAGATTTACACCGTAATATATTGGCATGTGATTATGATTTGTCGATTTGTTTCGACTGCATAAGTTGTGTGTAAAATAGACATATATCTGTGCACCACGTGTCGCCTAATTGAGAACTTATGCTTAAATCCTTGTTAGGTTAATTCGCATAGACATATGTAGGATTATCACCTAGCTTGGATGTTCTTTTTTCTTCTATTCCCTAACGGGTGGATCTAAAGAGGATATGTTTATGCATACCTTGACAAAGGTGTATGAGCACTTGTGCGTTCTCGATCGATAAACTGTCGTGACCATTAAGACCAAAGAGAGAAGGGTAGGAAGTTTGATGAAGCATAGCACGCCAGGTGTTCGACAGAACGCCTGTGTGGGGTGAAGTTGTGACCTTAGCTTGTAGCACTTTCGATACCATTTGTTTTCCATTTACTTGCTTTACTTTTTACACATAACTAGATTAATCACACTCCTATTCGTCTGTTGTTCGAATAAAACTTAAGCGATACAAAGTCGGTATTTGGTATATATTAGTGATAGTTCCTCGTGAGTTCGATACTTTCCTTATCACTATATTATTTGTTAGACCGCGTATACTTGCGCGTTTTTAGTGATCGGTTTTCTGACCAACAGATGTCCTCCTCTTCTTTCCAAAGTAAGTTAGAAACTTGGGATGCATGAACAACTTACTCCTTTTCCTCCTCAAGAAACGACCCTCTGTGACGCCCCCAAAATAGGTCCAATCCATCCAACCCATTCTGAGTCGCCAAATACATGGTACAGAAAATAACTACAACTTTATTATTACAATTGTCGTGCAAAATACGACAACACATATACTGTGAGTTTGAATACAAATATTGTCATCTAGACAGTATTCATACTCAACTAAGAACTCATTATACTTATTGATACACTATTTTACAAAATAGTGAGGACTACTAAAATAACTGTCTTGAAACATCATTCCACACCCCGACTAGTACTCGATACATTCTCGCCTCCTGAGAAGAAAATGGAACAACAAGGAAAAGGGTGAGCTCAACTAGCCCAGTAAAGAATATTATGACGAAGATAATATACAACAAATTATCCTTAGTCTTCAACAGGGAAAAATCTGATAGAATACAATAAACAACAAGTTTTAAATCAATAACTGCAGCGGAAACAGCAAACCATTAGAAGAGTCAAGTAGAGAATGAGTTCTACTATCTTCTAAGATTTAAAAGTCCATCATCAATATTTTATCCCTGTAACAACAATCAATAACCATCTTTAATCAAATATTCATCTTTGCACTACAGGCCAAAGATATTCATTTGTATCACCAGTCGATCATGTTCATCTCAACACCTGTTCATCTTTGCACTACGGGCCAAAGATATTCATAAGAAATCATCAATCTTTGCACTACAGGCCAAAGATATTCAATTATATCATCATTTAGGACTGAGGATGATGAAAAATATTTTAAAGGAAACGAATCCAGTGAAACAAAATAATAAATATTAAGGATTCGTATTTCAGCTATTCCATGTCCAAAAATACCTCATAAATAATCATAGTGGAGTAAAATTCAAGAATGATCAAAACATGGATACAATCAAAGCTAGTACCCAAAATAGATATTTTGGACGAAAAGAAGAAAATTTTATTTTTCGGTGAATAGTAACTCGTGAATAGTAATTTGTGAATAGTAACTCATGAATAGTAACTCATGAATAGTAACCCCGATATGAAAAGTTTCAAATTTGATAAAAAGTTCAGATCAATACTTCGGCATAATGATATTGAAGAAAATAATATCATTTAACAAGAAATAACACCCCTTACCTCGGAAATACGGTACTTCTGACTTGAATACTAGATATAGTGCTGAAGGAAACTTGTACCGTATAGCAACACTTAAAGTATCAAATACTCACAAGAATACGCTCGATATAGAGAGAGAAAGAGAGAGAAACTTGTGTTTCTGGTGTGATTTTCAATTCTAACCTAAGCACCCTATTTATAGGAAAATGCTTAGAACACCAAAGCAGAAAATTGAATAAATTAATAATATAATTTTCTTAATTTCCTTAGCACACCACATCAGCTGATTTCCATCATTAACATGTGCCACTCAAATGTCAAAAACGTTTTTCTTAATAAAAATAATTAAAACTTCCAAAAATCAATTATTTCAGAACTTCAGAACTTCAATAATTCATAAAAAATAGCCCTTTATTCAGAAAATTCAAATCTAGCGAGTTTTTATAGAAAATTCAATTCTCTACAACTTTGCAGAAGAAAGTTTTTCCAAATTCCAAACAGAAATTGACCGAAATCCATAAACGGGCGATTTTACAGTCAATAATAAATTTTCGGTCAAGAATTGTGTCCACCAACACACAAAATATGTGTTAATCATTTAATGCCACAAAAATACTCTTCCTCCTCATATACTCATATATCCCACATTCATTGTAAAAATATCATCATCAATATATTATTAAAATAATATATTTAAATGAATTATTTTATCAGAAAAAGATAAAATATTTATTTTCAACAATTGTCACATTAAAAATTTTTTCCATCTATATCCACATAAAATTAATATTTTTCTCATCATATAAATCAATAATTAATTATACATAAATAATATTACAGAACCACAGTACTGGCAACCAGGCCGTTCCCAGGAAAGAGGGGGCTTTCCAATAAGGATCTCTCCTTACTGGCGCGCAATTAGATGACCAACCCTCTCCTTAGACAGAACTTTCTAGACATTGCCAATAATGTTATCTAATAATATTATTCAGATAATATGAATTATTGTTCCGATAATAGAAAATACTGTGTAGTGACAATTATTAAAACAACAGTAATATAAAATATCAACGCAACAATTATTGAATCAATAAAATACAATATTGAACAGTAATTACTGTAACAATTATTGAGTAGTACCTTCTTACGTAAGAATCAATAATTGGTGCAATACCCTGTGCTAGTGTGCAACAACGCGTATTACTGCGTTTTACCCACCGGGTATTCCAACAGTATTAACGGTAACAACTACGCCGTTATTTATAAACAACTTATTTTTGTCATTTTCTTCATCCAATCGCTTTCTGTTATGGGGCCCACACAAGGCTGCGCCGTTGTACAAATATTCCCCAACAACAAGAATATTCCACGACCAAACAAATATTCCCCGACAACAATGAATATTTTATAACCACTTGCTTATTTAAAATATTTACGCATTTCACCTATAGCTAACCACATTAATCAAATCAACCCTTACTATTTAAAAATAATAAATAGAGGAAATTAAATTTTATTTATTAATAATTTGGGGTCTTACAACCTCCCCTCCTTATGAAATTTTGTCCTCGAAATTGACATACGTACCTGGTGTTTCGAAAAGATGAGGATACCTCGCTTTCATTTCCGTTTCCAACTCCCAGGTCATTTCCTCAATAGTATGGTTTCTCCACAAAACTTTAACTTATGGTAAGACCTTCGTGCGTAGGACATGCTCCTTCCTATCCAAGATCTTGACAGGTACCTCCTCGTACGTTAAGTCTTCGGCTATCTCGTTTGGTTCTAACTCAATAACGTGGTTCGGGTCGTCCACATATTTACGTAACATCGATACGTAAATAACGTTATGAACACGTGACATACTTAGCGTTAAGGCGAGTCTATAGGCCACAGTTCCTACTCGATCGAGAATTTCAAATAAATTGAAGGCTTGAGCTTTCTTCTCTTCATCGACTCTTACTTCTAGAATAACACATTCTTGCACCTTCTTCTTTATATTCATCAGCTCCAGGTCTGTAGCTTGAGTGGCTTTAACGTTATCGATTAAAGTCAATTTTACTCGTATATCATCACGTGGTTCCCTAGAGTCATTAGCTCTATCTCTATCATTTATAAATTATACAAAATAGGTCTTTGTGTTTAACAATATCGCACTCGTACTCGCATACGATCAATGCGTCAGCTACAACGCTTACTTTTCTAGGATAGTATTGGATGGTGTGATCGAAATCTTTCAACAGCTCGAGCCAACGTCGGTGTCGCATGTTGAATTCTTGGAAGCTCTTCTCGCATTCCTCGGTCCATTCAAAGTTTGTATCTTTTCGAGTCAGTTGAGTTAACGGAGTAGCGATTCGAGAAATCCTTCCACGAATCTCCGATAGTAACCAGCTAAGCCTAGAAAGCTACTTATTTCGATTACTGACTTAGGTTTGCTCTCAACTGTGACTCATATCCCAATCTTGGATAGCACGTCACAATGACACCTATCAGTTTACTACTGCAAGAATATGGCGTCCCCTACAGAGAGTCTGGCTTCAGTGCATTCCACAAAGGAAGTCACCAGATAGAGGCTCGGTTATCAACTTCTATAGTTGAATTTTTAACTCCTGAAGTTCAATAGGAGTCATTCGATATGAGATTTTAGAAATGGGTTTTGTACCAAATTCAAAAATGATACAAAATTCAATATCACACGTAGGCCAAGAGATTCTTCAGGAAATACGTCAGGGATTTACTAATAATAGAAATATCATTCAAATCTGACGTATTTTGTTTAAGTCCATAACATAGCTAAGAAAGCTTGACATCCGTTTTTCAATAAACGAATGACTTTACGGCTTGATATGAAAGAGTTTGACTTCAATGGTTTGGTTGCTTGAATTTGAATAACAGGTTGCTTAGGAATATGAAGACTAACAACCTTACGAAAGCAATCAATTTTGGCATGATGAGTAGTTAACCAATCAATTTCTAAAATCACATCAAAAGCAAGTATCTTTAAAGAGATAAGGTCAACAGGTAATGTGATGGTGCCAACTTGGATCAAACAAGATTTATAAACAATGGATGTGATGAAAATTTCTCCTAACAGAGTTTCAACAGATAAGTCGAAGTTTAATTTCTCCGGAGTCAAGTTTAAACGTTGAACGCAAGCAAGAGAGATAAAAGAATGGGTAGAACCGGTATCTAATAAGATATAGACTTCGCAAAAATTTATAAATAACTAACCCGTGCTAACTTCGTTCGGGTTCCTCGCATTCTGACCAGTCACGAAAAATGCTCTTCCAGGAACCATTGACTTTGACTTTTCTGGGACAGCCTTTTGAGTCACCATCCCCGCTGGACTTGGTTTCGCTACAGGACAAAATCGAGCTATGTGACCGTCTTTTCCACAACTAAAACATGCCTTGGAAGGCTTTGAACAGTTTGACCTTATATGTCCCTCATCTCCGCATCTGTAGCATCTAACTGGCGGTCGTTCTTCCCCCCTAGAATTTGTTGTTGGTGTTAGTGATGTTGCTGATGTCTTCCCGTTATCGTTAAATCTTCTCTTATTAGATCGAGCATCTCTTTCCACAATATCAACGCGTCGTGCGGCTTTTACCCATGCATCACTCATTCTCACTCGTTTCGTTATTGCTTCTTTCAGCTCAGATTCTAGCTTTATCATCTTATACTCTGCCAAAGAGTGCTTCTGTTCAAGCATCACATATCGGGTAACACAAGCTTGAATTGTTGCATCCTTTTGCTCCACGACCGCCTGTCGTTCTTCAGCCTGCTCTTCTAACTCATGAATACGATTTTTTAATTCTACATTTTGATCATATAATACCTCTAATAAACTCTTCTCAGGTACCTCTTCTTCCTCTTCTTCCTCACTCTCGGCTGTTACCTCTGCGACTATCTCGGGTGCAACTATTAATTCTTCACTCACCACATGGATATCTCTAATTCCTTCTTCGCCTGACATCACATTATCCTGGTTGGTGATTTGAAGTGTTTCCACGATCTCATTCACCCCATTACTAACATTCTCAGTCAACATTCTCAAATACTGCCATAAAACAAGGGTTAATTTAACAAATTAACATATCACATAATAACCCTATATTATGACCGACCAACAATTAAGCTTAGGTAGGACACACTAGCGAAGGATTTACTCGTCTCTCCCCTCCTAGTTCTATTTCCCGATCTCCGCCAGAGATCATATCCCTAAGGTCTGATACCAACTGTGACGCCCCCAAAATAGGTCCAATCCATCCAACCCATTCTGAGTCGCCAAATACATGGTACAGAAAATAACTACAACTTTATTATTACAATTGTCGTGCAAAATACGACAACACATATACTGTGAGTTTGAATACAAATATTGTCATCTAGACAGTATTCATACTCAACTAAGAACTCATTATACTTATTGATACACTATTTTACAAAATAGTGAGGACTACTAAAATAACTGTCTTGAACCATCATTCCACACCCCGACTAGTACTCGCTACATTCTCGCCTCCTGAGAAGAAAATGGAACAACAAGGAAAAGGGTGAGCTCAACTAGCCCAGTAAAGAATATTATGACGAAGATAATATACAACAAATTATCCTTAGTCTTCAACAGGGAAAAATTTGATAGAATACAATAAACAACAAGTTTTAAATCAATAACTGCAGCGGAAACAGCAAACCATTAGAAGAGTCAAGTAGAGAATGAGTTCTACTATCTTCTAAGATTTAAAAGTCCATCATCAATATTTTATCCCTGTAACAACAATCAATAACCATCTTTAATCAAATATTCATCTTTGCACTACAGGCCAAAGATATTCATTTGTATCACCAGTCGATCATGTTCATCTCAACACCTGTTCATCTTTGCACTACGGGCCAAAGATATTCATCAGAAATCATCAATCTTTGCACTACAGGCCAAAGATATTCAATTATATCATCATTTAGGACTGAGGATGATGAAAAATATTTTAAAGGAAACGAATCCAGTGAAACAAAATAATAAATATTAAGGATTCGTATTTCAGCTATTCTATGTCCAAAAATACCTCATAAATAATCATAGTGGAGTAAAATTCAAGAATGATCAAAATATGGATACAATCAAAGCTAGTACCCAAAATAGATATTTTGGACGAAAAGAAGAAAATTTTATTTTTCGGTGAATAGTAACTCGTGAATAGTAACTCGTGAATAGTAACTCATGAATAGTAACTCATGAATAGTAACCCCGACATGAAAAGTTCCAAATTTGATAAAAAGTTCAGATCAATACTTCGGCATAATAATATTGAAGAAAATAATATCATTTAAGAAGAAATAACACCCCTTACCTCAGAAATACGGTACTTCTGACTGGAATACTAGATATAGTGCTGAAGGAAATTTGCATCGTATAACAACACTCAAAGTATCAAATACTCACAAGAATACGCTCGATATAGAGAGAGAAAGAGAGAGAAACTTGTGTTTCTGGTGTGATTTTCAATTCTAACCTAAGCACCCTATTTATAGGAAAATGTTTAGAACACCAAAGCAGAAAATTGAATAAATTAATAATATAATTTTCTTAATTTTCTTAGCACACCACATCAGCTGATTTCCACCATTAACATGTGCCACTCAAATGTCAAAAACGTTTTTCTTAATAAAAATAATTAAAACTTCCAAAAATCAATTATTTCGGAACTTCAGAACTTCAATAATTCATAAAAAATAGCCCTTTATTCAGAAAATTCAAATCTCGCGAGTTTTTATAGAAAATTCAATTCTCTACAACTTTGCAGAAGAAAATTTTTCCAAATTCTAAACAGAAATTGACCGAAATCCACAAACGGGCAATTTTACAGTCAATAATAAATTTTCGGTCAAGAATTGTGTCCACCAACACACAAAATATGTGTTAATCATTTAATGCCACAAAAATACTCTTCCTCCTCATATACTCATATATCCCACATTCATTGTAAAAATATCATCATCAATATATTATTAAAATAATATATTTAAATGAATTATTTTATCAGAAAAAGATAAAATATTTATTTTCAACAATTGTCACATTAAAAATTTTCTCCATCTATATCCACATAAAATCAATATTTTTCTCGTCATATAAATCAATAATTAATTATACACAAATAATATTACAGAACCACAGTACTGGCAACCAGGCCGTTCCCAGGAAAGAGGGGGCTTTCCAATAAGGATCTCTCCTTACTGGCGCGCAATTAGATGACCAAACCTCTCCTTAGACAGAACTTTCTAGACATTGCCAATAATGTTATCTAATAATATTATTCAGATAATATGAATTATTGTTCCGATAATAGAAAATACTGTGTAGTGATAATTATTAAAACAACAGTAATATAAAATATCAACGCAACAATTATTGAATCAATAAAATACAATATTGAACAGTAATTACTGTAACAATTATTGAGTAGTGCCTTCTTACGTAAGAATCAATAATTGGTGCAATACCGTGTGCTAGTGTGCAACAACGCGTATTACTGCGTTTTAACCACCGGGTATTCCAACAGTATTAACGGTAAGAACTACGCCGTTATTTATAAACAACTTATTTTTGTCGTTTTCTTCATCCAATCGCTTTCTGTTATGGGGCCCACACAAGGCTGCGCCGTTGTACGAATATTCCCCAACAACAAGAATATTCTACGACCAAACAAATATTCCCCGACAACAATGAATATTTTATAACCACTTGCTTATTTAAAATATTTGCGCATTTCACCTATAACTAACCACATTAATCAAATCAACCCTTACTATTTCAAATTAATAAATAGAGGAAATTAATTTTCATTTATTAATAATTTGGGGTCTTACACCCTCTCCCTCTTTTCCTTTCTTTGTGCTTTGCTAGTGAAGAGAAAATAGGAGAAGAAGAATGGTGGAGAGAATGAAAATGAAATGAAATGAATGTGGTGAAATGAAATGAGATACTAATATCCCCCATGTTTCCTTTGTCCCTTGGATAAAAAGGGTTAGCCTTATCTCTTCTTATCATGCCTAATCATGCCCTTAAGGATACTAATTAGATTTTCCACCAATAAGGGCATGACACACTTGTCCTTGTGTGTAAGAACTTCTATTTAAGGAACTTAATTAGCTTAATTTTATTGCCTTAAAAGGCCTAAAAGGGACGGGTCCCCCATGTCCATTATCCACTCCATTTTGTTTTTATTTTAATGCACAAATTTGATTAATTAAAAGTCTAAAATACCCTTAATCATGTGGACTAAGTATTGGTTTGCATTTTATTTCTTTCTAGGCTTCTCATTTAATTATTTTGGGTTATGTAAGTAACATAGTTTAAAAATTTTAATTTATGTTGCCCTAATTGTTTATTTAGGGTTTCTATTTCCAATCTTATGGAATTTAATTACTTACACATATCTCTTTAATCAATAACCTAATTAGGTTTGCTTTAATTAGATTTAAAATTATTAATCACTTGAAATAGAAAAAATTAATCTATTAGGTTAGTATAACTTTTAAATACTAACATTTTCTCAATACCATAACCCTTAGGTTATTTAATTACCTTACCTAATATATAAGTAGGTTATGTGGCTTTCCTTTGATATATATAAAACATAACATAACATTCTTAAATTACATATTTATTTTATAATGGTAAAATAAATATGCTACACATAATTTCTTATGCAAATACAACTATTTACACACCTAAAATATTATAATATAATATCCTTACCTCATTAACATAAATTCAATTAAGAATTTATTTACTTCCTTAAGATATTACGATAAATATAATATTTTTTCTTTATTAAACTAATTTCATATAAGAATTTATTATAATACTCTTAGGTAAAGTATATATAAATAATATATGCTTAACCCGCCTATTTTTGCTTCATCACACAAATTGTTCAAATTTTTTTTATTTTCCCCAATTAATAAATACATATATAATATATATTCATTAACTCCCAATTGCCAGTTACACCAAACCTACACACATCACATGTAGAAAATAATTAATAATTTTATTCCCTCACATTATAAATTGTTTATATAAATTTATTTACATACAACAAATATAATTTAATATATTTACCATATTACGTAAACATATATATTCTTCATAAATTATAAAATGATTTATATACTCATATATTAAACTAGACATTTAATTTAACATCTAGTAACCCTCTTAATATAGTTTGCTACGTTCAATAAGTCTTTTTCATATGACTTGCTGTGACGCCCCAAAAATAGGTATACATCACCCATCTTGAGTCGCCAGATACATGGTACATAAATTTAAATACAACTTAATTATACAACAGTCGTGTAAAATACGACAAAACATAGTTGAGAGTTTAAACAAGAATAATGTTATCTAGACAATATCCACACTCAATGGTGTCCTCATTACAATTATTATCACATTAATCCGTAGTATAGTGAGGACTACTAAAGTCATTTATCCTGGACCATCACTCCAATCCCCGACTCGTCCCAGCTATATTCTCATTTCCAGAAGAGAACAAGGAAAGAAAGGGTGAGCTCAACTAGCCCAGTAAGAAATATTATGACTAAGATAATGCAGAATAAATTATCCTTAGCCTTCAACAATATAACAACTGATAGAATATAATAGACAACAAGTTTTAGATCAACAACTACAGCGGAATAAGCAATCCATTAGAAGAGTCAAGTAGAGCATAAAATCTACTATCTTCTATGATTTAAAAGGTTTTTTTATCAACTTTATCGCTGAGACTCAGCTTAATAAATAAAATCAAATCATCCCTGCCCACGGCCAAGGATATTCATGTAATCATCAATGGTCATGATTATACCGAATAATCCCTGGTCATAATCATACCAACAACTGTCCATCAATGAACTACAGGCCAATGAGGACTTTCACCACATCATTCGTCACATTACGGTCATGATTATATCGAATAATCCCTGGTCATAATCATACCAAGTCCATCTCTGCACGTAAGCCAAAGATGACTTTCATCACAATATAAGCATAAGGATGATGACAATGACATAGTAATTTAATAAAATAAGTTCAAGGATAAATTTTAAAAATTTATAATTTTATTTATCCAGAAATCAATAACGTCAAAATTGTCAACATGATACTGCTTTGTAGAGTAAAATTCAAGAATAATATTCATGTACCAAAAATAATTTGGACAAAAAAGAATATATTTTTCAGGTGAATAGTACTCTGTGAATAGTACTTCGAGAATAGTACCCCGTGAATAGTACCCCAACACGAAAAGAGTCCTGAATACCCGAGTGAATGATACTAGAGTAAATAATAATAGGATGAATAGTAACTCGTGAATAGTACTTTAGCACAAAAAGTGTCCCGAATACTCGAGTGAATAATACTAGAGCGAATAGTAACCGGGTGAATTGTAACCCATGAATAGTAACTTGTAAAAGAAAAATACTAAAGAAAATGATATACCATGACGAGTACAAAAGAAATGATATCTCATACGAGTATAATAGAATATACGAAACTGCAAAAGGATTTTCACCCGCCATGAGGTAATCCACGTAGACAGATCATTTCCACAATTTAATAAAGAATGAATACGAAGGATCATTCACCATGCATGCTGTAATCCATATAGATAGGTTACTCCAACAGAATAATAAAGAATGGAATAACAGAAGAATTCACCATGTATGCGATAGACCGCACAGACATATTATTCTAACATAATAATAAAGAATGGAACCACGTCATGCGTAATCCGCACAGACAGGATATTCCAACAGAATAATAAAGAACAGAACCAGGTCATGCGTAATCCGCACAGACAGGATATTCCAATAGAATAATAAAGAATGAAATAACAACAGAATTCACTAGGCATGCGATAGACCGTACAGACAGGTTATTCCAACAAAATAATAAAGAATGGAATAACAGAAGAATTTCACCATATATGCGGTACTTCGCATAGACAGGTTATTCCAACATAATAATTAAGAATAGAATAACAGAAGTTCTCTTCATGAATACGAAATAAATAATATCTCTTACCTTAGAAGAAAACTGGATACTGGAATAGGGAGGTATCAGACTTCTCTTATTCTTTCTCTCTATAATTTCTCTCTATAATAATTACTCTATAGCTTTAGTGAATTGGTGAGAAATGAAGGAAGAATGAGCTTCTATTTATAGGAAAATATAGTTTCAATAATTGCACATTTCGTGGCTCAAAATATTACAGTATAATACCTCCATCTTTTTCTTCATTTTTAATTTAGTCCTGCAAATATTATCAAACTTGCACCTCCTCCCCTAATAGTAAATCATGTGAATCAATAGTAAATTATGTTACTCAATAGTTCTAATCGTGTGAAAAAAATAATTACAGTATAGTACCTTCAACTATACCTCTATTTTTAATTTTTGTCATGAAAGTATTATCAATCTTGCACCAACTCCCCTAATAGTAAATCATGTGAATCAATAGTACACACATGTGAACACATAATTATAGGCATGTGAATTAATAGCAATTAATTGCTCATTTATTCGATTAATTACCCGATTGGTCAATATAACTTCCAGACATCAATTATTATCGAAATAAATGTCAATTTCCACCAACACTAATAATTTCCACACAATGGAACTATCAATTTCATCTTTAATCAACATGAATTTATTCATCATTAATATTATAACTCATAATATTTAACAACCAGGTCGTTCCCAGGAAAGAGGGGGCTTTCCTATAAGGATTTCTCCTTATTGGCGCACAATTAGGTGACCAAACCTCTCCTTGACAGAATTTTTAGACATTGTCAATATTGCAAATAATAATATGAATAACTTTGTCGTCTCAATTATTAATTTAATAATATAACATATTATGCAGATGATACTGTGACAATAATTGAATCAATAATATGAGAGATATGATGCAATAATTACTGTAGCAATAATTGAGTATAATTGAGTGAATTCTCACGAAAGCATCAATAATCAATACCGTGCGCTACTATGCAACAACGCGTATTACTGTACTTTTACTACCGGGTAGTTCAACAGTTTAACGATAAAACTTCCACCGTTATTTTTATAAAAAGATAATTATGTCGTTTTTTAACTACGACAATACTTCCGTTGTGGGGTCCACCAATAATTGTGCCATCGTACGGTTATTTCCCGACAAAAAGAATATTCCCCAACCAAACAAATATTTTATAACAACTTGCATACTTTGTAAAATTTTCACATATCACCCTTAACTTTAACCTTTTGTCAATTTAACCATTTACGAAATAAAATAATAATTGTAATAAAATTGAATACTTTCATTTCATAAAATTTAGGGTCTTACAATCTCCCCTCCTTATGAAATTTCACCCTCAAAATTTACGTACGTACATGGTATACCGAATAGGTGAGGATACCTTGACTTCACTTAAAATTCTAACTCTTGAGGTATAACCTTTGAGTGTCGAATATAATCCTTCTTATCCAATATTTTAACACGTATCTCCTCATACGTTAAATCTTCTGCTATCTCGTCTAATTCCAATTCAATAATGTGGTTCAGGTCGTCCATATATTTACGTAACATCAATACGTGAAAAAAAAACGTTATGAACACGCGACATACTTGGCGGTAAAACAAGTCTATAGGCCATAGTTCCTACTCGATCAAGGATTTCAAATGGGCTAACTAAATTGAGGGTTGAGATCGACTCTTGCTTCTAGAATAATACCCTCTTTACCTTTCTTCTTCACATTCATCAGATTCGGGTGTGTAGCTTGAGCAGCTTTAACTTTATCGATTAAAATCGATTCTACTCGTATATTCGTTATCATCATGTGGGTCCCTTGAGTCTTTAACTCTATCTTCATCATTTGTAAGCTATACAAAATGGATTTTTGTGTTAACAATATCGCACTTGTAAACGCATACGATCTTCTACTCAATGTGTCAGCTATCACGTTCGCTTTCCCATGATGGTATTGAATGGTATGATCGTAATCTTCATTAGCTCGAGCCAACGTCTTTGGCGCATTATACGTTCATTTTGGGTGAAAAAAATATTTGAGAGTTTCAGAAATGGGTTTTGTACTGGGGTCAATACAAAATTCGATTTCACGCTCTAGGAGTAGGCTAGGAAGTCTTCAAGAATATGTCAGGAAATTTATTAACAATGAAAATATCATTCAAAATTGTGACTCTCATCCAAGACTTGGATAGCACATGTAATGAAGGTTTCTCCTAATAGAGTTTCAACCGATAAGTCAAAGTCTAATTTCTCTATAGTCAAATTTAAACGTTAAGCACAAGCAAGATAGATAAAAGAATGGGTAGAACCAATATCTAATAAGGTATAGACTTCACAAAAATTTATAATTAACTAACCCGTGATAACTTCGTTTGGGTTCCTCATCACGAAAAATGCTCTTCCTGAAACCACCGACTTTGTTCTGTCCGTATCCGCCTTTGGTGCCATCGTCTCAACTAGACTTAACTTCGCTATGGAGTACATTCCACCCTTAATTGCTTCGTCGTATTCCTGATCCATGATTTAAATCATTACTCTCCGATCCATATTGAATTAGGGTTGACCGCTCTGTACAGGGTAATTCTGAACTCGATGTTGGATTCTCCCAATTGTTGTCCAAAAAGCAAAATCCATTTCATCTATTTTGGCCTTTTTGGATCGGACGTCTTTTTCTACAATATCTACACATTGTGCGGCTTTTACCCATGCATCATCTATTCTCCTTCGTTCAGTTGATTCTTCTTTCATCAGAACTTTGATTATAGCATCTCAGATTCCAGCTTTAATATCTTATACTCTGCTAAAGAGTGCTTCTGTTCAAGCATCCCACATCGGGTAACACAATTTTGAATTATTACATCTCTTTGCTCCACGACCGCTTGCCGTTCTTCAGCCTGCTCTTCTAACTCATGAATACGATTTTGTAATTCTAAATTTCGATCATAAAATTCTTCTAATAAATTCTCCTCAGGTTCCTCTTCTTCCTCGCTCTCAGCTACTACCTCTGCAACTAGCTCGGGTGCAACTATTAGTTCTTCACTCACCACGTAGATATCTCTAATTTCTTCTTCGTCTGACATCACATTAACCTAGTTAGTGATTAAAGGTGTCTCAACGGTCTCATTCACTCCATTGTTAATATTTTCAGCTGCCATTTTCAAATACCGCCACAAAACAAGGGTTAATTACACTATCACATATTATCCCTATACTCTGACTGATCAATTAAATACCAAATAAACTTAGGTAGGTCATACTAGTGAAGGAATTTCCCGTCTCTCCCCTCCTAGTTCTTATCTCACATCTTAGCCAGGGATCATATCCCTAAGCTTTGATACCAACTGTGATGCCCCCAAAATAGGTATACATCACCCATCTTGAGTCGCCAGATACATGGTACATAAATTCAAATACAACTTAATTATACAATAGTCGTGTAAAATACAACAAAACATAGCTGAGAGTTTAAACAAGAATATTATTATCTAGACAATATCCACACTCAATGGTGTCCTCATCAATTATTATCACATTATTCCGTAGAATAGTGAGGACTACTAAAGTCATTTATCCTGGACCATCACTCCATTCCCCAACTCATCCCAGCTATATTCTCATTTCCTGAAGAGAACAATGAAAGAAAGGGTGAGCTCAACTATCCTAGTAAGAAATTTTATGACTAAGATAATGCAGAATAAATTATCCCTAACCTTCAACAGTATAACAACTGATAGAATATAATAGACAACAAGTTTTAGATCAACAACTGCAGCGGAATAAGCAATCCATTAGAAGAGTCAAGTAGAGCATAAAATCTACTATCTTCTATGATTTAAAAAATTTTTTTATCAACTTTATCGCTGAGACTCAGCTTAATAAATAAAATCAAATCATCCCTGCACCACGGCCAAGGATATTCATGTAATCATCAATGGCCATGATTATACCGAATAATCCCTGGTCATAATCATACCAACAAATGTCCATCAATGAACTACAGGCCAATGAGGACTTTCACCACATCATTCGTCACATTACGGTCATGATTATACCAAATAATCTCTGGTCATAATCATACCAAGTCCATCTCTATACGTAAGCCAAAGATGACTTTCATCACAATATAAGCATGAGGATGATGACAATGACATAATAATTTAATAAAACAAGTTGAAGAAATTTTTTTAAAGATTTATAATTTATTTTATCCAGAAATCAATAACGTCCAAATTGTCAACATGATATTGCTTTGTAGAGTAAAATTCAAGAATAATATTCATGTACCAAAAATAATTTGGACAGAAAAGAATATATTTTTTGGGTGAATAGTACCCCGTGAATAGTACTTCAAGAATAGTACTCCGTGAATAGTACCCCGACACGAAAAGTGTCCCGAATACCCGAGTGAATCATACTAGAGTGAACAGTAATTGGGAGGATAGTAACTCATGAATAGTAACTCATGAATAGTACTTTGGCAAGAAAAGTGCCCCGAATATTCGAGTGAATAATACTAGAGTGAATAGTAAATAGGTGAATAGTAACCCATGAATAGTAACTCGTAAAACAAAAATACCAAAGAAAATGATATTCCATGACGAGTACAGAAGAAATGATATCTCATACGAGTATAATTGAATATACGAAACTGCAAATAAATTTTCACCCGCCATGCGGTAATCCACGTAGACAGATCATTTCCACAATTTTATAAAGAATGAATACGAAGGATCATTCACCATGCATGCTGTAATCCACATAGAAAGGTTACTCCAACAGAATAATAAAAAATAGAATAACATAAGAATTCACCATGCATGCGATAGACCGCATAGACAGGTTATTCCAACAAAATAATAAAGAATGGAACTAGGTCATGCGTAATCTGCACAGACAGGATATTCCAACAGAATAATAAAGAAAGGAACCAGGTCATGCGTAATCCGCGCAGACAGGATATTCCAACAGAATAATAAAGAATGGAATAACAACAAAATTTACCAGGCATGCGATAGACCGCACAGACAGGTTATTCCAACAAAATAATAAAGAATAGAATAACAGAAGAATTTCACCATGTATGCAGTACTTCGCATAGACAGCTTATTCCAACATAATAATTAAGAATGGATTAACAGAAGCTCTCTTCATGAATATGAAAGAAATAATACCCCTTACCTTAGAAGAAAACTGGATACTGGAATAGTGAGGTAGCAGACTTCTCTTCTTCTTTCTCTCTATAATAATTACTCTATAGCTTTAGTGACGTGGTGAGAAATGAAGGAAGAATGAGCTTCTATTTATAGGAGAATATAGTTTCAATAATTGCACATTTTGGGGCTCAAAATATTACAATATAATACCTCCCTCTTTTTTTTTCATTTTTAATTTAGTCCTGCAAGTATTATCAAACTTGAACCTCCTCCCCTAATAGTAAATCATGTGAATCAATAGTAAATTATGTGAGTCAATAGTTCTAATCATGTGAAAAAAATAATTACAGTATAGTACCTTCAACTATACCTCTATTTTTAATTTAGTTATGCAAGTATTATCAATCTTGCACCAACTCCCCTAATAGTAAATCATGTGAATCAATAGTACACATGTGAATACATAGTTATAAACATGTGAATTAATAGCAATTAATTGCTCATTTATCCAATTAATTACCCGATTGGTTAATACAACTTCCAGACATCAATTATTATCGAAATAAATGTCAATATCCACCAACCCTAATAATTCCCACACAATAGAACTATCAATATCATCTTTAATCAACACGAACTTATTCATTATTAATATTATAACTCACAATATTTAACAACCAGGTCGTTCCCAGGAAAGAGGGGGCTTTTCGATAAGGATTTCTCCTTATTAGCGCACAATTAGGTAACCAAACCTCTCCTTGACAGAACTTCTAGACATTATAAATATTATAAATAGTAATATGAATAACTTTATCGTCTCAATTATTGATTTAATAATATAACATGCTATGCAGATGATACTATGACAATAATTGAATCAATAATATGAGAGATATGATGCAGCAATTACTGTAGTAATAATTGAGTATAACTAAGTGACTTCTCACGTAAGCATTAATAATTAATACCGTGTGCTACTATGCAACCACGCGTATTATTGTACTTTTACTACCGGGTAGTTCAACAGTTTAACGGTAAAACTTTCGTCGTTCTTTTTATAAAAAGATAATTCTGTCGTTTTCTAACTACGACAATACTTCCGTTGTGTGGTCCACCAATGATTGTGCCGTCGTACGGATATTTCCCGACAAAAAGAATATTCTTCGACCAAACGAATATTTTATAACAACTTGCATACTTTACAAAATTTTCACGTATCACCCTTAACTTTAACATTTTATCAATTTAACCATTTGCGAAATAAAATAATAATTGTAATAAAATTGAATACTTTCATTTCATAAAATTCAGGGTCTTACACTTGCCATATATATATATATATATATATATATATATATATATATATATATATATATATATATATAATCATGACTTGCCACGTTCTTATTTCTTAATTTTTCATAAGATATCTAACGTTTGACTATTACCAGCTTCTTATAATGATGCTTTTCATTTATTCTTGTATGATAAATTTAAATAATCAATCCTTTTGTTTTGCTAAATCATATATAACACATCTCTAATTATATACGTATCTATACATATACACATTTAATTTAATCTAATAATATCTCTTCATTTGAAATTTATTTCTTTAAATAAATTTTTCACATTCAAAAATCTCTTTCTAGGTTTTGAATTTTCATAACCCTTATCTTCTCAATTCTTTTTCAAATAGTAATTCATATAGGTTCTTCTTAAAATTTTTAAATCATTCTTCTATTTCCAGTATAGGTTTTGAATTTTAACCTTTAGCTTAATCATTCAAGATCCTCTAAATTTTCAGTTTGTCACAATGACGAAGTGCCCTGCAGCTTTCAATGCTATGACCACGCGTATTGAAGTGGTATTGACAGACCCCGATAGCATTAAATCTCTTGGAACGTGGATTGATTGGGGGTAACTGTGTTATGATTTTCCCTTCATTGATCAACATCTGCTGGATTTCCTGCATTGGTTGACCCAACAGGGTGAACTTTCTTTGGTCTGCATAGTCCCGACGGGCATGGGATCTTGCTTTCCTTGCAAGTTTTTCTTCCAAGGTTTCATTCTCTTGAATTTGTTGTTGATTCCTTATGATAAGGGAGAGGTGGCTTATATGCCCCTGACTGATCAGCTGTCGAGTTACTTGGTGTTGATGAATCACCAATTCTACCAGTTGATCAACCAGTTCTTTGATAAACTTCATTTCTCGCTCTATCAGATTATTCCCTGTTGAGGACTGAGGATAATTTATTTTACATTATCTTTGTCATAATATTCATTACTGGGCTAGTTGAGCTCACCCTTTTCCTTTTGATATCATTGTTCTTCTTAGGAGGCGAGAATGTAGCTGGGACTAGTCGGGGAGTGGATTAATGATCCGAGATAGTTACTATAGAAGTCTTCACTATGTTGTGAAATAGTGTGATAATAATTGTAATGAAGACTTAATTTGAGTTTGGATATTGTCTACGAGACAATATTTGTATTAAAACTCGCAGCTTATGTGTTGTCATATTTGGCACGACAGTTCAATAGTTGTATAAATGAAGTTTGTATTTAGATTATGTACCATGTATTTGTATTAAAACTCCTTACCTTTGACGGTGTCTTCGGCTGATCCCAATTTATTACAGCTTCCACTTTAGATGGATCCACTAAAATTATGTCCTTGTCAATTACATGCCCAAGAAACTGGACACGCTCCAACTAGGATACACATTTGGAGAACTTCGTGTGAGTCCCCCAAATCTGAGTACTTCATTCCTACATGATTTGTTGTTCACTATACAATCATTCATTTCTAACTACCCAAATATAATAAAATTTAAACAATAAATCTTCCCATTAAAGGATTACATAATTAAATCCAATAAAATCACAGGTTGTCTAACCTTAAAAAATTCATCAAATATAGAAGATTAAATAATTGCATCACAATAACTAAAACTAAGTCTGAAGACATATATCTCAACAAATTAATAAGTCTTCAACACTTGTTCATATTGCCTTTTCCTTTACTAGTGGTTGGCTCGTCAATCTTCTCAACTTTATCTACAATGGTTATATATATGCAAGAGTGAGCAAAACAAATGCTCACTTAAAGATAACATAATAACTGGCAATGAATAAGCTTGATTGAATTGAATAACATTTTCTAGTAGCGATAATCAAGAAATAATATTGAAAATCATCTGAGGGTCACAAGACCATGAACTATGTCACAGGTTATAAGTATTTCTACTTGAACCTTTAATAGTGCTTAGACTATATGGACCTTCTTTCTCGTACTTAAGGGGGTCATCCCTTCGTACCATGTATTGTGCACAAACATCTTAACGTTTTTATGTAAATAATTCCCTATAGTAGGGTTGTTCATCTCAATTTAAGATACGAGTCTGCACCAAAGGAAGTTTTATTTGGATAAGTTTCAAGGGTAATTTAGAGTTTAACGTACATCAACCAAGGATTAGTTGAATTAAAAGTTTAATGACAATGCGAGGGTTTAACAACGACATGTTATAGACTAATTATGAACCATAAATGAATAGTATGATACATCAAAGTCATGCTTTAAGAATAACTTTCAAAGCATTAAAAATATATAATGAACCTAGCTTGAACAACAATGATAAACTAAGGTTACATTTTCCAGTAAGGAAACAAAATTAAGAACTTTGCTTGATAAAATTCAAGAACTTGCGTAATTTTATAAACAAGACAGAATAACAAACTTGCATATTTATAAACAAGGTAGGATAAGCTCAAATAAAGATTAGGGTTACAAAACTTGTTTAAATAAGAGTAGGATTAGGAAACTTGTCTCGTGCGTAGGTTAAACGAACTCTACTCATGTTCACCACAAGTCCTACACATATATGCCATATATATTGACAACACTCATTAGTTACACTAATATTAACTTCATAAGTTAGTTTCCACTTTTAGTATAGCTCGTTTGTGACGCCCCCAAAATTAGGTATACATCACCCATCTTGGGTCGTCAGATACATAGTACAGAATACAAATACAACTTAATAATACAACTGTCGTGTACAATACGACAAAACATAAACTGTGAGTTTGAATACAAATATTATCTTCTAGAGAGTATTCATACTCAAAAGGAGTCCTCATTACATTTATTAACACACCATTACATAGAATAGTGAGGACTACTAATTAATACTATCATTCGGACCATCACTCCGTACCCCGACTTGTCCCAGCTACGTTCTCATTTCCTGAAGAGAACAGTGAAAGAAAGGGTGAGCTCAACTAGCCCAGTAAGAAATATTATGACTAAGATAATGCAGAATAAATTATCATTAGCCTTCAACAATGTTAAACTGATAAAATATAATAGACATCAAGTTTAACTGTAGCGGAACAAGCAATCCATTAAAAGAGTCAAGTAGAAAATAAACTCTACTATCTTTTATGATTTAAAAGGTTTTTCAACACTGCGATCGCTGAGACTCAGCTTAATAAAATAATCCACATCATCGAATCACCCCTGCACTACGGCCAAGGATATTCGTGTATTCATTAATGGTCATGATCATGCCAACAACTGTCCATCAATGCACTACGGGCCAATGAGGACTTTTACCACATCATTTGTAACATTACGGTCATGATTATACCGAATAATCCCTGGTCATAATCATACCAAGTCCATCTATGCACTACAGGCCACAGATGACTTTCAACATTTTATAAACATGAGGATGATGACAATGATATAAGAATTCAATAAAACAAGTTCAAGAATTTATTTATCCAGGAATTAACAACGTCCAAATTGTCAACATGATACTGTATTGTGGAGTAAAATTCAAGAATGCTTAGAAGAATATTTTCTTGAAAAGATACTGGATGAAACGCAACTATCAAGGATATTCCACAACTTTCATGGAGTATAGAAGTCAAAACTTAACCAACTGAGTACAATAAAGAATGGAATAACAAAAGAAATCACCATGCATGCGATAGACCGCACAGACAGGTTATTCCAACAGAATAATAAATAATGGAACCAGGTCCGGCGTAAACGCACAGACAGGATATTTCGACAGAATAATAAATAATGGAACCAGGTCCGGTGTAAAACACACAGACAGGATGTTCCAACAGAATAATAATAAAAACGGAACCAGGTCCGGTGTAAAACACACAGACAGGATGTTCCAACAGAATAATAAACGGAACCAGGTCCGGTGTAAAACACACAGACAGGATGTTCCAACAGAATAATAGAAGAATGTCACCAAGTATAGGGTAGACCGCGTATACTGGTTATTCCAACAGAATAATAACGAATGGAATAACAGAAGTTCTCTTCATGAATATAAAAGAAATAATATTCCCTACCTTAAAAGAACTGGATATTGGAAAAGTGATGTAGCAGAATACTTTTATTCTCTCTCTCTTATTCTCTCTATACTTTCTCTCTCTATAGCTTGAATGAATTCGTGAAAAATAATGAAGCCCTAGGCCTCTATTTATAGAAAAACTGAGGGTGGCTCTTGGTCTTAACGAAGGGTCAAATGACTCTTGGTCTTAACGAAGGGTCAAATGACTCTTGGTAATATTGAAGGGACAACTACTATTGACGAAAGTAATTACTATTGACCAAGGTAAATACTATTGACGAAGGTAATTACTATTGACCAAGGTAAATACTATTGACCAAGGTAAATACTATTGACGAAGGTAATTACTATTGACGAAGGTAATTACTATTGACCAAGGTAAATACTATTGACGACGGTAATTACTATTGACGACGGTAATTACTATTGACGACGGTAATTACTATTGACGAAGAGACTCTTAGATGATGACATATGGCCCCCCATAAAATAACCAAACTTACCACAACGTCTCAATTATTGATTTAATAATATAACATATTATACAGACGATACTATGACAATAATTTAAGAGAAATGATGCAGCAATTACTATAGCAATAATTGAGTATAGCTGAGTGACTTCTCACGTAAGCATCAATAATCAATACCGTGTGCTACTATGCAACCACGCGTATTACTGTACTTTTACTACCGAGTAGTTCAACAGTTTTAACGGTTTTAACGGTAACACTTCAGCCGTTATTTTTAATAAAATATTTTTGTCGTTTTCTCAATCCGACAATAATTCCGTTGTGGGGTCCACCAATGATTGTGCCGTCGTACGAATATTCCTCGACAAAAAGAATATTCTCCGACCAAACGAATATTTTATAACAACTTGCTTACTTTGCAAAATTTATAAATATTACCCACAACTATAACATTATATCAAATTAACTCCATAATATTCAAAAATGATATTTATAGAAAATTCATCTTTATTTATAAAAGTTGGGGTCTTACATCGTTAACTTAGTTTAAGTTTTTTCTTACTACCACAAATCACATGTTACAAGACCGAAGTCTCGAATCTTAAGTTTAAATAACATCACATCTTTTCATAAGCATCATATTTTAGCTCTTTTACAACTTATCAAATTATCATGCCATGTCAATATATGAACTTTAATAACCTAATATAACATCTTATTACATATCCAACACATTATCATGTTCCTTAGATTAGGTTAGATTAACACACAAAGGACTGCACTTGCATACGTGCATCCCAACGCCCTCTGATTGCCTCTGAGTGCACATCAGTCCTAAAGATGGCCATTTTGGCCCCTACTAATGACATCAAATTGAAAAACGTAAAGAACAAAAGTTGTAGGTCTACTCGTCCTCGTTCCGAAGCATCTTTAATCCCATCAATTGGAGTCCGTATGAAAAAGTTATGCATCAAACCCAAATTTTTCCCTCGAACCTTAACAATCCCTCAGTATCAATCTTGAACTTCACCTCACTACCCTCAGACACTCTTTCTTTAATTTTATCGCATCTTTCATCTTGTAGTTGAGCGTTCTTCACTTTGTCCACTAAAGTTGGACCAGCTACCATCTGGAACAATCTTTTATCCGATTCTTTCGGAAGTTTTACTTCCAATTCTAGTTTCGCCATTGCTGAAATGAGATCCTCCTGCACAATTAAAAACATTAACTTCTCCTGACCCTTTCTACCCAAGGCATCGAAAACCATATTTGCTTTACCCGGATGATAAAAGATTTCACAATCATAATCTTTTATCAATTTTAACCATCGCCTCTGACGAATGTTTAGATCCTTCTGTCTGAAAATATATTTCACACTTTTATGGTCTGTATATATCTCACATTTCTCCGCATAGAGATAGTGTCTCTATATCTTCAGAGCAAATACCATCGCAGCCAACTCCAAATCATGAGTCGGGTATCCTTTTTCATAGTTTTTTAGTTGTATTGAGGCATAAGCAATAACTTTGCCATTTTGCATAAGCACACAACCTAGTCCTTTGTGCGAAGCATTACTATATACCACAAAGTTTCCTATATTATCCAGTAATGATAACACAGGTGTCGTGCTTAGCTTCTTCTTCAACTCCTGAAAACTCTCTTCGCACTTCTTCGTCCAAACAAATTTTACAGCTTTCCTTGTCAAATTTGTCAACGGAGTGGAAATCTTGGAAAAGTCTTGAATAAACCGTCTGTAGTAACCTATCAGTTCCAAGAAACTCCTCACCTCTGATGGTGTCTTTGGTTATTCCTAATTTATTACACCTTCAACCTTTGATGGATCCATCAAAATCCCATCTTTGTCAATCACATGACCAAGAAATTGTATAGGTTCTAGCCAGAATTCACACTTAGAGAATTTCGCATACAATTTTTCCCTTCGTAGCGTTTCCAATGCCAAACATAAATGCTCTATGTGTTCCTCTTAAGTTTTGGAGTATACCAAGATATCATCGATGAACACCACCACAAACTTAAATCCATGAATGTTGTAGGGGCATTGGTCAAACCAAAAGACATTACCAGAAACTCGTAGTGTTCATATCGAGTTCTAAATGTCGTCTTCAGTACATCCTCCTTCCTTACCTTTAATTGATGATACCCACTTCTCAAATCTATCTTTGAGAATTACTTAGCTCCTTTCAATTGATCAAACAAGTTATCTATTCTTGGCAACCAATATTTATTATTAATAGTGACTTTGTTTAACTCCCTATAATCAATGCAAAGACGCATCGACCCATCTTTCTTCTTCACGAATAACACTAGCGCCCCACACGGTGATACACTCGGCTGAATGTATTTCTTGTCTAGCACCTCTTACAATTGTACCATCAATTCCTTCATCTCCACCGGAGGCATCCTGTACGGGGCCTTCGATATCGGAGCAGTCCCTGGTGCTAAATCGATAACGAACTCAATCTCTCTGTCGGCCGAAAGTCATAGAAGATCATCCAGAAATACGTCCACAAAATCCCTAACAACTGATATCTCCTCCAGTTTTACACTCTTCTTTTGAGTATCGACTATGTAAGCTAAATATCCTACACAGTCTTGGCTCAATAACTTCTTGGCTTGCATGATCGTCAGACAACTCGCTTGTATAGGCAATTTACTACCATAGAAAACTACCTTTGACGGAATCATAAGGTTTACACATTTCTTTTAGCAATCAATTATCGCTCCATAATTGAATAGCCAATCCATTCCTAATATAACATCAAATTCCCCAAGCTTAATCGGAATTAAATCTACTGTCATAACATTTCTCTTAATATTCACCCTACAATTCCTGTATATGAATCTAATAGGAATCACCTCCATATTCGCAATTTCTATATTCAAAGAAAAATTTAACTCTTCACTAGGTAACCCCAAACTCTTAGCAAAATCATCAGATATAAACGAGCAGGTAGCACCCGAATCAAATAATATATAAGCATCTATATCATTGATTGGAATTGTAAGACCTCAACTTTTATGAATAAAGAATAATTTTCTCGAAATATATTTTTGAATATTATGGTGTGGATTTGATATAATGTTATAGTTGTAGGTAATATTTATAAATTTTACAAAGTAAGCAAGTGGTTATATAATATTCGATTGGTCGGGGAATATTCGTTTTAACAGGGAATATTCGTATGACGACACAATCATAAGTGGACCCTACAACGGAAGTATTGTCGTAGTTAGAAAGCGACAGAATTATCTTTTTATAAAAATAACGGCGAAAGTGTTACCGTTAAAACTGTTGGACTACCCGGTAGTAAAAGTACAGTAAATACGCGTTGTTGCATAGTAGCACACGATATTGATTATTTATGCTTACATGAGAAGTCACTTAGTTATACTCAATTATTGCTACAGTAATTGCTGCATCATATCTCTCATATTATTGATTCAATTATTATCACAGTATCATCTGCATAATATGTTATATTATTAAATCAATAATTGAGACGACAAATTTATTCATATTATTATTTACAATATTGACAATGTCAAGAAGTTCTGTTAAGGAGAGGTTTGGTCACCTAATTGTGCGCCAATAAGGAGAAATCCTTATTGGAAAGCCCCCTATTTCCTGGGAACGACATGGTTGTTAAATATTATGAATTATAATATTAATGATGAATAAGTTCGTGTTAATTAAAGATAAAATTAATAGTTCCATTGTATTGGAATTATTAGTGTTAGTAAAAATCGAAATTTATTTCAATATTAATTGATGTCTGGAAGTTATACTGACCAATCGGGTAATTAATAGAATAAATGAGCAATTAATTGTTATTAATTCACATAATTATAACTATTTGTTCACATGTGTGTACTATGGATTCACATTCTTGTACTATTAGGGGTGGTGTTGCAAGATTGATAATATTCGCATGACTAAGTTAAAAATGGAGGTATAGATGGAGGTACTATACTGTAATTCATATTTTCACATGTCTAGAACTATTGATTCACATGATTTACTATTGATTCACATTATTTACTATTAGGAGAGGTGGTGCAAGTTTGATAATACTTGCAGGACTAAATTAAAAATGAAAAAAAGAGGAAGGTATTATACTGTAATATTTTGAGCCCCAAAACGTGCAATTATCAAAACTATATTTTCCTATAAATAGAAGCTCATTCTTCCTTCATTTCTCACCAATTCAAAAAAGCTATAGAGCAATTATTATAGAGAGAAAGAAGAAGAGAAGTCTGCTACCTCACTATTCTAGTATCCAGTTTATTCTAAGGTAAGAGGTATTATTCCTTCGTATTCATGAAGAGAGTTATTTTCTTTCAATACTCGTAAGGGTTATTATTCCATTCTTCATTATTTTGTTGGAATAACCTGTCTATGCGAAGTACCGCATACATGGTGAAATCCTTCTGTTATTTTATTCTTTATTATTCTGTTGAAATAACATATCTGTGCGGTCTATCGCATGCTCAGTGAATTCTGTTGTTATTTCATTCTTTATTATTCTGTTGGAATATCCTGTCTGTGTGGAATACGCATGACCTGGTTTCGTTCTTTATTACTCTGTTGGAATATTCTGTCTGTGCGGATTACGTATGACCTGGTTCCATTCTTTATCATTCTGTTGGAATAACCTGTCTGTGCGGTCTATCGCATGCATGGTGAATTTTTCTGTTATTCCATTCTTTATTATTCTATTGGAATAACCTAGCTATGTGGATTACTGCATGCATGGTGAATGATCCTTAGTATTCATTCTTTATTAAATTATGAAAATGATCTGTCTGCGTGGATTACCGCATGGCGGGTGAAAATCCATTTACAGTTTCATATATTCTATTATACTCAGTTGGTTAAAGTTTTGGCTTTTATATTCCATGAAATTAGTGGAATATCATTGATATTTGCGCTTCATCCAATATCTTTTTATGGAAATATTCTTTTGAGCATACTTGAATTTTACTCCACAAAGCAGTATCATGTTGACAATTTGAACGTTATTGGTTCCTGGATAAATTAATTTATAAATCTTTAAAATTTATTCTTGAACTTATTTTATTGAATTATTATGTCATTGTCATCGTCCTCATGTTATATTATAATGAAAGTCATCTTTGGCTTACGTGCATAGATGGACTTGGTATGATTATGACCAGGGATTATTTGGTATAATCATGACCGTAATGTGACGAATGATGTGGTGAAAGTCCTAATTGGCCTGTAGTTCATTGATGGACAGTTGTTGGTATGATTATGACCAGGGATTATTCGGTATAATCATGACCATTGATGATTACATGAATATCCTTGGCCGTGGTGCAGGGATGATTTGATTTTATTTATTAAGCTGAGTCTCAGCGATAAAGTTGATGAAAAACTTTTTAAATGATAGTGGATTTTATGCTCTACTTGACTCTTCTAATGGATTGCTTGTTCCGCTGTAGTTAAACTTGTTGTCTATTATATTCTATCAGTTTAACATTATTGAGGGCTAATAATAATTTATTCTGTATTATCTTAGTCATAATATTTCTTACTGGTCTAGTTGAGCTCACCCTTTTGCTTTCATTGTTCTCTTCAGGAAATGAGAACGTAGCCGGGACTAGTCGGGGAATGGAGTGATGGTCCGAGATGGTGTCATAGTATTCCTCACTATTCTATAAAATAGTGTGATAATAAGTGTAATGAGGACTCCATTGAGTGTGGATATTGTCTAGATGACAATATTTGTATTAAAACTCTTAGCATATGTTTTGTCGTATTTTACACGACAGTTGTATAATTAAGTTTTTTATTTGTATTTTGTACCATGTATCTAACGACCCAAGATGGGTGATGTATATCTGTTTTGGGGGCGTCACAGGAATGATAACTGACACCACATCTTTTGATTGAATAGCATCCTGCATAGTTATGTTAAATGTTTTGCTCGTGCGTCTATTTGTCGATGTTGGTCCAGCAATAGCCAATGCACTTCCACTACCACCTCCCTTGCTTCTAGTTGCACTTCCAGCTGTCTTCTTAGGGCACTCGCGAGCTAGATGATCCTTTTCCCTGCATATGAAACAAGCACCCTTCTTCGGTTGAGAGCAATTTGGAAAAATGTGACCCTACTGGCCACAGTTATAGCACACCCGCTTACCTCTCAAGCACACTCCAGTGTGATTCCTTCCACAAGTAGCGCACACTTCATTTTTCCTCTTCTGTTGGCTACTCTGCTGACTTCCAATACCTACACTCACACTCCACTTCCTCTTTGGGATATTATTCCCACCACTGCTACCACCAGTTTTACGTTCATTCTCACTCGTATTCCTTCTTTGTTCCTGATTGTATTTTGTTAAAGCATCGCTTCCACCTTCCGCGATAATTGCCTTCTCAAGAACTGTTGTAAACATCTTCAGTTGAAACATAGAAACTCTATTGTACAACCAGGGTTTCAATCCCTGTTCAAACCTTCTTGCCTTGTACTCGTTTGTGTTAACTTGATATGACGCAAACCTTGCCAACTCATTGAATTTTGTTTCATACTCCGACACTGTCATTGTACCCTACTTTAATTCTAGAAACTGGACCTCCATCTGATTCTGTGAACTCTCTGGAAAATAAGTCTAAAAAAATATTTCCTTAAACCTATTCCAAGTCATCACCCCCTGACCTCCTCGGGTTTTGTTTGCCTACCACCAATAGCTGGCTTCTGCTTTCAATATGAATATTGTAAAAGTAGTTTTCTAGCCTTCACTGACTCTAGCAATGTCGAAATTTTTTTCTATTTCCATGATCCAGGTCTGTGCCGCAATCAGATTCATGGACCCATGAAATTATGGTGGTCCAATCGCCTTGAAATCTTTAAAAGTCGCAGCTTGGTTTTGCGGCTAATTCTGTAATGCTCCCGTCAGTAATGTCACGAACTGTTGAATTGGGTTAGCATTGGCATTGTTATTATTGGTAGACCCCTCAGGGGTTCTTTGTCGTGGTTGACGTCTTAGAGGCATTTTCTGTTAAAACACACTTATTAGATTTTTACTCAATTTCTTAAGTAATTTCTACTTAACTTACACATCATAAAAGATCATCACATAACACATAACATCTTGAATAAATATTAACATTTTATTCATTCATAGTCTTTTAAAGACATAGAAACAATAGCATCACTGCTATTTACATCACTTTTCCTAAACTAATAAAGTTTCACGATAACATCATCATATCCCATTGTTCACATAACACGTGGGACTTTACCTCTTATTTATTAAATAATTACTCATTCAATAAATACACTTTCTATTAAGGCCTACTAAGTCGCTGCACAGCCTTACGACGCTCCTCTTCCATGATACGTAACATCATTCTATGAACTAACATATACCACGACAATTCTTCGAACTGAGCCGAATAGTACATGACTCGGTCTTGAGCTCGATTTATCACAGTGTTAAAAACACAGTTCATATCTTCCATCTTAACCTTCTTTGCTTGTACCTCTCCCTCTGTTACCTCTGCACGTTGGGAAGCTTTCTCGTACGCATCTTCAACTCTTGGTCTTTTGGCTGATTCTTCTTTCAGGTTATCTTTCAGTTTCACAACCTCCTCTATAAGCTGCTCCTTCTCCCCCTCTATGTGAACCAGCTTCCATTCCACATTGATGAGACGTTCATCAAGATCCTGAATCTCATCATCCTTATGTGCCATCAAAGTTTGGTGTTCAGCTACTAGCTCCTCCAATTCCCCGACTATATCTGAAAGCTCAATATTACGATCATATACTTCGTCATACATTTGAGCTGCAATAGAGATTGGTGGAAACTCTTCCTCATCCTCATCTGTCTGTGGCGGCTCCATAGGGTCTTCATCCGTCTCTGCCCCATCCTCATCATTTACTAATCCTTCCTGCTCTAATGCTGATATCCAACAGCTGCAACAAACAGAGACGACTCCGTTGGCACTAGCTATTCCCAGACTACTTGAACATCTCAAGGCTCCTCCTCTGTAGGCATCAGAGGTCCCTCCTCCCTAGCCTGACTGGATTCTCCCACATTATCCATCCTGACAACAAAAATTTAAAGTTTTTAATTATTAACCATCACTACTCGACACTCACGAGCATATAGGTTGTAACCACAGAAGCACATAGAGTGTTTGATTATTTCTTCCTTAAAACTCGATAAGAGTCTATCACCACTATCTTTATCTTTACAAACTCCTATCAGGTTACTACCTAAGGTTTTTTCCCCCACCTAAGGTTCATAACATAAAGCTTTTATAACAATGTGTCATACCCCCAAATCTGGGTACTTTATTCCCACATGATTTTATGTTCACTGTACAATCATTCATTTCTAACTACCCAAATATAAAAAAATTTAAACAATAAATCTTCCCATTAAAGGATTACTTAATTAAATCCAATAAAATCACAGTTTGTTTAACCTTAAATCATTCATCAAATACAAAAAAATAAATAACTACATCACAAAAATTAAAATTAAGTTTGAAGACATAAATCTCAACAAATTAACAAGTCTTCAACACTTGTTCATCTTGTCTTTCCCTTTACTAGTGGTTGGCTAGTCAACCTTCTCAACTTTAGCTGCAATGGTTATATATATGAAAGAGTGAGCAAAATAAATGCTCACTTAAAGATAACATAATAACTGTCAATGAATAAGCTTGACTGAATTGAATAACATTTTAGCTTAAATATAATTTACTACCTTAAACTATATGTCATATTCCACTTCGGTGATTCACCTTTTAATTTTGTCAATTAGATGATTGAACTATTAATTTTTTTCAATTTCATTCAATTGAGTCTGCCACGTCATAAATTGTTGACGTGGCTTAACACATGGAAAAAATTGACAAACAAAAAGTTTACGTGGAAAATGAAGGGGCAGAGAAGTCTTTAACATTTTAGCTCTCCTTCTTCCCCAAATTAAAAATCAATTATATTTAGCATATCCCTATTCTTAGTATAAGCAACCACCAGCGTCATCTGCCCTTCCGCGTTTGTCACAACCACTGGCTTTCCATGCCTTCCATCGCCCCTACGACGGAGTTAGTCATCCCAAGGTCAATCCCCACCACTTTCTCTAGCACAACTCTAAAAGGAGCATTCTTCCAACTATTCCTCCTACTTTTCTTCAATTTCTAGAAAGAGGACTTAGGGTTTATGACAGAAACAATATTATTCATCCTCTGACCCAAAAATGTAATCTTTAAGGGTTTTTGGGTTAGATTTTTTGACTGAGAAGAGATGGGATTCACTCTTGGAGCGTGAATTTGAGTTGCTGCTGAAGCCATTTCTGGTAATCAACTATAAACCAAACCCTAATTGGTCTTTGTATATATGAAAATCAATCTATAGAGAGAAAATTGGTAATTTACATATTTTGAGCTTTAATCTTTATTTTCCTCTGTCCATCTTTCTCTGTGTACTAACAAAAAATCATTAAAACTCAACATATAAACATAAAAAAATAGAAACTCAAAGATCAAATTAGATCTTAACAAACCAAGTGAATCTCTTACACGAGCCACTCTGAGCCTCGAATATCCCCGAGCCGAACAACCCATAAGAATTTTTGCATACTATTGGCTAACCCCCAAGCCATTTCCAAGAACTCACCTTTATCAATAGCTAAAATGCTCCAAAAACTAACGTACAAAATGGACTCTGGCTTTTGCAAGTCTAGCCAAGAAATGGAGGTCCGGTCTTGAGTATTAAAAACTAACTTCAATCTCTTACACTACTATTTCTGTTTAGCTTCTATGTATCTTCTCCGCTTCTCTCTCTCTCTCTCGTTCTTCTATGCTAATCTTTTCTCTTTCTCTAGATCTATCGTTGTTACTTTCATTTTGGTTTTCATATTTTATAATTTTTTGTTTGATTGTTGTTTTGTTTTGTTTAAATATTTGTAGTTGATTTTTAGTAATAACTAATATGTTTTATTACTCTTTTATCCTTTGATTAACATAAAATGATAAAAGAAAAGTTGTAGAATGACTCATTTTTAACACACAAGCATTAAAAATGCCATGTGTCAAGCCACATCAGTAATTTCTGACGTGGCACACTCAATTGAATGAAATTAGAAAAAAATAATAGTTCAATCATCTAATTGACAAAATTAAAACGTGGATCAACCCATATAGTTTAAGGTACTAATTTATATTTAAACCTAACATTTTCTAGTAGCGATAATCAAGAATTGATATTGAAAATCATCTGAGGGTCACAAGACCATGAACTATGTCTCATGTTATAAGAATTTCTACTTGAATCTTTAACAGTCCTTAAACTATATGGACATTCTTTCTTGAACTTAGGGGGATCAACCCTTCGTACTATATATTGTGCACAAATATCTTAACGTTTTCACGTAAATAATCCCCTATTAGGGTTGTTCATCTTAGTTTAACATGCAAGTTCGCACCAATGGAAGTTTGGTTTGGATAAGTTTCAAGGGTAATTTGGAGTTCAACGTACATCAACTAAGGATTAGTTGAATCAAAAGCTTAATGACAATGCGAGGGTTTCACAACGACATGTTATATAGTAATTATGAATCATAAATGAATAATATGATACATCAAAGTCATGCTTTAAGAATAACTTTCAAAGCATTAAAAATATATAATGAACCTAGCTTGAACAAAAATGATAAGCTAAGGTTACATTTTCCAATAAGGAAACAGAATTAAGAACTTTGCTCGATAGAATTCAAGAACTTGCGTAATTTTATAAAAAAGACAGAATAACAAACTTGCATATTTATAAATAAGGTATGATAAGCTCAAATAAAGACCAGGGTTAGAGAACTTGTTTAAATAAGAGTAGGATTAAGAAACTTGCCTCGTGTGTAGGTTAAACGATCACTACTGACGTGCACCACAAGTCCTACACATACCATATGTATTGACAACACTCATTAGTTACACTAATTATAACTTCATAAGCTTAGTTCCCACTTTTAGTATAGCTCGTTAACTTAGTTTAAGTTTTTGCTTACTACAACAAATCACATATTACAAGACCGAAGTCTCGAATCTTAAGTTTAAATAACATCACATCTTTTCATGAGCATCACATTTTAGTTCTTTTACAACTTATCAAATCATCATGCCATGTCAATATATGAACGTTAATAACTTGATATAACATCTTATTACATGTCTAACTTATTATCATGTTCCTTAGATTAGGTTAAATTAATACACAAAGGACTGCACTTGCATACGTGCATCCCAACGCCCTCTGATTGCCTCTGAGTGCACATTTGTCCTAAAGATGGCCATTTTGGCCCCTACTAAAGACATCAAATTGAAAAACTTAAAGAAAAAAAGTTGTAGGACTACTCGTCCTCGTTTTCGGATCATCTTGAATCGCATCAATCGGAGATCGTAGGAAAACGTTATGCGCATATTAGTAAAACATGTCCGGTCAGATTTTCTCTAACACTTGGTAAGTTTTTGAGCTACAAAAGCCCGCCGGGGATAGATACCCGCTAGGGCGAAAAAAAATACACAGGTAATGTAACGTCCCCAAATCCGGGTACTTTGTACCTCAGACCTGGTACATCATTTCTATAGCTATTATGGAAGATATAAACATAATTTGTTTATACAATAAACCTTTACAACATAATCCCCAAGGTCTACAACCTTAACTTAATACATACCTTCAATATGTTAAAGATTTACAATAACATTTGCTTCAGAAAATATATTAGTTCTAACTGCCTAATAGTTTAATATTGGACTTTGCCTTTGCCTCTCTCTTTATTCGAGCTTTCCTCTTAATCTGAAAATGTTATCATGATATAGCAATGGTGAGCAACAAATTTGCCCAGTAAGTTTTAAATACAATGAAGATATATCATGATTGAAAAGAAAGAATAAGCTTTCAAGTTTTCAACAGTGTAATAATTGTGAAATAACATGAATCAAGTGTCAATAATTGAAAGAATGAATCAATAATGTTTGAAGGTCAACAATGACCGTGAACAATTTAACTAAACCTTATGGTAATAAATGTGATCAGCCTTTCATACCTGATTAACTTATGCAATATGCACTAAGTGCAAATCAATAATCAGTATAGATGTGAATAATCAACAATAATTATTCACTAACATGCTTTGAACATACAACTCAAGTTTGAGTTAGGGAAACTTTCATGTACTGCTGATTACTGCTAAGCATTCTAATTTAATCTCTCATGAAAGACCTATCATTTATAAGATTGATCTTTCAATTAGCATGATATATAATATCCCATAATAAAACTACTCTATCAACAAATTAGCTAACACTTAGTAACATAATCAAATATTAGATTACACCTTAAAACATCATTATTATTATCATCCTTTGATAATTTTTCAATCACTTTATCATATACATTATGATTTAATACTTTAATCTTTCATATTATAAGTTCTTTTCTATAATCCAGTAAGCCAAATTCTAATATTATAATCTGGATTATTTAAACATATCAATCCAGCAGTCTGGATTGAAACTATTATTCAATTTGTTAAACAATTTTTCAATCCAACAATCTGGATTCAACTAACTACCAATCCAGCAAGCATTGATTCATAAATCTTTCAATCTAGCAAGCTTGGATTCATAATCCTTTAATCCAATAAGCCTAGATTCATAAATCTTTTAATCTAGCAAGCCTGGATTCATAATCCTTCAATCCAACAAGCATGAATTCATAAATCTTTCTATCCAACATATTAAATTTCTAATTCATCATACTATACATTCAATATGACATATTGAATGTCCAATCAATAACTCAACTCCTCTTTTAAGCTCCATTTAATATTATTAATTATTTAATAACATTAAATTCACTTACTAATATCATAATATTTTAAATCAATGACTTAATAACACTTTAATCAAATTGTTATCAATCAATTAATAATATCTTAATCTAATATTATTAATCGTTTAATAATATTTTAATTATTTATTAAACTTATCAACAATTTATTTTAATTATTTACACTTTACCAATTAATACATTTAATCATTCTAAAATGTCATACACATAAAATCTCATCACCAATGATCAAAACCTCCATAAAAAATCTGCACATACTCTATTTAGAGTTTTCAAGCCATAAAATCCTATTATCCAAATTTTCAACATCACATAACTAATTTAATTCATTTATTCATAACTAAACTATTTCCATGAAAAAATACCAAATCAGTTCTAAAAATATTTCTTTTCTGGGATTTGGCAGAATATAGTTCCATATTGAGCATATATTTTTCCCATAATTTTTAAAATTCATTTACTAATTTTTAAATGGCCAAAACTGTCGGATTTTGCGACATTTATCATAAACTATACTTTTGTCCAAAACTTCTGAAACTTTCAGGGTATACTCGTGTTATGTATATGTACTCCCAGTAAACATTTCACAATTTTTGGAGTTAACCACAAAGAGTTATACAAGTTTACATTTAAAATAGTTTTTTCCCGTAAAATCCATATCTCTCATTCTATACATCTAAAAATCACCATTTTTGGACACAATCTATAAAACTCATCATATTATCATCCCAAATTTTTCTAAAATTTATGAATGTCAGAAAAAATTACAAAAATGCCCCTGACAGAAATTGCCCCAAAACAGTTTATTTCCTTTTAAGAAAAACGGGGTTGTTTCTGCTAAATCAGCCACTACGGCTTGAAAACTGAACATTTTTGAGTGCTAACACTTGAGTTTACTAGAAAACATATACATCTAGCACCCCTCTTTGACGGATCGTAAAAAAAACGTGTAGAATAAAAACGGTGGAAATTCAAAGTACATAAAAGTTAGGGTTTCTAAACTAAAAAATTTATTTTTCTTTCCTTTTGATTTCCAAACAAATCAACACCCAATATGGATAAATCTAAACATAAAACACTCATCAACAAGAAAATTCAAGATTTTTGAGTTTAGAAACATAAATCCAAGTTTTGATTTACAATAGTCAAAATAAAAGATATAACTAGTTTAAAGTAATACCTCTTTGCTCCAAATCTTCCTTTTTCTTCTTCTTTTTTTTCTTCTTCCGTGGAGGACCTTTCTCTCTCCTCTCCATCTCCCTCAAGGGCTTCCGCCCTCTTCCCCTTTCTCTTCCTCTCGATTTTCTCTTTGATAGCAAAGTGAAAAAAATAAGAAATAAAAGATGAGAGAGAGAAAGAAAGAAATAAGATATATAGATATATTAAAAATATCTCCCAACATCCTACTTTTCCTCCTCTCATTTTACCGCCCATGTGGCTTTATTATATCCCACATCTCTATTTTTTTAATTGCTTTATTAAATGTCCAAAACGACCTTCTCCAATTTGAGCTTAACACTTAATTTTTTTGGGCTTGGAATACATCAACTTGGGCCACTAGAAAATCAAACTTAATTAAATTAGTTATTACCAACATTGGACTTCTAGTTTATTAAGTTATTGGGCTCCCAATATGTTGGTTAATTATTCAACTCTTATACTAATCTTTCAAATCTATAACTAATTCATTAAGTGGGCTTGATAGATAATTCAACTGGGCTATGGAAAAATTGACATAGTTCAATACTTTCCATCTTATTCCACCCTAATTATTTAAGGGTTATTTAGATTTTCTAGTATATTTTTAGAAAAAATTACAATAAAAGTGCTTCCAGAAACTATTTACAGAATTAATATATTTTTAATATTTTATTTACAAAATTAGTGCTTTAAATAGAAACATAATTGGAGATCTAGATCCACTATACATTTCGTCCCTTAAATCCTTCATCGCATGCTCCTTTTCATCTAATTCATCTGTTTCTTCCCTATGAATCTTCTCTCCAATTTCTCTCTCCTCTTTTCCGCTACTTCTTCTGCTCATTTTCTTCTACTTCTTCTTCTACTTTTTAGACTTAACCATTAGTGAGTTTTAACTGGTCACTCTTCTCCTTCACTAAAATATTTAGGAATATAAATTGATGCATGTATATTTCAATAATTATCTTCCTCTGGTAAATTCTTAAATTGGTAACTTGAAATTAAGGTAGCTTAAAAAATCAACATCTGATCATGTGGGGTAAGGACAGTTAAGTTCACGACACTGACACAATGCTATTCCAACTTAACTTTAAAAAATTATTAATTTTTAATATTAACAAAGGTAACCAATTCAGTTGTATTGGATTATAAATTAATTATAAATGAAATTTAAAAATAGTTTCCAAGTGTTACCTGGATTTGTTATCTTCAACATGTGCAACTATAAACAGTTTTATTGGATTCTGTAATGGTCATCGTTGGTATATTTTTTTTCATAGTGCAGTTGGTAGCCAAACCTTCATACAAAGGTAAACTGACAATTAATTATAAAAAATTTAAGAACAGTTTTCAAGTGTTAGCTGGATTTATTTTTTTCAACATGTGCAAACATTAACAGTTTATTAGTTTCTGCAATGGTGGCCGTCGGTACGTGTATTTATTTATAGTGCATTTGGTAACCAAACCTTCATACAAAGGTAACCATTTTAGTTTATGTGGGTAACCAAATAGTCATAAAAAAAAATCAGAACAGTTACCAAGTGTTACATGTATTTGTTTTCCTTATCTTGTTAAACCATGATGAAATCGGAGAGTAATCGTGTGGCTTTCCTCTTACTTAATGTAAGAAAAAAATACAAAATATTATTCAATATTGTGTAACACAATATCGGTTGTAACGCCCCCAAATTCAGGTACTTGAAACCCAAACTCGGTGCTTTACGATAACATTTCTATGAGCGGAATAATACTAATAATAATAACAATAATATGAATATCAAACTTATCTTACATTTATTAGAGTCTAATCCTAAGTACGCAACCTTTACTATAATTCTTTACATGATATATAATACATATCATTATATTAATATAGTCTAACTATTATAAAAGATACCACTAAACATATTTTGTTTGCTTTCCTTTTCACTTGTTGTTGTCTGAACCTTCAGGTTGATCACGCCTAGCTGAAAACATTTAAATTTAAAGCAAGAATGAGCATTTGGGTGCCCAGCTAGTAATAACAATTATAAATATAATTAGCTGAAAGAATTAAATGTTTTCTTTGTACATCACTTCTACAACAAATCTATAGTTGTGAAGTAAACTCAACCGATAATAATAACATAACAATTTTATCTCAAATTTTTGAAACTACGTAATGACTATATATGGGGTTTAGTTGACATATTATGAATATTGTTTTTAATTTTTGAATAGGTTTAGCAAAACTTTATCTACAACCGTCATAACTTACGGGCGCGAGGGTGTACATCCCATGGGCCCTGTATTGATCAATACTACATTGCAAGAACGATGTGATCGTTCACTCTGTCCGCTTTGGGCGCATAAAAGTTTTCCCTTGATCGGGATGTTCATACTAGTCTGGAATCCGAACTAAAATAATTTGATTGGATACAAAGAAGTTTGATCATATTCAACGATATTTCTAAATCTGTGTCTAGCTAGTCAAATAGGTTAGACGTCTTATATATATATATATATATATATATATATATATATATATATATATATATATATATATATATATCAACATGTGATTAAATACAATGATTATCCAAGTGGGGACACTTGTATAACCATATATAGAAATTAACGAACATAATATATATATCTGAATTACCATATACTAACATGTTGATAAACAATGATCGGATATAGAATATATCACAAATAGGGTTAATAATATAGCATAATAATAATATAATTCTGAAACTTCTTACTATTATCTATTGCATAAAGGAAATGCAAAAGGTAAGATACTTGCCTGGTCTGCTGCTTACAATACGCAACTTAATTTTATCTTTTATATCACAGCCTATCATTCATAAAATTATTTTACTGATTAGAACAACATACTATAACACATAGCACTGCTTATTGCAGTCAGCACGTAACCTAATCACATTGTCACACATATTCAACAGTCATTGAATCACAAACAAACACATATACAGACAACTTATACTAGTCCAGATCAATTTCTAAAACATGTCAGTGTACCGATGGCTTTATCGAGTAATTATCGAGTCTAAGACTCTATCTTGTAATTCAATATCTGTAAGTATCGGTCATATTATTTTTAAATGACTTATAATAATTTTTAAACATTTATTATAATAAATCTTGAATTTTCAAACACCGGAATCATAATTAAATGATTTAAATATTAAACAAATCTATTATCATTAATATTTAATTAATATTAAACTATTAATAAAATCATTGCCAAAATATTAAAGCTATTTATAATAACTCAAAATATTTTTAAAGTATTAATATTACCCTTAAATAATTTTTTAAAGAATTAAAATCTTTTTTAAATAATTATCATTAATATTAAAGTATTAATGTATTTTTTATCAAAATATTAAAAGTCATTATTTATAACTTAAAATATTTTTAATTCATTTATATCCTTTTTAAATGATTTTAAAGTAATAAAACCATTTTAAAAATATTTATTTAATATAATTATTAAATAAATCTAATATCATTGAATATTAAATTATTAATGAAACTTTCCTTTAAATAACAAAAGTTATAATTTATAGCTTAAAATATGTTTAAACACTTTATTTTTATTTAAAATAATTTTTCTAATATAAAAATCATTTTTAAACTAATTTATTTAATATGAGTATTAAATAAATCTAATATCATTAATATTAAAATATTAATATTTTTCATGACAAAATATCAAAAGTTATATTTTATAATTTAAAATATTTTTATAACCTTTATATAATTTTTATATAATTTCTAAATCGTTAATTGTATTTTTCATCATTTATTTAATACATTTATTAAATAACTTAAATATCATTAATAGTAATTTATTAATAAAATTTCATCACAAAATATTAAAAGTTATCAAAAATAACTTAATTTATTTTCTTATACCATAATATAATTTTAAATGATTTTTCATGTATAAAAATTATTTTTAAATAATTTATTTAATATTATAATCAAATAAATTAAATACTTTTAATATTCTAAAAATATTAAATATTTATGAAATGTATTCAAATTAATTAAAAACTAATTTTTTTGGATTGTAAAATAATTTTTAATAATTTATTTTGTATTTTTAATAATTAAAAACTAATTTTTCTATTTATTTAATAAAAATAATTAATTTTAGAAATTATGTATCGCGAAAGACTGCCTATAGCGACGAAACTGTCGCTATAGGTGCTCTTCGCGTTCTTGAGCCTTCAAAGTCAGTGATCAAGTACCCTACTTTGACCAATCATTAAACTTAGATCTTCTCGTTATCAGGGCTTGTTATGGTGTCCAGGTTGTAGTATTAGTGTAATACTAAAACTATAATCATGTTTCATGGAAATACAACAACATATCAAAGAGTTATCAGCTATCAAAAATATTGTCAGACATGTTCTTCAATTTCTGGGTTTTCCAGAATTGAAGAACAGTCTAAGATGTCCACTTTTGATTCTTATATCTTACGTTCAGGGTTAGCTTTAAGTGATCTAATACTTTCAGTGTATGGACAACATGTTAATAAAGAGATATAATACATAACATCAATAAAACAACCTCATAATCGCTAGATATTTCTCAGTCAAACCATGTCAGAAAGAAGGTTCAACCGGTTTCTGGAAATTCCAGAAACGCCATATGTGATCGACAAACTTAGTTTGACCATTTATTATGCTCGATATACTGACTATTTATGGAAGTTAAAGCCATTTACATAGAGTCCACATGACACACTACAACCTAGATGCAATAACATCAACCAATCACTTAACACCCGTCAGATCAAAACGATCAAAAACGTTGTCAGTCACTGAAATACGATTTCTGGGTTACCCAGAAATCATTTAGTCATGCCCAGTCAACGGGTTTTGACCGTGAATAACTTCCAATCGGTTCATGATCTGACTTTGATTCTTGTACCAGATGAAAGATCTCATACCATACTAAAACTACAAACTTTTAAACAACAAAACACTTAACAACCAAAGATCTATTGGGTCTGACATTTGACTGTCAGACCCAAAAACAACATTTTACAGATTTCCAAAAATTTTAAATTCGTGCACTTAGATGTTATTGATCCATCAACTACCAACCCAAATCAACTACATGGACTCCAAACAACATGTTTAACATACAAAAACTAACATCTAACATGCATATCAAAGTTAGATTTTCTAGGGTTAGTTTATACCTTCTTTGAAATTTTGTTTATTGTAGCTTCTAATTTTGATGTGGCTGTTCGTGGGGCTGGTCTTGGGGACTGATCTAGCATAGGATTTCGTGGGTTAAAGAGATGTATGGTCTTAGGAGTTGGTGCTCAAATGGCCAAATAATGAACTTTCTCTCTCTTTCAATCTATATATATATATATATATATATATATATATGATAATACTGTGTATATGGCTTAGATCTAGACTGATTGCTGCTGTTATAAGTCACATGGGGCTGGTAAGAGTTGTTGAACAGCTCATATTTGGCTAGTCTTACAAGTTATGTCCAATAATGTAAGAGAGGTAGTTTGGTCTTTTGCATTTTCAATTTAATGGCATTATGGTAAACAGGAAAAACCCTTAGGGTTTAACCCTAAGGTTTAGCACGTAATTTTTTGTAGGATTTCTAGAATTTTGGAATTATAGTAAAAATGAAAATTTTAGTTTCTTAAAATTGCAAATTAGGTTTTTCCTAAAATAGTTTAGGTTTCTAATTATATAAACTTACATATTAGGTTTAAAGACTTATTAATTAGCATTAAAATGGCTAAATTAGCAATTAATTTTTCCATTAAGCAATTAGGGTTTTCCATTTGAAAATTTGGGTTTCAAAAATAGGAATTAGGGTTTATAAATATAAATTAGGGTTTTCAAAAAAATTTAGGGTTTTCCTAATTTGAGTCAATATCTATAACACCGGTCGATAATTATCTTAACATGATTACATAGCTGTCTTAAGCTGGCATTCGACTTTTGAATTAGGGTTACTAAATTTAGAAATTAGGTTTACTAATTTAGTAGTTAGGGTTCTTAATTAATTAGGTTTCTTAAGTACAATTAGGGCTTTACCTAATTATTTTAAATTCTGTAATACACGACATAATTCACATAGCACAGTTACAACACAGTCTTGAATCTCCCATCTGAATTTCAAAATAGGGTGAAATAAATTAATGCTAGGGTTTTGGCATTAAACACCATAATTGGCCAACCATTTTCCATACACACAATCATTGCATAATTATAGCACTGAAAAATTAAAATATAATTAATATTATAATAAATATCATTAATCACATAACATAACTACTAGACATATTTTAAAGTCTCATTTAACTTCAAACTAGGGTTTATCAGTAACATTAAAATTATTCCATCAAAACTGATCCTCACATTAACCTTACACTCATAGCATACCTAATTATAACACTGACAAATAATAATATAATATTATTATTCTCATTCCTTGATCAAAATTCAAAATTAGGGTTTTAGATTTCATATCTGATTTTAACTGTCATATATAACATTAATAATTAAGTTAAAAATAAATAACTTAATTAATCTGAAATAAATTCATATAATAAAATAAAATAAGTATTATAATAATTCTATAATCCTTTCATATATTATTTAAATAATATAATAATCATGTTCGCATGAAAAATAATTAATAAAAACATTATTACTGTAAAATTACTTATTATAAGAATATAATTTATAATGATCAATAATTCTAAAATAAAATTATTTACAAACATTCATGTAATAAATATATTTTTATTTATTACAATAATTACATAAGCTTTATCTTGTACAAATCCTCATCCTTAAAACTAAAAAAAAATTATACATAAAATTTCTGATTTAATTATATAAAAAATATCGGGTTATTATATTCACCCTCCCTTATAAAGATTACGTCCCCGAAATCATCGTTTTAAAACCTATACATACCAGGGTACATAGTATACATAATCATTATAAATAGATCTCGATTAAAATTGATCGAACTGATCTTTAACTATTCAGCAACAAGCTTATCTATCTTATTAAACGAAAATTTGATTTCTAAGAGAACTCAAATTCCTCCTTCAAAATAATTTATAAAATAATTTACTATATATAAGAAAATAATATGTAAAAAAATAAAATTTGTTTGAATAATACCTGGAGTTGCATCCCCGGCTGCTACAGTTTCTTGAACAGTCATGTTGAAGACGCTTGCGGTTAATTCTGTTGGTTCATTTGTTGATGTTGGTCCCGTTGTCGCCAATGTCCTGCTGCCTTTCCTTATTTGCGCATTCCTTGCCTCCTTTCTCCTTCTTGGACTGTCTTCCACCTTATACTCCATTGATTCACACTTAAAACACACAGACTTGTCCTTTATCTCCTTTTCTTGTATAGGTGATGAAACTGCCTTTTGCCCCTTCGTTATCCTAGCTATCACAAACGTTGTTACAGGGTCAGTTGATCCTCTAAATCCTAGCAGCACGATTACCTTGAAGTATTTGACGTTTGTCGTTCGATTATCTGACTGATCTTTCTGCGGCTGGTACTCCGTTCTGCATAGCTTGATCGTCCACATTCGCAAAATTCTGTATCGGGTCTGGTTGTCCTCCAACTTTGCTGATAGGTTCTTCTATCCTTGGGTTTCATTTTTGTCTTGGCGGCATTATCACAATTTATTCTTTATTCTAAGCCTTATCGTATACGTATAATCATATAACACAAAACTTTCTATTCAAATAATCATGTACTCAAAATATTAGATTTTGAAATTTTGGTTTTCTGCATTAACCAGTACTCATATAATTAAACACTATCTTTATACCAACTTATTTCATTAATCCAACATAAACTCATATTCATAACACTTGACATACCATAGCACATTTTGCTTTAAACATTCGTTATCCCTTTGTGACTCAAAAGTCAGTAATCGCTGCTATATTTATATAAAAGTTAAAAATATTACCTTATACAGACATACCTACCATATACATAACATAGAATCATACACATTCACGTAATACTAATACTACTTATTTCTTACGCCTCCACTAAGGATCAATGGCTTAGTAATCTGTCTATTCCCATTATCCTCAATAATCCATTCACACCTAACTATACCTAGTTCGTCCAACATACCGTACATTATGAGTTTAAGAACTCTCCACAAACATATGAGTTTAAGAACTCGACACTGACCACATATTCTTTAACTATACTTTTCCTATCAGTTATACTATCGTTTTTTGGTCTGGTACTATACTTTCTAAAATAACCACCTCATTGAGGTAGCTTTCAATGTGAGCCTTTATTTTAGCTATTGGCTTTGATATTGGCTCGGTTATGGAGATATGCTCTTTCTTTACAATCTGAGGGTATTCTAATTCTTTTATATCTGACATCTACACACTTAAATTATCCTGATTATCACAAAGTATATACACATAACCAATAATAGTTTTATATAAGTTATCTTTTATTTTATTTGACGATGAATTTATTCAATTCATCTCCTTATAAACTCTATATGAGTTATTTATATTTTCAATGTTTTCCTCTGTTCTAAGGTTAAAGACTAAGGTCTACCCCACCTAAAGTTTCTAACCCTAAAGCTCTGATACCATGATGTAACGCCCCCAAATTCAGGTACTTGAAACCCGAACTCGGTGCTTTACGATATCATTTATATGAGCGGAATAATACTAATAATAATAACAATAATATGAATATCAAACTTATCTTACATTTATCAGAGTCTAATCCCAAGTACGCAACCTTTACTATAATTTTTTACATGATATATAATACATATCATTATAATAATACAGTCTAACTATTACAAAAGATACCATTAAACATATTTTGTTTGCTTTCCTTTTCATTTGTTGTTGTTGTTGTTGTCTGAACCTTCAGGTTGATCACGCCTAGCTGAAAATATTTAAATTTAAAGCAAGAATGAGCATGTGGGTGCCCAGCAAGTAATAACAATTATAAATATAATTAGCTGATAGAATTAAATATTTTCTTTGTACATCACTTCTACAACAAATCTATTAGTTGTAAAGTAAACTGAACCGATAATAATAACATAATAATTCTATCTCAAATTTTTGAAACTACGTAATGACTATATATGGGGTTTAGTTGACATACTATGAATATTGTTTTCAATTTTCGAATAGGTTTAGCAGAACTTCATTCGCAAACCGTCATAACTTACGAGCGCGAGGGTGTACATCCCATGGGCCCTGTATTGATCAATGCTATTTTGTAAGAACGATGTGATCGTTCACTTTGTCCGCCTTGGGCGCATAAAAATTTTCCTTGATCGGGATGTTCATACTAGTTTGGAATCCGAACCAAAATAATTTGATTGGATACAAAGATGTTTTATCATATTCAACGATATTTCTAAATAGCTTAGACGTCTTATATATATATATATATATATATATATATATATATATATATATATATATCAATATGTGATTAAATGCAATGATTATCCAAGTGGGGACACTTGTATAACCATATATAGAAATTAACGAATAGAATATATATATCTGAATTACCATATACTAACATGTTGATAAACAATGATCGGATATAGAATATATCACAAATAGGGTTAATAATATAGCATAATAATAATATAATTCTGAAACTTCTTACTATTGTCCATTGCATAAAGGAAATGCAAAAGGTACGATACTTGCCTGGTCTGCTGCTTACAATACGCAACTTAATTTTATCTTTTATATCACAGCCTATCATTCATAAAATCATTTTACTGATTAGAACAACATACTATAACACATAGCAATGCTTATTGCAGTCAGCACGTAACCTAATCACATTGTCACACATATTCAACAGTCGTTGAATCACAAACAAACACATATACAGACAACTTATACTAGTCCAGATCAATTTTCTGAAATATATCGGTGTACCGATGGCTTTATCGAGTAATTATCGAGTCTAAGACTCTATCTTGTAATTCAATATCTGTAAGTATCGGTCATATTATTTTTAAATGACTTATAATAATTTTTAAACATTTATTATAATAAATCTTGAATTTTTAAACACCGGAATCATAATTAAATGATTTAAATATTAAACAATTCTATTATGATTAATATTTAATTAATATTAAACTATTAATAAAACCATTGCCAAAATATTAAAGTTATTTATAATAACTCAAAATATTTTTAAAGTATTAATATTACCCTTAAATGATTTTTAAAAGAATTAAAATTATTTTTAAATAATTATCATTAATATTAAAGTATTAATGTATTATTTATCAAAATATTAAAAGTCATTATTTATAACTTAAAATATTTTTAATACATTTATATCCTTTTTAAATGATTTTTAAAGTAATAAAACCATTTTAAAACTATTTATTTAATATAATTATTAAATAAATCTAATATCATTGAACATTAAATGATTAATGAAATTTTCCTTTAAATAACAAAAGTTATAATTTATAGCTTAAAATATCTTTAAACACTTTATTTTCATTTAAAATGATTTTTCTAATATAAAAATTATTTTTAAACTAATTTATTTAATATGAGTATTAAATAAATCTAATATCATTAATATTAAAATATTAATATTTTTCATGACAAAATATAAAAATTATATTTTTTAACTTAAAATATTTTTATAACCTTTATTTAATTTTTATATAATTTCTAAATCATTAATTCTATTTTTTATCATTTATTTAATACATTTATTAAATAACTTAAATATCATTGATAATAATTTATTAATGAAATTTCATTACAAAATATTAAAAGTTATCAAAAATAACTTAATTTATTTTCTTATACCATAATATAATTTTAAATGATTTTTCATGTATTAAAATCATTTTTAAATAATTTATTTAATAATATAATTAAATAAATTAAATACTTTTAATATTCCAAAAATAGTAAATATTTATGAAATATATTCAAAATAATTAAAAACTAATTTTTTAGATTTTAAAATAATTTTTAATAATTTATTTTGTATTTTTAATAATTAAAAAATAATTTTTCTATTTATTTAATAAAAATAATTAATTTTAGAAATTATGTGTCTCTAAAGACTGCCTATAGTGACGAAACTGTCGCTATAGGTGTTCTTCGCGTTCTTAAGCCTTAAAAGTCAGTGATCAAGTACCCTAATTTGACTAGTCATTAAACTTAGATCTTCTCGTTATTAGGGCTTGTTATGGTGTCCAGGGTGTAGTATTATTGTAATACTAAAACTAGAATCACGTTTCATGGAAATACAACAACATATCAAAGAGTTACCAGCTATCAAAAACATTGTCAGACATTGAAGAACAGTCTAAGATGTCCACTTTCGATTCTTATATCTTGCGTTCAGGGTTAGCTTTAAGTGATCTAATACTTTCAGTTTGTGGACAACATGTTAATAGAGAGATATAATACATAACATCAATAAAACAACCTCACAATCGCTAGATATTTCTCAGTCAAACCATGTCAGAAAGAAGGTTCAACCGGTTTCTGGAAATTCAAGAAACGCCATATGTGATCGACATACTTAGTTTGACCATTTATTATGCTCGATATACTGACTATTTATGGAAGTTAAAGCCATTTACATAGAGTCCACATGACACACTACAACCTAGATGCAATAACATCAACAAATCACTTAACACCCGTCAGATCAAAACGATCAAAAACGTTGTCAGTCACGGAAATACGATTTCTGGGTTACCCAGAAATCATTTAGTCATGCCCGGTCAATGGGTTTTGATCGTGAATAACTTCCAATCGGTTCATGACCTGACTTTGATTCTTGTACCAGATGAAAGATCTCCTACCATACTAAAACTACAAACTTTTAAACAACAAAAACACTTAACAACCAAAGATCTATGGGTCTGACATTTGACAGTCAGACCCAAAAACAACATTTTCCAGATTTCGAAAATTTTTAAATTCGTGCACTTAGATGTTATTGATCCATCAACTACCAACCTAGATTAACTATATGGACTCCAGACAACATGTTTAACATACAAAAACTAACATCTAACATGCAGATCAAAGTCAGATTTTCTAGGGTTAGTTTATACCTTCTTTGAAATTTTTTTATTGCAGCTTCTGATTTTGATGTGGTTGTTCATGGGGCTGGTCTTGGGGACTGATCTAGCACAGGATTTCGTGGGTTAGAGAGATGTATTGTCTTGGTAGAGAGTTGGTGCTCAAATGGCCAAATAATGAACTTTCTCTCTCTTTCAATCTATATATATATATATGATAATACTGTGTATATGGCTGAGATCTAGACTGATTGCTGCTGATATAAGTCACATGGGGCTGGTAAGAGTTGTTGAACAACTCATATTCGGCTAGTCTTACAAGTTATGTCCAATAATGCAAGAGGGGTAGTTTGGTCTTTTGCATTTTCAATTTAATGGCATTATGGTAAACATGAAAAACCCTTAGGGTTAAACCCTAAGGTTTAGCACAAAAATTTTTGTAGGATTTCTAGAATTTTGCAATTATAGTAAAAATGAAAATTTTAGTTTCTTAAAATTGCAAATTAGGTTTTTCCTAAAATAGTTTAGGTTTCTAATTATATAAACTTACATATTAGGCTTAAAGACTTACTAATTAGCATGAAAATGACTAAATTAGCAATTAATTTTTCCATGAAGCAATCATGGTTTTCCATTTGAAAATTAGGGTTTCAAAAATAGGAATTAGGGTTTATAAATATAAATTAGGATTTTCAAAAATAATTAGTGTTTTCCTAATTTGAGTTAATATCTATAACACCGGTCGTTAATTACCTTAACATTATTACATAGCAGTCTTAAGCTGCCATTCGACTTTTGAATTAGGGTTACTAAATTTAGAAATTAGGTTTACTAATTTAGTAGTTAGGGTTCTTAATTAATTAGGTTTCCTAAGTATAATTAGGGCTTTACCTAATTATTTTAAATTCTGTAATACACGACATAATTCACATAACACAGTTACAACACAGTCTTGAATCTCCCATCTGAATTTCAAAATAGGGTGGAATAAATTAATGCTAGGGTTTTGACATTAAACACCATAATTGACCAACCATTTTTCATACACACATACATTACATAATTATAGCACTGAAAAATTAAAATATAATTAGTATTATAATAAATATCATTAATCACATAACATAACTACTAGACATATTTTAAAGTCTCATTTGACTTCAAACTAGGGTTTATCAGTAACATTAAAATTATTCCATCAAAACTAATCCTAACATTAACCTTACACACATAGCATACCTAATTATAACACTGACAAATAATAATATAATATTATTATTCTCATTCCTTGATCAAAATCCAAAATTAGGGTTTTGGATTCCATATCTGATTTTAACTGTCATATATAACATTAATAATTAAGTTAAAAATAAATAACTTAATTAATCTGAAATAAATTCGTATAATAAAATAAAATAATTATTATAATAATTCTATAATCCTTTCATATATTATTTAAATAATATAATAATCATATTCTCATGAAAAATAATTAATAAAAATATTTTTACTGTAAAATTAATTATTATAAGAATATAATTTATAATGATCAATAATTCTAAAATAAAATTATTTGCAAACATTTATGTAATAAATATATTTTTATTTATTACAATAATTACATACGCTTTATCTTGTACAAATCCTCATCCTTAAAATTAAAAAAAAAATTATACGTAAAATTTCTGATTTAATTATATAGAAAATATCGGGTTATTACATCGGTTACCTTGCATCAATAAAAAGGTGTAATTGGTAGCCAAACCTTCATACAAAAGTAACCATTCTAATTTTTGTGGGTAACCAAATAGTTATAAAAAAATTTCAGAACAATTACCAAGTGTTACATGTATTTATTTTCTTTATTTTGTTAAACCATGATGGAATCACAGAATAGTCGTGTGATTTTAAAAAAATGCAAAATATTATTCAATATTATGTGAGACAATTTCGGTTACCTTACATCAATAAAAAGATGCAGTTGGTAGCCAAACCTTCATTCAAAAGTAACCATTTTGGTTTTTGTGGATAACGAAATAGTCATAAAAAAAATTTAGAACAGTAAACCAAGTGTTACATGTATTTGTTTTCAAAATTATGCTTGTGAGACAAATCTTCTCCTTCTTCTCATTGGCGTTTTGGTCAATGGTTTCGAGTTCTTAAAGGGTTTTCATTTCACACATTTAAAATTTAAATCATTATTGTTGTACATTAAATTTTATAACCAAATTAAACTTGCTTTAATTAAGTTATAAAAGTAATAAATTGAAATAATAAAGATATATATCTTAAATTAATATAATTTTTAATATTATTATTCTCCCACATATTCCTTAACAAGAAGAATTAGCTTGGGCCACTTAACTTAGTGTGTTGGGCTTATTGGGCCACTTTCCCTCATTCTTAGTTTAATTTCTAATATTTTATTTACTTAGAAAATGTCCCACACGTTCCTTAACAATTTGGCTCACTTGGAATACAAATTCTTACCCATGTACATTTAATTTTTTAACCTAATTAGTCTTGCTTTAATTAGGTTATAAAATTAATTAATTGAGATATATAAAATAAATCTCTTGGGATTAGTATATATTTTATACACCATAATTCTCACATACCATAACCCTTAAGTTATTCAATTTTTCATTCATAATATATAATTAGGTTACATTAGTTTCTTTTATTTGTTTATATAATAAACAAATATAAACCAATCACATAATATTCATATTCCTTTACTCACATATTCATATAAAATAATTTAATAAATTGAGACATATTCTACAAATCTCTTAGATTAGGTCACTAGCATATAATTAAAATACTATGACCACTAAATAAAAATAATCATTTAGGTCATTTAATCCGCATACCTATTTTAAATTATACAATTTATATTGTATATTTAAATTTAATTTCCTCATTCTCTCCATAAATTGTTTTCAAATAATATATTTATATATTAAATATATCACTTTATTTAATTTATTTATTTCCTTTAAATTAAACAATTCATTTAATTTAATTAATTTCTTAAATTATTAAGCAATTGATTTAATTTAATTATTTTCTTAAATTAAATCCTTCAAATAAAATTATCATTATTCAATTTAATTAACATTAATCAATTTAGTTACTAAATCAATTCACCACAATTCATCAATTATTTATTTTTCTTAATAAATTATTTATTTAAAATATTTATTTAATTCAATAAATATTTAAATTAAATTACAAATATCTCGATCGTTACATCCTTCCCTCCTTAAAAGGATTCTGTTCCCAGAATCACAATTCGATAAATTCATTCGTCACATACCCTATCAATGATGATTTTCAATTTGTCCATCAACAACTAAGTTAACGTTCAATGGTTTCTTCGGTTCAAACTTACGTTAACCCTTACGATTTCTACTTAAACATGACTTATCAATGTTTTAATCATTAATAGCCATCCTTATTCCTCCGGAAGAGACATGCTCCACCAATCTACAATTCTCTACGAAAAAAGACATCGAAAAGATCGAAACTACGATTTTACGAATTATTACCTTTACGTTCTTGCTAAAAACTCTTATGCTTTGCTTCAAGATAACTTGATTACTTGTTTCTAGCTCTTTCTCTCTCTCAATATATGTTGGAAAAGGTTTGTAAAACATAAAATGACCAACTTAATCTTTCTTTTATAGGCAATTCAAATAGAGGGCAAAATGGTCATTATGCGACTTCCTTACTATTCACACCTCCACAACAACTTAACCACCAAGTAACCACTTTACTTGGTGGCCAAGTGGCCGGCCCACATGTCCCATGGGTCTTCCCCATGGGTTGCCCCATGGATTTTACCTATTCGATGACCTATCGGTTTGATCCGCAATTCGGTTTCTTGGATCGGGCTTGATTTAACCTAACGTTTAGGCCTTAACTTGGGCTTAATTACACAATTCATTGGACTTGATATAATCCAAATCCAATTGGATTCTACAAAGTACATAAACTCAAAGTCCATTAAGAACTAATCGTATTCTACGCATATAACTCACGTATTCTCTTCGTTTAGTATTCATACGATATTCGTATTATACGTCGTAATAATCTCCGTACTATACTCGTATAATAACTAGTATCATACTCGTATTCCTTACGTATAATAACCTTAATCATTATACGCAACGCATTTCCTTCTCGTAAATCACTTTTCCTAACCCTTAGGTTTTAAGTCTGCAGAGGAAAACTTCGTTTACCATAACTGAAATATTATTGGATATTCCATCTCGTCTTTATATTCTATCATTACACGTTTCTTAGAAATTCAAACTTAATTCCCGAGTAGAAACAGATGAATAGTGTTTTTACGAAAATTTCTTGGAAAACTTTTATTTTCGTCTTGGAAATTCAAAAATATTAATCCTAGCACATAGCCAGAATCCTAACCATATCTGCACATTCTAGGTCATAGAACGACCTTCAAATAGCTTACTCACATAACTAATCAATTAAATTCATTTAATCCACATAATCAAAAAAAAATTAATTCTCATATAAAGATCCGATTTTCTCGGGCGTTACATCCCCTTAGCAGAATAATGTGTTTTTTTAGATATGTTGGCCTAACCTAGCCTAATATGCATGATAAGGTGCTAAATATGTAATGAATTTCCATAACATATTGTAATCATGTATTTGATGACTTTAGATTAAAAAGATAAAGACTTAGAAAACTTTAACTTATTATTTGATTAAGACTTGAGATGTTATTTAAAGTGTGACGATGCCTTATTAGATTTATGCTTTCAGACCTGTAAATGGTGTCAGAGATTGGAATATGTGAAGGGATAATGAGATGAACTTGAATGAGGATTAAAACTATAGGGTTAATGTTAGTTTAACTAATCGGTATTGCGATTTCAATGGTATATGCAGGGTATTTGGTGAATGTTTTTTATAATTGTATAGCTTACGCACGAGGCAAGTTCCTAAACCCTATTTTTATATTGAGCAAGTTTCTTGGTTCTATCTTGTTTACGATTATGCAAGCTCTTATATTCTAATTCTTTTACATTGAGCAAGTTTCACATTCCTAACTTGATATCATTATGCAAGTTTCTTATCTATAAACTTTTATTGAGAAAGTTCCAAACTTTTGTTTCTTGCTATCCAAAGCATAAATTGTTCAAGTTCATTGTTCCAAATGAGATTTTCTAACTCTTTTGGATGTAATACTTTGTATATACAATGTCTATTCAATTGTATATTGTTGATATTCAATCTTTAACTTAAGTATTGTTGTTTAATCTTATATTATCGTGTTAAACCTTTGAATAGCTAATAAACCTTTATTGACTGGACTAATCTATAATTGATGAGTGTTCTAAAATTTCAAAATCATTGTTAAGCTATTCCAAACTAAACTTGCTTTAGTACGGAAATTCTAAAGTCAAACTAAGATGAATAACCCTAATATAGGGGATTATGTAAGCGTTAGCGTTTAGATGTTTGTGCACAATACATGGTACGAAGGGCTGATCTCCCTAAGTACGAAAGAAAAGGTCTATATAGTCTAATGACTGTTAAAGGTTGAGGTAGAAATACTTAATAACCTTGGGACATAGTTCATGGTCTTAAGCCCCTCATATACAAATCTTGAACTTGTTTCCTAATTTTGATCTAAAGAATAAGTTATTAATTATTCAGTATTCATTGTTTACTCCTATGTTATTGCTATTGTCATCATTATATTAGTAAGCAATTGTTTGCTCACTTTTGCATTTAACACTGCAGCTAAAGTTGAGAAAGTTGATGAACTGTCTTCTAGTAAGGGCAAGGGCAAGACATCCAAATGATGAAGACATATCTAATTTTATTTAATAAAATTCTGTTATGAGATTTATTTTATTTTGTGATGTATTTCGCAGACTTATATAATAGGTTAAGGTTAGATTACCTGAGATTTGTTTTACGTTGATGTAACCCTATAATGGGGAGGATTATTATTTAAGTTATTTAATTTATGTATTTATCCTTGATTATGGGTAGTTAGAAGTAATTGTTTTGGATAGCGAGCACCAAATCCTGTGGGAATGAAGTACCCGAATTTGGGGGTGTCACACCTCATTGATAACTCCATCCCTAGTAGAAGTGGCGGGAGCAGTCAGTGATAGAACACCGTTGGAATAACTCTAAACAAAAATATTCAGCATCCATAACATCATATCATGCTACATTACATAACAACATTTAATCTTATCATATTTCAACTGTCTAGTAACCTTTATCTTGTTCATTCCATTCTATTGCATAAACATTATAAAGAGGGGCATCTGTACACACTCGAAATTTTGAATTCCTCTTGCTAACCATGTAGGAGGGCATAATCATCTTTTATCTTTTAGAGACACCCATGGAATTCAGAATCATCAAAAAGAACCCAAGCGACAACACCGGGAAATCATCAAACCATACCCCTAGTAACAGAACCAGGAAATCATCAAACCAGACCTTCGGCAACAGTGCCGGGAAATCATCAAACCAACACTGGGAAATCATCAAACCAGAACCCTGACAACAACACCGGGAAATCATCAAACCAAACCCCCGACAACAGCACCAAGAAATCATCAAACCAGAACCCGGTGACAGCACCAAGAAATCATCAAACCAAACCCCCGTCGACAGCACCAAGAAATCATCAAATCATTCCCCAGAAATAACCTCGGGATATCAAATCAACCTTTTGAGATAACCCTAAAGAATGAAAACAATCCCCAGAGATAACTTTGAGAAAAAATATAATCAGTTGTGAGCAAACCTCGGAGATAACCCCGAAAGATAGCTAAAAGCCCCGTTAACCTTGGAGACATCCCTCGAAAGGGAAAAATAGTCATTTTAACAAGTCATTTCAACAAACATAAAACAACAGCAAATGGGGTGCCAAAGAGCCATTGCAGCATTTTTGAGCGCAAACTATGCAAAATAGTTTAATGGACTACTTGCGAAGATTTGAAGGTGACATTTCATTCATGGACCCATCTTTCTGGATTATGAAAAGACCTAGTCCTATATTACTGCGTAGCTCTCGGAGAGAGCTTTTCGGAATGGTATGGCACATCTCCATCAAATTCTCGAATTGCATGTTACAAGTGTTTTAGTGGACTACATGTTGATCGGGATTGCACGTACTTTGAGGCGACGGGACCTACTAGGCCCTTCCATAAGTACACCTGTGAAATTCGCATGTCTACCTGCGGAAGGTGTAACACCCCTATATCTATAGTCCCACGGTATTCAATATAGTGCTTACTACTAGTCAATTTATATAACGTATTCAAATCTATACACCCATGGTATCCGATTCTATGCTATATCTAATTAAGTGACTATACAATTATAACAAGATGCAATTCCCATAGATCCAAGATTCATAGTATCCCACAATAGATAACAATTCCCAGGAGAACTATTACTATGTTTGGATACCCTCACTGGGATGTATGAACTGTATCTGCGAATAATATCTATCTATCCAAAATTTAGAGTACCAGTAATAACATGAACCGTCCATATTACAATTACCCTCACTCATATGTATAGTCTATATCATGCGAATTACACTATCATATTGATAGTACCTATCTATCTGAAATCCAAAGTATCAACAACAACATGAACAGTCCATGTTATCAATACCCTCACTCAGATAAATAGTTCCCAAGGATCTAAAACTAGATTGAATATTCTAATTACATCTATATATGTAAGGAAAACACGGTTGCTGAAATAAAAGATGTTATATATATATATATATATATATATATATATATATATATATATATTAAGGTTCGATTACATGATTCTTCATAAAGAATTTTCTATTGCAAAGTATTACATTCAGTTAGACAGTAATATAAACTAATCTAAGTAGGGACACTTCCCTTTAGTTACTCTAGATCTGCCAGGATTACCATCTAATACTGCAAAGGGAATAATTTGCAATGTTGAGCTATGACATGCTCAACATGTTTTATATTTATAACAATATATGATTTGAAGAAGTATAACAGTTCAAAACTCAACTGATTGTTGTTACCATTTATGGAATTTCTATTTCAACCATTTCTGAACTTTTTATTTCTGTCAGTCACAAAGACTTAGAAATTTTATTTAGATGTGAGATAGAGGATTAGCCTATTCAACATCCTAGGAGTATGCATATCATCCTAATCATGCCCACATGCACTAAGTGTCAATATTTAATTGACCCAACATCTATGTAACATTCCAAAATTTTAATTGTAATATTAAATATTTATTGAATTATATAAATATTTAATGGATGTATTTATCGTAGAATAAATATTTGTTTAATTGATTTAATTTTATTTGGTTAATTATTTGTTAAATAAATAATTGATGAATTAAGAAAATTATTATTATATTGGTATTTCAATTTAATGGTTAATTATTTGTATTGAGTTATGTGATTAAATGATTAATTTAATTAATTGTTATTTGAATTAATTAAAATTAAATATGAAAGCTTGATTAAATATAGTGTGACAAATAACTATATTATAAGGAGTATTAAAATAAATTAAAGTAGTTTTAATTTAGTTTTTACCAAACAAGGCTTAAGTATTTTAATTCTTTAAAAATAAAATGGTTTTGCCAAACAAGCCTTATGACTTTTGGTATTTCTAATTTTTAAAATCTAAAATAAACAACTAAAATAAATTAAAATAATAAAATATTTATGTTATATACGTTAGTAACTGATAAAACATTTAGTAGTATTATTAAGGGTTATCAGTTTTGTATTATATCATTACGCATACCAGTTGGTTTTCTTCTACGCATTTTATTTGCTAAAGCAGAGGGAATTGAGTGAGTTTGAGAGCTTCAGAGAAAATTGAGAGAGAGTTACGAATTTTCAGAGCTATTCCAGTGAGTTAACAAGGATTGCAAGCAACTTCAAGGTATTTCTTATACAACCCTAATATATATATATATATATATATATATATATATATGTTTATGTCTACATATGTGAACTACTGCAAAGTTTTGCTATGCTCTGTGAATTATAGTTCTTCCGAGTTTTGTTATGTAATTTAGTTATGGTGATTATACATGCTATAATGATAAAGTTTATGTTTAAACAAGAGAATTGGATGCTAAATTCGTTTGACAATAGGAAGAAAGTTTGTCATTATATGTATTCTTTGTATAGCTTAGGTAAGTACCAATTTAGATAGTCAATTCTTATGTTAAACTGTAAATTGACGCTTGTATATGTTGATTCATTGAGATATGAACATAACGTAATTTGAATGAGGTGATTTGGCCCACTAATGAATTCACAGTGATGATTTTTAGAATGAATATCAAAAATTGAGTTTTTGTATGAAAATATGAATTTTGAGAAATTAAAATATTTTTAGTCGGTGTTAAATTATTCTAATTGGTTGTAATGTTAGCAAACATATTTATGATAGTTGTATATTTATTTTACGTGTTGATATTACTGTCTATTGGGTGAAATTTGTGGTTGTTGGGATAAAGTTGGCTACTGTTCATTAGCCTTCTCTGCGTCTGTCTGAACACCGGCGCAGCTGCGCCGGTGCCAAGGCAGAAAATGGCGTAGCTGCGCCGGCACCAAGCCTTTGTATGGCGCAGCTGCGCTATACCCTGGTTTGAGATTCTGACTTCTGCTAATTCTGTAGATTTGGGAAAGTGTCATAACATGGTCTGAAATTATATTAGCATGTTAAATGTGTAATGTTAAGGTTAACATAACATAGTGAATTGTGGTTAGTAAGTTCAAAGTCGTAAAAATGATTAGTAAATCGAGAACGCATTATGTGATAACTTAGTTTACACAATGAAAGTGAGACAAGTGTTGCGAAGTAAAACACTTGGAATTTTCTGAAATGTAAAGAGTATTGAAAGAATTGTGCTTCAATGATAAGTTTGGTTACAAATGTACATGTTATGGTATATTAGCATATTTAATAGGTATTGTGGTTCTAAACCTATGTGTGGGTGAACGTGAATTGATATTATAGCTTACACTCGAGGAAAGTTTTCTAAACTTCTCTTTTTACATTGAGCAAGTTTTCTAACTCTACACTTACGTTGAGTTCGTTCTATTATTATATTGTGTAACTTCATTCTTTTGATTGCGCAAGCTTTTTATCTTAACTATTATTGAATAAGTCAATTGTTTTTAAAATTCATTCGAGCAAACTCTAACTCTATGGTTATTGGAAATTCTTATTGATTGATTCATTCTAACTTTTTTATAGTTAAGCAAGTTTCTTAAGTTCTATTATTGGATAATGAATGAAGTTTTGAATTCTCATCTCTGTTATTCAACTGTTTTAATTCTTTGCATGAGTTAATACATTGTTGGGCAAGTTTTTAGTTTCCAGCTTGCTATTAGTTAAATGTACGTTCATGAATATCATTTCTAATGTTATAAGACTCGAACCTTAGCTTATTTTACTGTTCAAGCAAAGGTTAACCATTTTATTCATTTTATTGAATGTTTATGCTCTATAGTTATTTCAACCATGAGTTTGATATGTATAATCAGTTCATCTATGATTCTCAAAAGTTCTAAGTTATGTTGTTATTAAACAACTATTGTGTTACCAATCATTGTTGATTCAACTAGTTCCCTAGTTGATGATCATTAAACTTTAATTACCCTTGAAAGCTTATCCAAACCAAATTTTCTTTGGTGCGGACTTGTACTCTAAATACTGAGATGAACAACCCTATGTTTAGGGGTTTACGCTTAGCGTTGAAATGGTTGTGCACAATACATTGTACGTAGGATTGATCCCCTTAAGTACGTTGAGTCCTTATAGTCATATGACTATTAAAGTTAAAGTTGAAAGATTACTTATTACTGTGGACATGGTTCATGGTCATTTGACCCTCAGTAGTATGTTTAAGAATGTTAATAGAACATATCATTCAGTTCTATTGAGCCTATGAGTTGGCAAAGGTTGTAATGTTAATAGAGCTTATCATTCAGTTCTATTGAGCCTATTATTTGGCAAATGATGTAAAGATATTTATTCTTATTTCAATTGAGCTTTGTTTGCTCACTCTTGCATATTTATACACTTATTGCAGCAACGGTTGAAAAGGTAGATAAACCTACAACTAGCAAAGGAAAGAGAAAAATGTACAAGTGATGAAGACTTGTAATTTTACTTTATCGTTATGATGATCGACTTTTAATAATGATGTAATGTAATAATTTAATTTCCGCATTTGAATGATTGTAATTAAAGGTTAGATAACCTAGGAGATAATGTTTTTATTAAAGTAATCCTGTATGGGCAGGTTTTTATTATTCAGTTTATTATTATTAGGTAGTTAGATATGAATGTTTTGATTACGTGAACACCAAATCTTGAGGTAATGAAGTATCGAGATTTGGGGGTGTCACAAGTTGGTATCAAAGCTTTAGGTTATGAACCTTAGGTGGGGAAAAGCCTAGGAAGTAATCTTTGAAAAGATAGTGGTGATTAACTCTTATCGAGTTTTAAGGAAGGAGTAATAAAACACTTATGTGCTTATGTATTTATAACTTATGTGCTCGTGAGTGTCGAGTAGGAATGATTAATGATTAAAACTCAAAATTTTGTTGTCAGGATGACTAATGTTGGAGAATCCAGTCAGGCTAGGGAGGATAGACCTCAGATGCCTATAGAGGAGGAGCCTCGCGACATTCAGGTTATTTGGGAACAACTACTGCCACGTGAGTCAGCCCCGTTGGTCACAATGGTTGAAGATGAGGATGATGATGTGGAGACGGATGTGGAGGATCCTGTTGAGTTGCCATAGGAGGATGAGGATGACGAGGACGAAGAGGAGGAGACTCCACTAACCTCAATAGCTGATCGTACGTACGGTGAAGTCAATGACCGTAACGTGGAACTTCAAGATACAATCAAGGAATTGCAAGAGAAAGTAGCTGAACAACAGACTGCAATGACACAGAAAGATGATGAAATCCTGGATCGTGACGAACGACTGTCTAATGTCGAGGAGAAGCTAGAACAGACTGAAGGAGAGAAAGAACAACAGATCGAGGAGGTCGCAAAACTAAAGAACAAACTGAAGGAAGAAGCTACTAAGAGGGCAAGTGTTGAAGATGCCTACGAGGAAGCTTTTCAACGAACCAGAATAGAAGCGAGAGACGGGCAGGCAAAGAGGATGAAGATGGAAGAGATGGATAAAGTATTCAACATCACGATTAATCGAGCTCAAGATTGGGTCATGGGGTATCCGATTCAGTTCGAGACGCTGCCATCGTATGTATTAGATTGCAGAAAAATGTTCCGAATTATGGAGGAAGAGCGTAGTAAGGCTAAGCAGTATCTTAGTAGAACATTGTAGTTGTTATGCGAGTTATAAATATTAAATAAATTATAAATCCCAAGTGTTATGTAACCTATGGGATATGATGATGATGAGGTTGTCCTGGAACTTTTGTGGTTCAGGAAAGTAATGTAAATAGTAGTGATGCTATTGTTTTATATTTTCAAAGAGGTTATGAATAAATAAAAGTTGTTATTTTATTCAAAGTGTTATGTGATTATGTGACTATTTCTTTTGTGGAGGCAAGTTAAGTAGAAATTACTTAAAAGAGTTGAATAATAATCTAATGGGTGTATTTTTTTAACAGAAAATGCCTCCCAGACGTCAACCACCATAACAGAGAACCACCGAAGGAACCAACAATAACGACAATGTTGATGGTAACCCCGTTCAACAATTAGTGACGTTACTGACAGGATCGTTGCAGAATCAACCACAAAACAAAGGAACAACGTTTAAGGAGTTCAAGGCGGTTGGACCACCTGAATTCCGTGGTCAGTGAATCCAGTCGAGGCACAAACTTGGATTATGGAGATAGAAAAGGTGTTCGATGTTGCTAGGGTAGGGGATGACCAGAAGACTGCTTTCGCAACATTCATGTTGAAAGTAGAGGCTAGTTATTGGTGGCAGGCCAATAAAACTCGAGAAGGACCAGGGATGATAACCTGGGATAGGTTTAAGGAGATATTCTTCGAGACCTATTTTCCTGAGAGTTCGAAGGGTCAGCTGGAAGTGCAATTTTTGGAATTGATACAGGGAAGGATGACGGTATCCGAGTATGCCGCTAAATTCAACTAGTTGGCGAGGTTTGCACCTTATCAAGTCAGCACAGACTAATGCAAGGCGAAGAGGTTTGAACAGGGACTGAAGCCCTGGTTGTACAATAGGGTTTCCCTGTTCCAATTGAAGACTTTCGCAGCAGTGATGGAGAAAGCAATACTCGCTGAAGGTTGGGGCGAGGCAGTGACAAAGTTCAATCAGGAACAAAAGAGGAAGAAGAATGAGGTGGAGATTAAGAATGGAGGTGGTAATGGTGGAAATAACAACAACAACAGCAACAACAACAACAACAACTTGAAGAGGAAGTGGAATGGAAGTGTGGGTGCTGGAAACCAACAGGGTAACCAACAAAACAAGAAGTTGAAGCATATGTTATATGCGAAAAGTTTCATAAGGGTGCGTGCTTGATGGGAAAACGAGTATGCTTCAATTATGGCCAGGAGGGTCACATCGCCCCAAATTGCACTCAACCTAAGAAGAACGTGTGCTTCACGTGCAGATCCAAGGATCACTTTGCTCGTGAATGCCCTAAGAAGAAGGATGGAGTGACAACCAGAAGCAATGGAGGTAACAGTGGAGGTACAACATCAAACAAACCCATAGCTAGAACCTTCAACATGACTGTGCAAGATGATGTGCAATCAAAAGATGTTGTGTCAGGTATTATCCCAATCAATGATATAAATGCATATGTATTATTTGATTCGGGTGCTACTTGCTCGTTTATCTCTGATGAATTTGCTAGGAGGTTAGAATTGCCTAGAGAAGAATTGAATTTCCCTTTGAACATAGAGATTGCAAATAGGGAAGTGATCCCTGTTAGGTTCGTATACAAGAACTGTATGGTGAACATTAAGGAGAACATCTTGGTATTAGATTTGATTCCGATTAAACTGGGAGAGTTTGATGTTATTTTGGGAATGGATTGGCTGTTCAAATATGGAGCGGTAATTGATTGCCAAAAGAAGTGTGTAAGCCTTATGACTCCGTCAAAGGTAGTATTCTATGGTAGCAAGTCACCTAGACAAATGAAATGTCTGACGATTATGTAGGCCAAGAAATTGTTGAGTCAAGGCTGTGTGGGCTATTTAGCTTACATAGTCGACACTCAAAAAAAGAATGTGAAACTGGAAGAGATACCAGTGGTGAGGGAATTTGAAGACGTATTTTCGGAGGATTTGCTAGGACTTCCACCTGACAAAGAGATTGAGTTCGTGATCGACTTAGCACCTGGAACAACACCGATATCGAAGGCCCCATACAGAATGGCTGCAGTAGAAATGAAGGAACTGATGGTGCAGTTACAAGAGTTGCTAGACAAGAAATATATTCAACCAAGCGTATCACCGTGGGGAGCACCGGTGTTATTCATTAAGCAAGGTCACTATTAAAAACAAATCCACGTTGCCGAGCATAGATGACTTATTTGATCAGTTGAAGGGTGCTAAGTACTTCTCGAAAATTGATTTGAGAAGTGGGTATCACCAATTGAAAGTAAGGAAGGAGGATATACTCAGAACGGCATTCAAAACTCGGTATGTACATTACGAGTTTCTGGTGATGTCTTTTAGTTTAACTAATGCACCTACAGCATTCATGGATTTGATGAATAGGGTGTTTAAACCATTCTTAGACAAGTTTGTAGTGGTATTCATCGACGACATTCTGGTGTATTCCAAAAATCAAGAAGAACACGTGGAACATTTACATTTGACATTGGAGACACTAAGAAAGGAGAAGTTATATGTAAAATTCTCTAAGTGCGAATTTTGGTTAGATCGTGTGTAATTTCTTGGGCATGTGATTGACAAAGACGGGATTTCAGTGGATCCATCAAAAGTGAAAGCTTTAATCAATTGGGAACAACCAAGATCACCGTTGGAAGTGGGGAGTTTCTTGGGACTGGTCGGTTATTATAGAAGATTTATTCAAGATTTTTCTAAGATAGCCACTCCGTTAACAAATTTGATAAGGAAAGCTGTAAAATTTGTTTGGACAGAGAAATGTGAAGAGAGTTTTCAAGATTTGAAAAAGAGGCTAAGTGTAGCACCTGCGTTGTCATTACTAGATAGTACAGGAAACTTTGTGGTGTTTAGTGATGCCTCACACAAAGGATTGGGTTGTGTTTTTATGCAAAACGGCAAAGTTATTGCGTATTCATCAAGACAACTGAAGGATTATGAGAAAGGTTATCCGACTCATAATTTAGAATTGGCTGCAGTAGTATTTGCTCTGAAGATATGGAGACACTATCTCTATGGAGAAAAATGTGAGATCTACACAGACCATAAAAGTCTGAAGTATATTTTCACACAGAATGACCTGAATATGCGTCAAAGAAGATGGATGGAATTGATAAAAGATTACGATTGTGAGATCTTTTATCACCCGGGCAAAACGAATGTGGTTGCAGATGTTTTAAGCAGAAAAGGTCGGGAAAAATTGATGTTGTTAACCAACAGGAAAAGCTTATTTCAAAAATGGCAAGGCTAGAGTTGGAAATAAAGTTTCCACAAGAATCCAATGAACGACTATTCCAGATAGAAGCTGGTTCAACTTTAGTGAACAAAGTGAAAAATGCTCAACAACAAGATGAAGAATGTGAGAAAATCAAAGAGAATGTGGTTGACGGTAGTGATGTAAAATCAAGATCGATACTGAAGGACTACTATAATTCAAGGAATTAATTGGGGTTCCAGCAGTACCAGAGCTTAAAGACAAAATCTTGACCGAAGCACACAACACAAGATATTTGATTCATCCAGGAAGTACAAAGATGTATCAAGATTTGTGACGACATTTTTGGTGGCCAAATATGAAAAGAGACGTTGCAAAATGCGTTGCAAAATACTTGACGTGTCAGAAGGTGACAGCTGAACATCAATGACCCAGCGGGTTACTTCAACTGTTGGAAATACCGGAATTGAAATAGGAGCATATCACAATGGATTTTGTGGTAGGGATACGATGCGATATGGATGCTAGTGGATAGATTGACGAAATATGCACACTTTTTTCCAATAAAGATTAGATTTAATCTTGATCAGCTAGCGAAACTATACATTAAAGAAATCGTCTCAAGACATGGATTGGCAGTATCAATTGTGTCAGATAGAGATTTGTGATTTACTTTAAACTTCTGGAAGAGATTACAAGAACGCTGGGAACTCAGTTGAGAATGAGTATGGCTTACCATCCGTAAATCGACGGTCAAAGCGAACGAACAATCCAAAAGTTGGAAGATATGATGAGATCATGCATCATGGATTTCAAAGGAAGCTGGAAAGAACATTTACCATTGGTGGAATTTGCCTACAACAACAGTTACCACGCGAGCATCGGCATGCCGCCTTACGAGGCATTATACGGGAGAAAGTACAGAACTCCACTGTGTTGGGATGAAGTCGGTGAACGCCAACTGTTAGGACCAAAACTGGTACAACAAACTACTGAGGTTGTCAAACTCATCAGGACAAGATTGGTAGCAGCCCAAGATAGACAGAAAAAGTATACCGATCAGCACAGGAAGAATCGTGAATTTGAAGTAGGAAATTTCATTTTCCTAAAAGTCTCTCCTTGGAAGGGAAAAATTCGTTTTGGCAAGAAAGGAAAGCTCAGTCCAAGATTTATTAGACCTTTTGAGGTACTACGAAGAGTGGGGAAAGTGGCTTATGAAGTAGCTCTACCTCCAGAGTTAGAAAACGTTCATAATGTTTTTTATATTTTGGTATTACGACCATATAAACCCGATTACAAACATGTGATCGAGTACGAACCATTGCAATTTGATAAAAATTTGTCTTATGAAGAGACTCCTATCCAGATAGTCGACAGGAGAGAACACGTGCTCAGAAATAAAGTGATACCTTTTGTAAAGGTGAAATGGAGAAACCACAATGTCGAAGAAGTAACGTGAGAACTCGGAGCTGAAATGATGAAGAATTACCCTGAGTTATTTGTTTAATCTATGTCTTCGATTTTGGGGACAGAATATTTGTAAGTAGGGAAGAATGTGACAATTTGATTGTTTGAATTATGATTTTGTGGATAGAATCCTTTTAAGGAGGGAATGATATAACATTCCAAAATTTTAATTGTAATATTAAATATTTATTGAATTATATAAATATTTTATTGATGTGTTTATCGTGGAAGAAATATTTGTTTAATTGATTTAATCTTATTTGGTTAATTATTTGTTAAATAAATAATTGATGAATTAAGGAAATTATTATTATATTAGTATTTCAATTTAATGGTTAACTATTTGTATTGAGTTATGTGCTTAAATGATTAATTTAATTAATTGTTATTTGAATTAATTAAAATTAAATATGAAAGCTTGATTAAATATAGTGTGACAAATAACTATATTATAAAGAGTATTAAAATAAATTAAAGTAGTTTTAATTTAATTTTTACCAAACAAAGCTTAAGTATTTTAATTCTTTAAAAATTAAATGGTTTTGCCAAACAAGCCTTATGGCTTTTGGTATTTCTAATTTTTGAAATTTAAAATAAATAACTAAAATAAATTAAAATAATAAAATATTTATGTTATATACGTTAGTAACTGATAAAACATTTAGTAGTATTATTAAGGGTTATCAGTTTTGTCTTATATCATTATGCATACCAGTTGGTTTTCTTTTACGCATTTTATTTGCTAAAGCAGAGGGAATTGAGTGAGTTTGAGAGCTTCACAGAAAATTGAGAGAGAATTACGAATTTTCACAGCTATTCCAGTGAGTTAACAAGGATTGCAAGCAACTTCAAGGTATTTCTTATACAACCCTAATATATATATGTATATGTCTACATATGTGAACTACGACAAAGTTTTGCTATGCTCTGTTAATTATAGTTCTTTCGAATTTTGTTATGTAGTTTAGTGATGGTGATTATACATGCTATAATGATAGAGTTTATGTTTTAAACAAGAGAATTGGATGCTAAATTTGTTTGATAGTAGGAAGAAAATTGTCAGTATATGTATTCTTTGTATGGCTTAGGTAAGTACCAATTTAGATAATCAATTCTTATATTAAACTATAAATTGACGATTGTATATGTTAGTTCATTGAGATACGAACATAACATAATTTGAATGAGGTGATTTGGCCAACTAATGAACTCACAGTGATGATTTTTAGAATGAATATCCAAAATTGAGTTTTTGTATGAAAAAATAAATTTTGAGAAATTAACATAGTTTTAGTTGGTGTTAAATTATTCTAATTGGTTGTAAATATTAGCAAATATGTTTATGATAGTTGTATATTTATTTTACATGTTGATATTACTGTCTATTGGGTGAAATTTGTGGTTATTGGGCTAAAGTCGGCTACTAATCATTGGCCTTCTCTGCGTCTGTTTGAACACCGGCGCAGCTACGCCGGTGCTAAGGCAGAAAACGGTGTAGCTGCACCGGTCCCAAGCCTTTGTATGGCGCAGCTGTGCCATACCCTGGTTTGAGATTCTGACTTCTACAAATTTTGCAGATTTGGGAAAGCATCATAACATGGTCTGAAATTGTATTAGCATGTTAAATGTGAAACGTTAAGGTTAACATAACATATTGAATTGTGGTTAGTAAGTTCAAAGTCGGAAAAATGAGTAGTAAATCGAGAACGCGTTATGTGATAACTTAGTTTACACAATGAAAGTGAGACAAGTGTTGCGAAGTAAAACACTTGGAATTTTTTGAAATGTAAAGAGTATTAAAAGAATTGTGCTTCAATGATAAGTTTGGTTAGAAATGTACATGTTATGATATATTAGCATATTTAATAGGTATTGTGGTTCTAAACCTATGTGTAGGTGAACGTGAATTGATATTATAGCTTACGCTCGAGGCAAGTTTTCTAAACTTCTCTTTTTACATTGAGTAAGTTTTCTAACTCTACACTTACGTTGAGTTAGTTCTATTATTATATTGTGTAACTTCATTCTTTTGATTGCGCAAGCTTTTTATCTTAACTATTATTGAATAAGTCAATTGTTTCTAAAATTCATTCGAGCAAACTTTAACTCTAAGGTTATTGGAAATTCTTATTGATTGATTCATTCTAACTTGTTTACAATTAAGCAAGTTTCTTAAGTTCTATTATTGGATAATGAATGTAGTTTTGGATTCTCATCTCTATTATTGAACTGTTTTAATTCTTTGCATGAGTTAATACATTGTTGGGCAAGTTTTTAGTTTTCAGCTTGCTATCAGTTAAATGTATGTTCATGAATATAATTTATAATGTTATAAGACTCGAACCTTAGCTTATTTTACTGTTCAAGCAAAGGTTAACCATTTTATTCATTTTATTGAATGCTTATGCTCTATAGTTATTTCAACCATGAGTTTGATATGTATAATCAGTTCATCTATGATTCTCAAAAGTTCTAAGTTATGTTGTTATTAAACAATTATTCTGTTACCAAGCATTGTTGATTCAACTAGTTCCCTAGTTGATGATCATTAAACTTCAATTACCCTTGAAAGCTTATCCAAACCAAACTTTCTTTGGTGCGGACTTGTACTCTAAATACTCAGATGAACAACCCTATGTTTAGGGTTTACGCTTAGCGTTGAAATGGTTTTGCACAATACATTGTATGAATGATTTATCCCCCTAAGTACGTGAAGTCCTTATAGTCATATAATTGTTAAAGTTAAGGTTGAAAGATTACTTATAATTATGGACATGGTTCATGGTTATTTGACCCTCAGTAGTATGTTTAAGAATGATAATAGAACATATCATTCAGTTCTATTGAGCCTATGAGTTGGCAAAGGTTGTAATGTTAATAGAGCTTATCATTCAGTTCTATTGAGCCTATTATTTGACAAATGATGTAAAGATATTTATTCTTATTTCAAGTGAGCTTTGTTTGCTCACTCTTACATATTTATACACTTATTGCAGCTACGGTTAAGAAGGTAGATAAACCAACAACTAGCGAAGGAAAGGGAAAAATGTACAAGTGATGAAGACTTGTAATTTTACTTTATCGTTATGATAATATACTTTTAATAATGATGTGATGTAATAATTCAATTTTCGCATTTGAATGATTGTAATTAAAGGTTAGATAATATGGGAGATAATATTTTTATTAAAGTAATCCTGTATGGGCAGGTTTTTATTATTCAATTTATTATGATTGAGTAGTTAGATATGAATGTTTTGATTATGTGAACACCAAATCTTGAGGTAATGATGTACCGGGATTTGGGGGTGTCACAATCTATCCCTTTTTGGGACACACAACTCAGTATAGAATGCCTTACCAAAGTAATTTGGTTTGACACAACAGTTTATGCTCAATAAACAATATCATATGAATAAATAATTCATTTCTTAATTATGCTAAAGCTATAACAATAACTTCAAAATAACTGGCAATTCAAGTTTAGGTTTGGTATAATATATCAAAATCAATTCAAGATAGGAATCTTGTTTAACGAATACGCAGGGTTCGAGAACTTGTATAAATAACTATATAGGTTAGAAGACTTGCTCACTTAATTAAAATAGGGTTTAGTGACTTTCCTGAGTGAAGGACAATCAAACAATGCTACTTGATTCGTTAATAAACACCTAAGATGTTCATTCATATATATCTAACACATTAGTATTGATAACAATACTCAAATACATAAACTATTTATGTTCAGGTTAAATTTGATATGGTTTCGGTGTCCAAAGATTTTATCGGGTAATTAATAAGTTAATAACTCGGTTAAACTTTATTTATAAGCTTTATTATATTTTTAGATAATTTATATATCTTTTATAATAATTTCTGGAAGCTTATAATAATTTTTAAGTATTTATTTATCCCTTAAATGATTTTTAAATCATTTATTTCTATTTCTAAATAATTAATATTTACTTAGAATATTATAAAATCATTGTTTACTATTTTTAAATAATTTATAATCATTTATTATGATTTTTAAATTATTAATATTATTTTTAAATAATTATTTATTATTTATAAATAATTATTCAAATTACTTTATTATTAACTTAATTATTAATAATATCCAAATAAATAAAATATTTATTGAATTTTTTTAAAAAATATTAAAAGTTAATTATTATAACTTATAATAATGTTTAAAACTGTTTTTTTATAATTATTTATTAATTATTTCTTATTTTTATTAATTTATTTATTAGAAAACTTTTTCTGTCTGTCGCTAATGCCCTATAGTGACAGAAAGTGTCGCTATAGGTGTTCTTGAGTTTCTAGGAATCCGTTGGTCATGGCCTAGAGACCACTTTAACCTCAATCTAATTCTCTATTGTTGATGATTCTGGGTTTGGAAGTGTATGGGTGTTATAGTACTCATGTAGTAGAACAACATCATACCAATTTCATGCTTTAAACTACATATAACAAGAAGTTATAGAGGCTCAAAGTCACTGTCAGAGCTGTTCTTGAGTTTCTGGGTAACCCAGAACAGTGGTCATGGTCGGTCAATGGTTTTGTAGCTTCTAGATCTTTCAATCTGTGTGATAGATTTGTGTTTTGTTTGTTGTAATAGGTAGTCTATATACCAAGGTATGTATAATTAATACTGATTTGAACAAAGTATGATTCTAAGGTCTCGATCTATGTTGGTTAAAGTACAGCCAAAGGTTGTTCTTCATGTTCATCAGTTTTCTGGGTAACCCAGAAAACTTAGTCATGTTTGGTCAACGACTTTTGACCATTAATTCTGGTAATCCTATGAATTGTTTAAACATTTGAGTGTCATAAATATATAGTATGCATATCAGGGTATTAATTCATTACAATTAATCATTATAACATCAAACAGAAAACGATTAAAAGGTTGGTCAAAGTAGCCGGTTCAACATGTTCTTGAGTTTTCTGGGTAACCCATAAAATAGAACTTCGTGATCGGTCAACCACTTTTGACCACCTATATCTTGCAATATATGGTTCCAATGAACCTGTTTTCTTTTCCAGATTAAAGACCTCATGTAATACTACAACTAACATACAATTAACAGACCTAACTATTAACATACACGGATCTACAGGCTCTGACATTTGACTGTCACACCTATTTTTTTAGAATTTTCAGTTTGCTTAAAACACTATTTTGATGCATCTAGATGTTATGAAAACATGTTCTATCAACTTAGCATACTTTCTAACATGTTATTACATATATCTAAACATCTAAACAACAAATTAAACATAGCATCAAACATCTATGTTAAAATTAGGGTTTGCATCTTTCTTGCTTGACATTGATTTCTGGCTACTGAATCTGTTGTTGTTATCACCGAGGCTTGTCTAGGTAGGTTATAAGAGTGTATAGGCTTGTAAAATTCGTGGGTTTACACTAAACTAAGGCTGCCTTTTATAGAATTTTCAAACTAGGGTTTTTGGTCATTAATTTAATCACCTACTTGCCTCCCAAAATATATGATCTATGACTCTGATGTTGCTTGGGAGTTTGAAAGCATGTCATGTGATGTTTTGGAACTTGTGTTGATGAGTCCTAACCTACTTGTGAGCTAGTTGATCCAATTAGTAGCTTAATTATGCCCTAATCCTCTTTAATCTTGATTAGAGTTTTGGTTTTGATGATTATAGTTGCTTAATGATGTTTATTAGTACCTAATTAAAATTTAGCAATCATGATTAGGTGTTAGGATAACCTAATTAGGGTTTAGTCTAGCTAATTAGGGTTAGGGTTTATAATCTAGGTTTAGGGTTTATAATCTAGGATTCCCAACTTAAATTTTTCACAAATCTTAACAAGCACGACAAAGTGTTTTGTCAGTGTAAGCACGACAAAGAAGCTTGTCAAAATATATATACCGAATTTCGGAAGAAAATTTTTAAAAACGACGTGTCAAGCACGTCAATTTTTGGACGAAAATTTATTTGACCTAATTTGTTAAACAAAGTATATAATAACACAAAACACTTTCAGAACGGAGAGATTTTATTAATATAACTGAATTTGCATAATTGAGTCTTATTAGGGTTTTGGAGTTTCCCAGAAGGCGTGGATTTATCTACAAGCTCACCAGCAGCTTGTCGAAGAAGAAGAAGAAAAAAAGAAAAAGAAAAAAAGAGAGAAAGAGAAAGAGAGAGAAAGAGCAAAAAGAGAGATTTCACCTAGAAATCGCTTAAATCATATTTCTAAACCTGTAAATTTATTACATATCTATTGCAACATATCAAGTTTTAACTGGTGGAAATCGAGTCTAAGGGCGCCAAAAGCCGTTCGATAGCCCTTCTCGTGCAAGACTATAAGATTTCTTCAAATTTTCATTTTTCTTGCTTATATACCTATATATGAGTAATATATATGTATATTAGTAAGATTTACCGGTTAAATATCGATCTTTTGATTTTCCTTGCGATATTATATATATAAATATAACGATTAATCTAGTCTGGATTGTCAATCTGTAGCTTTTTATCGCTATATATATATATATATATATATATATATATATATATATATATATATACGGTCCGGATCTTAAGCTCGCCCCTTATCTAGCTCATCTTGCTCACCCTCCTTTAGCAACGGACCGGGCGACGATTCGGTCCGTTGCTGTAACAACCCGATATTTTCTATATAAATAAATAAGAAATTTTGTGAATAATTTTTTTTTTATTAAGGATGAGGATTTGTACAAGATTATGTGTATATGTATTTATGTGGTAAGTAAAAATATATTTATTACATAATTATTTACAAATGAATTTATTTTAAAATTATTGATTATTAAAAAGTATATACTTATAATAATCAATTTATGGTAGAAATATTTTAATAATTATTTTCCATGAAAATATATAATCATATATTATTTAAATAATATATGAACTGATTTTTAGAATAATTATAATAATTATTTTATTATATGAATTTTAGTACAGGTTATTAAGTTAATTATTTTACCTTAATTATTAAGGTTAAATAGAAGAATAAATCAAATATGGTATCCAAACCCTAATTTTGGATTATTGCCAAGGTATGAGAATAATAATATAATATTAATTATATTTTGATTTTTCAGTGCTATGAATATGTACTGCATGTACGTATTGATGATAATTGGTCAATTATGGTGTTTAATTTCAAAACCCTAGTATTAATTGGTTAAACCCTAATTTTACTTAGGGAAACTCTAAATTGAAAATCAATTGTGAGCTTAAGACTGTTATATAACTATGTTATATGTTTTATGTTGTGTATTAAGTGATTAATTAGGTTAAACCCTAATTATAATCTAGAAACCCTAATTGTAAATTAGAAACCCTAATTTCTAATTTGAAAGCCTAATTGCTAAAATCATAACTCTAATTACTATTTTAGTAAATAATTATGTTAATTAAGAAACCTAATACATAAATTGGGGAAACCTAATAATATCAAGAAAACCCTAAATATATTTTTTAAAACCCTAATTATAATTATTTAGTTATAATATAATTTTTATTGAACTCTATACATAATTGTTCAAACCCTAGAAATTATTTAGGAAACCTTAATGTTTAAAATCTAGTGATTAGAATCTAGATTCAAGTGTCATGGACAAGAATACCCTTAAATTATTTTATTAGTTTACTAAAATACCCCTCATTGGATATTTTCTTGAGATAACTTGCAAATCTTTCCATATTTTGAGTTGTTGAACAACCTTACCAACTCCACATGCTCTAAATGACAGCAACCAGCCTCTTTCATCAGCCATTCATGCATCTAACAAGTGTATAAATAGATTTAAGGAGAGAGAAAATCATTTGATACACTTATTTTTGTCCAACTCTCATCCTTGACCCTCTCTCACTAGAACTAACGAATTTATCTAGCATATCAGTTCCCAAGACCAGCCCACGATCAACCATAACAAACAGAAGCCAGAGAATCAGAAAATTTTCTCAAGAAGGTATAAACGAACCCTAGAATTTCTGTCCAACGATTCTGTGTTAGATGTTATGTTTGATTGTTAAAATATGTTGTATAAGGTGTCTAAGGATGATCTGGGTTGCTAGATGTTAGATCCATAACATCTAGAGGCTCGGATTTGAAGATTTGCAAAATCTGGAAAAATAAAATTTTGTCTTCTGACAGTGAATGTCAGTCCTTATATCTCTGTGATCTGTATAAATTTTGGTGTTTTGAAAGCTTTTAGTTGTAGTCGAGTATGTGTTCTTTAGTCTGAAAGTTGAATCAAGGTCATAGCTTCAAAATATTGCAAGTTATTCGTGGTCAAAGGTCGTTGACCGACCATGACCAGACCAATTATTGGTAACCCAGAAACTAGTTTGCAGTGTCTGACAACATTTTTGTCAAGCTCATATCTGTAATGTTATAGATGTTCTGATGTTGATATTTAGTAGATCTTGTAGCCTGTTAGTTGTACTATAGATCCATGCTTTTAAATCCCTTAAACATCAAATGGATTTAACATAGTGGCCGGTCAAAGTAGGTACATTGTTCATGGATTCGATTTTCTGGGTAACCCAGAAAACCTATGAACACAGTTTCTGACGAGGTTTGACCGGTCTGGATCTGACGATTTTGTTATGTTTTTTGTTGATATTATGTGATAGATCTACTCTCCTACATGTTAGCTACACACTACCGGTTTTAAATCACAAAAATATTACAAGATTAACAAGTTGTGGAAGCCCAAAACGAGCCAGTCAAACTGTTCTTCATTTCTGGGTAGCCCAGAAAATGAAGAACAACTCTGACAGTTTGTTCAACGCTTCAGATCTCGTTAGTTATGCATGGTTTGATGATGTTGTTTGTTGGATCGTGTAGTCTTGTACTTGTACTACATTATCTTTTCAACAACATGTTCAGAAACACATCACGCACGCTTTTAATCTTGGTCAAACATGGTCCCTCGAAACTGTCTATGGTGTTCTGGGTTTTTGCCAAGAACATGAAGAACACCTATAGCGACGGTTCTGTCGCTATAGGTGGTCTTTAGCGACAGATTATTTAATATTTTTCGGAAATTAATTATTAAATAAAAAAAATTAGTTTTTAATTATTAAAAATACAAAATAAATTATTAAAAATTATTAAAATTTCGAAAATTAGTTTTTAATTATTTTTAATATATTTCATAAATATTTAATATTTTTGAAATATTAAAAGTATTTAATTTATTTAATTATAATATTAAATAAATTATTTAAAAATGATTTTAATATTAGAAAAATCATTAAAAATTATATTATGATATAAGAAAATATTTTAAGTTATTTTTAATGACTTTTAATATTTTATGATAAATTTCATTAATAAATTGATATTAATGGTAATTAATTTATTTACTAAATGAATTAAATAAATTAATTAAAAATGATTTTATTATATTAAAAATCATATTAAATGAAAATAAAGTGTTTAAAAATATTTTAAGTTATAAAATATAACTTTTAATATTTAAAGGATAATTTCATTAATAATTAAATATTAATGATTATTAAGTTATTAGTTATGATATTAAATTTATTTAATAATTATATTAAATAAATAGTTTATAAATGGTTTTATTACTTTAAAAATCATTTAAAAAGGATATAAATGAATTAAAAATATTTTAAGTTTTGAATAATGACTTTTAATATTTTGATAAATAGAACATTAATACTTTAATATTAATGATAATTATTTAAAAATAATTTTAAATGTTTTAAAAATCATTTAAGTGTAATATTAATACTTTAAAAGTATTTTGAGTTATTATACATAACTTTAATATTTTGGAAATGATTTCATTAATAGTTTAATACTAATTAAATATTTATTATAATAGAATTGATTGGTATTTAAATCATTTAAATATGATTCCAATGTTTGAAAATTTATGATAAATTATAATAAATGTTTTAAAATTTTATTGAGTCATTTAAAAATAATATGACTGATACGTACTGATGTTAAGTTATAGTATAGAGTCTTAGACTCGATAATTACCCGATAAAATTGTCGGTAGACCGACATGTTTCAGAAATTGATCTGGACTTAGATATTTTGATTGTATAAGTGATTATTTGTGATTCAATGGTTATTAAACATAGGTGCTAATGTGATTAGGTTATGTGTTGACTGCAATAAGCAGTGTTATGTGTTATAGTATGTTGTTCTAATCGAACGAACTATCTTATTAATGATAGGTCGTGAGATAAGCGATAGATCTTAATTACAAGTTGTAAGCAGCGCTTCAGGCAAGTATCTAACCTTTGCATTTTCTTTATGCAATGGATGTGAGTAAGAATGTTTCTAAACTATATTATTATTGTACAGATTATGAACTTTATATTATATAAGCTCATTGAATATCAACATGTTAGTATATGATAATTCGGACATATATATTCTGTTCGTTAATTTCTAGAAGTGGTTAAACAAGTATCCCCACTTGGATAATCATTGTATTTAATCACATGTTGATATACCTTTGTCAATTACCCGTATACAGATATATTGAATTATAGATTATTGTTGAACAAGATAAAATCTTTGATTTAGAACCCAGACAGGTATGAACATCCCTACACGGGAAAAATTTTATGCGCTCCGGCGGACAAAGGATGAACGATAATATCGTTCTAGTAATGTAGTATTGATCAATGCAGGGCATAACGGGCTGATCACCCCCGTGCCCGTAAGTTATGACGGTTTACAAATGAATTTCTGTTTAACCTTTTCGAAAATAAAAACAATGTTCATGGCATGTCACCATAAACCCAGATATAGTCATTATGTAGTTTCAAAAATTTGAAAGAGAGTTGTTATGTTATTATTATCGGTTCAGAATACTTCACAACTATTGACTTGTTGTAGAAGAATAGTACAAAGAAAACATTTAAATCCTTTCAGCTTATATATATATAATTGTTATTACTTGCTGGGCACTCAAATGCTCATCCTTGCTTAAATTTAAATGTTTTCAGCTAAGTGCGAATGACCAGAGAACTCTGCTAAGAACAAAGGAAAAGGGAAGGTTGCTGAATGAACGAATTACTATGTTATGTAATAGTTTAATGTTATTAAGACAATTATGATATATATTATCTATCATGGGTTGTAATGAATGTTTAAAGGTTTCGTACTTGGGAGTTAGACTCTGATAATTATGTAAATTAATTTGATCTTTTATATTATTGCTATTATTATTAGTATTATTCCGCTCATAGAAATGGTATCGTGAAGAACCGAGTTCGGGTTTCAAGTATCCGAGTTTGGGGTCCTCACAGGTTGGTATCAGAGCTATAGGGTTAGAAACCTTAGGTGGGCTAGACCTTAGGCTATAACCTTAGAACAGAGGGAAACGTTGAAAATATAAATAACTCATATATAGAGTTTAAAAAGAGATGAATTGACTAAATTCATCGTCAAACTAAATAAAAGATAACTTGTATAAAACTCTTATTTGTTGTGTGTATATACTATATGCTAATTAGGATAATTTATGTGTGTAGATGTCAGGTGAAAAAGGATTCGATTACCCTCGGATCGTAAAGAAGGAGCCAATATCGAAGCCGATAGCTGAAATAGAGGCTCATGATGAAAATAACTCAGACGATGTGGTTATCGTAGAAAACGTAGTACAAGATCCGGAGATGGTGGAGCTGACAGATAGCGATTCAGACACTAAAGTTGGAGCTGATCAAGCATCAACAGAGGTACAGAATCTGAAGAACAAGGTTTCTTCTCTGGAAAGGCTGTGGGAGATATAAAGGCTGTTGAATAGTCAGTTGCGTCAAGCGTTAATAGAAATATTGGAAGGACAAGATAAGCTTAAAATCCAAATTGGTCAGATGGGAGCTACAAGCAACACATCGTGTGCAGCTCCGGATAAGAAGGGGAAAAGAAAGATAGAAGACCATGATTTAGGAAAATCCAATAAGAAGAAATGGAAAGGAATTTGTTATCTTTGTGGCTATGAAGGACATACCACTCCGTACTGTCCTGACTACAAAAAAAGAGCATGTTATGTCTGTGGTATAGAAGGTCATCAGGTGAGAGAATGTCCAAGGAAAAGGTGTAATAAATAGGTAGTATAGGTTCTGTTGTGTAGGAGTGTTTAATATAATACATATGATAAGTATGTTTGTGTAATGTAATGTTTCTAACTTTTGTATTAAGTCAAGACTGTAAATCTCGACTTTTGAGGTCATAAAGGGATAGCTGAAGTTCAAAGCATTTTGTGCTATGTAAAATATTCGTTAAATGAATATGAATCTATGTTTGAGAAATGATGAAATAAGTTTAAAATATTAAACTTATGTGATAAGGTTTAGAATGTAAGTTAAATTATGATTTTTTTTCAATCAGATAATGCCGCCAAGACGTCGAACTCGCAATCAAAGGGCAGAGGAATCTGTCAACAACGTTGAGGGACAACAACAACCAGATCTGATGCAGCAATTTGTGAACATGTTAGCTCAGGCTATGCAACAGGGAATACCGATCGCTGGAAACCAGCCGGGCAACCGCTTAGTGAACTTCAAAGACTTTAAGGCTGTAGGATCACCAGAATTCAAAGGTACAACTGACCCTGTAGAAGCTCAAATTTGGGTTAAGAAAATTAAAAAAGCGTTTACGGTAGCTAGGGTAGATGAGGGGCAGAAAACTGCTTTTGCCACTTACATGATGAAGGGGGAAGCAAATTTTTGGTGGGAAGCGAATCAGGCTAGGGCAGGTGAAGGTGTAGTCACATGGGATAGATTTAAAACTTTGTTTTTCGAAAATTATTTTTCACCAAGTATGCAGGCGAGGATGGAGGTTAAATTTTTAGAGTTGAAGCAGGAAAATATGACGGTGTCTGAATACGCCGCCAAATTCAATGAGTTAGCTAGGTTTGCTCCGCATCAAGTTGATTCGGAGGCTAGGAAAGCTAGAAGGTTTGAGCTGGGATTGAAACCCTGGCTCTATAATAAAGTGGCGGTGTTGCAAATTCCTACATTTGCAGCACTCATGGAGAAAGCGATCATAGCTGAGGAGGGAAGTGAGGCCGTGAGCCTTTACAATAAGGAGAGGAAGAATAAGGGTAAGATAGAAGGAGCTAGGAAGCTGGAAATTAATAGTGGGAGCAGGAGTGGTGATAGTAAGAGGAAGGTGAGCAGTTTTACAAGTGTACAAGTGAAACAGGAAGGTGTTAAGAAACAGATAGTGCCATGCAAGACATGTGGGAAGAATCACTCGGGGGAGTGTTTGCAAGGAAAATTTGTTTGCTATAAGTGCGGACAGGAGGGCCATATTTCTCCCAACTGCCCCAATCCTAGGATGAATAGTGGATGTTTTATATGCGGATCGACAGAGCACAGGGTGAAAGATTGTCCAAAGAGGAGGGTGGAGACAGGAAGTGTGAACATGGGCACTGGCAGTGGAATGTTAGCAATCACAGGACCGACTTCGTCAAGCAAGCCAACAAAATCTACGGCAAGGGTCTACAACATGACAGTTCAGGATACGGCAGCAGCTGGCACTGGAACTCCAGGTATTATTCGTATGCCTTTTTATTTTCTTATGCATGATTTTCCTATATATAGTAAAATTATTTTATAAAGAAATTTTGAGGAGGAATTTGAGTTCTGTTAGAAACCAATTTTTCTGTGTAATCAGAAAGACAAGCTTCATGTGAATAGTTAAAGATCAGTTCGATCAAAGTTGATCGAGATTTACTTACAATGATTGTATACGCTATGTGACCGTGTATGTATAGGCTTTAAAACGGTGATTCCGGGGACGGAATCTTTATAAGGGAGGGTGAATGTAACAACCCGATATTTTCTATATAAATAAATAAGAAATTTTGTGAATAATTTTTTTTTTTATTAAGGATGAGGATTTGTACAAGATTATGTGTATATGTATTTATGTGGAAAGTAAAAATATATTTATTACATAATTATTTACAAATGAATTTATTTTAAAATTATTGATTATTAAAAAGTATATACTTATAATAATCAATTTATGGTAGAAATATTTTAATAATTATTTTTCATGAAAATATATATTCATATATTATTTAAATAATATATGAACTGATTTTTAGAATAATTATAATAATTATTTTATTATATGAATTTTAGTACAGGTTATTAAGTTAATTATTTTACCTTAATTATTAAGGTTAAATAGGAAGAATAAATCAAATATGGTATCCAAACCCTAATTTTGGATTATTGCCAAGGTATGAGAATAATAATATAATATTAATTATATTTTGATTTTTCAGTGCTATGAATATGTACTGCATGTACGTATTGATGATAATTGGTTAATTATGGTGTTTAATTTCAAAACCCTAGTATTAATTGGTTAAACCCTAATTTTACTTAGGGAAACTCTAAATTGAAAATCAATTGTGAGCTTAAGACTGTTATATAACTATGTTATATGTTTTATGTTGTGTATTAAGTGATTAATTAGGTTAAACCCTAATTATAATCTAGAAACCCTAATTGTAAATTAGAAACCCTAATTTCTAATTTGAAAGCCTAATTGCTAAAATCATAACTCTAATTATTATTTTAATAAATAATTATGTTAATTAGGAAACCTAATACATAAATTGGGGAAACCTAATAATATCAAGCAAACCCTAAATATATTTTTTAAAACCCTAATTATAATTATTTAGTTATAATATAATTTTTATTGAACTCTATACATAATTGTTCAAACCCTAGAAATTATTTAGGAAACCTTAATGTTTAAAATCTAGTGATTAGAATCTAGATTCAAGTGTCATAGACAAGAATACCCTTAAATTATTTTATTAGTTTACTAAAATACCCCTCATTGGATATTTTCTTGAGATAACTTGCAAATCTTTCCATATTTTGAGTTGTTGAACAACCTTACCAACTCCACATGCTCTAAATGACAACAACCAGCCTCTTTCATCAGCCATTCATGCATCTAACAAGTGTATAAATAGATTTAAGGAGAGAGAAAATCATTTGATACACTTATTTTTGTCCAACTCTCATCCTTGACCCTCTCTCACTAGAACTAACGAATTTATCTAGCATATCAGTTCCCAAGACCAGCCCACGATCAACCATAACAAACAGAAGCCAGAGAATCAGAAATTTTTCTCAAGAAGGTATAAACGAACCCTAGAATTTTTGTCCAACGATTCTGTGTTAGATGTTATGTTTGATTGTTAAAATATGTTGTATAAGGTATCTAAGGATGATCTGTGTTGCTAGATGTTAGATCCATAACATCTAGATGCTCGGATTTGAAGATTTGTAAAATCTGGAAAAATAAAATTTTGTCTTCTGACAGTGAATGTCAGTCCTTATATCTCTGTGATCTGTATAGATTTTGGTGTTTTGAAAGCTTTTAGTTGTAGTCGAGTATGTGTTCTTTAGTCTGAAAGTTGAATCAAGGTCATAGCTTCAAAATATTGCAAGTTATTCGTGGTCAAAGGTCGTTGACCGACCATGACCAGACCAATTCTGGGTAACCCAGAAACTAGTTTGCAGTGTCTGACAACATTTTTGTCAAGCTCATATTTGTAATGTTATAGATGTTCTGATGTTGATATTTAGTAGATCTTGTAGCCTGTTAGTTGTACTATAGATCCATGCTTTTAAATCCCTTAAACATCAAATGGATTTAACATAGTGGCCGGTCAAAGTAGGTACATTGTTCATGGATTCGATTTTCTGGGTAACCCAGAAAACCTATGAACACAGTTTCTGACGAGGTTTGACCGGTCTGGATCTGACGATTTTGTTATGTTTTTTGTTGATATTATGTGATAGATCTACTCTCCTACATGTTAGCTACACACTACCGGTTTTAAATCACAAAAATATTACAAGATTAACAAGTTGTGGAAGCCCAAAACGAGCCAGTCAAACTGTTCTTCATTTCTGGGTAACCCAGAAAATGAAGAACAACTCTGACAGTTTGTTCAACGCTTCAGATCTCGTTAGTTATGCATGGTTTGATGATGTTGTTTGTTGGATCGTGTAGTCTTGTACTTGTACTACATTATCTTATCAACAACATGTTCAGAAACACATCACGCACGCTTTTAATCTTGGTCAAACATGGTTCCTCGAAACTGTCTATGGTGTTCTGGGTTTTTGCCAAGAACATGAAGAACACCTATAGCGGCGGTTCTGTCGCTATAGGTGGTCTTTAGCGACAGATTATTTAATATTTTTCGGAAATTAATTATTAAATAAAAAAAATTAGTTTTTAATTATTAAAAATACAAAATAAATTATTAAAAATTATTAAAAATTTCGAAAATTAGTTTTTAATTATTTTTAATATATTTCATAAATATTTAATATTTTTGAAATATTAAAAGTATTTAATTTATTTAATTATAATATTAAATAAATTATTTAAAAATGATTTTAATATTAGAAAAATCATTAAAAATTATATTATGATATAAGAAAATATTTTAAGTTATTTTTAATGACTTTTAATATTTTATGATAAATTTCATTAATAAATTGATATTAATGGTAATTAATTTATTTACTAAATGAATTAAATAAATTAATTAAAAATGATTTTATTATATTAAAAATCATATTAAATGAAAATAAAGTGTTTAAAAATATTTTAAGTTATAAAATATAACTTTTAATATTTAAAGGATAATTTCATTAATAATTAAATATTAATGATTATTAAGTTATTAGTTATGATATTAAATTTATTTAATAATTATATTAAATAAATAGTTTATAAATGGTTTTATTACATTAAAAATCATTTAAAAAGGATATAAATGAATTAAAAATATTTTAAGTTTTGAATAATGACTTTTAATATTTTGATAAATAGAACATTAATACTTTAATATTAATGATAATTATTTAAAAATAATTTTAAATGTTTTAAAAATCATTTAAGTGTAATATTAATACTTTAAAAGTATTTTGAGTTATTATACATAACTTTAATATTTTGGAAATGATTTCATTAATAGTTTAATACTAATTAAATATTTATTATAATAGAATTGATTGGTATTTAAATCATTTAAATATGATTCCAATGTTTGAAAATTTATGATAAATTATAATAAATGTTTTAAAATTTTATTGAGTCATTTAAAAATAATATGACTGATACGTACTGATGTTAAGTTATAGTATAGAGTCTTAGACTCGATAATTACCCGATAAAATTGTCGGTAGACTGACATGTTTCAGAAATTGATCTGGACTTAGATATTTTGATTGTATAAGTGATTATTTGTGATTCAATGGTTATTAAACATAGGTGCTAATGTGATTAGGTTATGTGTTGACTGCAATAAGCAGTGTTATGTGTTATAGTATGTTGTTCTAATCGAACGAACTATCTTATTAATGATAGGTCGTGCGATAAGCGATAGATCTTAATTACAAGTTGTAAGCAGCGCTTCAGGCAAGTATCTAACCTTTGCATTTTCTTTATGCAATGGATGTGAGTAAGAATGTTTCTAAACTATATTATTATTGTACAGATTTTAATAGTTTAATGTTATTAAGACAATTATGATATATATTATCTATCATGGGTTGTAATGAATGTTTAAAGGTTTCGTACTTGGGAGTTAGACTCTGATAATTATGTAAATTAATTTGATCTTTTATATTATTGTTATTATTATTAGTATTATTCCGCTCATAGAAATGGTATCGTGAAGAACTGAGTTCGGGTTTCAAGTATCCGAGTTTGGGGTCCTCATAGTTGCTATATATAGAACCGTCGTCTTCGCTTTTAGCGACGGACAACATATAGCGACGAATAACATATAATGACAGTTCTATATATAGCGACAGACCAAATCGTCACCCGGTCCGTCGCTAAAGGGGGGTAAGCAAGGTGAGCTAGATAATGGATGAGCTTAAGGTTCGGACCATATATATATATATATATATATATATATATATATATATATATATATATATATATATAGTGAATCATTGTGATTAATTATCGATGTAAATGTTTATTTAATGTAAATCTGCAGTATTCAAAGTTTGTTGTCTAGATTTATCTAAATCTAACCATATCTAGCTTTTAACCGGTTCAAAAGTTGTAAAACTGGAATCGTTAATCTAGAATGGCTAAGATTTAGTTAAATCTAGTTTTCTTTGTAGTCTGTAAATATTTAGCAACCACGCGGCCCTAGATATGTATCTAGAGGAAGCTGGAATCTTTGGCTATGCACATCCAAGGATTTAACTGATGAATCTCTTGTTTTACGACATCTAGAGTTAAATATGCATTTTATTTTAGTATATTTATTGTGCAAGTCTTAAATATTCATGTAAGCCTAGGAACTACAAAGGGTTGATGATTCAGTCAATGGATCTAGATTTGGTTCTGAAAATTAACTTGTTTAAGTTGTAAATGTTAGCTTGCAAATCTCTGTACTTGTAAATATAGGACCTTAAAATAGTTATCCAGATTTAAGGTCCCCGTAATAATGGAACATATTATGTTTGTTGCTCAGACATACTTTGATGGCTTTCACGTCCATAAAGAGCCCGACACTTATATGTTTATTATTTTGTCGAAGATGCTTCGCATCTTGAGAATAAAATAAGAATAAGCCGAATATGGAATAAAATGGATTTATCAAATGCCTCAATTACTATGTGAGCATAAGCGTTTGAAAATTTATTTTCTGAACATCATTTTTATGCCTTGTATTAAAATTAAACTTTTATACAAGTCAAACCCTTTGTATATAGGTGTAAAAGAGGCATAGTACTAATTCTAAATAAAACACTTAAGCCCAATTAACTGCAATGCACACACACACATACACACATTAGGGAATCAAAAAAATGTGGTAACCGTATTTCACGGAAGTTAGGTGGTGCTTAACACCTTCCCCCCGCTTAATCAAGCCCCCGAACTCTGTGACTCTCGATTTTCAGACCAATTAAATAGAGTCCAATAATTGAGCCATATTGCAAAACCTTTCAAAACTCAGTTGAGTTGGTACAACTATTTAACTCAGACCAACTGGCGGCTTTATCTAATTCAGACCAATTAAAATAAATCTTTTCAAATCGTCGACATTATATGTTAGTCTTTTCCTGAAATCTCACCCTTCAGATCAAACAAATTCACATAAAAACATAAAGGGTAAGAAACATATAGGAAAAGGGGAGAAATCATTTTGGCATCGATAACTTCTCTAATATAATTCTCATAGGCTGGTGCCTTCTGGCTTGTAAATTTGATATTAGGAAATTTTCTCCCATTTAATACGTGGATCAAGGAAGCCAGTGTTGTCAATACATCCGTAAAATCATTTCTGTTTTGAGGGATGTGAATGAAGTCTATTTCTTCAAACTCCATAGCCATCTTAATGACCTGCCGATGGTAGGGCAGTAAACGCAATTCTTTGGTGTGATATGCCACGGTGGTTTACTTGATGACCAACTCAGAATCGCCAAAAACTGCAAACCGTTGGATACCCATGGATAAGGCTAATTTCAGTCCCATTATACAACCTTTATACTCTGTTGTGTTGTTGGTGGTTACAAACTATAGCTTAATGGAGATGGGATACTGTTCTACCACGATAGATACAAGAATTGCTCCTGCTCCTGCTGTGAAGGGCCCAAATCTGAGTCCTAAATCACCGCGAATCTGGTATAATCATTCTACAACTATTACGGAAGATATAAATATAAATTGTTTATACAATAAACTTTATACACTATTCCCAAAGGTCGAGTAACCTTAACTTATACACAATTCATAACCTGCCTAACATATAACATTATTATCATACTATACTATTACAATTTAGCTGCACATAATATCCCAAGCTAAACTTGGCTTTATCCTTTCCTGTATCGTATTCGCCTTATCTGTAATGTTTATCACGATATAGCAAGGGTGAGCAATAAGTTTGCCCATCAAGTTTAAGTTCAATAAATTAAGGATATATCATGATTGAAAGAATTGAACAAAAGCTGGCTACAGTTTTACAATATAATAGCGAACTAGCATGAACAAAGTTTACATAGCTGAACGAACATTGAACATGAACATATATATATATATATATATCTGGACCGAATGGTAATGAAGGTAATCAGTCTTTCATACCTGATAAATACATGCAGTATGCACAGAGTGCGATTTAATAATTCTTAGACATGGCCATCAGAAATGATTAACCACAAGTATATTTGAATAAACAACTCAAAGTTGAGTTAAGAAAAACTTGCATGATCGATTGATTATCGTTACGCAATTTATTAAGCTTTGTTTGAAAACCTAATATAAATAATATCGATATACAAATTAGAATAATATCATCACAATATTTAAAATAACCTAAACACATTATCACATAACTCTATCGGTCTATACAGCACATAAAACCTAATCTCAAGTCAAACTTTTATAATCTGAGTTGAGTTCGGTACAATTCTGACATCCCGACGTTCTAGTCGAAAAATATCGAGTTTAAGTTCAATTAAACACTGTCTAACACTTAACAATTATCTTAGATAATTAAATTATCAATTACAATATTTTTCATAAGCTTGTAATAATTTTCAGATAATTATTAGCATTTATCATAATTTTTTTTATCATTAATATCTTATTTATAAGAATTAAATACCACATAATTCTCTTATCATTAATATTTATTTAATATTAAATATTAATAAAAATCATACCATAATATTATAATGTATTTATAATATCACAAAGTATTTTTAATACTTTAAAATCATATTTATATGATTTTTAAATGATTAAATCCATTATCCGATAATTTCTATTAATATAAAATATTAATGTTTTGCATGACAAAATATCAAAAATTATATTTTATAACTTAAAATATTTTTATAACACTTAAATCATTTTTATATGATTTATAAATCATTAATTCTATTTTTTCATAATTTATTTAATATATTTATTAAATAAACTAATTATCATTAATATTAATTAATTAATGTAATTCATCACAAAATATTAAAAGTCATTAAAAATAACTTAAATTATTTTCTTACACCATAATATAATTTTTCATGTATTAAAATCATTTTTAAATAATTTATTTAATATTAAAAATAAATAAATTAAATACCCTTAATACTCCAAAAATATTAAATATTAATGAAATATATTCAAAATTATTAAAAACTCATTTTTAGAATTTAAAATAATTTTTAGGAATTTATTTTGTATTTTTCATAATTAAAAATTATTTATTTCAATTTATTTATTAAAATAATTAATTTCGAAAATTAAATGTCGCTAAAAGGGCCCTATAGCGACAGAACCGTCACTATAGGTGTTCTTGAGATGTTCTTCATCAACCCAGATCCTCATGTTTAGTAGCCAGGGTACCTACTTTGACCGGTTGTAATACTTTGATCCTTACGTTTCTAGGCTGGAAATTAATTTAATGTTGTAGCCCAGATCTAATACTACAACCCTAAACAAATATCATGTCCAAAACATGTAATCACAGAGAGATCTAAGCCACCAAATAACTTGTCAGACGTGTTCTTAAGTTTCTAGGCTGCCCAGAAACTCAAGCAGTGTGAAGGTCCCTTTTTGAGCCTTAATTAATACGATCTCAGGTCATGATTTAAGTGCTTGAATGATGTCAGATTGTAGTACGTATGTCATAGAACAACATAATGGCACTAAATCAACCTAATGACATCACAAATGCAAGATCAAGGCTGGTCAAAGCACTGACAGAATCGTGTTCTTGAGAAATCTGGGTTTTCCAGATTTCTTCACAAGTCAGTCGGTCAACGTTACTTTGACCTTGATCATTTCTGTTCCTGTTTATGATTTTGGTAGTAAAAAGGCTTGATTACGTAGTCCTTATACCAGTCTACAAGATCAAAACAATAACTTGACCTAAATAACAAATCACAACAAGATCTAGCGCCTGCAAAACGACTGTCAGAGATTTCTAGGTTTCAGGGTTACCCAGAAACCAGATTTCGTGAACGGTCAACGGGTTTTGACCAACAATAACTCTCAATCCGAACATGAACTGATTCGAGTTTCAGTTAAAAGCCCACATAACATACTACAGTTCTATAACTTAAAACACCATAAACATCTAACAAAGAAGAATCTAGAGGCCCTGACATATGACTGTCAGACAACATTTTTGGGTTCAAAGTCAGTTTCTAAAAACTTGATTTTCGTGTCTCTAGATGTTATAGATATATGATCTAACAACCCATATCAATCAATGACACCCTAATACACAGCTTTAAACAACCAATTACAACATATAACTTCAGCTCATAAGATTTCTAAAATTTGGGATTTTTATACCTTTTCTAGTTTGATCTTGATTTCTGATCCTTGATCCTGTTCTTGGAAGGCTATGAACTGATCATGGCTTAACTCTCTCTCTCTCTCACTCTAAATTTTGAAAAGTTAGAGAGAGAATGGGTTGGACAAAAATGAGAGATAAAGTAAGATTTTTACTTAAGCAAATTTTTGATTTTTAGATTCAATGTATCTTATCCTTGTAAGGTGCCACAAAATCTGATCTCGGAAAGATTTAAAGCACATGGCAATATCAATTGTAGTGACTCACCAAGATGTGGTGTGATCTTTTACTTAAATTCTAAGAAAAGGGTATTTTAGTCTTTTTCTTTTTTATTTTAATGGCATACTAGTCGTTTGCCCTAACCCTTAGGGTTTAGGGTTTAACCCTTAGATTTTTGAAATTTAATTTCTAAGATATCCAAAATTAGGTTTTCAGAATAGAAAATTAATATTTCTAAATTATAATTATGATTTTCTAATCATATTAAAATTTCAAAATCATAACTCAAGCTTGCTAATTAGGATTAATATTTCCTAATTAAAATTGCTAATTTAGCAATTAGGGTCATAATTGTACATTAGGGTTTCTAACGGAATAATTAGGGTTTCAAACATCAAAATTAGGGTTTTCTAATTAATTATTAGAGTTTCCCTAATTAAGTTATAGTTAATAACGTTTAAACCTTATACTAGCATTTGAATTCCCAAATCAGGGCTTTCAACTTCTGAATTAGGGCTTCGGATTCCTGAAACTGAAATTAGAGTTTTCAGTACCGGTTTTAGGGTTTCTTATTAATCGTAAGAATTTTTTTTTTAACTGAACAATGACGTTCGAATATAATATTAGGGTTTGACACTGATATAATTTATCTGGTCAACCCTTGACCTTTATCCACATACTGTACATATATACAACCATATACACAGAACATATACACATATACACTTAATCTTGAATAATTCACCAGAAAAATTTTAAATTCACAAAATTCCTTCTCTAAAATCTCAAATCCATTCACTTATTTTCTATTTAGGTTTATTATTTAACCTTAACTCAATATTTTAAGATTTTATAAATATCCAAATTCTCAGGTTGTCACATATGCTCCCGTACCTTCCATGTTTACAGCCCCATCGAAGTACAATTTCCAGAATTGGCCTGTATTTTCTCGATGGTTTTGCTGAATTGTCATTATCTCATCATCTAGGAAATAAGTTTCCAAGGGTTTGAAATTCCCTTATGCTGCTTCGGCCAATTGAACCACAATTCCTTGACCTTTGATGGACTTTTGAGTCACATAAATGATATCGAATTGCTGGAGGATTACTTGCCATTTGGACAGTCGATAATTTAACATGGGCTTACTGAATATGTATTTCTGAGGATCCATGCGGGATATAAGATAGGTTGTGTGCCCATGAAGATAATGTTGTAACCTCATGGCGGCCCCTGCTAAAGTACAATATGTCTTTTCAATCAAGAGGTTCTTTTATTCACCGCTATTGAATCTCTTGCTGAGATACTTCTGTTCACCGTTGTCGTCGTTAGCCAAACCCCCACACTACACTGAGTTCTGAATCATCTTTATTGTACCAAGCTTTATCTCAAAATTATTACCAGAAATAACATGTCTGGTAATACTCAACTGAATCTTAGTAACCCTTGGTGTGGCATAATCACACAATGCTTTCTTATCATCTGTAGTCATTTTCTCTTGTTGTTCTAAGTTCTCTCGAGTATCTTTTATCCACTTACTCAATCGCTGAAACTTTCTCTCGATATCATCCTCGTAAGGTACTAATTCTGGCATCTTTGATCGAGTTTGCATGCACTATTCAAGAGAACGTGAAACAAGAAATAAAATAAAAAGAAAAAGAAAAGCGTTTAACTAAGACTGATTTAATTAAACTGATATTGAAAGTAATAAACACAATTATATTCCCCGACAAGGACGCCAAAAACTTGTTGGTGTAAAATCTAATTATGCACAACACACAAGTATATGTGGTCAACAAGTAATAAAGTGATGAGTCGAGTATTGTTCCCACGAAAAAATAACTGAATTTTATCCTAACAATTACCAATTTTATATTAAATCAATTTTATTAAACTAATGATTAAGTGATGATATTTATGAAAAACTACCAATTAAGGAAAAATTAACTAATTACCACAAGCTTTAATAAGATATTTGACAATTAAGCTAACAATTTCACTTGATGCTTCACTTAGACTGACACACTTCCTCTTAATTCACATTAACTATTCCAATTCGTTAATCAAGAACACAACAGTAGATATAACTATCTCTCCATGCATTATACCCATATCAACTTAAATTTACAGATGATAGTATTAAGAAGAACACCCTAATTAACTAATTCACTATATTATACGTGAATAATAATTAATGAAGGTTTAATCACAAGTTCTTATAAGATTACATGCGATGCGTAGGTATATCTCTATCCTAGACATAAATTATGAATCCCATCAATATGCAAAAATCACAATCACACACCACTACGATTAGGTCTAAACCCATATTCCATTTCTCGAGTTCATAAGGGTAGACTTAAAAAGTAAATTAGTTCATGATGAATGAATAAAAAACTGAAATCCTGAAAGATACTAGCATTTTTGAATGCCAAGATGAATATGATAAATTAAAATTGTAAATAAAACCACTGTTCTTCTTCAATCCCCTTCGAACTCTTCGTGCTCCAAATCGTTGCTTCAATCCTCCAAATTGTTATCTAAGAGTTAGGGTTCTGTTAATGATGATGATCTCTCCCCTCTTTGCCCTGAATATGCCTTTACTACTCTTCTAATCGTGTCCTGAATCCACCAGCGAAAGATCTCTAGAATCGAAACCAAAGCAGGATACTTTAAAGTGACAGCCACGTAGCCCGCCCCAGCGAGTGTTTTGTACCTTAGGAAGCCCGCCGCGGCTGGTGCCTGACCTGGAAATTCCAAATTTTGACCTTTTTGCCCCTAATTCTTGCTTTTGCCATCTCAACATGTCCCTGCAATATGAACACAGAACAACAAGTAAAATAATACTAAAAATAACATGAAATAGCAACTGTTTAGGCTCGAAAAATATCCAATTCGTAGGTATAAAACTCACTCATCAAATACCCCCAAAGTTAGACAGTGCTTGTCCTTAAGCACAACACAATGCACATGCAAACTACCTATATGCCTACGAATCCAGCTATCAGATAATACAAAGTTTAACTAGATTGCTTCAGAGAAATCACAATAGACATTAACAGTAAATCTCGCCAAGGCACATCAACAATCTCATATCAATCTCCAAATCAACACATGTTATCACTGACGTAGTGTGTGTTTGTTCAACAACTATGAAAACTGACTATAAATCAAATATGTCACATAATATGCTTCTTTAAAGGGAAAACATAGTTTAAACATAAAGAAATTTGTAAACAAACTCCAGCTAAGACTTAGCAAATACCAAATCAGAAGTCAATACGGGATATTTTTTCTACCTTTATTCAATTACGAGGGCATTTTGCTCTTTTCCCATTTTTTACTCTACTCATAATTGTGCAATGTTTAGTCCTTTTAGGATTTTCAGTGCTACCCATTAGTGAACTTTCAACCAACGACTCCCAAACTAGATGGCTTTAGGGTGCTGGATGTAGAAACATCCCCTAGGGCATACATACTCGAGTAACAACGGCCACAAAACTAAACTAATCACGGTGTTTATTCATATATTTTTTTTCCTTTTGTTATTTTTGTTATTTTTTTTACTCTTTCTTTTTTTACTTTGCGTAGATAGATCCCACATCTTTACCCAAACTTAGGTCTTCGCCTAATCCTAGACTTCACTATTAGTTCACTGAATTTCTTTCATTAAACTCTCAATTTCCCTCAAGAAGTCAATTATGTGTATATTTCAACTAAGTTAGTCTACATGGTCATTCTATTGTGCTATCTGGTTACATTAGTTTGAAACAGGAAAAGATTGGTTCATGATATGAAATTACTTTTATGTCCTAGCTGTCATTACTACTCCTTGTCTAAGCAACTTCGGTCTCATCATCGGCCAAATTAACTTCAACCTAACTAACAAGCTGGAACCATGCAGAATGCACTAACTATATGCAACAAATTAATACTAACCTAACTAATATTTTTTTGATTTTCCATTTTTTGTTTTTTTTATTAAATAATAATTGAAAACGAAAACTAATCAATAAAAAAAATAACTAACATGCAACTACTTATGCAATGCTAACTAAATGCAAAATTACACTAAATATGAACTAAAGATGCAAATGCAGACACCCTAAACTTAAAATAAAACAATGTCCTCACTGTAAGAAATAAACATAATTAAAGAATAGAGGACTTCCCTGAGAGGCTAAGCATCAAGCTCATCCACGTCAACATTAGAGTAGGGGTGGATAAGCAGGCAATGGCTATGGAACAGGAAATTGGAAATGCTCAACATTAGGATTTAGGCAAGGAAACCCTTCTGCCAAGGATGCATTGAAGCTATTCTGAGTTATGAATGCATGATCATGCCTTTTTGTGATCCTCTTGAGTTTTCTTTCCTCTATTTTTTCGCTCGCATCCAAATGCTGCTGAAGACTCCTGAACTGAGTGCTAAACATAAACTTTGTCTTGTGCGATGAAGTAGGTGCAGTAGCCTCCTCACCCTTAAGAACTTCATCAGCTCAAAAATCCTCATCCTCAGAATCAGTATCTTTTTCCTCATTATCCTCCGAAGCCTCGGGAAATATGAACCCAAGTCCTCTTTGGTGAGACTCACCTCCTGGCCACACTGAATATCGAGCAATAAGCCTGGGGTCTAGTAGCTAAAGAGGTTGTTGTACAAGCTCATCTATAGTCCACCTAACCCCTACTTGATGACAAAGACCATAGATAAGAGATGGATGTGGCAGCCCTCTTGAAGTCGGTCCTCTCAAACATTGCCGGATAGAGAAACTAATGACTTCCCCGATGTTGATGTTGAAATCCTTGACAATTGCATATAACAGTAATACCTTTTCCTTTGTCACTTCACTGGTATACTGAGATGGCAGGAATTTCGCACATAAGAAAGCATACTATATTTTTCTATAGCGGCTCAAATCCTTGCTCATGAACAAAGTACCTCCCTTCTTGCCTCGTATCTCTTTCAGTATTTGGTCATAGTAATGATTACTATCTCGGTATGCTGTATACTAACAAACGGGGTCCCCCTCATATCGTAATACTGATTAATTATCTCAGCACTAAATGACACCATCTTACCTTGACAAATGCTACGAATAGGGCTTTGTCCTCGACGTTTGAATAAAATTCTTTGACAACTGTCACCACTGTCAGTTTCTGCTGATCTGTGAAAGTTTCCCAACATTGTTCATGTATATGTCTTCACATATGCCCATCAAAATACTCGGGCCTCAATCCTCACTCCGATGTGAGTGCTTTCATGGCCAAATAATCAAGCTTATCTGCCGCTGTGACACTCACAAACTTTTTGTTATCAAAATTCCTAACCGGTGGCAAAGAGCCCTCGCCCTTTTGTCTCTTTAGCATTTTCAGAGCGATTGGGTTACAAATCAGTCAATTCCCCCAAACATAGTCGTTGAGGTGTTTTAACAAACACTTGGTATGGGTATGAATAATGCTTGCCAATAATCATCCCCAAATTCAGTGTTCACTCCAATTGACAATAGTAAATGCCCAAATTTGAATGCTTACCCAAGTTTAGATTTTGTGTTGTTGCTAGGTGGGGATGATTTCTGAGTTTTGCACAAACCTTCTTCTAGTCCCTTGTTGCTTGAGTGCTTAATAGAGATGTTAAAACCCTAGCTTATGAAGAGATGCTCAAATTGGAGATGATTTGCTGCAATCCGAAGTGGTTAATAAATAGGAAGGGAGATTATGGGTCAAAAAAGGTGGAGAATGAGAGTTGAAGAGGGAGATCATGGGTTAGGTCTCTATTGTTTGTGTTTGGAATGGAAAAAATTTGACTGGAGAAGGGGTTTTTAAAAAACTGATTTCTATGATACCCGCCGAGAATGACATGATTTTTACTTTAAATGCCACCGTGGCAGGCTTTGATAGAGGGCACCCCCGCCGGGGTGGGTGTTTGAAGGCCATATTTACCCGCCGGGGCATAATGGTTTCTGAAAAAAGAATTTTATTGTTTCTAACTTTACTCTGCAAACTTATTACTTGATTGATTTGCTATTCACACCCATTTTATCTTGTATCAATCACAATTAGCATGCTTTTTCGTTGTAATGCACATCTTCGATACATATCATGATAACAATAAACTATGATCAGAGCAAGCATTATGGTGACCGAATAACGTACTTTTATTAAAAACTTCTAACTAACTAGAATCTAACTACTATACGTACTATTACAAAACTTGAATTTAATTACTGAAAATAAAAGCAATAATTGGGTTACCTCCCATAAAGCGCTTGATTTAGAGTGTTTTAGCTTGACTACTTCCTGTTACATGGAAAATTGGCAAGAGTAATTGAGGTTGCCTGGTGATGGAGGTCACCACCCCAATAGTGCTTTAAGCGTTGTTAGTTTACTTTGAAGGTTTCTGTCAGATCTGGCTAAATAATGCAATGGTGCCATGTGGAAATACTGCATTGATTGTGAATGGTCATGAATATCTAGATTTAAGTTTCTCAGGGAAAAGTCTTAGTCGAGAGTTGAATAATAGCACTGTTTTGCCCGGTTCGAACTTCATGTTCACAATTTTCTAATCGTGCCACTTCTTGACCATTTCTTTATATAATTTTGAGTTCTCGTATGCCTGTAGGCGAAATTCATCTAACTCATTGAGTTGTAGAAGTTTTTTCTCCCCTGATGATGTGAGATCAAAATTTAACTTCTGGATGGCTCAATAAGCTTTATGCTCAAGTTCGACTGGGAGGTGACACGCTTTTTCATAGATGAGCTGATACAGAGACATAATGATCGGTGTTTTTTATACTGTGTGATATGCCCATAGAGCGTCATCCAGTTTCAGAGACCAATCTTTTTGGTTCGGGTTCACTATTTTCTCATAAATTCTCTTCACCTCTCTATTCGATACTTCTGCTTGGCTACTAGTTTGGGGGTGATAAGCAGTAGCAATTTTATGATTGACCCCGTATTTAGCCAAAAGAATTGTGAAATATTTATTGCAAAAATGACTTCCCTCACCATTAATAATTACTCTTGGGCTGCCAAATCTTGTGAAGATTTTCTTTTACAGAAATTTCAAGACAACTTTGGCTTCATTCGACGGGAACGTTACAGCCTAAACCCATTTAGGCACATAGTCTACTGCCAACAAGATATACAAATTATTGTATGAAGGAGGAAAAGGTCCCATGAAATCGATCTCCCACACATCAAAAACTTCCACTTCCAAAATCGTATTTAGTGGCATCTCATTCTATTTGGAGATATAGCCCATCCTTTGGCATCGATCATATTTTTCAACAAACTGATGTACGTCTTTGAACAGGGTGGGCCAATAAAATCCTGCTTGTAGTACTTTGGAGGTCGTTCTTTCACTTCTATAGTGTCCCCCGTATAAGGATGTCTGGCATGCGTGCAAGATATTGTCCACTTCGCTTTGGGGCATGCACCGACAAATCATCTTATCTACACATTGTCTAAACAAAAATGGCTCATCCCACATATACCATTTTACATCACGTAAGAATTTCTATTTTTGCTGACATGTCAAGTCTTGAGGAAGGATATTACTCATCAAATAGTTGGCAAAATTTGCATACCATGGAAATTCGGAACTAACTGTCGACGTCAGAAAAATTGTACCTCTTTCTGTTCTTGCCCTTTTGTGTTCTCTATTAGTTGAAATTTGTTTGAAAAGGCGAGTTTGAAAAAGGTCCGACATGTGAATGTTGACAATTTAAAAATTAGAGTCGCTAATTGGTAGATTTGAAATGGTTTTACCAACTCAACCGATTTTTAAAAGGTTTACACAAAGGCCCAATGGTTGGACTCTGTTTAACAGGCCTTAGAAACCGAGATTGGTTGAGTTTGGGGGATTGACTAAGTGGGGGGAAGGTGTTAAGCACCCCCCAACTTTTGTGAACACACGGTTATTGTAACTTTTCAATTACCCTATTTATCTGCATGTGTGTGTGTGTTTATTGGGCCTATGTGCAATTATTTGGAAGTAGTGCTATACCTTTGTGGCTCGCTAGAAATTCGAGCAACTTGCCTGACTTGACACCGAAGGCACACTTGGCTGGATTCAGCTTCAAATTATATTTGTGCAACCAGTTGAAAAGCTTTTTGAGATGGTCTATGTGGTCCTCTTCCCTACGGGATTTGATGATGTCGTCTATATAGACTTCTATTTCTTTATGCATTAAATCATGGAAAAGAGCCATCATGGCTCGCTGATACGTAGCACCAACATTGAGGACGCCGAATGACTACCGTCTATAGCAAAAGGTTCCCCGGGGAGTAATGAAGGCTGTTTTCTCCCCGTTCTCTTTAGCAACCATGATCTGGTGGCACCCAGTAAAGCAGTCAACGAAAAAGTACATGCCATACTGAGTCATGTTGTCTATGAGTATATCTATAAAAGACACTGGGAAATTATCTTTGAGATAAGCTTTGTTCAAATCCTTGTAATCCACGCACACTCACACCTTCCCTCCAGGTTTAGGTATGGGAACTATATTGGATAGCCACTCAGGGTAGGTTGATATTATGATGATGTCGGCTTTGAATTGTTTCATAATTTCTTCTTTGACTTTCAAACTCCACTCAAGTTTTAATCGCCTGAGCTTCTTTTTGACTGGCTTGAATCCCTCTTTAATGTGCAGGCGATGAATGACAATATCAGTAGACAAACCGATCATTTCTTCATAAGACCATGCAAACACATCCTAGAATTGGGTCAATAGAGCAATCAGGTCTTTCCTTTAGCTTAGGGTAAGGTCCATGCCTATCTGGATTTGTTTAGGGTTTTCTGAGGTTCCGATGTTGACAAAGGTGGTTTTATCAAGGTTTGGTTTGGGTTTATCTTTGACCCATTCTTTGATATCCTCAGGCACCTCATACTCCTCTTGCTCAATCTTCATTAAGCCGAAGTCCAACTTTACATCAAAGTTGCAGTCATTGTGAAGATTTAGCATTCCATCACCAAGTTTAGACACACCTAACTCTGGAGTCCTGAAAACAAAATGCTTTCACTTAATATGTGAAACTGATTGATCATACAAAGTGTAAGCATGACAAAAGTAACTGCTAGTTCTATGCAATAAAAGTAAACAGTTAATGATATCTATAGAGCATGGTAGAGGGATCTTCTGCTATTTTTACCCTTTTTGATAAATGTAAGGAGTGCTGCTCCAATTGCCTAGGGTCAAGTCCTGGTGGACAGTTGTGATGAAGGGGCGGTTTTTATCCTTCTCCTTTTTGATGATGACCATAACAGAGTTCACATCAGGGTTAATGTTTCTCTTTGACCGGTTCTCCTTAGCCCTATTGGTGCCAGGGATCAGGACCTAATCTTCTGAGCAGTCATCATCTGGGATATCCTCGTTCATACCCTCGGTATGTACCAGGAAGTACATCTTTGATAATCGTTTCTTCACTTCTTTTTTGCGTCTCTGATTCCTTTCCTCAATGTCTGGGTCTGGAATTAGGACTTCTTTCCCACTGGGCGATCTGGGCCTAGGAATTAGCATACCCGCTATGGAAACGGGAAATTTCCTTAGAGGCCGTACAGAATCTACATATGTAGGGTTAGGAAACAGAAATGTAAAAGAAGAAACTGGTGTATACTTTTGTAGGTTCCTATGACTTAATCCATAGGAATGACCTAATCCAGCCTTCCTTGTCTGGTTGGGAATTTGAATTGGGCTTTTGATTCCTTGCTGATATTTCCCTAACCATTGTCCAGGCTGGAAACCCAAAGATATCATTTCTTGACTAGCCAACATTACTTCGACGGAAACTTTGGGTTTCAAAGCTGAAGCCCCGATAGGTTGATAGTGAGTGTTGCTCACCTCAAGGGCTTAGAAGCTAACATGCTTAACTCCTTCATTGAAACTGATTAGAGGATATCACTATGGACATGGACAGGATACTCTGGTACAGTATTGACAATGACCAGGTTATCGTTGATGATGTACTTGACATGTTGATGAAGAGTTGATGGAAAGGCTCCTGCCATATGGATCCAAGGTCTTCCTTACAGTAAATTATATCATGTAGTGATGTTAAGCACTTGAAAGGTTATGTAGAAGGTATGTGGAATGATTTCCATTGGCAATTCAACTTCTCCTACAACATTCTATCGAGACCCATTGAAGGTTCTTATGACTATGTGGCTGCTTCGGATTCGATTGAGATTGATCTTCATTCTTTCCAACATGGCATAAGGCCAGATGTTCAAGGAAGATCCTCAATCTATTAGCACACCTCTGACCTCATATCCTGAAGATATCACTGCTATGTGCAGTGGCTTGTAATGACCCATCCCTTCGCGAGGGGGGGGGGAGGGTATCATTATTAGTGAAAGATATCACATCATTGCTGTTGAAAATGTGATCTACCAGATGATGAAACTTTTCAACGTCCACCATCTTTGGCAGGTGGGCTTCTTCCAATATCTTCATTAAGAACTTCCGATGATCTTCAAAAGAGAACACCAAGTCCAAAATGGATATCTATTGAGGTGTTTCTTTCAAGATTTGCACCACTTTGGCTTCATTATGTCCCATCTTGTGGAGGAATTCTTCAGTTTTCTCTTCGGGCACTTTCCCTTTAGATTTGATGACTAGCCTTATCATTCGTTAAGGTAAATACAACGGGTTTTCTTTTGATATCGCAGCAGTTTGATTTAACGTTGATCCCTCAACCTCCCCATAGTTCCATGGGACTTTTTTTAGGCTGATAATAGGATATTGCTGCCTGAATGACAATACTAGTGGTTCCGGTGCAGCCACCTTCAAAAGGTTTTCAACTCCTTTGAGCTTAACTCCTTGAATTGTAAGGGGTGTTGCAGACAAGTCTCCCTCAGAGGATATGATTGCTATGACTTCTCTCCATCTATGCGTTCCCGGAGGAAATATCTTCCCATCCTTAGGCAATACGATGTTATTGTCTGCCATTTGTAGGTCACCGCTGTCAATCATATTTTGGATGAGATGATGAAGTGCCCAACAGCTTTCAATGTTGTGACCACAAGTATTGGAGTGGTATTGACAGACCCTAGTAGCATCTAATCTCTTTGAACATGAATTGATTGGGGGTAGCAGTGTTGTGATCTTCCCTTCATTGATTAGTATATGCAAGATGTCTTCAATTGGTTGACCTAAATGGGTGAACTCCCTTTGGTTGGCATAGTCCCGACGAGCTTGAGATCTTGCTTTTCTTGCAATTTTTTCTTCCAAGGTTTCATTCTCTAGGACTTGTTGTTTATTTTTTTGTGATAAGGGAGTGGAGACTTTCAAGCTCCTGATCAAGAAACTATCATGTGACTTGGTGCTGATGTATCACTAGTTCTGCTAGTTGATTAACTCGTTCACTGATAAACTTCATTTCCCATTCTATTATAAACCAAAATTCTAAATAATCCCACTTATCGGAATTATCTTTGCTAGTTTGGGGAGAACCACCCACATATCTGAGGTAATTAGAACTTTCTCCACTCCCTCTGTTGATCATGTTCACATTCTCTTCCTTGTGTTGAGGGAGAGGGTTATCTTTAACATGTGATTGTTCTGGCTTTGTCACCATGATCTCACCACTGTCTATCAAATCCTTGATCTTGTGCTTGAGGGCCAACCAATCTTGAGTGTCATGATCCGGAGCTCTAGAATGGTAAGCACATTTCTTGCTTGTATTGAAATTCTTTCCACTTGGATTGGCTGGTGGAAGGAGCTGGACAATTTTCTTCTGCGCTGTCAGAAGCTTAAATATGTTTTCCAATGAATCCATTAAGGGTGTGAAAACTCTTGGACGTCTTACTTCTCCACTTTTGGCAATGGAGGGTTTGAGGATTGTGCTTGAAAAGGGGAATAGTTTCTCCTTTGAATGGGCAAGTTTTGATTGCATTTCTGAGTTTGTCCTTGTAGCACCAAGGAGACATCATCTTATTTCTTTTTATGGACCCTCCGGGTGTTGTTCCCATAATTTCCAACTTGAATATGCTTAGCCACGACTTTTAAAGCAGTGAGGTCTTGAATCTTCCCAAATTTTAACCCCATCTCAGCCATTTCTCCGTGTTTAATCGTTTCTGAGAATGGTTTTCCTATGCCTGCTAGGACCCTCTCATAAAATGGAGCTTCTTAAATATCAATTAAGGTCATTACCATCTCAGTATTTGTCATGGATGGGATCACTTGAGCAGGCAGATTGTGATGCCCCCAAAATAGGTATACATCACCTATTCTGAGTCGTCAAATACATGGTACAAAATTCAAATAAAACTTAATTATATAACTGTCGTGTAAAATACAACAAAACATAAGCTGTGAGTTTTAATACAACATTTTCTTCTAAACAGTATTCAAACTCAAAATAAGTCATCAATACATTTATTTTCACACTATTTCATAGAATAGTGAGGACTACTAATGCTATCATCTGAGCCGTCACTCCGTTCCCCGACTAGACGCTACGTTCTCATTTCCTGAAGACAACAATGAAAGCAAAAGGGTGAGCTCAACTAGCCCAATAAGAGATATTATGACTAAGATAATGTAGAATAATTTATCATTAGTCTTCAACAGTGTTAAACTGATAAAATATAACAAACATCAAGTTTAACTGCAACGGAACAAGCTATCCATTAAAAGAGTCAAGTAGAGAATAAAATCTACTATCTTTTATGATTTAAAAAGGTTTTTCATCACTTTTATCGCTGAGACTCAGCTTAATAAATAATCCACATCATCCCTGCACTACGGCCAAGGATATTCATTAGTATCACGACCACAAATTATCCATGCACTACGAGCCAAAGATATTCATGTATTCATCGATGGTCATGATCATGCCAACAGCTGTCCATCAATGCACTACGGGCCAATGAGGACTTTTATTACATCATTTGTAACATTACGGTTATGATTACACCGAATAATCCCTGGTCATAATCATACCAAGTCCATCTATACACTACAGGCCACAGATGACTTTCAACAAAATATAAACATGAGGATGATTACAATGATATAAAAATTCAATAAAACAAGTTCAAGAATTAATTTGTCCAGGAACCAATAACGTCCAAATTGTCAACATGATACTTTTTTGTAGAGTAAAATTCAAGAATGCTCGGAAAAATATTTTCATGAAAAGATATTGAATGAAGCGCAAATATCAAGGATATTCCACTAATTTCATGGAGTATAAAAGCCAAAACATTAACCAACTGAGTACAATAAAGATTGAAATAACAAAAGAAATCACCATGCATGCAATAGACCGCACAGCCAGATTATTCCAACAGAATAATAAATAACTGAACCAGGTCATGCGTAAACCGCACAGACAGGATATTTCAACAGAATAATAAAGAACGGAACCAGGTCATGCGTAAACTGCACAGACATGATATTCCAACAGAATAATAAATAACGAAACCAGGTCATGCGTAAACCGCACAGACAGGATGTTCCAACAAAATAATAAAGAATGGAATAACAGAAGAATTTTACCATGTATGTGGTACTTCGCATAGACAGGTTATTCCAACATAATGATAAAGAATGGAATAACAGAAGTTCTCTTCAAGAAGACGAAAGAAATAATACCCCTTACCATAAAAGAAGAGTATTCCGACTGATAGGGCGAGGATATTCTTGAATAAAACTTATACTATTTTTCTACGCTCAAAGCTTCTGAAAACTCTAAAGAAATACGTTCAAGATTATAGAAGAGAATTCTCTGAATTTCTGGTGTGATTTTCAATTCTAACTAAGCATCCTATTTATAGGGGAATAGAAGGGGTACTGTTTGAAATTCTCACGGACAGACGTCTTACGAGGGATTGATTTTCAAAGCAATAATCAGCTACCAACCAAAAATATATATATATATATATATATATATATATATATATATATATATAACACATGTTATTTTGAAACAGACAAGACAAATCAACTCCCACCCTTATACACCAAAATTAACATCCACCAAAATCAACATCCACCCACCCACTCACACATTTAATATATATATATATATATATATATATATATATATATATATATATATATATATATATATATATATATATATATACTTATTATTCACACACCTCACCATTTTTCTTCCCCCCACCCGTGATCATTTTTTCTTCCCCACCCACTTGACAACTTTACATATATATAATATATATAAATACGTACCTATATATATATATATATATATATATATATATATATATATATATATATATATATATATAAGTCATAAAGCAAAACTGAGATAACTTTCTCCCGACAATTTTGAAAAATGAGGAAGTGGGGGTTCATATAATACGCCAACCTACAACAAATACTTCAAAAATTTTCTCAATATTTTTAACAACATTTATCATTATTATTATAATTCGCAATATTTAACAACCAGGTCGTTCCCAGGAAAGAGGGGGCTTTCTAATAAGAATTTATCCTTATTAGCGCGCAATTAGGTGACCAAACCTCTCCTTGACAGAACTTCTAGACATTATCAATATTGTAAATAATAATATGAATAACTCTGTCATCTCAATTATTGATTTAATAATATATAAAATATCGACAATAATTGAATCAATAATGTGAGATACTATACAACAATTACTGTTATAATAATTGAATATAACTGAGTGACTTCTCACGTAAGCATCAATAATCAATACCGTGTGCTACTATGCAACCACGCGTATTACTGTATTTTTAATACCGGGTGTTTCAACAGTTAACGGTAAAAACTTCTGCTATTATTTTCATAAAAAGATATTTTTATCGTTTTCTCAATCCGATAATAATTTTGTTGTGGGGTCCACCAATTATTGTGCCGTCGTACGAATATTCCCTGTTAAAACGAATATTCCCCAACCAATCGAATACTATATAACAACTTGCGTACTTCGTAAAATTTATAAATATTACCCGCAACTATAACATTATATAAAATTCATTCCATAATATTTAAAAATGATATTTATAAAAAAAATCATCTTTATAAAATAAAAATTGGGGTCTTACAACCTCCCCTTCTTATGAAATTTCGCCCTCGAAATTAGGGTACGTACCTGGTATGTCGAAGAGGTAAGGATACCTTGATTTTATTTCAGACTCTAACTCCCAGGTCATTTCCTCAACATCGTGGTTTCTCCACAAACTTTGACTTGAGGTATAACCTTGGAGCGTAAAGTATGCTCCTTCTTATCCAAGATTTGAACAGGAACCTCTTCATACGTCAAATCTTCCGCTATTTCGTCCAGTTCTAACTCAATAATGTGGTTTGGCTCTTCCACATATTTACGTAACATGGATATATAAAAAACCTTATGAACACGAGACATACTTGGCGGTAAAGCAAGTCTATAAGCCACAGTTCCTACTCGATCGAGGATTAAAAATGGGCAAATGAATCGAGGATTGAGCTTTCCTCTCCTTCCAAATCTCGTAACTCCTTTCCATAGAGCAACACGTAACAACACATGATCTCCAATATCGAATTCCACTTCCTTACAATGAAAATCAACATAACTCTTTTGTCGATCTTGTGAGGTTTTTATACGTTGCCGGATCGTTTGAATCTTTTTCGTAGTCATACGTAACAACTCTGGTCCCAACAATATTTCTTCACCTACCTCATCCCAGCATACTGGAGAACGACACTTTCTTCCATACAACGCTTTGAATGGAGCCATGCCAATACTTGTTTGATAGCTGTTATTGTAGGAAAACTCCACCAATGGTAAGAACTTGTCCCAACTTTCCTTGAAATCAAGGACACAGAGTCTTAATAAATATTTAAGATTTTGAATAGTCCTCTCTGATTGTCTGTCCGTCTGAGGGTGATATGCCGAACTAAATCGTAAATCCGTGCCCATATCTTTTTGTAAATTAACCCAAAATCGTGAAATGAATCTTGGGTCTCGATCAGAAACTATGGATATTGGCATACCATGCAATCTTACAACCTCGTTTATGTACATACGAGCAAGACGTTCAAGTGTATAAGTTTCTCGTATAGGTAAGAAGCGAGCAGACTTGGTCAATCTATCAACAATGACCCAAATTGCATCTATGCCTTGAGAAACCTTGAGAAGACCAGTAACGAAATCCATGGTAATGTGCTCCCACTTCTATTCTGGAATTTCAAGTGATTGCAATAGACCTTTTGGTACTTGATGCTCCGCCTTGACTCGTTGACACGTTAGACACCTTGAGATAAACAGCGTTATCTCTCTCTTTATACTGCCCCACCAAAATGTATGTCAAAGATCATGATACATTTTGGTACTCCCAGGATGGATTGTAAACGGTGTGTTGTGCGCTTCCATCATGATTTTATACTTTAAATCAGGGTCGTTAGGAACACAAAGTCTGGAGTTGACTCGAAGTATTCCTTCTTCATCGATTCTTGCTTCCGGCATAACACCTTCTTGCACTTTCTTCCTCATAAGTATCAGCTCCAGGTCTGTAGCTTGAGCAGCTTTAACTTTATCGATTAAAGTCGGTTCGACTCGTATATTCGCCATCATCACATGGGTTCCTAGAGTCTTTAACTCTATCTTCATCCTTTGCAAATCATACAAAATGGGCCTTTGCGTTGACAATATCGCACTCGTACCCGCATATGATTTTCTACTCAATGCGTTAGCTACCAAGTTCGATTTTCCAGGATGGTATTGGATGGTATGATCATAATCTTTCAACAGTTCAAGCCAACGTCGCTGTCACATGTTGAGTTCCTTTTGAGTGAAGAAATATTTGAGGCTTTTATGATCCGTAAAGATCTCCACTTTCTCCCCATACAAGTAATGCCTCCAAATCTTTAGTGCAAAAATGACTGCTGCCAACTCTAGATCATGAATAGGATAATTCCTCTCATATTCTTTGAGTTGTCGAGAGGCATAAGCTATGACTTTCCTATGTTGCATGAGAACACATCCAAACCCTTTGCCCGAAGCATTACTGTAGATAACAAATCCCTCTGAGCCAGATGGTATTGTCAGAACAGGTGCTGAAATGAGTCTCCTCTTGAGTTCTTGAAAACTCTTCTCACATTCCTCGCTCCAACCGAATTTTGTATCTTTCCAAGTCAGTTGAGTTAATGGAGTAGCGATTTGAGAAAATCCTTCCACGAATCTCCGATAATAACCAGCTAAGCCGAGAAAGCTACGTACTTCGGTCACTGATTTGGGTTGTTCCCAGCTTTGAATAGCTTCAATCTTTGTTGGGTCAACAGATATTACATTACTTGACACCACGTACCCAAGGAATGCTACTTCTTCAAGCCAGAACTCGTATTTCTTCAACTTGGCATAAGGCTTGCTTTCACGAAGCTTTTGGAGTATCAACCTCAAGTGTTGCTCATGATCTCACAACTTTTGGAATAAATAAGGATGTCATCAATAAAGACGACCACAAAGTGATCAAAATATTCCTTGAATACTTGGTTCATCATATCCATAAAGGTAGCAGCAGCATTAGTCAATCCAACAGACATAACTAAGAATTCATAATGCCCGTACCGAGTTCTGAAAGCTGTCTTTGGAATGTCATCGGTTCTAACCTTTAACTGATGATATCTAGAACGAAGATCGATCTTTGAAAAGAATTTGGCGCCTTGCAACTGGTCAAACAGGTCATCAATACATGGTAACGGATATCTATTTTTGACAGTGACATGATTCAACTCCCGATAATTAATACAAAGTCGCATACTCCCATATTTCTTCTTCACGAATAGAGGAGGAGCACCCCAAGGAGACGTACTAGGACGAATGAAACTGATGTCTAACAATTCCTGCAATTGGGTCTTTAACTCCTAAAGTTCAATAGGAGCCATTCGATATGGGGCTTTGGAAATGGATTTTGTACCAGGTTCAAGGTTGATACAAAATTCAATTTCTTGCTCTGGGGGTAGGCCAGGAAGTTCTTCAGGGAATACGTCAGGAAATTTATTAACAATAGAAATATCATTCAAAACTGACGTATTTTTGTTTAAACCCGTGACATGAGCTAAGAAATCTTGACATCCATTTTTCAATAAACGAATAGCTTTATGGCTTGAGATGACAGTGATTGATTTTAATGGTTTGGTTGCTTGAATTCGCATAATAGGTTGGTTAGGAATATGAAAGCTAACAACCTTACGAAAATAATCAATTTTTGCATGATGAGTAGTTAACCAATCGATCCCTAGAATTACGTCAAATGCAAGTCTTTTCAATGAAATACGATCGACAGGTAATGTGAGGGTACCGATTTGAATCAAACAAGACTTATAAATAATGGATGTAATAAAGGTTTCTCCCAATGGAGTTTCAACAGATAAGTCAAAGTTTAATTTCTCTGAAGTCAAATTTAAACGTTGAGCACAAGTAGGAGAAATAAAAGAATGGGAAGAATCGGTATCAAATAAAGTATATACTTCGCTAGAGTTTATGATAAGCTTACCCGTGATGACCTCGTTCGGGTTTCTTACTTTCTGGAAGGTCACGACAAACGCTCTCCCTTGAACTACCGATTTTGTCTTGTCTGGGACAGCCTTTGATGCCTCCATCCCAGCTGGACTTGACTTTGGTGCACAATAAAATCGAGCTAAGTGACCTTCTCTTCCACAATTAGAACATACTTTAGATGGCATCGCGCAGTTTAGACTGATGTGTCCCTCCCCTCCACATTTGAAGCATGTGATAGGTGATCGTTCTCCTTCCTTAACGACGGGTGTTGATGTTGACGTCTTTCCATCATTGTTGAATCTTCTCTTCTTGAAATGTCCATTCGTATTATTTTGGCCATGATTACTACCGAAGTGGTTACCATTTCTGGCATTTTGATTCTCTCCACGCTTATTGTTACATCTTCGATGACTGTTATCACTGGTATTATCATTTTGTCAGCTGCTCTCTTTTGGTTGGGTTGACTCATTATCGCGTTCTAATAACCGAGCCCTATTAACAACATCTGAATACAAACACAGTTTATGAGAGATAAGATATTGACGTATCTCCGGCTTTAAACCTATTAAAAACATCTGCGTCATTCTCTCCTTATTATCAACTAAGTGGGACGCAAATCGGGACAACTCAGCAAACTTGGCTTCTTACTGCGACATGGTCATGTTGTTTTGCTCCAGCTTGATGAACTCTACCTCTTTCATGTGACGAATACTTTCGGGAAAGTACTTGTCATTGAAAAATTCTTGGAACTTCTCCCAAGACATCATTAGTGCAGCAGGTTGAGTACGCTTTACAGATTCCCACCAGTAATCTGCCTCTGTCCGCAACATAAAGGTGGCAAAGGGAACCTTTTGCTCATTGGAGCATCCCAAAATATCAAATATCTTTTTGATCTACTTTATCCCAAAACCTTTTCCTGAGCCTCGCGGGATTAGTCTCCCTTGAGTCTAGTAATCAAACACTGACGGGTTTGCCTCCTGGTGGAGGAATCACACATCATACATTCACATACATCGTGTCTCACCGTATGGAAATGATGACATATGCGAAGCACTAATATCACAGACAAATATGGTGCGACGTACTAAAGTGCAATAAATAAAGTATTAGTACACATTCATTTAGTGTAAATGCAACATTCACACACAAGTAGATTAAAAAGAGTTTTTGTAAAGGTTGAACAACATCTTAAGCCCTCTACTGTCCCCAGCAGAGTCGCCACCTGTCGACGTCGGGAAAATTATACCCCTTTCTGTTCTTACCCTTTTGTGTTCTCAATTGGTTGAGTTTTGTCTGAAAAGGCAAGTTAGAAAAAGGTCCGACATGGGAATGTCGACGATTTGAAAATTAGAGTCGCCAGTTGGTAGATTTGAAATAGTTGTACTAACTCAACCAATTTTGAAAAGGTTTACATAAAGGCCCAATGATTGGACTCTGTTTAACAGGCCTTGGAAATTGAGATTCGTTGAGTTTGGGGGCTTAATTAAGCGGGGGGATGGTGTTAGGCACCCCCTGACTTCCGTGAAAACACGGTTACCGCAACTTTTGAATTACCCTAATTATCTGCTTGTGTATGTGTGTTTATTGGGCCTATGTGCAATTATCTAGAAGTAGTGTTATGCCTCGTTTGCACCTATATACATAGGGTTTGACTTGTATAAAAGTTCAGTTTTAGGCAAGATATAGTAGTGATGTTTTGAAAAATAGTTTTTCAAACTCTTATGCTCAATAGTAATTGAGGCATTTGATACTTCCATTTTATTCCGTATTTAGTTGGATTGATATTATTTTCGAGATGCAAAACATCTACGAGAAAATCAGATATATAGCAGTGTCAGGCTCCTTTTGGACATGAGAGCCATCCAAGGATGTCCAGACACCGTAAACAATTTACAAGTTGGCTGCAGCTAAAAAGTGTCCATCGTGGGAACCAGATCTAAATTCATAGACAGAATCTTAGACCTCATGACTCCTAGGCTCACATGATAGATTAATATGTACAAAAGCTACAAAGAAAACTAGATTTAAATAAATCTAAGTCATTCTAGCTTCAACGGTTTCCGTTTAGTCACTTTTGAACCAGTTAAAGTCAAACATAGCTACATTTAAATAAATCTAGTCCACAGGCTAGAATATTAAATATCCACACTGTGAAAGCTGTTAAAGTATATATATATATATATATATATATATATATATAAAGACAATCAACTACCACGAATTTGTAATCTAGGCAGGACTTTAGAATGAAAATATATATATTTATTTGTAGATATGTATAAAAGTAGTTAAAGGCCACGAAGTGAACTCAAGGCCAAACTGGAAATGTAAATATATATATATATATATATATATATACATATATATATATATATATATATATATATAAGAAGGAAAAAGTCATGGATCGACGATCCGGGCTTTGCGGGTCCTGTTGTCTCGAAATATGTGCACTCGGGCGACGTATTGTCTGCCGAACCTTCATAACTTTGAATCTGTGCATCCGATGGAGGCGTGTTGTACCTTTTCAAAAAGCCGTTTATGAGTGTTACACAATGTCATGGGATTAGACATTGTCCGAAGCTGGGAAGAAGGGTCTATGACCAGATCTCTAAGTCGTCGTAGTCACTCCGCTAAGCTGTCTTGTATTAGTTATCACTCGGGATTTTAAGTTATGGTTCTTGTGGGACATCTTTTGACGCAGTTTGCATTGATATGAGTTGAAATTATTTTTAGGTGGCAAAATGACCATTTTTACCCTCCTGGGGTTATCTCCAGCTTTGGTGCAATTGCAGTAGTCTTTTCTCAAGGTTATCTCCGAGATTGACCAGATGTTGACTCTAACAGTCCTCAGGGTTGTCTCTGAGGTTGGTTTGACCTCCCGGGCTTGAGTCCGAGCTTTGAACTTGATGTGACAATCCCAAATCTAGGTACTCAAACTTCTCACAGATTTGGTGTTCACTCACCAAAATAAATAACATCTATCTACCCATAGTAAAGATAACAATAAAATTGAAATAGAAAATTTTCCAATAAAGGGTTACAATAACTTTAACAAATCAATCCCAAGTCATCTAACTTTAATACATCAATGCGGAAACTTAATAAACAAATAAGTCTTAAACATAACATCGTAAGTCTTAGCATAATCATTCTCAAATAATTAACAAGTCTTCATCATTTGCTTGCTTTGCCTTTGCCCTTACTAGTGGATGGCTCATCAATTCTTTCAACCTTAGCTGCAATGTTATGATGCAAGAGTGAGCAAGAATTTCCCACAAGTTTAACAATAACAATAATAATAGCATACGAATAAACAATGGATAATGAACAAAAGAAAGCTCGACTTTTGAATCAAGATTAGAACAGGAATCAAAAGTACATCGGAGGGTCACTAGACCATGAACTATGTCCCAAGCTCTCAAGTATTTTTACTTTAAACCTTTAACAGTCGTAAGACTATATGGACCTTACTTCTCATACCTAGGGGGATCAACCCTTAGTACCATGTATGTGCAGAACATCTTAACGCTATCGAGTAATATAATCCCCTGTAGTAGGGTTGTTCATCTCAACTTTGACATTAGAGTTCGCACCAAAGGAAGTTTGGTTTGGATTGATCTCAAGGGTAATTTAGAGTTCAATAATCATCAACTAATGACTATTTGAATCAATAAGGATTCACTATATATTCAAGGTTTCAATGTAATATTGAAATCAATAGTCAAATCAAAGATTGAGTCTCAACTCTATACAATTGAATGAATATTGTATAACAAAAGTATACTTCAAAAGAGTTAAAACATTTCATTTGGAATCATGAACTTGAATGATTAAGCTCTGAACAATTCGAAAAAAGAATATGAATCTTGCTCAACAATAATAAAGTTTAAGAATTTACTCAACGAAAGTTTAGAAATAGAAACTTGCTCAATCATAATATAGAATAAAAATTTGCTCAATGTAAGAATAGGATTTGAAAACTTGCTCAAATAAAGTTTAGGGTCAGAAAACTTGCTCAACATAAGAGTAGGGTTCAAAAACTTTCCTCATGCGTAGATTACACGTTTACTATTCACGTTCCTCAATTTAATCCTACATACCATTTACATTCACAATACTAGTTAATTACAACATAACCAACATCACAAATAAATCCTCTTTTGTCTAAACTCTGATTATGATTATCACAACATTCGTTCTCACACATTATTAGACTTCACGAACGATGAGTTAACTACGTATTCAACATATCAATTAAACACGTAAGAACATTATTGACTTATTAATAATCTATTTTAACATCACACTACATGTTTAATACATTTTCATGTTCAATATATTTGGTTTAAATCACATTATCTGGACTTGAACAATTAAATAAAACTTTCTAGGCAGTTCTGCTAAGTGGCACTGTAGCGCCCCAGAATGAACTGGGATCCGGCACTGCGGCGCGACTAGGCGCTGTTGCGCCTCAACTAAGCCTTCAACCGGCGCTACAACGCACCAATTATACTAGGAATAAGCATTGCGGCGCTGCAGCGCGCAGACAAGCCTGCTAAGCAGCGCTGCAGCGCTGCGATGCAGTTTCTGTTTCTACAGTTCGTGAAGAACACATAATAGGGCCAAACTAGGTCAAAACTTCACGCAAACAACGAATTCAATATTACCCATAAACTATAAACTTGACAAAAACATTTTATAACATTCTTAGCATACTTTTAACAACTAAAGTCACATAAACAACAAGATTTAAGGACATAATTTTGATGTTTTTGTGAAAATATTCTATTTTTGACATTCTTAATGAAATTAACTACTACAAACTCGTTTTTCAACCAAATCAGTTCATACAAGTTTCGTTATTTTAGTTTTTACATGTATAAACATAATCATCCATCAATTTACCGATTAATATGCAATTTAAACATAAATTTTCATACTTTTAAGCTGCGTTCATACTTATTTTTATATAAACTACAAAACTCCAAATAAACACAATTACATGGATTTGATTACTCTAAAACACATATAAATCATATATATATATATATATATATATATATATATATATATATATATATATATATATATATATATATATATAACATGTTATAAACATTTACAACATCATATATTCAACAATTGACCATAAAATTCAATTACAGAGAGTTAAAATTGATTTTCACGAAAAACTTTTAAGAACGTAAATTAAATGTTGAGATTAAGGGATTACCCTTGATTTCTCTATTTAGATACACAATGATGATGGAATGCTCCTCTTAATTCCCTAGTTCTCCTTCCTCAATCTCAATTTCCCTAAAAATTCTCTCTTTTTACTCTTTGAGTTTTTCACAGACTTGCAAAACAAATAAACTGGCAATGCGTATGATATATTAAATGGCGCATATTAACTGACGCGTACATGGTAGCAGTTAAGCGTAGTAAGGCCTTAACTGCTCCCATGTTCTTAAGGCCATGTTTGGCTAGCTTATTAATTTCCCTTTCTAATTTATTTTAATTAACTTATTTATTATATAGTTTATTTGTCACACCATAATTAATCAAATAATATTATTTAAATTCAATTAAATAAAAGGCAATATTACTTATTAAATTAAATCATCACATAATTAAAATTCTCATTTATTAATTATGACAAATCAATAAATCTCTAATTAATTAGAATAACATTAAAATTATTTAACAACTCAGTTAATTTAATTATCCCAATTAAATTCACACTTTGAACTATAACATTAATCCTCACTAATTAAATTAATGTGACACTTAATTAAATTAATTTACCACAATTCCATTAAATATTTATTTAACTCAATAAATGGATTAACAAAATATTTATTTAATTCAATAAATATTTAAAAATTAATTACAAAAGTCTCGTTCATCACACTTGATCCCCCGAGGTTATCTTCGGGGTTGGACACTGACTTAGAAATCTGTTTGTCAGTCAATGACTTAGAAATCAACCATTTCTATCGGTCACAAAGACATAGAAATCTTGTTCAGATGTGAGACAGGGGATCAACCTATTCAACATTCTAGGAGTATGCATCTCATCCTAATCGTGCCCAACTTGCACTAAGTGTCAGATATACTGGCACACAATTTTTCCCTTCTAGGATATACAGCTCAGTATAGGATGTCTTACCAAAGCAATTTGGTTTGACACAACAGTTTATGCTTGATAATCAATAACAACATATGAATAAGTATTTCATGTCTTAGTTATGTTGAAGCTATAGCGATAACTTTATAATAATTGGCAATCAAGATTGGTTTGGTATATAATATATCAAAATCAAATGAAGATATGAATTTTGTTCAACGAATAAGTAGGGTTCTTGCGTAAGTAATAAATTAGTGTTTAAGAAACTTATAAAATAAAAGATTAAGGTTTAGAGAACTTGCCTGAGCGATGATCGATTAAGCAATGCTACTCAATTTGTTTATAAACATTTAAGATGTTCATTCATCTATGTCTAACACATTAGTATTGATAACAATACTCAAATATACAAACTATTCATGTTCGAGTTAAGTTTGATATAATTTCGGTTGAACAAGATATTGACTGATAGATTTCTAAGTCAGTGTCCAACCCCAAAGATAACCTCGGGAGATCAAGTGTGTCGAACGAGACTTTTGTAATTAATTTTTAAATATTTATTGAATTAAATAAATATTTTATTGATCTATAATAAATATTTAATGGAATTGTGGTAGATTAATTTAATTAAGTGTCACATTAATTAAATTAGTGAGGATTAACGTTATAGTTCAAAGTGTGAATTTAATTGGGATAATTAAATTAAATGAGTTGTTAAATAATTTTAATGTTATTCTAATCAATTATAGATTTATTGATTTGTCAAAATTAATAAATGAGAATTTTAATTATGTGATGATTTGATTTAATAAGTAATATTGCCTTTTATTTAATTAAATTTAAATAATATTATTTGATTAATTATGGTGTGACAAATAAACTATATAATAAATAAGTTAATTAAAATAAATTAGAAAGAGAAATTAACAAGCTAGCCAAACATGGCCTTAAAAATATGGGAGCAATTAAGGCCTTACTGCGCTTAACTGCTACCATGTACGCGCCATTTAATATGCGCCAGTTAATATATCATACGCATTGTCAGTTCATTTGTTTTGCAAGTCTGGGAAAAACTAAGAGAGAACAAGAGAGAAACTTTGAGGGAAATTGAGATTTAGGAAGGAGAATTGGGGAATTAAGAGGAGCGTTCCATCATCATTGTGTATCTAAACAGAAAAATCAAGGGTAATCCCTTAATCTCAACTTTTAATTTACGTTCTTAAAAGTTTTTCATGAAAATCAATTTTAACTCTCTGTAATTAAATTTTATGGTCAATTGTTGAATATATGATGTTGTAGATGTTTATAACATGTTATATATATGATTTATATGTGTTTTAGAGTAATCAAATCCATGTAATTGTGTATAATTGGAGTTTTGTAGTTTATAGAGAAGTATGTATGAATGTGACTTAAAAGTATAAAAATTTATGTTTAAATTGCATATTAATTGGTAAATTGATGGATGATTATGTTTATACAAGATAAAACGAAAAGAACGAAACTTGTATGGACTGATTTGGTTGAAAAACGAGTTCGTAGTAGTTGATTTCATTAAAAATGTCAAAAAAAGGAGTTTTTCACAAAAAACATCAAAATTATGGCTTTAAATAATGTTGTTTATGTGACTTAAGTTGATAAAAGCATGCTAAAAATGTTATAAATGTATTACTAATTTTCTCTGATGGTACTCGTCCCTCAGCTTCTGGAACTCAGACTCCCTCTCTCTAGCCTCAGCCTTTAACTTCTCCACTCTACATCCTAACTCCAAGATCTACTCCTCATACTCCCCCAACATCCGATCCTCGAAAGTAGCCTCTTCGAAGTCCTCCATGGGCTCAGTCTCCTCCTCCATAGGCTCCTCAACCAGATCAGACTCCTCGGGTAATGGCTCCATCTCCTCCTCCTCGTCATCGTCATCGATAGGGGCCGTTGCTGATATAGGCTTCGCTATCAATGGTGCCTCAAATACCACGTGAATGTCACGCGGCTCCTCCTCGACCACTCGGCTAGGCCCTCCCATGTCAGTCATCCTACAACCACCAACATAAGACAAACAAAAACAACAACTCCATCAGAATGTTAAATAAACATAAGTTCATTGTATATAATGAAATTATATTTCATAACACACTAAGTCTCTCTCTAGAAAACTCTACATGAGTTTCATCCCTCTCTATCTTCTATGTTTTCCTAAGTTATAATCTAAGGACTCTCGCTCCTAAAGTATATAACTACAGCTCTGATACCAACCTGTGACACCCCCAAATTCAGACCACCCTTGTCTCAAATTTGGTTGTCATGTACTAACTCTAATAATAAATCAACATCTCACGTAACGGAATAATAGAATAAATTACATTGATAGAATATAATTATCCTTGTCCCAAAGTCTCGCAACCGTGACTAATACAATATATCTTAAACTAAACATAACTTAATACAAATAAGTTCTTCTACTACTCATAATAGTACATTCTTAGTATTTCAGAAATAAGTACTCCAAAGCTTTCTCTTTACCCTTGTCTTTACCAGAGGGTTCACCACGTTCTGCCTTCACTGAAAGTTTTATGGAAAGCAAGGATGAGCAACAATTTTTCCTAGCAAGTAATATAGCAAAAAGGGCAATCAATATGTTTTAAATTTCTCAAGGGTATATCAATAATAATTGTTCAAGATAACAAGAAGTATCGATGATTATCAACAATAATCGCTATGGACAATAGTATTCAATGATTAAATCACTTCAAGATTTCAAAGTAATAAATACTGAGCAGCCACTAAGGACTATGAACTTCTCCTAGAATTAACAGTAATAGACTGATAATTCTACAAAACGAGAACAACAGGTGATCAGCCTAAAGTACCCTATGTCATGCATAACATTTAGTCTTTCTCATGTGCGCACGTCGGTTCCCCGATACTATATAATTCCCCTACTAATAGGGTTGTTCTTCTCAGTTACAAGAGTCCACACCAAGTTAATTTGGTTTAGATGGCTTTCGATCAAATATCAATTGTCTAGCCGAATCAATAGTTTAGACAGTTTCTTTCACGATATATATATGAACAGTTATCGTTCGAATCAAAGTTTGAAATTTCTTTACGAAGTATTGTTCCTTCAAAGTTCTACTTGTACGATCAGTAATTGCACAAGTTTAATAATGCTCAAAAAAGAGTAAGGTTCGAGTACTTGCCTCAAGCGTAGTTTACCAAAGTAAAGCTTAATACCCTCTTTCGAATCCTAACATAATATATTTACATGTATAGGATATTCATTAGTTATTTAAACTCATATATATAAGTTCAAACATACACATAAATGTCTAACTTAGTTGTAACTTTATACATACTACATCACATATCCTACATCCTCGTAGCACAAATCAGATTGTATGACACCACAAAATCTAACAACACCTTTTCAATTCATTGCTTGCAAATACCTTTTTGAACTTCATTCTTAAAATTTTTAATAATTCGTTAAATATTTAACTCTAGCATCTAGCATATTTCTTAACACATTGGATAGCACACTGGTCACATAATATAAGTTAACTTATCCCTACAAGCATGCTTTTAACATTAGATTAGAAATAGAATCTAGACTTGACTGCAGGATGGTACAACTGCGCCCTAGCTAGGCTTAGGAACGGTACAGCTGCGCTGTCCCCTAGCCAGACCAGGGTTGAGCTTTGCATTTCCTGTTTCTGTCCCATCTTTTAGTATACTCAAATAATCACACTTAACATGCATACATGCTAAAGTACTTTATATAAATTTATGATCATTCTTGAGTTCACTTTTACAAGTTTTAGTTTACAATTTTCATGGAATTAAAGCATAAAAAAAGGTTATGTAATCATCATACTTTATAACTTTGGCCATAAGTTTTCATAGAGAGGTCACATAATCTGTTAATACATATGCTCATAGTATTCATATCATGTACTCATAACTAGCATTGTTTAGCACTTCAAAACATGCTTTAAACTCATGTTTGGTTAAGTTATCATTATGTCCAACACATACGAATCATGTTTAGAGACATAATAAACATAAACATGACATCTTAAACCTTTAGAATCTAAATACTCATATAATACAACTTAATTTTGAAAACATGTTCAAGGTTGTATTTGAAATCACTTTAACATGAATGATGCAATATAGCACTTATAAATCAACTTTAAAACTCTTATCATAAGTAACTAAGTTATGTTAACATCTTTTCAAGATCAGAACCTACATCATGTAGCATTCATGTACATCAACTTTAACATATCAAGGTTTTCTTTTAAAATATTTTCTAACACATAGCTTAACAATTTTGGTCATGAATACAACAACTATGAATCATATATCATGCTTATTTAGGTTCTAAATCAATCATGTGTATAACATACTAAGTTCAGAACTTGTAGGTCATGTATTACTTCAAAGTTTGTTTTCAAAACTTTAAGTTTTTAATACAAATCTCTCACTAAATCATGTTGATCACTTCATGCTACATAAGAAAGCTTTATATCTCATGTTATACCCCTTTTCAGGTATATATTTAAGTCATAATACCAAGTTTACAACACATAGCATAATAAAAATCAGTAACTGATTTTGGGGTATGGCGCAGCTGCGTTACACCTTAGTATAAACTAGGCGCAGTTGCGCCATGCCTGAAATAGAAGCAGTAACTTGCTCTGTTTTGCAGAGCATCACCCATCGTCGATTCTTTTTAGTTTAAACATGATTAATTCCATCATTAAAGGATTCCATACATGTAAACACACTTCATAAACACATGATAAAATGTTAATTCATATCAATTGACAGAGAATTCTAAGAAATTTTAAGAATTTGACAAACCCCAATTAAGTACCAAAGTTAGGATTTTTAAAACTCTTAGAGCTTAGTAACTTAGTTTCTTCCTTTTGATATATGTAGACTCTTCTTTGAACAACAACTCACTCAATCTCAATTATCAGAGTTTCAATAGACCAAAACAAAGCAAAGTAAAAACTAAAAATGGACTGCTATTTATAGAGGAAACGTGGACTGGCTAATGGTTTTGCATGGAAGTTTGAGACTGGAATGTAGAATGAGAACACAATGGTTCACAATGGGTTGCTCAACCACCCACCATCAGCCATCTTCCTAGCCAATGATCGTAGCTTGGAAGTTACGTAATTTAGCCATAGGTTACTGTTCATGTACTGTTGGAGCACTGATGAACTAAATTTCCAGCAACGTGTTCAATTAGTTTGGTTCAGTTACTCTAGTTCCCAAAAATGAAATTTTAATGTACAATTGTTACCATAAAAGGTAAATTAGGGATTATTTATGCACTCAGATCATAATGTCCATGTACATTAAGTACACGAAATAAAATAATTAACACATTTAGGTATTATTGTCCGGGTATCTCCCATAATTATTTTTACTACACACCTAACCACATTATACTATTATTTAATATTAATGTTCATTTTACAAATGTAATTCCTTTCCCAATTTCTGGAATACACAGATATTTAATTATTTAGGTATTAAAATTTCATGTGATTTCATTGTACTACTTGGTACTTCATGTTATTAGAATGTATTCTTGTTATATGATTTTATTCATGTCACACTTTACAATAATGTTATATTTCATTTCTAAAGTAAAAACCAACTTATTCCAGATTGGTCACTGGCGCAGCTGCGCCAGTTTGTACTGCTGGGCATGCGCAGCTACGCTAGTCCCTAGTAGTGCCAAACTGGTTTAGCTCTAAGCCAGTTCCGACCTCTACTACCACACTAGTTTAACATGACATGAATTAACATCCATATTGGTGATAATACTAGTTAGAAACTTATTCAATCCATTTACGGAAGCACATAATTATACGTAATTAATCTTACTCTTAGTAATTATTCTTCTTTTGATTCACTTAGTGAAATTCATTAGTACTCATTATGCCACACAAGGAATTTCACAATTCTCAATGCTCAAGTACATTCAATTTCCACTAATTGAATTACTCATCTCTTTACACATCAATATTTATATTCAAATAAATATTTATTTTCTTATTATATTAAAATAAGTATTCATTTATGAAATTCTCGTATCTCACAGCAGCACGAGAGTTGCTTCGTTACTTGGCGCTGTAGCGAAAGTTTCCAGAGAGCTGAAGGAGTATTAGCACTGCAGCGCTACTTGACGTACAAACTCTGCCACTGCAGCGCGTCTTTCCAGTGAGTTGTAAAATTTTGTGTCGCTGCAGCGCGAGGTGTGCTTTGTTTCTTGGCGCTGTAGTGCGAGATGAAGATTGGGGAAATAAACCCAGTGTTGTAGCACGGATTTCGGTGCAAATTATGGCGCTGCAGCGCCTTCCCTGCATCAACCCAAGACAGAGTGTTTTCCTGCACATGCCAAGTCAAGTATAAGCCATAATAACTAACAACATAAAAGCTATTAAAAACCCACATGATAACTAGTTTAACTCAACTACTGCATACTAACACATTATATACACATTAACAACATACCTAGATAAACATGTTACCAACATACTATATACACATTAATATGCATACTAGATAAAAAAAATACAGTAATAAACATACTGAACCCTATGTTAACAAACTAGAGAGAAAAGATGCAATGTAAACTAGACAGAAATGAAGAGAAAAGTAGAGAATATGTTACTGAGATGGGATTACCTCCCCATCAAGTGCTTGTATGTAGTCGTCAGCCCGACTCTGTCACTGCCGTTCAATCCGGCTCATATGCGAAAACGACCATTTTAGGTCGCCTATTTGTCAACTCCTTTACGTTCATGGCAGACATGGATGATTGGCCATCCCCAAACTTCACTTCACCCATCGGCACGAATAATCATTCACCACTAGAATTATCCACTAATTCGCCTTTCTCATCAATCTGAAATTGTTCTTTGTTCACTAGTGGGCCCTCTAGGATTTTAACAACCGTGAGCGTGGGTTCCAACTTCTCGTCGGTCTCGACAATACACCCACTCATGATCATTTCTTCTCCTTCATAAGACTCAACAGATTGGTTAATAGGCACTTCAACATCTCCCTTAATAACTTCGTGAAACTCATCGCCTTTTCCTTGCGTATCCACCGTGCAATGCTCTTCAACTTCCTCATTGAGATTAGTGATGACCGATAGACTGCCTTGCGGTGGATTTGTGATAGCATTGACGAGTTGTCCCAATTGACTCTCGAGTCTCTGCAATAAGGCATCTTGGTTCGCCATTCGAACCTCATTTCTCTCTATAAAGTTGGTAAGGAGCTCTTCAAGCCTTCTCTCTTCTTCACATTTTAAGTATATAAAAAGGCTCTCATCGGTTTGAGATTTCGCCTTATATTGCGGCGGAGACTGATATTGTGACAACCAGGAAAATCGGATTGTCCAGAATTTAAGTTTAAAGAATTATTTATTAATAAAATGAATTTTTATTAATAATATTATGTGTTATGTGTTTATTAATCGTTCTAGAACCTAGGATGATTATAATACGGGAGGATTCTAGCAACGAGCTAGACTGAACGAGTAAGAATTTTCAAGAAGAAACTAAAAAAAAATCGAGAATAAATATATTTCCGAGAAAAAGATGACATAGACACTATTCACCCGATGAAACCTAAGTGTGACAACCCGAGAATTTAGAAAATTTATAAAATCCTAAAATGATGGATTAAAGGTTATATGATAGACCTAGACTAAAAATAAGTGTATGGATTTAAAGTTTCTGTGAAGAAATTTTAAGGATTTCAAAATTCTATGAGGATTTTGGTGGATTTAAAATCTTTTGGTAAAGATGTACAAGGTTAAGTATCCAAGTGTATACGAGTCGGTATATGTGGTCATATGAGTGTATAGTTTGGGGATAAGAATCAAATTTTGATTAGATGAGTTACATTAATGACAAACCCTAAAATTATATTGAGAACGTTAAGGTTAAGTTATTAAACCCTAATAAGTGATTTTATGTGTACAGTTGAGATTTAAGATTAAGGAATTGATTTGATAAGCTATAACTTTAGTAAACCCTAAAGTTGGCTTAAGAACGCCATGGTTAAGGTTAGAAAACTCTAATGACTGTTAGAAACCCTAACGATACGTCCGAAATCCCTAATTTTAGTTCCGGGGATCCGAAACCCTAATTCGGGAAATCAAAAGTTAAGATTAAATAGCTAAGTGTTAAAAGTTATGGAATAAAAGGGAAATGTCCAAATTGCCCTTCAAATTATAGGGGAAAATACCAAATTGCCCTTAGTGAATGCGAAATGACTGAAATACCCTTTTACTTAAAAGTTAAGTAAAAGATTTTATGAATCTTGTGAGTTATCACTCCAAGTCTTATACCATATGTTCCAAATCTCCCAATATCAGATTTGTTATGCCACCTTGCAACATTACATACATTGTATACAAAAATCAAAAGATAAAAGTAAGAAAAAATTACGTTACTTCTCAAACTTGTCCAAGCCTATTCTCTCTCTATATTTTGAAACTTAGAGTGAGAAAGAGTGAGAAACCAAGCCATGATCAGCTCTTAGTTTTCTAATAAAAGATTCAAGGATCAGATTCTAAGATCAAAGCTTAAAAAGGTATAAAACCCTAAACTTGTAAATCATGTGATTTGATGTTAGATGTTGTTGTTTGTTGGTTAAAGTTGTGTTAAGGGATGTTATTGATGATCCAAGATATTACATCAAGGATCCATAACATCTAAAAGCTAGAAAATCAAGTTTTGAAAACTGACTATGAACCCTAAAATATGGTCTGACAGCCACATGTCAGGGCTCATAGATCTTTGTATGTTAATGATTTGTTAAATTTTTAGTTATAGATTTGTTCTTTGTCATGAGGAGAGTAGACTGGAAGTGGAATCACCTCCATTCCATGTCTAGATCTTAAGTTATAAGTGGTCAAACATGGTTGACCGACCATGGGAGACTGTTTATGGGTAACCCAGAATTTCCCAGAAGGCTCTGACAAGCTTTTGCAAGCTTCTGATCTTGCACCTGTTTGATAGTTTGGCCATGTTGTTGTTTTGATGATGTAGTCTGATATAAGCACTACACAATCATGCCTTTAGATCACTCAGATCATGTATAGAATCAAAGATATTCTTGATCAAACCAGCGTTGAGCAACTGCCTATGATGAAATCTGGAAAACCCAGAAATCGTGAAGAACAGCTTCTGACAAGCCTTTGACCGGCCTTGATCTCTCACCTGTTATGTTGTTTGACTGAAGTAGTGTTATAATCTTGTTCAACGACATAAGTACTACCATTTAGTATCATAAAACCACGTAGCACATGACCAGAGACCAGATTAATCAAGGTTCAAAAAGAGACCCTCGACACTGCTTGAGTTTATGGGCAACCCAGAAACTCAAGAACACGCCTGACAAGCTTTACTGGAGCCTGGATCTTGCAGATTTGATATGTTTAGGCTATGAAACTTGCTGGAGATTATAGTATTACATCAATGCTACAATCCTAACTAAATTATAAACCCAGAAACCTTAACATCTATGATCTGTGAGTGGTCAAACCTAGCACCCTTGTGACTGCCTTTGAAGGTTCTAACATGCTCAAGAACACCTATAGCGATGGTTCTGTCGCTATAGGGCCCTTTAGTGACACTTAATTTTCGAAAATTATTATTTTTATTAAATAAATAGAAAAAAAAAATAGTTTTTAAGTACGAAAAATACAAAATAAATTCCTAAAAATTACTTTAAAGCCTAAAAATGGGTTTTTAATAATTTTGAGTATATTTTATAAATATTTAATATTTTTGAAATATTAATGGTATTTAATTTATTTAATTATAATATTAAATAAATTGCTTAAAAATAATTTTAATACTTGAAAAATCATGAAAAAATATATATTATGGTGTTAGAAAATATTTTAAGTTATTTTTAATAACTTTTGATATTTTATGATGAATTTAATTAATAAATTAATATTAATAGTAATTAATTTATTTAATGAATATATTAAATAAATTATGGAAAATTCGTATTTATGCTTTAAAAATCATATAAAAATAATTTAAGAATTAGAAAAATATTTTAAGTTATAAAATATAATTTTTGATATTTTGTCATTAAAATATTAATATTTTAATATTAATGTCAATTACTGGATAATGGATTTAAATGTTTAAAAATCATTTAAATGAGAAATTAAGGTATTAAAAATACTTTGAAATATTATAAATATATTATAGTATTATGTTGAGAAATTCATTAATATTAAATATTAAATAAATATTAATGATAAGAGAATAATGTTGTATTCAAATTATATAAATACGATATAAGTGATTGAAAAATTATGATAAATGGTAATAATTACTTAAAAATTATTACGAGCCTATGAAAAATTATTTTGACTAATAATAAATTATCTAAGATATTTGAAAACCAGTTTAGACCGAGTCTTAGTGATATTAGGCTCGAGAATAATCTGACTAGACCGTCGGGATGTTATAATTGTGTCGGATTCAACTCAAACTGAAATAGTTTTACTTGATATCGAGTCTTAAGTAGTTTGTGGACTGATAAGATTATGTGTTTATGTGTCTAAGTTACTATATATATATATATATATATATATATATATATATATAACAATATTATACTGTGATGATATTATTCTAATATTGAAGATCTATATTATTAATATTAGGTCTTCGAATAAAGCGATATAAACTATGTAGCAGTAGTCGGTGACACAGGCAAGTTCCTAACCCTGAACTTTTAATTATTGTGCAAGTTTTCTTAAACTCGACCTCGAGTTGTTTCATTCGAATATGCTTATGGTTAATCATTGTTGATTACCATGTCTATAAATTATTGATTCGCACTCTGTGCATATTGCATGTATTCATTAGGTATGAAAATCACCTTTATTACCATCTGATCCAGATATCGTGTTTAGGTTTATTATTGACATTTATTTATGTCGTTCTGATCGTTCAGTTATTAAATTTGATTCCTGCTAGTTCACAATTATATTGTTGAACGTAGCTAGCCTTTTATTCATATTCTTTCAATCATGATATATCCTCAATTAAATTTTAAACTTGTTGGGCAAACTTGTTGCTCCCCCTTGCTATATCATGATTAAACATTGCAGATTAAGACGAATACATCAGCTATAGATAAAGTCAAAGACAAGTCCAGCTTTGGATAATATGTGATGCTAAACTTGTAACAGTATTGTATATTAATGACAATGTAAGTCAAATAGGTTATGAAATGTGTATAAGTTAAGGTTACTCGACCTTGGGGATTAATGTGTAAAGTTTATTGTATAAACAATTTATGTTTATATCTTCCGCAAATAGTTATAGTATTAGTATACCAGATCTGTGGCGATTAGGACCCAGATTTGGGGCTTTTACACTAAGGCTTAGGGTTTGAATAGCCTAAATCTTTTCGAGAGTTCGATATGTCGAAATGACATTCGGTCAAAAGATTTGACGATAATATATCGTGAAAAGTTAAGAAAGCCGATAAACGTTTTTCTCAAAAAACGTGCAGAAATTGGACGAAATAAAAATAACAAAAAGTAATGTTATGTACTTTTCATTCGTTTAACTACGTTAGGGGAAAACGTGAAGGAAACGCTTAACGTTAAAAAGTGTTTTTTAGTTTTTCGGAGTTCTGAAAAATGCATAAAAGATAAATTGTAGAGGAAATACGAAATATCCAAAAATATTTGGATTCCGAGAATCGCAGTTTTTCAAACTGTCGGACGAATTCTGCAAGACGGAAGCATGAAGCTTCCAAGGGAAGCTTTGTAAGACCCCGAATTTTATGAAATGAAAGTATTCAATTATCATATAATTATTATTTTATTTAGTAAATGGTTGAATTGATAAAAGGTTAAAATTAAGGGTGATATGTGAAAATTTTACAAAGTAAGCAAGTTGTCATAAAATAATCGTTTGGTCGGGAAATATTCTTTTTGTTGAGGAATATCTGTACAACGACACAATCATTAATGGACCCCACAATGGAATTACTGTCGGAGTTAGAAAATGACAAAAATATCTTTTTATAAAAATAACGGCGAAAGTTTTACCGTTAAATTGTTGAAATACCCGGTGGTAAAAGTACAGTAATACGCGTTGTAGCATAGTAGCACACGGTATTGTATATTATCTTTGATTATTGATGCTTACATGAGAAGTCACTTAGTTATACTCCATTATTGTTACAGTTATTGCTGCATAATATCTCTCATATTATTGATTTAATTATTATCACAGTATCATTTACATAATATTTTATATTATTAAATCAATAATTGAAATGGCAAAGTTATTCATCTTATTATTTACATTATTGACGATGTCTAGAAAGTTTTGTAGAGGAAAGGGGTTTGGTTACCTAAGTGCGCGCCAATAGGGAGAAATCCTTATCGAAAAGCCCCCTCTTTCCTAAGAATGATCTGGTTGTTAAATATTGTGAGTTATAATATTAATAATGAATAAGTTCGTGTTGATTTAAGTTGTTTGTTCATTTAGTTTTCTTTAATTCTTCCGTGACCCAATTACCCTCAAAGGAGGTATTTCTGTGATTGGCTGGTTTTATTGACCAAACGGACAATTAATCAGATAAATGAGCAATTAATTGCTATTGGTTCACATGCAAATTACTATTCGTTCACATGTATAGAACAATTGATTCGCATGAATGTACTATTAGGGGAGGTGGTGCCAGATTGATAATACTTTAAGGACTAAATTAAAAATAGAGGTAAAGATGTAGGTACTATACTATAATAATTCGAGCCCCTAAACGTACAATTATCGAAACTATATTTTTCTATAAATAGAAGCTCATTCTTTTTTCATTCTCACCAAGTCAGTAAGACTCACAAGAGCAATTATAGAGAGAGAAGCTATAGAGAGAAAGAAGAAGAGTATTCTACTACTTCACTATTGCAGTATCTAACCTTCTACGAAGGTAAGTGGTATTATTTCTTTCGTATTCGTAAGGGATAATATGTTTGTTCAATATTCATATGATATAATATTTTCTTCCATACTCTGTTGTATGTAAGTAGTATTATTTCGTTTTGTATCCCTAATTCTACACTCATTTTGTTGAAGTATTGCTTCTATAATATGTTGAAGTATTGCTTCTATAATAGGAAATGTGAACTAAGTGGGAACAAATTTAGAAGAGAAGATTCAACAATGCCGGAAAGACGTCGGCAGCAGCACCAGTACCCGTTTCAAAGGAAGAAGAACGACCAACTGTCGTATGTTTCTAATGCGGACAGGAGGGACACATCCGTCTAAACTGTACACAGCAACCCAAAAAGTATTTCAATTACGGAAGAGAAGGTCACCTAGCTCGATTTTATCGTGTAGTGAAGTCAAGTCCAATTGGGATGGTGACGCCAAAGGATGTCCCAGACAAGTCAAAATTAGTAGTTTAAGTGAGAGCGTTTGTCGAGGAACCCGAATGAAGTTATCACGAGTAAGTTAATCATAAACTATTGTAAAGTTTATACCTTATTCGATACCGGTTCTACCCACTTTTTTATTTCTCCTACTTGCGCTCAACGTTTAAATTTAACTCTGGAGAATTTAGACTTTGACTTATCTCTTGAAACTCTGTTAGGAGAAACCTTCGTTACATCCACTGTTCATAAATCTAGTTTGATTTAAATAGGTACCCTCATACCTATCGATCTTATCCCTTTGAAAATACATGCCTTTGATGTGATTTTAGGAATCGACCGGTTAACTACTCATCATGCTAAAATTGATTATTTTTGTAAGGTTTTTAGTTTTCATATTCCTAACCAACCTGTTATGCAAATTCAAACAACCAAACCACTAAAGTCAATCATTATCATATTAAGCCATAAGTAAAGAGCCCCGAGCCTTTTGCTGGTGACTCCCTTGTGTAAGATGCACCGAAGCCAGACTTTCCGTAGGGGACGCCGTAAATAAATGGTAGCAAGCTGATAGGTATCATTGTGAGGTGCTATCCAAGTCTTGGATGAGAGTCACAATTTTGAATGATATTTCTATTGTTAATAAATTTTCTGACGTATTCCTTGAAGACTTCCTGGCCTACCCCAAAGCGTGAAATCAAAATTTGTATTGACCCAGTAAAAAATCCATTTCTAAAACCCTCAAATATTTATTCACCCAAAACGAACGTAACATGCGCCGAAGACGTTGGCTCAAGCTGTTGAAGATTACGACCATACCATTCAATACCATCCTAGAAAAGTAAATGTGGTAGCTGACGCGTTGAGTAGAAGATCGTATGCGATTACGACTGTGACATTGTTAACACAAAACCTCATCTCGTACGACGTACAAAAGATAGAGTTAGATTTAAAGACTCTAGGGACCCACGTGATGATGTTAAATATACTAGTAGAACCGACTTTAATCAATAAAGTTAAAGTCGCTCAAGCTACACACCCGGATCTGATGAATATGAAGAAGAAGGTGCAAGAAGGCGTTATTCTAGAAGCAAGAATCGACGAAGAGAGAAAATCTCAACCCTCAATTTTATTGGTCTATTTGAAATCCTCGATCGAGTAGAAGCTGTGGCTTATAGACTCACTTTACCGCCAAGTATGTCGCATGTTCATAACGTTTTTCACGTATCGATGTTATGTAAATATGTGGACGACCCGAACCACATTATTAAAATAGAACTAGACGAGATAGCAGAAGATTTAACGTATGAGGAGATACTTGTTAAAATGTTGGATAAGAAGGAATATATTCTAAGCTCAAAAGCTATGCCTCAAGAGTTAGAATCTGATGAGGAATCCTAATCTCTTCGACATACCAGGTACGTACGTAAATTTCTAGGGCGAAATTTTATAAGTTGGGGAGATTGTAAGACCTCGAATTTAATGATATAAAAGTATTCAATTTTCTTATAATTATTATTTTATTTAGTAAATGGTTGAATTGATAAAAGGTTAAAGTTACGGGTGATATGTGAAAATTTTGCAAAGTAAACAAGTTGTCATAAAATATTCGTTTGGTCGGAGAATATTCTTTTTGTTGGGGAATATCCGTATGACGACACGATCATTGGTGGACCCCACAATAGAATTACTGTCGGAGTTATGAAACGACAGAAATATCTTTTTATAAAAATAGCGGCGAAAGTTTTATCGTTAAACTGTTAAAATACCCGGTGGTAAAAGTACAGTAATATGCGTTGTTGCATAGTAGCACACGGTATTGTACAATATCTTTGATTATCGATGCTTACGTGAGAAGTCACTCAGTTATACTCAATTATTGTTATAGTAATTACTGCATAGTATTTCTCATATTATTGATTCAATTATTGTCACAGTATCATCTGCATAATATTTTATATTATTAAATCAATAATTGGGACGACAAAGTTATTCATATTATTATTTACATTATTGACGATGTCTTGAAATTTCTGTCGAGGAAAGGAGTTTGGTTATCTAATTACGCGCCAATAGGGAAAAATCCTTATCGGAAAGCCCCCTCTTTCCTAAGAATGATCTGGTTATTAAATATTGTGAGTTATAATATTAATGATGAATAAGTTCGTGTTGATTAAAGATGTTTGCTCATTTAGTTTTTTTTAATTCTTCTGTGACCCAATTACCCTCAAAGGAGGTATTTTTGTGATTGACTAGTTTTATTGACCAAACAGGCAATTAATCGAATAAATGAACAATTAATTGCTATTGGTTCACATGCAAATTACTATTGGTTCACATGTATGAAACTATTGATTCACATGCATATACTATTAGGGGAGGTGGTGCAAGATTGATAATACTTGATGGACTAAATTAAAATAGAGGTAAAGATGAATGTACTATATTGTAATAATTTGAGCCCCTAAACGTGTAATTGTCGAAACTATATTTTCCTATAAATAGAAGCTCATTATTTTTTCATTCTCACCAATTCACTAAGATTCACAAGAGCAATTATAGAGAGAGAAGCTATAGAGAGAAAGAAGAAGAGTATTCTACTACTTTACTATTACAGTATCCAGCCTTCTACTAAGGTAAGGGGTATTATTTCTTTCGTATTCGTAAGGGATATTTTTTTTTAATATTAATATGAAATAATATTTTCTTTCATACTCTGTAGAATGTAAGTAATATTATTTCGTTTTGTATCCCTAATTCTACACTCATTTTGTTGAACTATTGCTTCTATAATACGTGAAATTAGTAAAATATCCTTAAAATTTGCGTTTCATCTAGTATCGTTTCACAAAGATATTTTTTTGAGCATTCTTGTTAAATTTTAACATTTTTATGCCAGAGTACTATTCATGGGTACTATTCATTTATACGATACTATTCATATGTACGACACTATTCATACGTACATATTAACAGGTACTATTCACAAAGTACTATTCACGTTACTATTCATAAAGTACTATTCCTAAAGTACTATTCATAGGATACTATTCACTCAAGTACTATTCATCCGGAGTACTTTTCATGACAAAAAAATTGATTTCTTTTCTGTTCAAATCATTTTTGATATAATATTATTCTTGAATTTTACTCCACAAAGCAGTATCATGTTGACAATTTGGATATTTTTAAAACTTTAGATAAATTTAAAGTCTTTAATATTTATCCTTGATTTCGTTTGATTAATGCTTATATCATTGTCATCATCCTTATGCTTATATTGTGATGAAAGTCATCTTTGGCTTACGTGCATAGATGGACTGTTGGTTGGTATGATTATGACCAGGGATAATTTGCTATAATCATGACCTGTAATGTTATAAGTGATGTGGATTATTGAGCTGAGTCTCAGCGACAGTTGTTGGTATGATCATGACTATGGGTTCTCTTCGGCCAAGGGTTCAAAGATGAATTATTGTTCGACATGATCATGACCGTTGATGAAAACACAAATATCCTTGGCCCGTAGTGCATGGATAATTCGTGGTACTGATATTAATGAATATCCTTGACCCGTAGTGCATGGATAATTCAGTGATGTGAATTATTTATTAAGATGAGTCTATACGATAAAATTGATGATAAACTTTTAAATCATTGAAGATAGTAGATATCATGCTCTACTAGACTCTTCTAATGGATTATTTTTTCTGTTGCAGTTGTTGTTCTAAAACTTATTGTCTATTGTATTCTATAACTTGTTATACCTTTGAAGGCTAGGATAATTTATTCTGCATTATCTTAGTCATAATATTTCTTACTGGGCTAGTTGAGCTCACCCTTTTCTTTCACTGTTATCTTCAGGAATTGAGAATATAGCTGGGACTAGTCGGGAAATGGAGTGACGATCCAGATGGTTGCTTTAGTAGTCTTCACTATTCTGTGAAATAGGGTGATAATAAATGTAATGAGATTGAATTTGAGTTTGGATATTGTCTAGGAGGCAATATTTGTATTAAAACTCACAGTTTATGTTTTGTTGTATTCTGCACGACACTTAATGTAAGACCCCAACTTTTATGAATAAAGATGAATTTTTCTATAAATATCATTTTTGAATATTAAGGTTTGAATTTGTTATATTGCTATAATTGTGGGTAATATTTATAAATTTTGCAAAGTAAGCAAGTTGTTATATAATATTCGATTGGTCGGGGAATATTCGTTTTATCAGAAAATATTCATACGACGACACAACCATTGATGGACCTCACAACGGAATTATTGTCGAAGTTAGAAAACAACAGAAATATCTTTTTATAAAAATAACGGCGAAAGTTTTACCGTTAACTATTAAAATACTCAGTGTTAAAAGTACAGTAATACGCGTGGTTGCATAGTAGTACACGGTATTGATTATTGATGCTTACGTGAGAAGTCACTCAGTTTTGTTTAATTATTGCTATAGTAATTGTTGCATAGTATCTCACGTTATTTGATTCAATTATTGTCGATATTTTATATATTATTAAATCAATAATTGAGATGATACAGTTATTTATATTATTATTTGCAATATTGACGATATTTGCAATACAGTTATTTAAATCAATATTGTATCAGTTTAACACTGTTTAAGGCTAACGATAAATTATTCTACATTATCTTAGTCATAATATTTCTTACTGGGCTAGTTGAGCTCACCCTTTTCTTTCATTATTCTCTCCAGGAAATGAGAATATAGCTGGGACTAGTCGGGGAATGAAGTGACGGGCCAAATGGTTGCATTAGTAGTCCTCACTATTCTGTGAAATAGTGTGATAATAAATATATTGAGGACTTATTTTGAGTTTGAATACTGTCTATAAGATAATATTTGTATTAAAACTCACAGCTAATGTTGTATATTTAAATTTGTATTTGTATTTTGTACCATATATTTAAGGACCCAAGATGAGTGATGTATACCTATTTTGGGGGCGTCACAGTTGGTATCAAAGCTTAGTGATATGATCCCTAGCTGAGATGAGGGGAGAGGCGGGTAGTTCCTTCGCTAGTATGACCTACCTCTGTTTATTTATTATTTAATTTGTAGGTCAGAATATAGGGATAATATGTTACATGCAATTAACCCTTATTTTGTGGCAGTATCTAAAAATAACATCCGAGAATGTTGGGAATAGCAATGGAGCACAAGAGACCATTGAGTCACCACAGATCAATACTCAGGATAATGTGCATCAGGAAGGCATTAATCCATAGGTAAACAACAACACCGACCAAACGATAAATGACGAAATATTCAGAGGCTTTCTGCAATTCATGCAACATCAGGCGAGAGAGACTCCTGTTCAAAATGTGGGTGGAAACACTGGCAACTCTCGGATGGTCACCGCTAAGCAGTTCAAGGAGCTGGGACCACCAGAATTTTTGGGAGAGCCAAAATCACTAAGATATTTGATATCTTGGGATGCTCTGATGAGCTAAAGGTTCCCTTTGCCACCTTCATTTTGCGAGGAGAGGTAGATTACTGGTGGGGATCTGTAAAGCATACTCAACCTGCCACATTAAAGATGTCTTGGGAGAAGTTCCATGAACTATTCAACGACAAGTACTTTTCTGAAAGTATTCCTCACATGAAGGAGGTAGAGTTCATCAAGCTGGAGCAGAACAATATGACTATGTTGCAGTATGAAGCTGAGTTTACTGAGTTGTCTCGGTTTGCATCCCACTTGGTTGATAAATGAGGAGAGAATGACGCGGATGTTTCTAAGAGGTTTAAAACCCGAGATACGTCAATATCTAATTTCTCACAAACTGTGTTTATTTTCAGATGTTGTAAATAGGGCTCAGTTATTGGAGAGCGATAACGAGTCAACCCAACCAAGGGAAAGCAGCCGACAAAATGATAATACTAGTGGTAGCAGTCATCGAAGTAGTGACAACAAACGTGGAGGGAATCAACATGCCAGAAATGGTAACCACGTCGGTGTTGATCATGGCTAAGACAGTAAAAGTGGACATTTCAAGAAGAGGAGATTCAACAATGATGGAAAGACATCAGCACTAACACTCGTTGTAAAAGAAGGAGAACGACCACCGATCGTATGTTTCAAATGCGGAGGGGAGGGACACATCAGTCCAAATTGTGCGTTACAATCCAAAATGTATTACAATTATGGAAGAGAATGTCACCTAGCTCGATTTTGTCATGCATGGAAGCCAAGTTAAGCTGGGATGAAGGCACCAAAGGCCGTCCCAAAAAAGTCAAATCTAATAGTTCAAGGGAGGGCATTTGTCGTGACCTCCCAGAAAGCAAGGAACCCGAACGAGGTCAGCACGGGTAAGCTAGTCATAAACTCAGACGAAGTTTATACCTTATTTGATACCGGTTCCACCCATTCTTTTATTTCTCCTACTTGCGCTCAACGTTTAAATTTGACTCTAGAGAAATTAGACTTTGACTTATCTGTTGAAACTCCGTTGGGAGAAACCTTCATTACATCCACTGTTTATAAGTCTTGTTTGGTTCAAATCGGTACCCTCACATTACTTGTCGATCTTATTTCATTGAAAATACTTGTGTTTGACGTGATTTTAGGGATTGATTGGTTAACTACTCATCATGCAAAAAATTAATTATTTTCGTAAGGTTGTTAGCTTTCACATTCCTAACCAACCTATTAAGCGAATTCAAGCAACCAAACCATTAAAATCAATCACTGTCATCTCAAGCCATAAAGCTATTCATTTATTGAAAAACGGATGTCAAGCTTTCTTAGCTTATGTCACGGATTTAAACAAAAATACGTCAGTTTTGAATGATATTTCTATTGTTAATAAATTTCCTGATGTATTCCCCGAAGAACTTCCTGGCCTACCCCAAGAGCGTAAAATTGAATTTTTTATCGACCTTGAACCCGGTACAAAACCCATTTTCAAAGCCCCATATCGAATGGCTCCTATTGAACTTCTGGAGTTAAAGACCCAACTGCAAGAATTGTTAGACATCGGTTTCATTCGTCCTAGTACGTCTCCTTGGGGTGCTCCTGTTCTATCCGTGAAGAAGAAAGATGGGAATATGCGACTTTATATTGATTATCGAGAGTTGAACTATGTAACTGTCAAAAATTGGTACCCGTTGCCTCGTATTGATGACCTGTTTGACCAGTTGCAAGGTGCCAAATTCTTTTTAAAGATCGATCTTCGTTCTGGATATCACCAGTTAAAGATTAAAACTGATGACATTCCAAAGACTGCTTTTAGAACTCGGTACTGGCATTATGAATTCCTAGTTATGTCCTTTGGATTGACTAATGCTCCTGCTACCTTCATGGATATGATGAACCGAGTATTCAAGGAATATTTAGATCATTTTGTGGTTGTCTTTATTGATAACATTCTCATATATTCCAAAAGCCATGAAGATTATGAGCAGCACTTGAGGCTGATACTCAAAAAGCTTCGTGAAAATAAGCTTTATGCCAAGTTGAAGAAATGCGAGTTCTAACTTGAGGAAGTAGCATTCCTTGGGCACACAGTATCAAGTCATGAAATATGTGTTGACCTGGCAAAGAATGATGTAATACAAAGCTGGGAGCAACCTAAGTCAGTGACCGAAGTACGTAGCTTTCTCGGCTTAGCTGGTTATTATCGAAGATTCATAGAAGGGTTTTCTCGAATCGCTACTCCATTAACTCAACTGACTCGAAAAGATATAAAATTTGGTTGGAGCGAGGAATGTGAGAAGAGTTTTCAAGAACTCAAGAGGAGACTCATTTCAGCACCTATTCTGACAATACCATCTGGCTCGGAGGGATTTGTCATCTACAGTGATGCTTCAAGCAAAGGGTTAGGATGTGTTCTCATGTAACATAGGAAAGTCATAGCCTATGCCTCACGATAACTCAAAGAATATGAGAGCAATTATCCTACTCATGATCTAGAGTTGGCAGCGGTCGTTTTCGCACTAAAGATCTGGAGGCATTACTTGTATGGGGAGAAAGTGGAGATCTATACGGATTATAAAAGCCTCAAATATTTTTTTCACCCAAAAGGAGCTCAACATGCGGCAATGACGTTGGCTTGAGTTATTGAAAGATTATGATCATACAATTCAATACCATTCGAGAAAAGTAAACGTGGTAGCTGACGCATTGAGTAGAAGATCATATGCAGGTACGAGTGCGATATGGTCAACACAAAGGCCCATTATGTATAACTTACAAAGGATGAGGATAGAGATAAAGACTCTAGGGACCCACGTGATGATTGCCAATATACGAGTATAACCGACCTTAATTGATAAAGTTAAAGCTGCTCAAGCTACAGACCTAAAGCTGATGCGTATGAAGAAGAAAGTGAAAGAAGGTGCTATTCCGGAAGCAAGAATCTATGAAGAAGGAATACTTAGAGTCAACTCTAGACTTTGTGTACCTAATGATCCTAATTTAAAGTGTAAAATCATGATGGAGGCGCACAACACACCGTTTGCATTCCATACTGGGAGTACCAAAATGTATCGTGATCTTCGACATACATTTTGGTGGAGCAATATGAAGAGAGAAATCGCTGAGTTTATCTCAAGGTGTTTAACTTGTCAACGAGTCAAGGCGGAGTATCAAGTGCCAAAAGGTCCATTGCAACCACTTGAAATTCCAGAATGAAAGTGGGAGCACATTACCATGGATTTTGTTACTGGTTTTCCCAAGGTTTCTCAAGCCATAGATGCAATTTGGGTCATTGTTGATAGATTAACCAAGTCTACTCATTTCTTACCTATAAGAGAAACTTATTCACTTGAACGTCTTGCTCGTACATACATAAATGAGATTGTAAGAATGCATAGTATGCCAGTATCCATAGTTTCTGATCGAGACCCAAGATTCACTTCATGATTTTGGGTTAGTTTGCAAAAAGCTATGAGCACAAATTTACGATTTAGTTCGGCATATCATCCTCAAACGGATGGGCAGTCAGAGAGGACTATTAAAACTCTTGAAGATCTATTAAGACTCTGTGTCCTTGACTTCAAGGAAAGTTGGGACAAGTTCTTACCATTAGTGGAATTCTCCTACAACAACAGTTATCAAGCAAGTATCGGCATGGCTCCATTTGAGGCGTTGTATGGAAGAAAGTGTCGTTCTCCAGTATGTTGGGATATGGTGGGTCAAGTAACGTTGTTGGGACCAAAATTGGTACGTATGACTATGGAGAAGATTCAAATGATCAGGCAACGTATAAAAACCTCACAAGATCGACAAAAGAGTTATGCTGATTTTCATCGAAAAGACGTGGAATTCAATGTTGGTGATCATGTGTTGTTACGTGTCGCTCCATGAAAAAGAGTTACGAAATTTGGAAAGAGAGGAAAGCCTAATCCTCGATTCATTGGCCCATTTAAAATCCTTGACCGAGTAGGAACTGTGGCCTATAGACTCACTTTACCGCCAGGTATGTCTCGTGTTCATAACATTTTTCACGTATCTATGTTACGTAAATATGTGGAAGACACGAACCACATTATTGAGTTAGAACCAGACGAGATAGAGGAAGATTTAACGTATGAAGAGGTACCTGTTAAAATCTTGGATAAGAAGGAACATATTTTACACTCCAAGGCTATACCTCAAGTAAAAGTTTTGTGGAGAAACCACGATATTAAGGAAATGGCCTGGGAGTTAGAATCCAAAATAAAATCAAGGTATCATCACCTCTTCATCATACCAGGTATGTACCCTAATTTTGAGGGAGAAATTTCATAAGAAGGGTATGGTTGTTAAATATTGCGAATAATAATAATGATGAATAAATGTTGTTAAAAATATTGAGAGAATTTTTATGAAGTATTTGTTCTAAATTGGCTTATTATTTGGACCCCCCACTTACCCATTTTTCAAAATTGTTGGTAAAAATTATTTCAATTTTGTGTTATATATATATATATATATATATATATATATATATATATATATATATATATATTGATGATTGGGTAATATACCCATGAATCGGATATACTTGGGTTTAGATTATTGTATTTTCGAGTCATTTAGGAATGTTTTTACAGTGTTTATGTGTTGTATTGCAGATACGGAAGCTGAGGAGACAAATTGGGGATTTAAGTTAAGAAATGGCAAATTCGTAATTTTCTAGAAGATAGCGCCGGGGCGCTGTATTATACATAGAAAATAGCGCCGGGGCGCTATACTGTGGATGGGGCTGACGCGGAGCACGCACGTGAGGCAGGTTGGACAACGCTTGGACTATTAGTTGGACCTTATTGGAAGAATTTATGAGGAGTCTATTTGGATTAGGAGTAGGGGAGTTGAGGGAAGTAAAAAATGAATATATATTTATAAAGTGATTCTTTTTAAGGGGGAACGAGAGGAGATTAACGGAGGGAGAGGAGCAGATCTGAAAGCTGAAAAATTGGAGTTCTTCTTCTTCTTTATTCTTTCAAATTGTTAATTCATTGAGGATGATTTATCAATTATTTATAGCTTTTATTTTCATCATGAACTAATTTCTTTTATTAAGATTCCAATGGAACTTTTTATGGCTATAAATTAGTTATTTGATTTATTCCAATTATTTGTGTTGAAGTGAATTGTTCATCTTGCTTTGTATTTATTGATTAATTATCTGGCCAATAATTACCTTGTTACCCTAGAAGGAATTGGGAAAGGAATTCTAGAGTTAGAACTGGGCAGGGTGACATGTGACTTAGTTATTTGCACAGTGAATAATTAGGTTTGTGAATAGAATGAGAATATCTATTTGCCGCATGTAACATAAGAGGAATTGAGTTTGTAGTGAGTTTAATTCAATTGTTTTGCATAGAGATATAGCAAAATTAATCTGGGTTAAATAGAAGGCAATTGATCACTCGAGAGAGGGCTTTTGGCATTTGAGAATTCCTGTTAACAATTCAGTAGATGAAATAATTGGGATAATTAGATAATTGATTTAATAATCATAATTGGGGAAATTGGAGTCTTAATTATTATTTATTTGCATTTATATAATTATTGATTTGATCTTTATTTTCTTTTAGAATAATTTCTTGTTTTATTAAAATTAATTTTTCTTTTAGTTTTAGAGAATCAGAATTTTCGGTTGTTTAAATAAAAATTGAATTGATACAGTACTAGTAGTTGGAGTTTATTAATTGGAATTCTCTGAGGAATCGACACTCTAATTTATCATTATATTACTTGTTGACCGTGTATACTTGCACGTATCCATTGATTGTGAAATCAATCAACAAGTTTTTGGCGCCGCTGCCGGGGAATTCTTTGTTAATATTAATTCCATATTAGTTATAATCAATTCGTTTTTAATATAAACGTTACTTATTTTTCTTCTTGTCTTTGCAGGAATTCTTTGAAAGTGTATGCTCACTAGATCAAAGGAGAGAAAGGAACTTTTTCCTTATACAGACGAGATTGAAAGGGAGTTCCGGAAAGCGCAATCGACTAGTGTGGCACCACCCGAGGAAGAAAAACTGGCAGAACAAGAAATTCTAGTGAACATGGCAGGGAACGATCAGAAACCACTTCGGGACTATGCCATGCCGAATGTCACGGATATTCAGTCGAGTATTAGGAGGTCGGCAATCAATGCTAACACTTTTGAGATCAAACTGGCAACCATTCAGATGCTTCAGAATCAATGTCAGTTTGGGGGTAGTTCATTGGATGATCCGAATGAGCACATCTTAAGTTTCTTGGAGGTTTGTGACACCTTCAAATTCAATAACGTGTCAGAAGATGCTATAAGGTTGAGGATGTTCCCATTTACCCTGAAAGATAAAGCACGAAGTTGGTTACACTCTCAACCTTCGGACTCAATCCTTACTTGGGACGATTTAGCTCAAAAATTTCTAGCTAAGTTTTTCCCACCAGCAAAGTCAGCAAAACTACAGAACGATATTCATACCTTCGCACAGTTTGATTCAGAATCGTTGTATGAGGCGTGGGAAAGGTTTAAGGATATGCTCCGCAAGTGCCCACACCATGGAATTCCACAGTGGATGCAATTGGGGATATTTTGTGATGGTTTACAAGCATCCACGAGAGCAAGTATTGATGCAGCAGAAGGAGGAGCGATTATGTCAAAAAATTTGGACGAGGCATATAAGTTGTTAGAAACGATGGCCACCAACAACTATCAGTGGCCCATGACAAGAAATAACCCCCCGAAAACATCGGGAAAGTATGATGTGGATGCGATAACATCATTACAAGTGCAAATGACCGCAATGGCTAAGCAGATAGAATTTTTGCGACCACAATCCACTCAGCAGGTAGCGATGGTTTGTGATATATGTGCTGGGGGTCATACTACGGATCAATGTGCCATAAATGCTGAAGTAGCGCAATATGTGGGAAGTTATAATCGATCTACGCAGCCTTATCAGAATCAAAATGCATATAATCCGGGGTGGAGGAATCATCCGGGTTTTTCATGGAGTAACAACCACGCTGCAGAACAAGTGCCAAAACAACAAAACACTTCCGAGTTTCAAAACCAGACACAACAAACTGTGAGGAAAGCAAGTTGGGAAGATGCCTTGGAAAGGTTTGTGAAAGCAACTGAGAAAAGGAGCGAAGAGAGTGATAAGAGATTTAATCAATTGGAGCTAAGTATACAAAATCAGCATGCCTCAATCAAAAATCTAGAAAATCAAATGGGACAAATGGCACAGGCATTGAATAACCGACCACTAGGAACACTTCCGAGCGACACTGAGAAAAATCCGGGCAGAGATGAGCATTGTAAGGCGGTAACCCTACGAAGTGAAAAAGAACTACCAGAGCCCATCACAGATAAGGAAAAAGAGGACAGGGTATCAATTGAAACCGATGAAGTGGTGGAGACCGAAAAGCGTAAAGATGAGACCGTACAACAGAAAAATTCGGGACCAACCAATACAATGCCTCCCATACCGTATCCGCAGAGATTTCAGAAATCCAAGTTAGATAAGCAGTTCTCACGATTTTTAGATATCTTCAAGAAATTGCATATCAACATCCCCTTCGCCGAAGCCTTGGAACAAATGCCGAGTTACGCAAAGTTTATGAAGGAGGTTTTGTCAAAGAAGAGGAAATTGGGTGAATTTGAAACAGTAGCATTGACAGAGGAATGTAGTGCTATCATTCAGAATAAATTACCGCCAAAGCTCAAGGATCCAGGTAGCTTTAATATTCCGTGCGAGATTGGAAATCAGTTTTCGGGACGAGCTTTGTGCGATTTAGGGGCCAGTATAAATCTAATGCCATTATCCGTCTACAGCCAGTTCGGACTTCAGGCTCCACGCCCAACAAATATCAGTTTACAATTAGCAGATAGGTCGATTACATATCCACGAGGTATAGTTGAAGATGTGTTAGTAAAAGTGGATAAATTCATCTTCCCTGCGGACTTCTTTATTCTGGATTGTGAAGTGGACAGTGAAATCCCGATCATTCTTGGGCGTCCATTTTTGGCGACAGGAAGAACATTAATTGATGTTCAAAAAGGTGAATTGACAATGCGAGTTGAAGATCAACAGGTCACCTTTAACGTTTTCAAGTCAATGTCGTACCCAAAAGAAAAAGGTGAATGTATGCGGGTTGATATTATGGAGGAATTGGTGAATCATAAATTCAACATAACTTTTTCGGAGGACCCACTTGAAACAATTTTGCTCGGGGAAGATGACTATGGTATTGAAGAGGATATCAAATATGTCAAATGGCTAGATACACCATCAGTGTTTCGGAAAGGTAATCAATCCTTCGACACCATAGAGAGGCCCGAAGCAGAAGGTAAAAAGTTCAAACCATCAATAGAAGAGCCACCGGTGCTAGAGTTAAAGCCATTACCATCCCATCTGCAATATGCTTACCTGGGCAAAGACGATACCTTACCAGTCATTGTTTCAACAGAATTGAATGATACGCAAAAGGAGAAACTGCTGCGTGTCTTGCGAAAATTCAAAACAGCAATTGGGTGGACTATAGCGGACATTCGAGGTATTAGCCCATCATTCTGTATGCATAAAATCTTAATGGAAGAAGGGGCAAAACCAACCATAGAGATGCAAAGAAGGCTAAACCCCATCATGAAGGAGGTGGTGAAAAAGGAGATTATAAAGTGGTTGGATGCTGGCATTATTTACCCGATCTCAGATAGTGCATGGGTGAGTCCTGTACAATGCGTACCAAAGAAAGGGGGTATGACAGTGGTGAAGAATGAGGCGAATGAGCTCATACCTACTCGAACAGTTACAGGATGGAGAGTATGCATGGACTACCGCAAGCTAAATAAAGCCACACGCAAGGATCACTTCCCTTTGCCATTCATTGATCAGATGTTGGATAGGTTATCGGGGCATCAGTTCTATTGTCTCTTGGATGGTTATTTCGGATATAATCAAATTGCTATAGCACCGGAGGATCAAGAGAAAACGACCTTCACATGCCCATACGGTACGTTTGCATTTCGGCGAATGTCTTTTGGTTTATGCAATGCACCAGCAACCTTTCAGCGATGCATGATGGCAATCTTCTCTGATATGGTCGAGAAAAATTTAGAGGTGTTTATGGATGATTTTTCTGTGTTCGGTGATAGCTTTGATTTGTGCCTGAAAAATCTGAATTTAGTGTTGAAACGGTGCGTGGAGACGAATCTAGTTCTTAATTGGGAAAAATGCCACTTTATGGTGAAGGAAGGGATTATTCTAGGGCATAGGGTTTCTGCAGCAGGATTAGAGGTGGATAAAGCGAAGATTGAAACCATTGAGAAATTACCACCTCCATCATCTGTGAAAGGAATTCGGAGCTTCTTGGGACACGCGGGTTTCTACAGACGTTTCATCAAAGATTTTTCAAAAATTTCAAAACCTTTGTGTTCCCTGTTAGAGAAAGATGTGCCCTTCAAAATAGATAAGTCATGTATCGAGGCATTCGAAATTTTAAAAAAGAAGTTAGTATCTGCCCCAATCATTGTCGCACCCGATTGGTCTATACCATTCGAATTGATGTGCGACGCCAGCGACTATGCAGTGGGAGCAGTTTTGGGTCAACGGCACAACAAAATTTTCCATACAATCTATTACTCAAGCAAGACGTTGACAAATGCTCAGTTGAACTACACAACCACCGAAAAAGAACTACTTACAGTTGTATTTGCCTTTGACAAATTCAGAGCATACCTTATCGGAACCAAGGTCATTGTCTATACTGATCATTCTGCAATCAAATATTTGATCGAGAAGAAGGATGCCAAACCAAGATTGATACGGTGGGTGTTATTGCTTCAAGAGTTTGATTTGGAGATTCGGGATAGAAAGGGTACAGAAAATCAAGTAGCAGATCATCTTTCGCGATTGGAAAATGATGAGGTGCAGAGAAAAGACAATACATTGATTAACGAGAAATTTCCAGACGAACAACTTCTCCGAGTAACCCCAACACTGCCTTGGTATGCTGATTATGTGAACTACGTGGTTGCTAAGGTGTTACCACCGGAGTTGAACTCACAACAACGAAAGAAATTCCTCCATGACGTGAAGCAGTACTATTGGGATGAACCATTCTTGTTTAAAGCCTGCGCGGATCAAATGATTAGACGTTGTGTGCCACATGAAGAGATGGACAGTATCTTGGATCATTGCCACTCATCCGATTATGGAGGTCATTATTCCGGTGATCGAACTGCGGCAAAGGTGTTACAATCAGGATTCTACTGGCCTTCGTTATTCAAGGATGCATATCTCTATGTACTAAAGTGTGATCGATGTCAACGCATAGGTAATATCTCCAAGCGAAATGAAATGCCACTCAACTCTATATTGGAGGTAGAGCTGTTCGACGTCTGGGGAATTGATTTCATGGGACCGTTTCCCTCATCTTTTAATAATCAGTATATTCGGTTGGCAGTGGATTATATGTCCAAATGGGTAGAAGCTGCAGCTTTGCCCACAAATGATGCCAACGTCGTTCTTCGATTCTTGAAGAAAAATATCTTCACGCGATTTGGAACTCCGCGGGCGATAATAAGTGATGAGGGAACGCATTTCTGTAACAAGCAGTTCACAAAATTATTGGTGAAATATGGGGTTCATCATAAAATAGCAGATGCGTATCATCCCCAAACTAATGGCCAAGCTGAGGTCTCCAATAGGGAGGTTAAGAGGATTCTGGAAAAGGTGGTCAATCCATCACGAAAAGATTGGTCTTTACGTCTTGACGATGCTCTATGGGCATATCGTACAGCATATAAGAATCCGATCGGTATGTCACCTTATCGAATGGTTTACGGAAAGGCGTGCCACCTCCTAGTCGAGTTAGAGCATAGTGCACACTGGGCCATTAGGAAGCTAAATTTTGATGAACAAGCAGCAGGTGAGAAAAGGTTACTGCAGTTAAATGAGATGGATGAACTTCGTTTCAACGCTTATGAAAACGCAAAACTATATAAGGAGAAGGTCAAAGCATGGCATGATAAGAAAATTCTCACTAAAACATTTGAACCGGGCCAACAAGTCTTGCTTTTCAACTCGAGATTGCGTTTATTTCCTGGGAAACTGAAATCACGTTGGTCAGGTCCTTTTACAGTCGTGTTTGTTGCACCACACGGTAACATCGAGATCGAAAAACCAAATTCAAATTGCCCATTCAAGGTCAACGGTCAAAGACTCAAACATTATTGGAGTGGGCCCATTGAACGTCAAATTACGGTCATAAACCTCTCCGACTCAGTGAACAATTGAACACACAAGCAAAGTCGGGCCGACGACAGTAAACCAAGCGCTTATTGGGAGGCAACCCAATCATTTTTCTTTTTAATTTTAATTTTATTTTTATTTTTATTTAGATTCTTGAACTTATATGTTGTAGGTAACAAGAGCCCCGGCCTAAGCCAAATCCAGAAGCTCCTGACTAATAGCGCCCCGGCGCTATTTCTAAGGGCAAATATAAAGCCTCGGCGCTATCCCCATGCAAGAGCTTCTGACCTATAGCGCCCCGGCTCTCAATTTGTGCTACAACACAGCGCCCCGGCGCTATGTACTTCATGAATCTTCTGACCTATAGCGCCCCGGCTCTCAATTTGTGCTACAACACAGCGCCCCGGCGCTATGTACTTCATGAATCTTCTGACCTATAGTGCCCCGGCGCTATGGCTGCGTCCCAGACTCCTACTTGCACTCAAATACCGGACGGTTACATTCCTCTTCTATTTCAATTTCTCTTCTCTATTAAGTCCATACCACAAGCCTTCCTTACCTTCATTTTTTTTTTGGGATTTCATAACTAAGATCAGGTAGATACGATCCTTTGCTCTCATTTGTTCCATAAATTTCATCTATCTCAATCAATTGCTACACGATCAAACCAGGTATGTCTTGAATTATATTTGATTTTTGGGGCAAAAAACTATCTACAGATATGATTGGTATGTACATCAAAGAATGTCATTCTCCTGATCTTGATTATATTTTTACGACACGTGTTGATTCTTGAATTGGGAGCATATGTTATTCTAATTGTTTGACTGACAGGGATGCATGGTACACCCACAAGGTGTTTAATAAATTGCCCGAATCAGTAATCTTGTCTACATGCACACACATCACCATGTTTCGCACTATCATTTTGGACCTTCATGCTGCCGCAATGATTTCAATCTACTGTAGCACATATATATCATTACACATAGTCATTTAGAGTGGGGGGGGGAATTACACTATTTTGATACGTGCATGTCTCTTATTGCACTACATGGCAACTCTTGCGGACATTTCCTGTGTGGCTTGCGTTCATTCTCGAAACTGAATAATCCCTGACTCTGATTGATACTAGTGTGCATGTTGTTGCATTTTTGTGTCCATTATCATCCCCCACTAATGTTGTCAAATTCGACATATATGTTAAAGTTTGTGGGTAAAGTCAAACCTAAGACTATCCAATTTCCAATTTTATTCGACGCTAATACATAAATATGCTTGTAATTGCAGAATTTTTGGCATGGCATCCAAACGCCAACGTGGTGAAGGGTCAGGAACAGCCTCAACTCCACCTCCGCGATTTGACAGCCGCCGTTTTGTCAGTCATGCGGCTCAGGAAATATATAATCGAATGGCTACTCGGTCATTGGTTCCGGAGCGTGGGTTAAGACCGGATCAATCAAAGGATGGCGACATGGCAGTCATGATAGCTGAGAGGAATTGGTTCACACTTACCGAGCAGCCCGAACCAGCCGTAATAATAGTGGTGAAAGAATTTTATGCCAACGTGCCCGAACATGATCACTATACGGTATTTGTAAGGGGCAAAACAGTGGAAATTGGCGAAGAGGACTTCAATGAGTGTTATCAATTGCCAGTTGAGGATATTCATGATGAGTATGCTGGTTTTATTAGTGATGGACCGGACTATGAGCAGATAATACGTGAACTTTGTCAGCCGGGCACCACATGGACCGTGCATGAACGCGGAAACATGACTTTCCCACTATCGAATCTTAGCTTATATGGGAAGGCATGGTATGCGTTCATTTGCGCAAAACTCATGCCATGTACACATGTGAGTCATGTTACTCGGGAACATGCAGTCCTTCTTTACTCAATCATCAAAGGATATAAAATTAATGTGGGACATCTCATTTTGCAATCTGTCCTTCGAGCATCTCGTGGAAGTACCACTGGAGGGTTACCACATCCTTCTCTCATCTGCGTTTTGTGTGCCAAGTTCGGTGTCAAATGGAAGTCCGACGAGATGATTCAAAAGGCCATGCCAGTGCTGGACCACAAGTTGATAAGTAGATACAAAGTGTGGATAGGTGGGGCAAATCACCCTAGGGGATTGGGTTTCATAATTCCCCAAGTTGCACCTGCACAAGACCCCCCACCTCAGGCTCCACCTACTTATAGCCCATCTACAGCAGCTCATCGTGGTGTGGTCCCCGAAGCTGTCCAGCGGGAGATAGATGGCTAGTTTTACAACATGGAGTCCCAGAATGTGCGCTTGTCAGAACGTCAGGACGTGATTTTCAAATTTATAGTTGACCAGTTTGCTGCACAGAATGCACTGACCGTCCAATCAAATCCGGGCGTGCAACTTAGCCATTTCCCAACTGCTCCTGTTCTTCCTGTATTTCCCCCTTTCGATCAAGAGATGAGCGAGGATGATGATGCACCACCCGAAGAATAAGCTCGTCAGGGAAGTTCTCTGTTTTATTTTGTTATATTTTTCGCATGAGGACATTGCTCTAGATTAGTTTGGGGGTAGTTAAGTTTTATTTTTAAATTTCTAGTTTGTTATTAGTTTGTGGAGTTGGATTGTTATTGATAATTCTGGCGTTTGCTAGTGCGTTTATTCGGGGGCCAATGAGGAAATTAGAATTGCATGAACAAGTCTAGTAAGGATTGTTGAGTCAGTTGATATGATAGTCTGGACATGATTTGAATCTCTATCTGTTTGACACTGATATTATAGGTTTGCACTTTGAAAAACGACCATGTTGGCTATGATAGTTTAAATGGTTAGATAATAGAGTTCTAAAGGATGATTGCTAGTGAAATGAAAAGACAAGTTGAATAGCTAGTGAAGACTGAATTTATACATAAACTCGAGTGTGGGGGAAAAATATTTGGAATATATAAGCTTTATAAAAAAAAAAAAAAAAAAAAAACTGTGGCGTGCTTGTCTAGTTTTGTGGCCTTTGTTACTTGAGCAAGTAAGCCCGAGGGGACTGTCTTTACACCTAGCGCCCTAAGGTCTTAATGACTTGGGAGTCGTTGGTCGAAAGCTCGTTAAGGTAGCATTGAAAAGCCTAAGGGAATAAGACAATGCATAGTTATGGTTAAAAAATAATAATAATAATAATAATAATAAAGCGGGAAAAGTGCAAAATGCCCCCGTCTGAAAAAAAAATATTAAGCATAAGTATTTCATGTTGACCCCTGAATTTGTGGTGATCGTTTAATTTCAGTCGAATCTAGTTTATTTGATAAACTCTTGAGTAGAGCTGTATGAAGTTTTTTATAAACTCTATTATTTTTCAGTGTTTTGCTTTTCATTAGTTAGCATGGTTGTTGAACACACACTCACAATATCAGTAATAACAGATTTGGATTGGTTGATTGTTGGGATATCATTGATCTGTGTTCACAAGATGTATTAGCATGTTTTTGTGATTTTTCTGAGGCCTATGGATATACGTAAGTTATTGGATGCTGGAATTATGTTCATTCAGTTAGTTGCAATTGCATGAGTTGTGTTTTTATATGTTTAGTATTGTTTTGTGTTTGTTGCTTGAGGACATGCAACGGTTTAAGTTTGGGGGTATTTGATGATTGGGTAATATACCCATGAATCGGATATACTTGGGTTTAGATTATTGTATTTTCGAGTCATTTAGGAATGTTTTTACTGTGTTTATGTGTTGTATTGTAGATACGGAAGCTGAGGAGACAAATTGGGGATTTAAGTTAAGAAATGGCAAATTCGTAATTTTCTAGAAGATAGCGCCGGGGCGCTGTATTATACATAGAAAATAGCGCCGGGGCGCTATACTGTGGATGGGGCTGACGCGGAGCGCGCACGTGAGGCAGGTTGGACAACGCTTTGACTATTAGTTGGACCTTGTTGGAAGAATTTATGAGGAGTCTATTTGGATTAGGAGTAGGGGAGTTGAGGGAAGTAAAAAATAAATATATATTTATAAAGTGATTCTTTTTAAGGGGGAACGAGAGGAGATTAACGGAGGGAGAGGAGCAGATCTGAAAGCTGAAAAATTGGAGTTCTTCTTCTTCTTTATTCTTTCAAATTGTTAATTCATTGAGGATGATTTATCAATTATGTATAGCTTTTATTTTCATCATGAACTAATTTCTTTTATTAAGATTCCAATGGAACTTTTTATGGCTATAAATTAGTTATTTGATTTATTCCAATTATTTGTGTTGAAGTGAATTGTTCATCTTGCTTTGTATTTATTGATTAATTATCTGGCCAATAATTACCTTGTTACCCTAGAAGGAATTGGGAAAGGAATTCTAGAGTTAGAACTGGGCAGGGTGACATGTGACTTAGTTATTTGCACAGTGAATAATTAGGTTTGTGAATAGAATGAGAATATCTATTTGCCGCATGTAACATAAGAGGAATTGAGTTTGTAGTGAGTTTAATTCAATTGTTTTACATAGAGATATAGCAAAATTAATCTGGATTAAATAGAAGGCAATTGATCACTCGAGAGAGGGCTTTTGGCATTTGAGAATTCCTGTTAACAATTCAGTAGATGAAATAATTGGGATAATTAGATAATTGATTTAATAATCATAATTGGGGAATTTGGAGTCTTAATTATTATTTATTTGCATTTATATAATTATTGATTTGATCTTTATTTTCTTTTAGAATAATTTCTTGTTTTATTAAAATTAATTTTTCTTTTAGTTTTAGAGAATCAGAATTTTCGGTTGTTTAAATAAAAATTGAATTGATACAGTACTAGTAGTTGGAGTTTATTAATTGGAATTCTCTGAGGAATCGACACTCTAATTTATCATTATATTACTTGTTGATCGTGTATACTTGCACGTATCCATTGATTGTGAAATCAATCAACATATATATATATATATATATATATATATATATATATATGATGATGATGATAATTGATTTTGGTGGAGGAAGGTTACATGGTAGTCACGGGAGGTAAGAAAAAAAGAGAGAGAAGAGGACGACATATTTTGTTATATATAATATATTATAATAAGTTTTGTTTTTTTATGAAAAATAGAGTATATTATATTTGATTGAATATTATATTAATATTTTGAAAAAAAACCGACGTCTGCGTTTATTTTCTTTCGCCCGTGATGCGTTCGCCCGAAAACATTACTGTGCAGTCCGTGAAAAACTTTTCCAAATAGTATCCTTCCATTCTCCTATAAATATGATGCTTAGTTAGAATTGAAAATCACACCAGAATCAAAGAATTCTTCTTTTATAATATTGATTGTATTTCTTTCGAGTTTTAGAAAGGTTTGAGTGTAGAAAATAGTATAAGTTTTCTTCAAGAATATCTCCGCTCTACCAGTCGAAATACTATTCCTTTTAAGGTAAGGGATATTATTTTTGTTCAGAATTCGTATGAAACAATATTTTCTTCCATTCTTTGTAGTATGTAAGTAATATTATTTCATTTCAGATTTCGAATTCTATACTCATTTTGTAAGTTTTGGGCTTCTATACTCCATGAAATTAGTAGAATATCCTTGATATTTGCACTTCATCCAGTATCTTTTCATGAAAATATTATTCTGAGCATTCTTGATAAGTTCTAACTTTTTCATGCCGGAGTACTATTCATGGGGTACTATTCTTAAAGTACTATTCATGGGCTACTATTCACTCAGTTACTATTCACCCAGGGTACCATTCATGACAAAAATTGATTTCTTTTCTGTCCAAATCATTTTTGATACAATATTATTCTTGAATTTTACTCCACAAAGCAGTATCATGCTGACAATTTGGACATTATTGAATTCTGGATAAATTAAATTCTAAATCTTTAAAAATTTATCATTTGCTTTCATTTAATTGAATTCTTATATCATTGTCATCATCCTCATGCTTATGTTATGATGAAAGTCATCTGTGGCCCGTAGTGTATAGATGGACTTGGTATGATTATGACCAGGGATTATTCGGTATAATCATGACCGTAATGTTACAAGTGATGTGATAAAAGTCCTCATTGGCCCGTAGTACATAGATAATTTGTGGTCGTGATACTAAAGAATATCCTTGGCCCATAGTGCATGGATAATTCGGTGATGTTGATTATTTATTAAGCTGAGTCTCAGCGATAAAATTGATGATAAACCTTTTAAATCATAGAAGATAGTAGATTATATGCTCTACTTGACTCTTCTAATGGATTGCTTATTCCGCTGCAGTTAAACTTGATGTTTATTATATTTTATTAGTTTAACACTGTTGAAGGCTAACGATAAATTATTCTGTACTATCTTAGTCATAATATTTCTTACTGGGCTAGTTGAGCTCACCCTTTTCTTTCATTGTTCTCTTCAAAAAATGAGAATATAACTGGGACTAGTCGGGGAACAGAGTGACGGTCCAGATGGTTGCATTAGTAGCCCTCACTATTCTGTGAAATAGTGTGATAATAAATGTATTGAGGACTAATTTTGAGTTTGAATACTGTCTAGAAGACAATATTTGTATTAAAATTCATAGCTCATGTTGTATATTTAAGTTTGTATTTGTATTATATACCATGTATTTGGCGACCCAAGATGGGTGATGTATACCTATTTTGGGGGCGTCACACTTAACAGTTGTATAAATTAAGTTTGCATTTGAGTTATGTACCATGTGTTTGGCGACTCAGAATGGGTGATGTATACCTATTTTGGGGGCGTCACAGTTGGTATCAAAGCTTAGGGATATGATCTATGGCTGAGATGTGAGACTAGAACTATGAGGGGAGAGACGTGTATATCCTTCGCTAGTATGACCTACCTAAGTTTATTTGTTATTTAATTGGTCGGTCAGAGTATAGGGATAATATGTGGCATGTCAATTAACCCTTATTTTGTGACAGTGTTTGAGAAAGGCATGTAAAATTGTTAAGATAAGCAATGGAGCACATGAGACCGTTGAGTCACCACCGATCAATAAATAGGATAATGTGCATCAGGAAGGCAATAATCCTCGTGTAAACAACAACACCGATCAAATGACGAACAATGGTATGTTTAGGAACTTTTTAGAATTTATGCAAAACCAAATGAGAGAGACTTCTGTTCATAATGCAGGTGGAATGTAAGACTCTAACTTTTATAAATAAAGATGAATTTTCTATAAATATCATTTTTGAATATTATGAAGTTAATTTGATATAATGTTATAGTTATGGGTAATATTTATAAATTTTGCAAAGTAAGCAAGTTGTTATAAAATATTCGTTTGGTCGGGGAATATTCTTTTTGTCGGGGAATATTCGTACGACGACACAATCATTGGTGGACCCCACAACGGAATTATTGTCGGATTGAGAAAACGACAGAATTATCTTTCTATAAAAATAACAGCCGAGGTGTTACCGTTAAAATCGTTAAAACTGTTGAACTACTTGGTAGTAAAAGTACAGTAATACGCGTGGTTGCATAGTAGCACACGGTATTGATTATTGATGCTTACGTGAGAAGTCACTCAGCTATACTCAATTATTGCTACAGTAATTACTGCATCATATCTCTTAAATTATTGTCATAGTATCATCTGTATAATATGTTATATTATTGAGACGTTGTGGTAAGTTTGGTTATTTTATGGGGGGCCATATGTCATCATCTAAGAGTCTCTTCGTCAATAGTAATTACCGTCGTTAATAGTAATTACCGTCGTCAATAGTATTTACCTTGATCAATAGTAATTACCTTCGTCAATAGTATTTACCTTGGTCAATAGTAATTACCTTCGTCAATAGTATTTACCTTGGTCAATAGTATTTACCTTGGTCAATAGTAATTACCTTCGTCAATAGTATTTACCTTGGTCAATAGTAATTACTTTCGTCAATAGTAGTTGTCCCTTCAAAATTACCAAGAGTCATTTGACCCTTCGTTAAGACCAAGAGTCATTTGACCCTTCATTAAGACCAAGAGCCACCCTCAGTTTTTCTATAAATAGAGGCCTAGGGCTTCATTATTTTTCACGAATTCATTCAAGCTATAGAGAGAGAAAGTATAGAGAGAATAAAGAGAGAGAGAGAGACTAAAAGTATTCTGCTACATCACTTTTCCAATATCCAGTTCTTTTAAGGTAGGGAATATTATTTCTTTTATATTCATGAAGAGAACTTCTGTTATTCCATTTGTTATTATTCTGTTGGAATAACCAGTATACGCGGTCTACCCTATACTTGGTGACATTCTTCTATTATTCTGTTGGAACATCCTGTCTGTGTGTTTTACACCGGACCTGGTTCCGTTTATTATTCTGTTGGAACATCCTGTCTGTGTGTTTTACACCGGACCTGGTTCCGTTTTATTATTATTCTGTTGGAATATCCTGTCTGTGTGTTTTACACCGGACCTGGTTCCATTATTTATTATTCTGTCGGAATATCCTGTCTGTGCGTTTACGCCGGACCTGGTTCCATTATTTATTATTCTGTTGGAATAACCTGTCTGTGCGGTCTATCGCATGCATGGTGATTTCTTTTGTTATTCCATTCTTTATTATACTCAGTTGGTTAAGTTTTGACTTCTATACTCCATGAAATTTGTGGAATATCCTTGATAGTTGCGTTTCATCCAGTATCTTTTCAAGAAAATATTCTTCTAAGCATTCTTGAATTTTACTCCACAATGCAGTATCATGTTGACAATTTGGACGTTGTTAATTCCTTGATAAATTAATTCTTGAACTTGTTTTATTGAATTCTTATATCATTGTCATCATCCTCATGTTTATAAAATGTTGAAAGTCATCTGTGGCCTGTAGTGCATAGATGGACTTGGTATGATTATGACCAGGGATTATTCGGTATAATCATGACCGTAATGTTACAAATGATGTGGTAAAAGTCCTCATTGGCCCGTAGTGCATTGATGGACAGTTGTTGGCATGATCATGACCATTAATGAATACACGAATATCCTTGGCCGTAGTGCAGGGGTGATTCGATGATGTGGATTATTTTATTAAGCTGAGTCTCAGCGATTACAGTGTTGAAAAACTTTTTAAATCATAAAAGATAGTAGAGTTTATTTTCTACTTGACTCTTTTAATGGATTGCTTGTTCCGCTACAGTTAAACTTGATGTCTATTATATTTTATCAGTTTAACATTGTTGAAGGCTAATGATAATTTATTCTGCATTATCTTAGTCATAATATTTCTTACTGGGCTAGTTGAGCTCACCCTTTCTTTCACTGTTCTCTTCAGGAAATGAGAACGTAGCTGGGGCAAGTCGGGAAACGGAGTGATGGTCCGAAGAATAGTATTAGTTAGTAGTCCTCACTATTCTATGTAATGGTGTGTTAATAAATGTAATGAGGACTCCTTTTGAGTATGAATACTCTCTAGAAGATAATATTTGTATTCAAACTCACAGTTTATGTTTTGTCGTATTGTACACGACAGTTGTATTATTAAGTTGTATTTGTATTCTGTACTATGTATCTGACGACCCAAGATGGGTGATGTATACCTAATTTTGGGGGCGTCACAGTTGGTATCAGAGCTTAGGGATATGATCCCTGGCTAAGATGTGAGAATAGAACTAGGAGGGGAGAGACGGGGAATTCCTTCGCTAGTATGGCATACCTAAGTTTATTTGCATGGTATTTAATTGGTCGGTCATAATATAAGGATAATATATGACATATCAATTAATTTTTATTTTGTGACAGTATCTGAAAATGGCATCTGAGAATGTTGAGAATAGCAATGGAGCACAGACGACTGTTGATTCACCACATATCAATAATCAGGATAATGTGCATCAGGAAGGTGTCAATCCTCATGCAAACAACAACACTGACCAAATGATGAATGATCAAATGTTCAGAGGCTTTATGCAATTCATGCAACAACAGGTGAAAGCGGCTCCTGTCCACAACGTAGGTGGAAATACTGGAAACTCTCAGGCGGTCACCGCTAAACAGTTTAAGGAGCTGGGACCACCGGAGTTTAAGGGAGAACCCAAACCACTTGTAGCTGAAACATGGATAAAGCAGATCACCAAGATATTTGATGTCTTGAGTTGCTCCGAGGAGCAAAAGGTTCCCTTTGCCGCCTTTATGTTGCGAGGAGAGGCAGATTACTGGTGGGAATCGATAAAGCGTACTCAACCTGCCGCACTGAAGATGTCTTGGGAGAAGTTTCAAGATCTGTTTAACGACAAATACTTTCCCGAGAGTATTCGTCACATGAAGGAGGTGGAGTTCATCAAATTGGAGCAGAATAATATGACCGTGTCGCAGTACGAGGCAAAATTTGCGGAGTTATCCCGGTTTGCGTCCCACCTGGTGGATAATGAAGAAAGAATGACGCGGATGTTTTTAAGAGGTTTGAAGCCGGAGATACGTCAACATCTTGTTTCTCATAAACTGTGTTTGTATTCAGATGTTGTAAATAGGGCTCAGTTGGTGGAGCGCGATAACGAGACAACGCAACCAAAAGAGAGCAGCCGGCAAAATGATAATACCAGTGAGAGCAGTCATCGAAGCGGTGACAACAAGCGTGGAGGGAATCAACAGGCCAGAAATGGTAACCACTTCGGTGGTAATCAGGGCCAAAACAATAAGAATGGACATTTCAAGAAGAGGAGATTCAACAATGATGGAAAGACGTCAGCACCAGCACCTGTCGTTAAGGAAGGAGAACGACCACCTATCATATGTTTCAAATGCGGAGGGGAGGGGCACATCAGTCCAAACTGCGCGATGCCGTCCAAAGCATGTTATAATTGTGGAAGAGAAGGTCATTTAGCCCGATTTTGTCGTTTACCAAAAACAAATTCAGCTAGGATGGAGGCACCAAAAGCCGTCCCAGAAAAGTCAAAACCGGTTGTGCAAGGGAGAGCGTTTGTTGTGAACTCCCAGAGAGCAAGGAACCCGAATGAGGTCATCACGGGTAAGCTTATCATAAACTCTAAAGAAGTTTATACTTTATTTGATACCGGTTCAACCCATTCTTTTATTTCTCCTACTTGCGCTCATCGATTAAATTTGATTCCGGAGAAATTAGACTTTGACTTATCTGTGGAAACTCCGTTGGGAGAAACCTTCATTACCTCCACTGGTTATAAGTCTTGTTTGGTTCAAGTTGGTACCCACACATTACCTATCGATCTGATTTCATTAAAAATACTTGCATTTGACGTGATTCTAGGGATTGATTGGTTAACTACTCATTATGCAAAAATTGATTGTTTTCGTAAGGTTGTTAGCTTTCATATTCCTAATCGACCTATTATGCGAATTCAAGCAACCAAACCATTAAAATCAATCGCTGTCATCTCAAGCCATAAAGCTATTCGTTTATTGAAAAACGGATGTCAAGCTTTCTTAGCTCATGTCACAGATCTAAACAAAAATACGTCAGTTTTGAATGATATTTCTATTGTTAATAAATTCCCTGACGTATTCCCTGAAGAACTTCCTGGCCTACCCCCAGAGCGTGAAATTGAATTTTGTATCGATCTTGAACCCGGTACAAAACCCATTTCCAAAGCCCCATATCGAATGGCTCCTATTGAACTTCAGGAGTTAAAGATCCAACTGCAGGAATTGTTAGACATTGGCTTTATTCGTCCTAGTACTTCTCCTTGGGGTGCTCCTGTTCTATTCGTGAAGAAGAAAGATGGAAGTATGCGACTTTGTATTGATTATCGGGAGTTGAATCATGTCACCATCAAAAACAGGTACCCATTGCCACGTATTGATGACCTGTTTGACCAGTTGCAAGGAGCACAATTCTTTTCAAAGATCGATCTTCGTTCTGGATATCATCAGCTGAAGGTTAGAACTGAGGATATTCCAAAGACGGCTTTTAGAACTCGGTACGGGCATTATGAATTCCTAGTCATGTCCTTTGGATTGACTAATGCTCCTGCTGCCTTCATGGATATGATGAACCGGGTATTCAAGGAATATTTGGATCACTTTGTGGTCGTCTTTATTGATGACATCCTTATTTATTCCAAAAGCCGTGAAGATCATGAGCAACACTTGAGGCTGGTACTCCAAAAGCTTCGTGAATACAAACTTTATGCCAAGTTGAAGAAATGCGAGTTCTGGCTGGAAGAGGTAGCATTCCTTGGGCACGTAGTATCAAGTCGTGGAATATCGGTTGACCCGGCAAAGATTGAAGCTATTCAAAGCTGGGAGCAACCTAAATCAGTGACCGAGGTACGTAGCTTTCTTGGTTTAGCTGGTTATTATCGGAGATTCGTGGAAGGATTTTCTCGAATCGCTACTCCATTAACTCAGCTGACTCGGAAAGATACAAAGTTTGGTTGGAGCGAAGAATGTGAGCAGAGTTTTCAAGAACTCAAGAGGAGACTCATTTCAGCACCTGTTCTAACAATACCATCTGGCTCGGAGGGATTTGTCATCTACAGTGATGCTTCGAGCAAAGGGTTGGGATGCGTTCTCATGCAACATGGAAAAGTCATAGCCTATGCATCAAGACAACTCAAGGAATATGAGAGGAATTATCCTACTCATGATCTAGAGTTGGCAGCTGTTGTCTTTGCACTTAAAATTTGGAGGCATTACTTGTATGGGGAGAAAGTGGAGATCTTTACGGATCATAAAAGCCTCAAATATTTCTTCACTCAAAAGGAACTCAACATGCGACAACGACGTTGGCTTGAACTGTTGAAAGATTATGATCATACCATTCAATACCATCCTGGAAAAGCGAACGTGGTAGCTGACGCATTGAGTAGAAGATCATATGCGGGTACAAGTGCAATATTAACAACGCAAAGGCCCATTTTGTGTGACTTGCAAAGGATGGAGATAGAGTTGAAGACTCCAGGGACCCATGTGATGATGGCGAATATACGAGTAGAACCGACTTTAATCGATAAAGTTAAAGCTGCTCAAGCTACAGACCTGGAGCTGATGCGTATGAAGAAGAAAGTGCAAGAAGGTGCTATGCCGGAAGCAAGAATCGATGAAGAAGGAATACTTCGAGTCAACTCCAGACTTTGTGTTCCTAACAACCCTGATTTAAAGTATGAAATCATGATGGAGGCGCACAACACACCGTTTGCAATCCATCCTGGAAGTACCAAAATGTATCATGATCTTCGTCATACATTTTGGTGGAGCAATATGAAGAGAGAGATAGCGTTGTTTATCTCAAGGTGTCTAACTTGTCAACGAGTCAAAGCGGAGCATCAAGTACCAAAAGGTCCATTGCAACCACTTGAAATTCCAGAATGGAAGTGGGAGCACATTACCATGGATTTCGTTACCGGTCTTCCTAGGGTTTCTCAAGGTATTGATGCGATTTGGGTCATTGTTGATAGATTGACCAAGTCTGCTCATTTCTTACCGATACGAGAAACTTATACACTTGAACGTCTTGCTCGTATGTACATAAACGAGATTGTAAGACTGCATGGTATGCCAGTATCCATAGTTTCTGATCGAGACCCAAGATTCACTTCACGATTTTGGGTTAGTTTACAAAAAGCTATGGGCACGGAGTTACGATTTAGTTCAGCATATCATCCTCAGACGGACGGACAATCAGAGAGGACTATTCAAACTCTTGAAGATCTATTAAGACTCTGTGTCTTTGACTTCAAAGGAAGTTGGGACAAGTTCTTACCATTGGTGGAGTTTTCCTACAACAACAGTTATCAAGCAAGTATTGGCATGGCTCCATTCGAAGCATTGTATGGAAGAAAATGTCGTTCTCCAGTATGCTGGGATGAGGTGGGCGAAGCAACGTTGTTGGGACCGGAGTTGGTACGTATGACTACAGAAAAGATTCAAACGATCCGACAACGTATAAAAACCTCACAAGATCGACAAAAGAGTTATGCTGATCTTCATCGAAAGGACGTGGAATTTGATGTAGGAGATCATGTGTTCTTACGTGTTGCTCCATGGAAAGGAGTTACGAGATTTGGAAAGAGAGGAAAGCTAAATCCTCGATTCATCGGTCCATTTTTAATCCTCGATCGAGTAGGAACTGTGGCTTATAGACTCGCTTTACCGCCAAGTATGTCTCGTGTTCATAACGTTTTCCACATATCCATGTTACGCAAATATGTGGAAGACCCGAACCACATTATTGAGTTAGAACCGGACGAAATAGCGGAGGATTTGACGTATGAAGAAGTTCCTGTTCAAATCTTGGATAAGAAGGAACATATTCTACGCTCCAAGGTTATACCTCAAGTTAAAGTTTTGTGGAGAAACCACGATGTTGAGGAAATGACTTGGGAGTTAGAATCAGAAATGAAATCAAGGTATCCTTACCTCTTCGACATACCAGGTACGTACCCTAATTTCGAGGGCGAAATTTCATAAGAAGGGGAGGTTGTAAGACCCCAACTTTTATAAATAAAGATGAATTTTCTATAAATATCATTTTTGAATATTATGGAGTTAATTTGATATAATGTTATAGTTGTGGGTAATATTTATAAATTTTGCAAAGTAAGCAAGTTGTTATAAAATATTCGTTTGGTCGGAGAATATTCTTTTTGTCGGGGAATATTCGTACGACGGCACAATCATTGGTGGACCCCACAACGGAATTATTGTCGGATTGAGAAAACGACAGAATTATCTTTCTATAAAAATAACGGCTGAGGTGTTACCGTTAAAATCGTTAAAACTGTTGAACTACTCGGTAGTAAAAGTACAGTAATACGCGTGGTTGCATAGTAGCACACGGTATTGATTATTGATGCTTACGTGAGAAGTCACTCAGCTATACTCAATTATTGCTACAGTAATTGCTGCATCATATCTCTTAAATTATTGTCATAGTATCATCTGTATAATATGTTATATTATTGAGACGTTGTGGTAAGTTTGGTTATTTTATGGGGGGCCATATGTCATCATCTAAGAGTCTCTTCGTCAATAGTAATTACCGTCGTCAATAGTAATTACCGTCGTCAATAGTATTTACCTTGATCATAGTAATTACCTTCGTCAATAGTATTTACCTTGGTCAATAGTAATTACCTTCGTCAATAGTATTTACCTTGGTCAATAGTATTTACCTTGGTCAATAGTAATTACCTTCGTCAATAGTATTTACCTTGGTCAATAGTAATTACTTTCGTCAATAGTAGTTGTCCCTTCAAAATTACCAAGAGTCATTTGACCCTTCGTTAAGACCAAGAGTCATTTGACCCTTCGTTAAGACCAAGAGCCACCCTCAGCTTTTCTATAAATAGAGGCCTAGGGCTTCATTATTTTTCACGAATTCATTCAAGCTATAGAGAGAGAAAGTATAGAGAGAATAAGAGAGAGAGAGATAGACTAAAAGTATTCTGCTACATCACTTTTCTAATATCCAGTTCTTTTAAGGTAGGGAATATTATTTCTTTTATATTCATGAAGAGAACTTCTGTTATTCCATTTGTTATTATTCTGTTGGAATAACCAGTATACGCGGTCTACCCTATACTTGGTGACATTCTTCTATTATTCTGTTGGAACATCCTGTCTGTGTGTTTTACACCGGACCTGGTTCCGTTTATTATTCTGTTGGAACATCCTGTCTGTGTGTTTTACACCGGACCTGGTTCCGTTTTATTATTATTCTGTTGGAATATCCTGTCTGTGTGTTTTACACCGGACCTGGTTCCATTATTTATTATTCTGTCGGAATATCCTGTCTGTGCGTTTACGCCGGACCTGGTTCCATTATTTATTATTCTGTTGGAATAACCTGTCTGTGCGGTCTATCGCATGCATGGTGATTTCTTTTGTTATTCCATTCTTTATTATACTCAGTTGGTTAAGTTTTGACTTCTATACTCCATGAAATTTGTGGAATATCCTTGATAGTTGCGTTTCATCCAGTATCTTTTCAAGAAAATATTCTTCTAAGCATTCTTGAATTTTACTCCACAATGCAGTATCATGTTGACAATTTGGACGTTGTTAATTCCTGGATAAATTAATTCTTGAACTTGTTTTATTGAATTCTTATATCATTGTCATCATCCTCATGTTTATAAAATGTTGAAAGTCATCTGTGGCCTGTAGTGCATAGATGGACTTGGTATGATTATGACCAGGGATTATTCGGTATAATCATGACCGTAATGTTACAAATGATGTGGTAAAAGTCCTCATTGGCCCGTAGTGCATTGATGGACAGTTGTTGGCATGATCATGACCATTAATGAATACACGAATATCCTTGGCCGTAGTGCAGGGGTGATTCGATGATGTGGATTATTTTATTAAGCTGAGTCTCAGCGATTACAGTGTTGAAAAACTTTTTAAATCATAAAAGATAGTAGAGTTTATTTTCTACTTGACTCTTTTAATGGATTGCTTGTTCCGCTACAGTTAAACTTGATGTCTATTATATTTTATCAGTTTAACATTGTTGAAGGCTAATGATAATTTATTCTGCATTATCTTAGTCATAATATTTCTTACTGGGCTAGTTGAGCTCACCCTTTCTTTCACTGTTCTCTTCAGGAAATGAGAACGTAGCTGGGGCAAGTCGGGGAACGGAGTGATGGTCCGAAGAATAGTATTAGTTAGTAGTCCTCACTATTCTATGTAATGGTGTGTTAATAAATGTAATGAGGACTCCTTTTGAGTATGAATACTCTCTAGAAGATAATATTTGTATTCAAACTCACAGTTTATGTTTTGTCGTATTGTACACGACAGTTGTATTATTAAGTTGTATTTGTATTCTGTACTATGTATCTGACGACCCAAGATGGGTGATGTATACCTAATTTTGGGGGCGTCACATGGAAACACTGGCAACTCACGGTTGGTCACCGCTAAGCAGTTCAAGGAGCTGGGACCGCCGGAGTTTTTGGGAAAGCCAGAACCACTTAAGGTAGAAACATGGATAAAGCAGATCACCAAGATATTTGATGTCTTGTAATGCTCAGAGGAGAAAAAGTTTCCCTTCCCACCTTTATGTTGCGTGAAGAAGCAGATTACTGGTGGGAATCTATAACACGTACTCAACCTGCAGCACTAAAGATGTCTTGGGAGAAGTTTCAAGAATTGTTCAACGATAAGTACTTTCCCGAAAGTATTCGTCACATGAAGGAGGTAGAGTTCATCAAGCTGGAGCAAAATAATATAACCGTGTCGCAATATGAGGCTAAATTAGCAGAGTTGTCCCGATTTGCCTCCCACTTGGTTGATAATGAGGAGGGAATGACGCAGATGTTTCTAAGAGGTTTGAAACCCAAAATACGTCAATACCTCATTTCTCACAAACTTTGTTTACATTCAGATGTTGTGAATAAGGCTCAGTTATTGGAGCGCGATAATGAGTCAGCCCAACCAAAAGGTAACGACCAATAACACGATAATAATCATACCGGTGGCAGCGACCATCGGAACAATGATAACCATCTTGGAGAAAACTATTAGGCAAGAAATGGTAACCACTTCGGTGGTAATCATGGCCAAGATAATAGGAAATGTGAATTAAGTGGGAACAAATTTAAGAAGAGAAGATTCAACAATGATGGAAAGACGTCGACAGCAGCACCAACACCCGTTTCAAAAGAAGAAGAACGACCAACTGTCGTATGTTTCAAATGCAAACAGGAGAGACACATCCGTCCAAACTGTACGCAGGAACCCAAAACGTGTTTCAATTGCGGAAGAGAAGGTCACCTAGCTCGATTTTATCGTGTAGTGAAGTCAAGTCCAGTTGGGATGGTGATGCCAAAGGATGTCCCAGACAATTCAAAACCGGTAGTTTAAGTGAGAGCGTTTATCGAGGAACCCGAACGAAGTTATCATGGGTAAGTTAATCATAAACTATTGCGAAGTTTATACCTTATTTGATACCGGTTCTACCCACTCTTTTATTTCTCGTACTTGCGCTCAACGTTTAAATTTAAGTCCAAAGAATTTAGACTTTGACTTAACTGTTGAAACTCTGTTAGGAGAAACCTTCAAAACATCCATTGTTCATAAATCTAGTTTGATTTAAATAGGTACCCTCACGTTACCTGTTGATCTTATCCCTTTGAAAATACTTGCCTTTGACGTGATTTTAGGAATCAGCTGGTTAACTACTCATCATGCTAAAATTGATTATTTTCGTAAGGTCGTTAGCTTTCATATTCCTAACCAACCTGTTATGCGAATTCAAGCAACCAAACCACTAAAGTCAATCATTGTCATATTAAGCCATAAGTAAAGAGCCTCGAGCCTTTCGCTGGTGACTCCTTTGTGTGGGATGCACCGAAGTCAGACTTTCTGTAGGGGACGCTGTGAATAAACGGTAGCAAGCTGATAGGTATCATTGTGAGGTGGTATCCAAGTCTTGGATTAGAGTCACAGTTTTGAATGATATTTCCATTATTAAAAAATTTCCTGACGTATTCCTTGAAGACTTCCTAGCCTACCCCCAAGCGTGAAATCGAATTTTATATTAACCCCAGTACAAAACCCATTTCTAAAACCCTTAAATATTTCTTCACCCAAAACGAACGTAACATGCGCCGAAGACATTGGCTCGAGCTTTTGAAGATTACGACTGTGATGCCTCGAAATCCGGTCATCTTCACACCCGAATTCTGTACGTCACGAGTACATCATTCATCCATCATACATCATTATATACTGAAATATAACAACATACCTTCTCAAAACCCAGGTTCTAAAAACCTTATAACCTCTTTCATTACAAATAATGATAAATACATTATGCATTTCATCTTACAAGAGTGATTTTTATCCGTCACCAAGTATATATAACAGTTCATTAAACTAGTCTATAGTTCAATTTCATCTTTCAATATTACACGTCTTCACTTGATCTTCTCGCTCATTCACATTCTGAATGACACTTCAGCTGGATACTGTCGGCTTGATCTTTACGGGATCCTTATATTCTTCTAACATCGTTCGCTAAAAATATTTATCATTTAAAGCAAGTGTGAGCATTCAATTGCCCAGCAAGTCATAATAGTTGAACAAACAACTTCAAGAATTCAAACATTCCTTTAGAACTTCGATAACCGAACAAAGATTATGAAGCAGCTTGAATAATAGGAATAATCTTAATTCCTATCATTTTAAAACAATATTCACTTTCACTTTGAAATACGTTCATTCTTCTATCGTTTTCATACACATTCTGTCTGGCAAGAATCATTAGCACAGACTTAACAATAACGAATCATGTATAAATAGAACATACTTGTATTGAACAGATCAATCACAGAACAGTTTATCTCATAGAAACATCGAAGTGTCGACATTATGGCTCAGGGCCTCATACAATTTATCACCTCGTACAAATATCGCACATTCGCACATAGACAAAATTTCTCAAGTTCAACATCTGAGATGTTTAAGAAACTACCATTCATTTAGAATATGAATGAAGTTAGGAAACTTGCCTTATGCACAGCTACAGCTTACGCTGAACTGCTCATTCCAATCCCTATATAACACATAAGGAGAAAACATAAACATCAATTAGTCATATACTTGACTTACGCATTGGTTTACTTAACTTTACTTCTTAGAGTTTACGTTCTTACAATATAAGTTTATGCGACCAACTTTCATTACCGGCTTACGGCTTCATGACATACGGAGATGTCTTACTCAAAACGTTCATCAGCTTTGATGATTTACATTCTTATCTTCTTCTTATAACTCATATAGAACATAGCACACATCACTTCTCTGCTAGTAGTCCATATAGTACTCTGAGTGGTTTCCTACAAATAACCAACAAACAAGTTCCCATCTCATCTACACTGCCATCACAGTGAGTTAGATCGGTTGCCAATTTTGTATATACATTTGCTTTCTGAAGGAATTGTTTAGCCCAGTTCCCATATATCAACTATCAAAGGTTACGATTATACCACAACCTAATTTATCGTAACTTATACGAACCATTAATTATAACATTCATTAAGTTAATTTCTTATTCCTTACGGCTTTCTGGCAACGAAATTTCATACCTCAGGATTCATTCTTTTTCTGACACACATTCGGCTTTCATTTATCTTATTACCGTTTATTACTGCTTTCTTGATATGTTCATTACTCGTTCTTAGTGTCGAAGCCATACCGATCGTTCATCACAACAATGTTGCGTTCACAACGTCTATACGCTTTACACTTATCTCTCATTACTACAACATAACATCAAAATGTCTTCACTACCTTCGTCACTCAATGTTTAAGGAATCATAATCATAGTAATCCCCCACGTTCGTTTATCGCGACTACGGTCCTCGGATATCGGTTTCGTAACCCACGCTTACATTATTTGTCTTTTAATCTCATTTAATCTTTCTGTTTAACCTTTACTAAAGGTTTAATTCACTTGTTTAAGTGTTACATTTAATTAACTACACGTTCATTAGTTTTCGTTACCCTTCCCCCAAGATTTGAGCAGTTAAAAGATCAACATTGGGCCTTGCCTTGCACCGGCGCTGCGGCGCCGGTTCCATTCTTCTCCTTTGTGCTGCGGCGCAACTCTTCAGTACCTCCTTCCCCGGTCTGGCGCTGCGGCGCCAAATCTTTCTTTACATCCCTTACTGCAGCGCCACTCAACAGTAGCTGATGGCCTGAGCTCGCACTGCGGGACCGCCTCCCAAGGCACAGCCGACGCTGCGGCGCCAAGCATGAAACCTAGAAAATTTTTCTAAGTCTTTTACAAGCTTGAATCGTTTACTTTGAAATTTCATAACTTATTCGTTATAACTCGGAACGAGGTCATTCCAAAGCTTTTCTCTTCTTTATCTTGTGTACTTCAATACCCCTTAGATAGAACTTTTTTCTGAATCCGTTAACGTGCCATTCTATTGGCTTGATCTTAACCCTTTATTCATTTTTAAGTTTTTAACGTTCTTCGTTCGTTCGTCCGTAATTCGGTCATCCGAACTCAGAACTCGTTCGTTCTTGAGTCCATGACTCACGTTTTCTATGTTCTCTTACTTCCTTATGAAACCCTACATGTTCGGGTTCATTTACTAACTTTCTAATTCTCGGTTGTCTTTTACAAAATTTTCGCCACAACTTCATTATAGCTAAGTTTTAATTTGTTCTTCATGAACGTTTCTACCATTCCTAACCAAGCAATAACCATCTAACTTATACGCGATAGTTTTAAACTTGTTCATCAATAACAATTACACTACGATGGTTTTAAATTTGTCCATCAACAACGTTCTTCGTGTTCTTCGCGTGTTCTTCGTGTTCTTCGTTCGTTCTTTATTTTTAATCGATATTTTGGATTACGATTTCACTTTTTCTTAGAATTTGATGTTATAGAACACCATTCCTTACTTATTTCACCTACTCATTCATTTAATCCTCTCGGATTGTTCTAATTCATTATGAATCTTATACTTCCTTAAAAAATTTATTTACTAAACTTTAAATTTCTTATTTCTTCTTTTTCTCTTGATTTCAACCACATGAAACCATTACTATTGTCTTTTACTCCTTATTCTCATTAAGCTATGTTTTCATATAGAAAACTTAATGAAAAATTATTAGAAGCTAGGTTTTCGGATTACCTTTCTCCTTTAATCTCTTTCCATCGGACAAAGATTGGTCACGAGCAAGCTTTTCCTCTTCCTCTTCTTTCTCCCATCCGAACTCTCTCTCTCTCTCTCTCAAAGTGTAGGATTTCCAAAATCCCAAAACAATGAACTAAGCTTCCGATTTATAGAAAACCAATGGTAGGGGCGTTTTAGTCATTCTCCCCCCCCCAAACCTGCTTACTATTCAAGTCTTAAGCACTATGTTTACTTGGCCTCCACATTTACTTAGCCATTAAGTCTACTTGGTCATTACATAACTTATATCTTGCTTAGCCATTAAGTATAAGCACTTTACTTAGCTATTAAGTTTACTTAGTCATCAAATAACTTATCTCTTACTTAGCCTTTAAGTTTACTTACTCATCACATAACTTATCTCTTACTTAGCCCTTAAGTTTACTTACTCATCTCTTCGTATATAATTCGTAAGATATTCGTATTATACGTCGTAATAATCTTCTTACTATACTCATATAATAACTAGTATCATACTCATATTTATCACGCATAATAACCCTAATGATTATACGTAATCATTAAATACTCGAAACTTACTTTTCCTAACCCTTAGGTTTGAAGTTCGCAGGCAAAAACTTTGTTTTTGCCATAACTGAAATATTATTGAATATTCCATTACGTCTTAGAATTCTATCATTACGCGTTTCTCAAAAATTCAAAATAAATCTCCGACCAGAAACGGATGAATAGTGGCATGCTCCCAGAATAGGTATCCATCACCCATCTTGAGTCGCCAAATATATAGTAAAAAATTCAAATACAACTTAATGATACATCTGTCATGTAAAATACAACAAAACATAAACTAAGAGTTTTAAAACCAATATTGTCTTCTAGACAGTATTCAACTCAAATGGAGTCCTCAATAGAATTATTATCACACTATTTCATAGAATAGTGAGGATTACTAATGCTATCATCTGGACCGTCACTCCATTTCCCGACTAGTTCCTGCTATGTTCTCATTTCCTGAAGAAGACAATGAAATCAAAAGGGTGAGCTCAACTAGCACAGTAAGAAATATTATGACTAAGATAATGCAGAATAATTTATCATTAGTCTTCAACAGTGTTAAACTGATAAAATATAACAAACATCAAGTTTAACTGCAGCGGAATAAGCAATCCATTAGAAGAGTCAAGTAGAGAATAAAATCTACTATCTTATATAATTTAAAAGGTTTTTCATCACTTTTATCGCTGAGACTCAACTTAATAAATAATCCACATCATCCCTGCACTACGGTCAAGGTTATTCATTAGTATCACGACCACGAATTATCCATGCACTACGGGCCAAGGATATTTGTGTATTCATCAAAGGTCATGATCATGTCAACAACTGTCCATCAATGCACTACGGGCCAATGCGGACTTTTACCACATCATTTGTAACATTACGGTCATGATTATACTGAATAATCCCTGGTCATAATCATACCAAGTCCATTTGTGCACTATAGGCCACAGATGACTTTCAACAGAATATAAACATGAGGATGATGACAATGATATAAGAATTCAATAAAATAAGTTCAAGGATAAATTTTTAAAGATTTATAATTTAATTTATCCAAAAATCAATAACGTCCAAATTGTCAACATGATACTGCTTTGTGAAGTAAAATTCAAGAATAATATTGTACCAAAAATAATTTGGACCGAAAATGAATCAATTTTTATCATGAATAGTACCCCGGGTGAATAGTACTCGAGTGAATAGTATCCCGTGAATAGTACTTCGAGAATAGTAACCCTGTGAATAGTACTCCGACAAGAAAAAGTTAAAACTTATCAAGAATGCTCATAATAATATTTTCATGAATAGATACTGGATGAAGCGCAAATATCAAGGATATTCTACTAATTTCATGGAGTATAGAAGCCAAAATTTTAACAAAACGAGTATAGAATTCGAAATCTGAAACGAAATAATATTACGTATATAATACAGAATATGGAAGAAAATATTATTTCAAGCGAATATTGAACAAAAATAACATCCCTTACCTTGAAAAGAAGAGTATTCCAACTGGTATAGCTAGTATATTCTTGAAAAAAATTGTCACTATTTTCTACGCTCAAAGCTTTCTAAAACTCTAAAGAAATACGCTCAAGATTATAGAAGAAGAATTCTCTGATTCTGGTGTGATTATCAATTCTAACTTAAGTGCATATTTATAGAAAAATGCTAGAACGCCATAGGAGACTAAATAATAAAATAATATATTTTTTTCATTCTTTCTACGTAACCTACTTTGTTGAAAAAGCCAAGCATGCCATCTTGGAACATTTTTGCAGCCCACATGTTTAAAAACAAAAGTGGGTCCAACCCACAATTTTAATAAAAAATATTTAATTTCCAAAACTTCAACAATTCATATAAAATAGACCTTTTATCAAAAAAAAAAATACGAATTTTATGTCCATTCCATATGAAATTGAATTCTCTACAACTTTGTAGCTTTAAGTTTTTTCAAATTTCAAACAGAAAATATCCGAATTCCACAAACGGATAATTTTCAACACTTCTTAAAATTCATAACAAATCATACGTTAATTTTTAGCGGTTCAAAATTTGTGGACATATACTCAACTTATATATGCATAACATATCCAAAAACCATAACGATCCAACGGTTGGATTAGAATTATAACTCACACAATAGAGCTTTAAGAACACCAATTTAATTTTTTTATACTTCCAATTTGATAAAATACTGATCAAACACCTGAACATTAATTCCTTCATTTATAAACACATAAAATAAATATTCTCCTATCCATCATTTATGTCACGAACTTACCATATGCATTAGTTTTAAGAACCCGCACCTAACCCTAATAATATCTAACTAATCTTAGTAGTTTCTAACTATCAAATATACACATGAGAAAAGAATCACATTTTCACCACATATACATTGATAGCGCGACACCAACTTTTCAATGATTATCAATATGATAAACTGAGTGCAAGCACAAAACCCTCGCCCATACAACGATTTGTACAACTCAGCCATCACATGAGTCCTCAATTGAAATCTCACCTAACTCTATCTTACATTAACAACTTACCCTTAACTTGCTCAATACGAATTCCTCGTATCACATTATCTATAACTTCTCGTGAATTATCTCGTACTATTTCATAGTACATCATCTTCATAACATTAAGCCATAATTATTCAAACATTACAAAATATCTTGCTTTTATAACTTAAACAGATCATGTCGTGATCTTATTCTATAGTCATCTCCCTTAAAATTCATTTCTTAACTCGTGATCGTTTTGTTTTACGATCCTCTTTCTTTCCCTTTTTCATCATTTACGACATTATTCGTTATCTTGGCTTTTGGAGTTAGGAAACTCCCATTTCTTATCTTTATATCTCTTCAAGATTCTTCTTTGAATCTTCTTATTTATATAACAATTCTTCCTTTAAGAATTATAACTTCATTTACATAGCTCAACATTTCATTCGAGTTCTACACTTGGTACACATCGAGTCTCTAACAGTATCAATATGGTACGTTGAGTGGTTTCCCACAAACAACCAACAAACTAGGTTCTGAGTTGCTAGTTTGTATATACTTTCGCTCTGTGAAGGAATCGTTTTGCCCAGATACCATACATCAACTACTAAAGAGTACAATTGTACCATACTTAAATATAACTCTCTATTCTTTACTTCTTTATCGCTCTTCTTATAGACACTATCTATTTATTATCACCTTACATCATTATTATTGGAGTTGGATAACCCCACATTCATATTCCTTATAATTCTATGAGATTCTTCTTTGAATCCTTTCACGCAAGTTTTAATCCCTTCTTTAAAAATTTCTTAAATTACTTCTTATTGTTCAAACTCTATTTGAGCTTATTCGTTCATTATCTTTACCTCTCTTCTCTAAGGTTATAACCTAAGGTACTCTTACCTAAGGTTTCTAACATATCAGCTCTGATACCAACTATAACGACCCCAAAAACCATACAATTTAAATCTCGACTTCGGTCGTTAACCAAACATTCAACCTCTAATTTTACATTATTATTCGATATAAAAAATCATTAAAATTGTGAAATATTTAAAACTTATGTACATTTCATTCTTTATTGACCTAAATCGTAACCTTTACATTACATCTCTTCAATTCAAACATATATCATGAATCGTTACAACAAAATGACTGTACAAAGTCTTACATCATAAATAGATATCCATATACACTGAATATCTCAACTTATAACTCAGTAACATGTTACATTCAAAATCTTAAATACGTTTCTCATAAAACATAAGTAATCTTCGTGAATATAGATCTCTATATCTCACTTAGCACATATCCTTACCTTAAAATCTTGACCTGCAAAAGTTGTTATTTGCAAAAGTGAGCTCGACAGCCCAACAAAATCTAACACTTTTCATGCATCACATAACACATAATAATATGCTCAACATACATCTCATAATAATAAAAGTAACATGGCATACATGCTTTTAATTCACATAGCAAATATAAGGATTGAGTTTCTTACTCAATCATCATTATTTAACAAAAATACTGTAGTCATAGATTGACTTTAACATTTCATGATACAACATGTATAATATATTATGTTTGCTTATAACACATATCACATGTCATGCAATTTAAAATAGTTCATCAAGTCCACGTAGAAAATAAGAACCGAAAGACTTTCCTTGATCGTTGTTTACTAATAACAGTTTAACAGCTTACAGCTATCTGCACTTCACGTGCCCTACGCAATTATATAATCATACACATCAAATATTAGTCACATAACAACACATAGTAATTGTAATGTAAACTCTACTCTACGTCTCATAACCCTTCCTATCATAAATACACAATGTTCAACTTAATTGTGTTAACTTTCAACTTATATCTCACTGTATTTCATATTCGCAGTTCATTCAAGTGCTTAAGTCTTGCTAGGACTACTTATTGGCTTTATATTAAATTCACTCCATATCTTATAATATTCATTTTAATTGAATTGAAACACTTTTTAAGTTCATTAACACTTGGCACGACGTTTCGACGTTCATTCGTCACACGCCCGATTTGCCTCTCTTGTGTATGCTTACTATGCTTCTATAACTTATCTAACACATTATTTATTAATGTTAAGCATCATTATATTTACTAACATTCATGTTTTATAACTTATAACATAATCGTTTATGGTCAGGAGCACTACACATGCATATGTGCATGCCCGACGCCCTCCGATTGCCTCCGAAAACACAACAGTCCTAAAGATGACCATTGTGAATCATACTAAAGACCTCAAATTGAAAAACTTAAAGAACAAAAGTTGTAGATCTATTCGTCCTCGTTCCAGATCATCTTGAATCACCTCAATCGGAGTTCGTATGAAAACGTTATGGCCATTTTACTATAGGAGGTCAAACCTGTCCAACCCAGACCACTTTTCCAGCGCTGGGGCGCGAGATAGTGGCACTGGGGCGCGAATTCCAGTGCTGGGGAGCGAATTCTAGCACTGGGGCGTGAAGAATAGGCTAGCCAGTGGCGCCAGGGCGCGAACTTTGGCGCTGGGGCTCCATTTTTGGCGTTGGGGCGCCGAAACTTGCAGAACCCAACCACCATCGGAGAACAGAACAACTAATTTTTATCTATTTAATACTATTAACATCTAAATTAACATGCATAACTTATATAAATAACTCATATACACATTACCCAACATGCATGTACTAATTTAAACCATTAAACAACAATCACAGAAAACTTAATTCCTTGAAAACCTTATTTTAAACCCAAAAAGTCTATTTTTATACTTCTAGACACTGTGAACACGGTAATCACAGTTTATAAACCAATTTTGATTCCTTGAAACTACGATTCTCTGAATTTCATAACAAATCAATATACTCAGCATTAAATTCACGTTTAGCTAACAGTCAATTACTCATTTATTACCAAGCCATGCTCATGCTTATCTTTACTGTAAAACCAATTTCGTTCATGTTCATGTTCATGTTCATGTTCATGTTCATGTTCATGTTCATGTTCATGTTCATGTTCATGCTAGTTATAACAATACAACCACCTACAATTATCATAATTCAGTTGTATGGCCTAATTCGGAACAAGAATTCACAGAACATATAAATTTTATGTCGTAAAACTCATACATATTCATATATCTATATAACAACACAATTTTCCATTTACAGAGACTTTACAAAATTTTGAAAGCTGTATAATATAAAAATTTTAACAACGTAATAATAATAGGTTGAAGAATTTATCCAAAGTGTAAAGTGTAATTAGTAGGAGATGAATTCCTTCTCAACTCTTGTTCAATCACACACTCACAATCTCCCCAAAAAATTTTCAATCTCTTTCTGTGATGCTAAGCCAGACTTAGAAAAAAAATGAAGAAGAAGAAGACGTTTATAATAATGAAAAAGAACTGACGCGTTGAAGTCAGTTACCCAATCATGGGTAACTGCTCTTAACTTCCCAAAAGACCATGTTTGGCTACCATTTAATTATTTCTTCTATTTATTTTAATCAATCCCCTATACTATAGTTTAATAATGTCACATCCAATTATAACATAAATCAAATATCTTATTTAATTTAATTTAAATAAAATATGATAATTTCTCATTAATTCACATAATCAAATAATTAAATTCTCATTTATTAACAATGTCAAATTATTAGATCTTTAATTAATTATTAAATTAATTAAAATACTATTAGGCTTATTAATTATTTCTTTTAATTCAATAAGCTCACATAAATACATACTTGAATAATCAATATTCTCCACATTAATTTAATAAATATAACACATATAATTACATTAATCTACCATAATTTTATTAATTAATTATTTAATCTAATAATTAATTCATCGAAAAATATTTATTCAGTTTAATAAATATTTAATTGAATTTACAAAAATCTTGGTTGTCACAGAACTTGTAGATAGACTTATTGTACCACAACCGAATCGTAATCTGGAATAGTACCGAAGATACCTAGGAAGTATGAATTCATCATAGATGATGATGATGAGGTACACATCATAGAAGATGATAATCCAGTTACATACGATGAGGTGAGAGTTATAGACACTTAGAGAAATTGATTGAAACAAACTTCTCAAAAATGGAACATTCGTTTTGATGAAACAATGAAAAGAGTTTGATTTTATTAAAAATAAGAATGAACCTAGTGTGTACAAAAGGGTCAGTGGGAGCGTCGTGACATTCCTAGTATTATATGTTGATATACTATGGATAAGAAATGACATACCAATGCTACAATCAGTAAAGATAAAGTTGTCTAAACATTCATCCATGAATGATTTGGGAAGAGTATCTTAATTGGGGATACAAGTCTATATAGATAGATTTAATAGGATGCTCGACTTAACCCAAGGAACGTATATTCATTTGATGCTAAAGTCGTTTAGCATGAAAAACTCCATGGGATGTCTCATGTTGATGAGCCATAGAGTGTATCTCTCTTAATAGCCCCCATAGACTCATAAAAGAGAGATCGCATTAGTAACTATCATGTATGCAATGAAATGTATGAGACCTGATGTTGATCAGTCATATTCTGGAGAAGTTCACTATAATCAGTGAAAAACATCTTAAAGTACTTAACCGATACTAAGGATGTGATCATATTCATGGTGGGTCTAAATTAAAACTAGAGGGCTTAACAAACTCAAGTTTTTTAGACAGATCAAGACGACAGAAAATCCACTTTAAGGTAAAACATTACCTTGAACAGTGGTGTAGTGGTTTGGAAAGGTTCCAAACAGCAAAGAGTTGTTAGTTTAGTGGTAAAGGCAAAGTGTATAGATATAAATGAAGCTGCAAGTTGATTGTTTGGATGAAAAGTTCATTACAGAACTAGGAATAGTTCTTAAGTCTAATCTTGGATCTAAACATGTGTTGTGGCACTTTCATTTTATTATAAGAATCATTGAAAGATGAAAAATCACTATAAAGATAGTGGACTCTCAAGAACAACATTACATATCTATTAACTAAAGCTTATCCAATAGCAGAATAATCGTCACTTAGAGAAGAAGGGTATGAGATACCATGGCGATTGGCTTTAGTGCTAGTGGGAGATTGAAAGTAGTATGCACACAAGCCAATTATAATTGATGATAAAGCATATACTTTATAACAATCTTATTCATTTATTAATAAAAAGTATTAATTTATTAAAGGCTTTTAATTGTCTACATGATGTTGTTTTATAATATGTGATAAACCCATAGTTTTAAGGAATGCTTTTAGAATAATGACGATGATCATTCTAATGAGATCTAAATTCTTAGAAAGCTTAAAACAAAAATAGTTCACAAACATTGGACTACTAAATTGGATATTAGTGAATTCGGATAGATTGGTACATACGTTGCTTGCTTATTGGATGAGGATGATTGATCTCATGATCATTTGTGTGGAGACACTAAAGCAAGTATGTAGGTGCTTATTAGAGAATAAGTTCACTGAACGTGGCTCGCTAAAGAATACCTAATTGAGTTTTATTTGCTTGTCAATAGAAATTCCTGTAGTGATAGTAGTACAAGTGATCCTTAGACTTGAGATCATCGTAGTATCTTGTGTATGATGAGTTATACTTTGACTTATTCCTTAAGACCCTTAGGGTATATCAAAGGGTATTCTTGGGTATAATAAGTTGTACATGGAGATAATATATGATCAATAAAGAATCTACCGCTTCTAGTAAAAGAAGAGAAATGTCCTATGTGATTCGATAAATGATAACCCAATAGTCCTTGGCCAAGGCAGAATGAAATTAGAAAGGAGTTTTTAATTTGTATTATTTGGAGTTGTGCATTTAAGGATCGAAATACATATAATTAAATAAATAAGACTTGACAGTAATTTCATGTCTTATATTTAATTGGGACATTGTATGGTAGAAGGATTGAATTGTACGGTAACTATTTACTCAAAGGTTCTTTTATGATTAATGTTGAAATCTATATTATCTGGAAAGTCGTTGATCGCTAGAGAGGCTTATCCCTATTGTAGAATAAATATTATTTATTTAAATAAATTAATAATTTAATTTATTTATTTAAATAAGATTAGACTTATTCTAATTGATTTATTCATAATCGGTTTAATATGGAGAACCTAAAGGGTCACACCATAAAAAGAAGAATAATTATTTAAGAAGTTAATGGCATAATCGTAATAATATGTTAAGTGTATTTAATTTAATCTATGGTGATAGAATAAATTAAATAACTTAATATTTATTATTTAATATTTTGAAAATATTAAATATATAAATTAATAAGAGGAGTCTTATTAATATTATTATAATTATTATTATTTTAATTTCTAAAGAGTTAGAAATTAATTTAAAATTGATACTCTTATTTATTCCTAATAAGATTAGGAGGCTAATTAATTAAAGGATTTTAATTAATTAAAATAAAACTCAATTCCTTAATTGTTAAGGAGGATTGCCCACATCTGTAAGACCCCAGCTTATTAATGAATAACATCAAATTTTCTCTAAATATTATTGTGAATAATAAGGGATTAATTTGATATAATACTTTGGTTATGGGTGAAATGTGTAAATTTTGCAAAATAAGCAAGTGGTTATAAAATATTCATTTTTTCGAGGAATATTCGTTTGGAATATTCTTGCTGTCGGAGAATATTCGTACGACGGCGCAGCCTTGTGTGGGCCCCATAACGGAAAGCGATTGGATGAAGAAAACGATAAGTATAAGTTGTTTATAAATAACGGCGTAGTTGTTACCGTTAATACTGTTGGAATACCCGGTGGTTAAAATACAGTAACACACGGTATTGCACCAATTATTGATTCTTACGTAAGAAGGCACTACTCAATAATTGCTACAGTAGTTATTATTCAATATTTTATTTTATTGATTCAATAATTGCTGCGTTGATATTTTATATTATTGTTGTTTCAATAATTATTGCTGCACAATATTTTCCTTTATCAGATCAATAATTTATATTATTTGAATAATATTATTAGATAACATTATTGGCAATGTCTAGAAAGTTCTGTCTAAGGAGAGGTTTGGTCATCTAATTGCGCGCCAGTAAGGAGAAATCCTTATTGGAAAGCCCCCTCTTTCCTGGGAACGGCCTGATTGTCATAAATGTGATTCTGTAATATTATTTGTGAATAATTAATTATTGATTCATATGATAAGAAAATATTTATTTTATGTGAATATAAATGAGGGATATATTTTTGTGGTTAAAAATGAAGGAGTTAATGTTAAGGTTTTTATCAGTATTTTTGTCGGAATGGAGGTATTAAAAATTAAGATTTTTGAGATATTTTACGAGGGTTATAATTTTTAATCCGACCGTTGGATCGTGGTAATATTTGGATATGTAATACATATATAAGTTGAGTATATGTCCACAAATTTTGAACCGTTAAAAATGAACGTATGATTTATTATGAATTTTACGAGATGACTGGTTCAGAAATTGTTGAATTTTCGGAGTTAATCATTTTGGTGGAAAATTCTTGAATTGGTGGGCCCCACTCTTGGTTGGTGAATAAATGTGCTGAGATTTTTATTCAAATGTGGTGGGTGAAAATAGTAGCAGGTAAAGCCATCAGGTTGCAGGTTAAGTCTGCTTCGGCGTGCTAACATTTTCCTATAAATAGATGGCTAAGTTAGAATTGAAAATCACACCAGAATTCATAAGTTGTCTCTCTTTCTCTCTCTAGATTATTGAGTGTATTTTGTGAGTATTTAGATACTTTGAAAGTTGCTATTCAGCACAAGTTTCATTCAGCCTCATATCCGATATTCAGTCAGAAGTACGGTTATTTTGAGGTAAGGGATATTATTTTCTTCTTAAATGATATTATTTTCTTCAATATCATTATGCTGAAATATCAACATGAGTTTTTATCAAATTTAAAACTTTTTGTGTCGGGATTACTATTCACGTATACGTTACTATTCACGTATACGGCACTATTCACGAATACGGTACTATTCACCGAAAAATAAAATTTTTATTTTTTGTCCAAGATGTCTATTATGGTTACTATCTTTGATTTGTATCCATGTTTTGATCTTTATTTTAGAATTCTGCTTCACAATTGATTATTATGAAGTATTATTGATCTTAGATAAACTGTTATACGAATCCCTACTATTTGTCCTTCTGTCTCACTGGATTCGTTCTCTTTAAGATATTTTTCATCATCCTCAGTCCTAAATGATGATATTACTGAATATCTTTGGCATGTAGTGCAAAGATGTATGATTACTTGATGAATATCTTTGGCCTGTAGTGCAAAGATGAACAGGTGTTGAGATGAACATGACTGACAGGTGATACAAATGAATATATTTGGTCTGTAGTGCAAAGATGAATATTTGGATAAATATGATTATTAGTTGATGTTACAGGGGTAAAATATTGATGATGGACTTTTAAATCTTAGAAGATAGTAGAATTCATTCTCTACTTGACACTTCTAATGGTTTGCTGTTTCCGCTGCAGTTGTTGATCTAAAACTTGTTGTCGATTATATTCTATCAGATTTTTTCCTGTTGAATACTAATGATAATTTGTTGTATATTATCTTAGTCATAATATTCTTTACTGGGCTAGTTGAGCTCACCCTCTTCCTTTTTGTTCTATTTTTCTTCTCAGGAGGTGAGAACATAGCAGGATCTAGTCGGGGTATGGAGTGATAGTTCTAGAAAGATGTTTTAGCAGTCCTCACTATTTCTGTAAAATAGTGTTTGAATAATTGTATTGAGAACTTATTTGAGTGTGGATATTGTCTAGAAGACAATATTTGTATTTAAACTCACAGTATGTGTTGTCGTATTTTGCACGACAATTGTATTATTGAAGTTGTAGTTTGCTTTCTGTACCATGTATTTGGCGACTCAAAATGGGTGTTGTATACCTATTTTGGGGGCGTCACAGTTGGTATCAGAGCTTAGGGATATGATCCCTGGCTGAGATGTGAGGCAAGAACTAGGAGGGAAGAGACGGGAAATTCCTTCGCTAGTATGAACTGACTAAGTTTATTTGGTGTTTGTTTGGTCGGTCAGAGTATAGGGATAATATATGACATGACTATTAACCCTTGTTTTATGACAGTATTTAAGAATGGCAGCTGAGAAAGTTAATTGTGACGCCCCCAAATCCGGGTACTTGAAACCCGAACTCGGTGCTTCATGATACCATTTCTATGATCTACGAATAATAATAACAATAATATGAATAACAACTTAATTTACATAATTATCAGAGTTTATCTCCCCAGGTACGAGACCTTAAAGTACATTCCATACAATACATGATATATATATATATATATATATATATATATATATATATATCATTGTCTTAATAATATAAACTATTACAGCAACTACCACAAATCTTATTCAGTTAGCTTTCCTTTTCCTTTGTTTCTGCACGAGCTTTCTGGTTCTTCAAACTTAACTGAAAACATTTAAATTAAGCAAGAATGAGCATTTGAGTGCCCAACAAGTAATAACAATAATATATATTAGCTGAAAGAATTAAATATTTTCTTTGAAAGACACTTCTACAACGAATCAACAGTTCCGAAGTAAGCTGTACCAAGAATAATAATAACATAACAACTCTCTTTCACATTTTTTAAACTACGTATTGACTATAAGTAGGGTTAAGTGACATATCATGAACATTATTTTCTTTTTCGAAAAGGTTAAACAGAAATTCATCTGCAAACCATCATAACTTACGGACACGAGGGTGATCAGCCCGTTGTGCCCTGCATTGATCAATACTACATTTCAAGAACTCTCTCCGCCTTAGGCGCATAAAAGTTTTCCCTATGTAAGGGATGTTCATACTTGTCTGGGTTCTAAAGCAAAGGTTTTATCTTGTTCAACAATAATCTATAATTCAACCTATATATATAAGGGTAATTGACAAAGGTATATCAACATGTGATTAAATACAATTATTATCCAAGTGGGGACACTTATATAACCATTTAATAGAAATTGACGAACATAATATATATCTGAATTACCATATACTAACATGTTGATAAACAATGAGCGGATATAGAATATGTCACAGTAGAGTTGATAATATAGCATAATAATAATTTAATTCTAAAACTTCTTACTCATGTCCATTGCATAAAGGAAATGCAAATGTAGGATACTTGCCTGAGCTGCTGCTTACAATAACGCAACTTAGATTAATCTTTTATACAGCGACCTATCAGTAATAAGATCATTCGTTCGATTAGAATAATATACTATAACACATAGTATTGCATTTCGCAGTCAGCACATAACCTAATCACCTTAAAACACATATTTAACAGTCATTACATCATAAACAAACATTAATACAGTCAAAATATCTAAGTTCAGATAAATTTCTGACATTTGTCGGCGTACCGACAACTTTATCTAATAATTATCGAGTCTAAGACTCTATTCTGTATCTCAATATTCATAAGTATCAGTCATATTATTTTTAATTGACTTAAAATAATTTTTAAACACTTATTATAATTTATCAAGAATTTTCAAACATCGGAATCATAATTAAATGATTTAAATATCAAATAATTCTATTATCATTAACATTTAATCAATATTAAATTATTAATGAAACTGTTGCCAAAATATTAAAGTTATGTATAATAACTCAAAATGCTTTTAAAACATTTATATTACTCTTAAATGATTTTTAAAACATTTAAAATTATTTTTAAATAATTACCATTAATATTAAAATATTAATGCACTATTTATCCAAATATTAAAAGTCATTTATTATAACTTATAATATTTTTAATTCATTTATATCCTTTTTAAATGATTTTTAAATAAATAAAACTATTTTTAAACTATTTATTTAATATAATTATTAAATAAACTAAATATCATCAATATTAGATTAATATAATTAATATTAAATTAATAATATTTTTCATGACAAAATATCCAAAGTCATATTTTATAACTCAAAATATTTTTATGATACTATAAATGATTTTTAAAATCATTAATTCTATTTTTCATAATTATTTCATACATTTATTAAATAACTTAAACATCATTAATATTAATTAATTAATGAAATTTCATCACAAAATATTAAAATTCATCAAAAATAACTTAAAATATTTTCTAACACAATAATATAATTTTTCATGATTTTTCATGAATTAAAATAATTTATTTAATATTATAATTAAATAAATAAATACCTTTTTATATTTCAAAAATACTAAATATTTTTGAAATATACTCAAAATAGTTAAAAACTATTTTTCAGACTTTAAAATAATTTTTCAGAATTTATTAAGTATTTTTAATAATTAAATTCTAATTTTTCTAATTTTTAAATCATTTTCGAAATTTTCAGAAATTGAAAATTTTAAAATAAATCAAAACCGTCGCTAAAGGCTTTAGCGACGCTTACCTGTTGCCTTAGGTATTCTTGAGCCTCAAGAACACTGACAAGGCAGTTATCGAGGTGCCTAGTTTGACCGATTATAATTCTCAATCCATTACGTTTCTGGGAAATCTAACACTTGAATCTTGTAGTGCTCATGTAATACTACAATTACCAACAAACATCATGACTAAAAAATATCAGATCTAAGAGTTATTAGCCATCAAAAAGTCTGACAAGGCTGTTCTTTGACTGAAGAACAGTCGAGGTGCCTACTTTGGATCCTTTTAACTTCCAATCTGTGTATTGTTTGTGTGATCTATCAATTGGAGTGTGTAGACAACATGTAGGACTACAACTACAAAGCATCATAACACATTAACATCATAACATGAGCAATATCTAGCTGGTCAAACTTCAACACGGAATCTGCTCAAAAAAATTCTGGGTTTGTGTTCTTCAGCGTTTTCGGTCAACGGGTTTTGACCATGAATAACTCCCGATCTACAACAGATATGAACTTGATTCTTTTTGTATATTAAAGACGACATATCCGACTACACATAACAACTTTTAAACAACAAAAATCATGATCGAGCAAAGATTTATAAGCTCTAACATTTGACAAAAAATATTTTCTGGACACTTCGAATATTTTCTGGGTTTGAAGAACAGCCGGTCAATGCCGGTCAACCCACTTTGACCTTAAATAACTTTTGATCCAAAATAGATATGGACCTGATTCGTTTTGGAGATTAAATACCACATAACAAGCTACACATATCAACTTTTAGAACACAAAACACATTAAAGATCACAGAGATATAAGGCTTGACATTTGCCAAAAAATCACAAAAAATGAAATTTCTAGATTTTGAAAATCTTCAAATCCGAGCTTCTAAATGTTATGGATCCAACATCTAGCAGCCCAGATCATCCTTAGACACTATAATAAACATGTTATAACATTTAAACATAACATCTAACACCAAAAATTTTAAAAAAAATCAAGCTAGAGTTTATACCTTTTCTAAGCTTTGATTCTTGATTCTAGGCAACCGATTTGCTATGGGATTTCGTGGGGCTGTGTTTAGGACTGACATAGCAAGAGATTTTTGGAGGTTTGGTCTAGAGAGAATGGCTAAGTGATTGTTGCACAATTTTAGAATAAATGTACATTTTCTCTCTCTTTAAATTATACAAATCATGCATACAATGATGTGTGATGGCTAAATTATTTGTGGGTAATGTTATAGTGTCATGGTAGATTCTAGAAGATGGTGAATGGTTGGCATTTGTGAAGATTCTAGCAACAATGCAACTAATAATGCACTAATAATACACTAATGGGACAAAAGGGTATTTTGGTAATTTCACTTAAAATCTCAAGGGCATTCTTGTACAAGGTGATTAAATCTAGGGTTTATTCACTAGATTGAAAATCTTACAATTTCCCAAATAATTTATATGGTTTGGACAATTTAAAATTTAAAGTGTAATACAATTTTAATTTAAAACATACTAATTAAATTAGGGTTTTTAATAGAAATTAGGGTTTTAAAATTAGGGTTCCTAAATATTATTAGGGTTCCCAAATTAATTAGTGTTTCCTAATTATCTTTATAATTCACAAAATAATAATTAGGGTTTCTAAAATTTGCAATTAGGGTTTTTAAATAAATAATTAGGGTTTTTCCTAATTATCAGCATAAAACAATAATTAAGGTTTCTTCTAATTACAGAAATTTTAATACGCAGAAGAATTCATATAATACAATTACTTTTCAGTCTTAACTCATAATTGAGTTTAACAATTAGGGTTTCACAACACAATATTAGGTTATGACCCAATTTACCAAAATTGACCAACATTAACAGTCTACAGATATACGGTATATATTTAAGCACTGAAAATTAAAATATAATTAATATTACATTATTATTCACATTCCTGTATAAAAATCCAAGTTTAGGGTTTGGATTCCATAACTGACTTATCCTTTGTACACAACATCAATAATCAAGTTAAAATAATTAACTTAAATATTCTGAACAAATCATATAATAACATATTTCTTACTATAATTCTAATTGTCACTTAATATATTATTTAAATAATATATAAATTATATTTTCAGGGAAAATAAATAATAAAAACATTTCTGCTTACAGAAATTAATTACCATAAGAATATAATTTGTAGTAATTAATAATTCTAAAATTATTTCTAATTTTTCAAGTAATAAATATATTCGCATTTAACATCACAATACTTGACACTTATTCTCATTGTAAAAAAAAAATTATATGCAAAATTTCTTATCTATTTATATAAAAAAATATCGGGTTATTACATTCACCCTCCCTTATAAGGATTCCGTCCCCGAAATTACCGTTTTAAAACTCATATATACAAGGGTACATAGCATATATAATCATTACAAGTAGACCTCGATCATAATTGATTGATCTGATCTTTTACTATTCAGCATAACGCTTGTCTACCTGATTAAACAGAAGTTTGATTTCTAAAAGGACTCAAATTCTTCATTCAAAATTTCTTTATAAATTAATTTACTATATATATAAGAAAATCATATAAGATATATAAGTTATTCGAATAACACCTGGAGTTCCATTTCCAGCTGCCACAGTATCCTGGACCGTCATGTTGAAGACCCTTGGAGTTGCTTTTGTTGGGTTATTGGTTGAGGTCGGTCCTGTGATTGCTAAAGTCCCACTGCCTTTCCCCGTGGTTAAATTTCCTGCCTCCATTCTCCTCTTTGGACAATCCTTCACCTTATGTTCAGTCGATCCACATATAAAACACCCACTGTTCATCCTTGGGTTGGGGCAGTTGGGAGAGATATGACCCTCCTGCCCGCACTTGTAACATACAAACTTAGCCTTCAGGCACTCACCAGAGTGATTCTTCCCGCAATTCTTGCACTGCACTACCTGCTTCTTCACACCTTCCTGTTTCACCTAAACATTCCCAGAAAAATTTCCCTTTCTTTTCTCACCCCTATTTCCACTATTTCCTTCCACCTTCAAAGATCCTTCTGCCTTGCTTCTATTCTTCTTCTCCTTGTTGTAGAGGCTCATGGCCTCACTCCCCTCCTCAGCTATGATAGCCTTCTCCATGAGTGCTGCAAAAGTATTGATTTCCAATACTGCCACCTTATTGTAGAGCCAGGGTTTTAAGCCCAGCTCAAACCTCCTTGCCTTTCTAGCCTCCATATCAACTTGATGTGGAGCAAATCTAGCCAACTCATTAAACTTTGCGACATACTCCGCAATAGTCATGTTCTCCTGCTTTAACTCCAGAAATTTCACCTCCATCCTAGCTTGCATACTAGCTGAGAGATAGTTTTCAAAAAATAAAGTCTTAAACCTATCCCAAGTAACTACTCCTTCTCCTGCCCTAGTTTTATTTGCCTCTCACCTAAAGTTGGCTTCCCCTTTCATCATATAAGTGGCAAAAGCAGTCTTTTGCCCCTCATCTACCCTAGCAATTATGAATGCCTTTTCTATTTCATTAACCCATGTCTGGGCTTCTATAGGGTCAGCTGATCCTCTGAATTCTGGTGGTCCTACTGCTTTGAAGTCTTTAAATTTTGCCAAGCGATTATCTGGCTGGTTTCCTACGGCTGGTATTCCCTGCTGCATAGCCTAAGCTACCATGTTTGCAAAGTTTTGCATTGGGTCTTATTTTTTTTCCTCAGTATTGTTGAGAGATTCTTCTACCCTTTGGTTTCGAGTTTGACGTCTTGGCGGCATTATCTGGTTAAGTAAAACCATAAATTATACTCTATTAACTTACATTCTAAACCTTATTGCATAAGATTAATATATTAAACTTGTTTCATTTCTCAAACTTAGATTCATATTCATTCATCGAATATTTTACATAACATAGCACATACTACTTTACACACCAGTTATCCCTTTGTGATTACAAAAGTCGGGATTTACAACATTGACCAACACAAAAGTTGAAAATATTTTAATATTACACAAACATACTTATCACACATATTACCTTAAACATACCTACACAACAGAACATATACTACCTATTTACTAAGCCTCTCTCTCGGACAATCTTTTGATCGATGACCTTCCATCCCACAAACAAAACGTACGCCTAGATTAAAGTCGGGACAATGATGAGAGGTATATCCCTCGTGTCTGCAATTGTAACATATCTTTTTCCCTTTCTTCTTATCAGAGTTTTCTAAATCATGGTCTTCTATCTTTCTTTTTCCCTTATCTCTCTGAGCTGCACACGATGTGTTGCTTGAGGCTCCTATCTGATCAATTTGGATTTTAAGCTTATCCTGCTCTTCCATTGTTTCTATTAACGCCTGACGCAGTTAAATATTCAACAGCTTTTCTATTTCCCACAGCTTTTTCAAAGAAGAAACCTTGTTCCTCAAATCCTACACCTCCGTTGATGCTTGATCAGCTTCAACTTTAGTGTCCGAATCACTATCTGTCAGTTCCACCATTTTCGGATCTGGTACTACATTTTCCACAATAACCACCTCATCCGAGTTGGTTTCATTGTGAGCCTTTATTTTAGCTATTGGCTTCGATATTAGCTCGGGTGTATGGATCTGATTCTTCTTCAAGTTATAAGCCCATAACAATCCTTTTCCACCAGACATCTACACACATAAATTATCCTGATTAGCATATAGTATATACACACAACAAACAATAGTTTTATAAGAGTTATCTTTTATTTTGTTTAACGATGAATTTATTCAATTCATCTCCTTTTAAAACTCTATATGAGTTATTTGTATTTTCAATGTTTCCCCTGTCCAAAGGTTATAGCCAAAGGTCGATCCCACCTAAGGTTTCTAACCCTAAAGCTCTGATACCAACCTGTGACGCCCCCAAATTCGGGTACTTGAAATTCGAACTCGGTGCTTCACGATACCATTTCTATGAGCAGAATTCTACGAATAATAATAACAATAATATGAATAACAACTTAATTTACATAATTATCAGAGTTTATCTCCCCAGGTACCAGACCTTAAAGTACATTCCATACAATACATGATATTATTATATATATATATATATATATATATATATATATATATATCATTGTCTTAATAATATAAACTATTACAGCAACTACCACAAATCTTATTCAGTTAGCTTTCCTTTTCCTTTATTTCTGCACGAGCTTTTTGGTTCTTCAAACTTAACTGAAAACATTTAAATTAAGCAAGAATGAGCATTTGAGTGCCCAGCAAGTAATAACAATAATATATATTAGCTGAAAGAATTAAATATTTTCTTTGAAAGACACTTCTACAACGAATCAACAGTTCCGAAGTAAGCTGTACCAAGAATAATAATAACATAACAACTCTCTTTCACATTTTTGAAACTACGTATTGACTATAAGTAGGGTTAAGTGACATATCATGAACATTATTTTCTTTTTCGAAAAGGTTAAACAAAAATTCATCTGCAAATCGTCATAACTTACGGACAAGGGGGTGATCAGCCCGTTGTGCCTTGCATTGATCAATACTACATTTCAAGAACTCTCTCCGCCTTGGGCGCATAAAAGTTTTCCCTATGTAAAGGATGTTCATACTTGTCTGGGTTCTAAAGCAAATGTTTTATCTTGTTCAATAATAATCTATAATTCAACCTATATATATAAGGGTAATTGACAAAGGTATATCAACATGTGATTAAATACAATTATTATCCAAGTGGGGACACTTATATAACCATTTAATAGAAATTGACGAACATAATATATATCTGAATTACCATATACTAACATGTTGATAAACAATGAGCGGATATAGAATATGTCACAGTAGAGTTGATAATATAGCATAATAATAATTTAATTCTAAAACTTCTTACTCATGTCCATTGCATAAAGGAAATGCAAAGGTAGGATACTTGCCTGAGCTGTTGCTTACAATAACGCAACTTAGATTAATCTTTTATACAGCGACCTATCAGTAATAAGATCATTCGTTCGATTAGAATAATATACTATAACACATAGTATTGCATTTCGCAGTCAGCACATAACCTAATCACCTTAAAACACATATTTAACAGTCATTACATCATAAACAAACATTAATACAGTCAAAATATCTAAGTTCAGATAAATTTCTGACATTTGTCGGCGTACCGACAACTTTATCTAATAATTATCGAGTCTAAGACTCTATTCTGTATCTCAATATTCATAAGTATCAGTCATATTATTTTTTATTGACTTAAAATAATTTTTAAACACTTATTATAATTTATCAAGAATTTTCAAACATCGGAATCATAATTAAATGATTTAAATATCAAATAATTCTATTATCATTAACATTTAATTAATATTAAATTATTAATGAAACTGTTGTCAAAATATTAAAGTTATGTATAATAACTCAAAATGCTTTTAAAATATTTATATTACTCTTAAATGATTTTTAAAATATTTAAAATCATTTTTAAATAATTACCATTAATATTAAAATATTAATGCACTATTTATCCAAATATTAAAAGTCAATTATTATAACTTAAAATATTTTTAATTCATTTATATCCTTTTTAAATGATTTTTAAATAAATAAAATTATTTTTAAACTATTTATTTAATATAATTATTAAATAAACTAAATATCATCAATATTAGATTAATATCATTAATATTAAATTAATAATATTTTTCATGACAAAATATCCAAAGTCATATTTTATAACTCAAAATATTTTTATGATACTATAAATGATTTTAAAATCATTAATTCTATTTTTCATAATTATTTCATACATTTATTAAATAACTTAAACATCATTAATATTAATTAATTAATGAAATTTCATCACAAAATATTAAAATTCATCAAAAATAACTTAAAATATTTTCTAACACAATAATATAACTTTTCATGATTTTTCATGAATTAAAATAATTTATTTAATATTATAATTAAATAAATAAATACTTTTTTATATTCCAAAAATACTAAATATTTTTGAAATATACTCAAAATAGTTAAAAACTATTTTTCAGACTTTAAAATAATTTTTCAGAATTTATTAAGTATTTTTAATAATTAAAATCTAATTTTTCTAATTTTTAAATCATTTTCAGAATTTTCAGAAATTGAAAATTTTAAAATAAATCAAAACTGTCGCTAAAGGCTTTAGCGACGCTTATCTGTTGCCTTAGGTGTTCTTGAGCCTCAAGAACACTGACAAGACAGTTATCAAGGTGCCTAGTTTGACCGATTATAATTCTCAATCCATTACGTTTTTGGGAAATCTAACACTTGGATCTTGTAGTGCTCATGTAATACTACAATTACCAACAAATATCATGACTAAAAAACATCAGATCTAAGAGTTATTAGCCATCAAAAAGTCTGACAAGGCTGTTCTTCGACTGAAGAACAGTCGAGGTGCCTATTTTGGATCCTTATAACTTCCAATCTGTGTATTATTTGTGTGATCTATCAATTGAAGTGTGTAGACAACATGTAGGACTACAACTACAAAGCATCATAACACATTAACATCATAACATGAGCAAGATCTAGCTGGTCAAACTTCAACACGGAATATGCTCAAAAAAATTCTGGGTTTGTGTTCTTCAGCGTTTTCGGTCAACGGGTTTTGACCATGAATAACTCCCGATCTACAACAGATATGAACTTGATTCTTTTTGTATATTAAAGACGACATATCCGACTACACATAACAACTTTTAAACAACAAAAATCATGATCGAGCAAAGATTTATAAGCTCTAACATTTGACAAAAAATATTTTCTGGACACTTCGAATATTTTCTGGGTTTGAAGAACAGCCGGTCAATGCCGGTCAACCCACTTTGACCTTAAATAACTTTTGATCCAAAATAGATATGGACCTGATTCGTTTTGGAGATTAAATACCACATAACAAGCTACACATATCAACTTTTAGAACATAAAACACATTAAAGATCACAGAGATATAAGGCTTGACATTTGCCAAAAAATCACAAAAAATGAAATTTCTAGATTTTGAAAATCTTCAAATCCGAGCTTCTAAATGTTATGGATCCAACATCTAGCAACCCAGATCATCCTTAGACACTATAATAAACATGTCATAACATTTAAACATAACATCTAACACCAAAAATTTTAAAAAAAAATTAAGCTAGAGTTTATACCTTTTCTAAGCTTTGATTCTTGATTCTAGGCTACTGATTTGCTATGGGATTTCGTGGGGCTGTGTTTAGGACTGATATAGCAAGAGATTTTCGGAGGTTTGGTCTAGAGAGAATGGCTAAGTGATTGTTGCAGAATTTTAGAATAAATGTGCATTTCCTCTCTCTTTAAATTATACAAATCATGCATACAATGATGTGTGATGGCTGAATTATTTGTGGGTAATGTTATAGTGTCATGGTAGATTCTAGAAGATGGTGAATGGCTGGCATTTGTGAAGATTCTAGCAACAATGCAACTAATAATGCACTAATAATACACTAATGGGACAAAAATGACATTTTGGTAATTTCATTTAAAATCTCAAGGGCATTCTTGTACAAGGTGATTAAATCTAGGGTTTATTCACTAGATTGAAAATCTTACAATTTTCAAAATAATTTATAGGGTTTGGACAGTTTAAAATTTAAAGTGTAATACAATTTTAATTTAAAACATACTAATTAAATTAGGGTTTTTAATAGAAATTAGGGTTTTTAAATTAGGGTTCCTAAATATTATTAGGGTTCCCAAATTAATTAGGGTTTCCTAATTATCTTTATAATTCACAAAATAATAATTAGGGTTTCTAAAATTTGTAATTAGGGTTTTCAAATAAATAATTAGGGTTTTTCCTAATTATCAGCATAAAACAATAATTATGGTTTCTTCTAATTACAGAAATTCTAATACGCAGAAGAATTCATATAACACAATTACTACTCAGTCTTAACTCATAATTGAGTTTAACAATTAGGGTTTCACAACACAATATTAGGTTATGACCCAATTTACCACAATTGACCAACATTAACAGTCTACAGATATACGGTATATATTTAAGCACTGAAAATTAAAATATAATTAATATTACATTATTATTCTCATTCCTGGATAAAAATCCAAGTTTGGGGTTTGGATTCCATATCTGACTTATCCTTTGTACACAACATCAATAATCAAGTTAAAATAATTAACTTAAATATTCTGAATAAATTCATATATTAACGTATTTATTATTATAATTCTAATTGTCACTTAATATATTATTTAAATAATATATAAATTATATTTTCAGGGAAAATAAATAATAAAAACATTTCTGCATACAGAAATTAATTACCATAAGAATATAATTTGTAGTAATTAATAATTCTAAAATTATTTCTAATTTTTCAAGTAATAAATATATTCGCATTTAACATCACAATACTTGACATTAATATTGGAGTAAATCAGACCGTGGAGACACATTTGATCACCACCCAAGGGAACGTGCAACAGAAAGGCAATATTTCTCATGTAAACAACGTTACCGAGAAAACGATGAATGATAGAATGTTTAGGAGCTTTTTGCAGTTCATGCAAAATCAGACGAGGGAGACTCGTGTGCAGAATATAGGTGGAAATGATAACAACGCGCGGTTTATCACAGCCAAGCAGTTCAAAGAATTGGGATCACCAGAATTTAAGGGAAATCCGGATCCGATCATGGCAAAAACGTGGGTCAAGCAAATTACCAAGATATTCGATGTCTTGGGATGCACGGAGGAACAGAAGGTTCCATTCGCCACTTTTATGTTCCGCGGTGAGGCAGACTACTGGTGGGAGTCTGTGAAGCGTACCCAGCCTGATGCACTCAACATGTCCTGGAAAATATTTCAAAAACTGTTCAATGACAAGTACTTTCCTGAAAGTATTCGTCATATGAAAGAGGTAGAGTTTATCAGACTGGAACAAAATAAAATGACGGTGTCCCAGTACGAGGCGAAGTTTGCAGAGTTATCTAGGTTTGTACCTCATTTGGTCGAAAATGAGGAACTAATGACAAGGATGTTTCTGAGAGGTCTAAAACCTAAGATTCGACAATATCTTATCTCTCATAAATTTTCTTTATATTCAGATGTTATAAACAGGGCTCAATTATTAGAGCGTGATAATGAGTATGTGTAACCGAAGGACCACAACCAGGGTCATACCGGTGGCGGCAGTCATCGAAGCAATGAAAACCAGCAGGGAGGAAAACATTCGGACAAAAGCGGTAACCACTCTGGTGGCAATCGTGGTCGTGATAATAAAAGGAGCGAGTCGGGAGGAGATTTCAAGAAGAGAAGGTACAACAATGATAACGTGAAGACGTCAGCACAAACATCAACTGTTTCTAGGGGAGGAGAACGACCACCGGTCGTATGTTACAAATGTGGGAAAGAGGGACATATCAGCCCAAACTACCCACAACAATCCAAGGTATGTTATAATTGTGGAAAGGAGGGTCATATAGCTCGAGAGTGTTCTGTAGCAAAACCAAGTTCAGCGGGGATGGTGACTCCAAAAGCTGTCCCGGATAAGTCAAAATCAGCGGTTCCTGAAAGAGCGTTTGTCGTAAATGGCCAAAACGCGAGAAACCCGAACGAGGTGATCACGGGTAAGCTAATCTTGAATTATTGTGAAGTTTATACTTTACTAGATACCGGTTCTACCCATTCTTTTATCTCTCCTGCTTGTGCTCAACGTTTAAACTTGACTCCGGAGAAATTGGACTTTGACTTATCTGTTGAAACTCCGTTGGGTGAAACCTTCGTTACATCTACAGTTTATAAATCTTGCATGATCCAAGTTGGCACTATCACATTACCTGTTGATCTTATCTCTTTAAAGATACTTGCTTTTGATGTGATTTTAGGAATTGATTGGTTAACCACTCATCATGCTAAAATTGATTGTTTTCGTAAGGTTGTTAGTTTTCATATTCCTAACCAACCTGTCATACGAATTCAAACTACTAAACCACTAAAATCAGTCATTGTCATATCAAGCCACAAAGCTATTCGTTTATTGAAAAACGGATGTCAAGCTTTCTTAGCCCATGTTATGGATTTGAACAAAGATAAGTCAGATTTGAATAATATTTCTGTTGTTAGTGAATTTCCTGACGTATTTCCTGAAGAATTTCCTGGTCTACCCCCAGAACGTGAAGTTGAATTCTTTATTGACCTTGAACCCGGTACAAAGCCCATTTCTAAAACCCCATATCGAATGGCTCCTATTGAACTTCAGGAGTTAAAAGTCCAACTACAGGAGTTGTTGGACATCGGTTTTATTCGTCCTAGTACATCTCCTTGGGGTGCTCCTGTGTTATTCGTAAAGAAAAAAGACGGAAGTATGTGACTTTGTATCGACTATCGAGAATTGAATCATGTCACTATCAAGAATAGGTATCCGCTACCTCGCATTGATGACCTGTTTGACCAGTTGCAAGGAGCATAATTTTTTTCAAAGATCGATATTCGTTCTAGATATCATCAGCTGAAGATTAAAATTGAGGATATTCCAAAGACTGCCTTCAGAACTCGGTACGGGCATTATGAATTCTTAGTAATGTCTTTTGGATTGACTAATGCTCCAGCTGCTTTCATGGATATGATAAACCGTGTATTCAAAGAATATTTGGATCAGTTCGTTGTTGTCTTTATTGATGATATCCTCATCTATTCCAAAAGTTGTGAAGATCATGAGCGCCATTTGAAGCTGATATTGCAAAGGCTTCGTGAAAACAAGCTATATGCCAAACTGAAGAAATGCGAGTTCTGGCTTGAGGAAGTAGCATTCCTTGGGCATGTGGTGTTAAAACATGGAGTATCTGTTGACCCGGCGAAGATTGAAGCCATACAAAGTTGGGAGCAACCGAAGTCGGTAACCGAAGTACGTAGCTTTCTGGGCTTAACTGGTTATTATCGGAGATTTGTGGAAGGATTTTTTCGAATCGCTACTCCGTTAACTCAGCTGACTCGAAAAGATACAAAATTCGTATGGAGTGAGGAATGTGAGAAGAGTTTCGAAGAACTCAAGAGGAGACTCATTTCGGCACCTGTTTTGACAATACCATCTGGTTCGGATGGATTTGTTATCTACAGCGATGCTTCAGGCAAAGGGTTAGGATGTGTTCTCATGCAACATGGGAAAGTCATAGCCTATGCCTCACGACAACTCAAAGAATATGAGAGGAATTATCCTACTCATGATTTGGAGTTGGCAGCAGTCATTTTCGCGTTGAAGATCTGGAGACACTACCTGTATAGGGAGAAAGTGGAGATCTATACAGATCAAAAAAGCCTCAAATATTTCTTCACCCAAAAGGAACTCAACATGTGGCAGCGACGTTGGCTCGAGCTGTTGAAAAATTACGATCATACCATCCAATATCATCTTGGAAAAGCAAGCGTAGTAGCTGACGTATTGAGTAGAAGATCCTATGCGGGTACGAGTGCAATGTTGTTAACACAAAGGCCCATTTTGTATGACTTGCAAAGGATGGAGATAGAGATGAAGGCTCCAAGTACCCACATGATGATATCAAATATACGAGTAGAACTGACTTTAATCGATAAAGTTAAAGCTGCTCAAGCTATGGACATAGAGTTGATGCGTATGAAGAAAAAAGTGCAAGAAGGTGCTATTCCAGAAGTAAGAATCGATGAAGAAGGAATACTTCGAGTCAACTCTAGACTTTGTATTCCTAACGATTTTGACTTGAAGCATAGAATAATGATGGAGGCACACAACACACCGTTTGCAATCCATCCTGGGAGTACCAAAATGTATCACGATCTTCGACATACATTTTGGTGGAGCAATATGAAAAGAGAGATCGCGGAGTTTATCTCGAGGTGTTTAACTTGTCAACGTGTGTCAAAGGGTCCATTGTAACCACTTGAGATCCCAAAATGGAGGTGGGAACACATTACCATAGATTTTGTTACAGGTCTTCCCAAGGTTTCTCAAGGCATAGATGCGATTTGGGTTATTGTTGATAGATTAACCAAGTCTGCTCATTTCTTACCGATACGTGAGACTTATTCCCTTGAACGTCTTACTAGTATGTATGTAAACGAGATTGTGAGATTGCATGGCATGCCAGTATCCATAGTTTCGGATCGTGACCCAAGATTCACTTCACGATTTTGGGTTAGCTTGCAGAAAGCTATGGGCACGGATTTACGATTCAGCTCGGCATACCATCCTCAAACGGACGAACAATCAGAGAGGACTATTCAAACTCTTGAAGATCTATTAAGACTCTGTGTCCTAGATCTCAAAGGGAGTTGGGATAAGTACCTACCATTGGTGGAATTCTCCTACAACAACAGTTATCAGGCGAGCATAGGTGTGGCTACATTCGAGGCGTTGTATGGAAGAAAATGTCGTTCTCCAGTATGCTGGGACGAGGTGGGTGAAGCAACATTGTTGGGACCAGAGTTGGTACGCATGACTACAGAGAAGATCCAAACGATTCGACAACGTATACAAACGACACAGGATCGACAAAAGAGTTATGCGGATCCTCATCGAAAGGACGTGGAATTTAATATTGGGAATCATGTATTGTTACGTGTTGCACCATGGAAGGGAGTTACAAGATTTTGAAAGAGAGGAAAGCTCAATCTAAGATTTGTTGGTCCATTTGAGATTCTTGAGAGAATAGGAAATGTGGCATATAGACTCGCATTACCTCCAAGCATGTCTCGTGTTCATAATGTTTTTCACATATCTATGCTTCGTAAATATGTTAAAGACTCGAACCACATTATTGAGTTAGAACCAGACGAGATAGCTGAAGATTTAACGTACGAGGAGGTACCTGTTAAGATCTTAAAGAAATGACCTGGGAGTTAGAATCAGAAATGAAAGCGAGGTATCCTCACCTTTTTGAAATATCAGGTACGTACGTTAATTTCGAGGACGAAATTTCATAAGGAGGGGAGGTTGTAAGACCCCAGCTTATTAATGAATAACATCAAATTTTTTTTAAATATTATTGTGAATAATAAGGGGTTAATTTGATATAATACTTTGGTTATGGGTGAAATGTACAAATTTTGTAAAATAAGCAAGTGGTTATAAAATATTCATTTTGTCGGGGAATATTCGTTTGGAATATTCTTGCTGTCGGGGAATATTCGTACGACGACGCAGCCTTGTGTGGGCCCCATAACGGAAAGCGATTGGATGAAGAAAACGACAAGTATAAGTTGTTTATAAATAACGGTGTAGTTGTTACCGTTAATACTGCTGGAATACCCGGTGGTTAAAATACAGTAGCACACGGTATTGCACCAATTATTGATTCTTACATAAGAAGGCACTACTCAATAATTGTTACAGTAGTTATTATTCAATATTTTATTTTATTGATTCAATAATTGTTGCGTTGATATTTTATATTATTGTTGTTTCAATAATTGTTGCTGCACAAAATTTTCCTTTATCAGATCAATAATTCATATTATTTGAATAATATTATTAGATAACATTATTGGCAATGTCTAGAAATTTCTGTCTAATGAGAGGTTTGGTCATCTAATTATGCGCCAGTAAGGAGAAATCCTTATTGGAAAGCCCCCTCTTTCCTGGGAACGGCCTGGTTGTCATAAATGTGATTCTGTAATATTATTTGTGAATAATTAATTATTGATTCATATGATAAGGAAATATTTATTTTATGTGAATATAAATGAGGGATATATTTTTGTGGTTAAAAATGAAGGAGTTAATGTTAAGGTTTTTATCAGTATTTTTGTCGGAATGGAGGTATTAAAAATTAGGGTTTTTGAGATATTTTGCGAGGGTTATAATTTTTAATCCGACCGTTGAATCGTGGTAATATTTGGATATGTTATACATATATAAGTTGAGTATATGTCCACAAATTTTGAACCGTTAAAAATGAACGTATGATTTATTATGAATTTTACAAGATGACTGGTTCAGAAATTGTTGAATTTTCGGACTTAATCATTTTGGTGAAAAATTCTAGAATTGGTGGGCCCCACTCTTGGTTGGTAAAAAAATGTGCTGAGATTTTTATTCAAATGTGGTGGGTGGGAATAGTAGCAGGTAAAGCCATCAGGTTGTAGGTTAAATCTGCTTCGGCGTGCTAATATTTTCCTATAAATAGAGGGCTAAGTTAGAATTGAAAATCACACCAGAATTCATAAGTTTTCTCTCTTTCTCTCTCTAGATTATTGAGTGTATTTTGTGAGTATTTAGATACTTTGAAAGTTGCTATTCAGCACAAGTTTCATTCAGCCTCATATCCGATATTCAGTCAGAAGTACGGTTATTTTGAGATAAGGGATATTATTTTCTTCTTAAATGATATTATTTTCTTCAATATCATTATGCTGAAATATCAACATGAATTTTTATCAAATTTAGAACTTTTTGTGTCGGGATTACTATTCACGTGTACGGCACTATTCACGAATACGACACTATTCACCGAAAAATAAAATTTTTCCTTTTTGTCCAAGATGTCTATTATGGTTACTATCTTTGATTGTATCCATGTTTTGATCTTTATTTTTGAATTTTGCTTCACAATTGATTATTATGAAGTATTATTGATCTTGGATAAACTGTTATACGAATCCCTACTATTTGTCCTTCTGTCTCACTGGATTCGTTTTCTTTAAGATATTTTTCATCATCCTCAGTCCTAAATGATGATATTACTGAATATCTTTGGCCTGTAGTGCAAAGATGTATGATTACTTGATGAATATCTTTGGCCTGTAGTGCAAAGATGAACATGTGTTGAGATGAACATGACTGACAGGTGATACAAATGAATAAAGATGATTATTAATTGATGTTACAGGGATAAAATATTGATGATGGAATTTTAAATCTTAGAAGATAGTAGAATTCATTCTCTACTTGACTCTTCTAATGGTTTGTTGTTTTCGCTGCAGTTGTTGATCTAAAACTTGTTGTCGATTATATTCTATCAGATTTTTTCCTATTGAATACTAATGATAATTTGTTGTATATTATCTTAGTCATAATATTCTTTACTGGGCTAGTTGAGCTCACCCTTTTTCTTTTTGTTCTATTTTTCTTCTCAGGAGGTGAGAACATAGCAGGATCTAGTCGGGGTATGGAGTGATGGTTCTAAAAAGATGTTTTAGCAGTCCTCACTATTTCTGTAAAATGGTGTTTGAATAATTGTATTGAGCACTTATTTGAGTGTGGATATTGTCTAGAAGACAATATTTGTATTTAAACTCACAGTATATATTGTCGTATTTTGCACGACAATTGTATTATTGAAGTTGTAATTTTCTTTCTGTACCATGTATTTGGCGACTCAGAATGAGTGTTGTATACCTATTTTGGGGGCGTCACAACATCTATAAATAAGAGGGGTCTTACTATGGGTGGGTGGGTTATTGAATTTTTTCACAACATACATGATTCCAATTGTTGGAGAGTACGCTCCTTTTCTAAGAGAGATAGAAAAACTAGGATTTTACCAAACACCCATCTTCTCGAATCTTTCTTTTTTTTTTAGTGGATCACCTCTAGAGGCCATACACTTGGGCGACTAACATTGATCAAAGGAAGGAACCAAACCCGTTGCATTCAAGTTGAACGCAAAAAGGATTGGAGGTGAACTTGTACATGAGGAAGCTCGAATCTTCAAATGTATAATTCTTATTCTTCTTCTTTTTGTTTAATTATTAATTGTTCATAAAGGATGATCCGGGTATATGGTTTGTAAAATTTTAAAACTCTGATTTTTTTCATGTTTCTGCTTATTTAATGCAATTTGATTGCGACTAAGAATATTACAAACCTAACATGTTTTCCCTAATCTCTGGGAGTAGTTATGATCGAGCTTAGAAGCCATGATACTAGTATATAGTTTTATTTTTCGTTTGCGTGTGTTTTTCTAGTGTTTGTGTTGTGTTAGATAGTTTGCTCGAGGACAAGCAAAGACTTAAGTTTGGGGGTATTTCATGAGTGGGGTTTATACCCGCGAATCAGATACTTTATGACTTAAATAGTTGCCTGATCTCGTAAATTTTATATACTTTTATATGATGATAGTGTTATTATGCTTAATCGACGTATTGCAGGGCTCTACAGGTGTTTTCTTGCATTCAGGGGCAAAACGGTCATTTTACATGTAGCTGCGCTGCGGCGTCAAAGTCTAACCTATATCTTGCGCCGCGGCACCACCTCCGTGTCCTTGCTGATGTCACCTTCACGCTGCAGCGCCACTTATCCTTTATGGGCTCGCGCTGCAGCGCGAGCTCCGATTTTTCCAAACTTACATGGCGCCGCCGTAGAGCGAGCTCCGATTTTTCCAAACCACAAGTCTATTGCCCGTGCCGCAGAGCGAGCTCCAGTTCCCAGGCAAAAATGACTGATTTTGACCTAGCTTGAAGGAGGGACAAATATATAACACAGGAGAGCCTCTGTATGTCATATCTGGGATGACACTGACCATATAATCTTCTAGCTTAGCTTAGGATAGTTTTCTTATGTAATTTCTATTTCTTTCTCTTAGTTATGTCTGTAAATATAGATTAGGGAGAAGTATGGCATTTCCTTGGAGCATCAAGAGCAGTGAGCTACACGAACTGGAAAGCTTGAAAGGAGCGAAATACTTGGAGATTGAAGGGCTTTGACAGAGTTTCTTTTTATCCATTTTTACCTCTAATTTTGTAATCCATAAATGTTGTCTTTACTGCTACTTATATTTTGTTCAATAGCTATGAACTGAATATTGGCTCTAAGGTTATAATGGAACCCTTTGTTATTTAAATTAATTGTCTTATCTCTTTGGTTGGCACCATATGATTTGGTTTAATAAATTTATGCTTAATGATTCTCGTTAAGACATTAGTGGTGATTTTGGTAATCTACATGATATCGACAGAAGGATTGTAGATTATACCTAAATAAATTGGCATGTGATTGTGGGTTTCGACTGCATAAGTTGTGCGTAGAATAGACATATATATGTGCGCCACGTGCGACCTAATTGAGAACTTATGCTTAAATCATTGTTATGATTAATTCTCATAGACATGTGTAGGATTGTATCTAGCTTGGATGTTCTTTTCTGTTCTATTTATTTTTGGGTGGATCTGGAGAGGATATGTTTGCGCATACCTCGACAGAGGTGCATGAGCACATGTATGTTCTCGGTAGACAAATTGTCGTGACCATTAAGACCAAGGAGAGAAGGGTAGGTAGATTGATGAAGCATAGCACGCCAGGTGTTCGACAGAATGCCTATGTGGGGGTATAGTTATAACCTTAGCTTGAAATTCCTTCGATTACCATTCGTTATCCGTTTACTTACTTTGTTAATTAGTTTTAACTAGATTTATCACACTTCCATTTATTACTGTTCGAATAAGACTTTAGCGATACAAAGTCGGTACTTGGTAAATATTAGTGTACCTCGTGGGTACGACACTCTACTTATCACTGTGTTACTTGTTAGACATCGTATACTTGCGCGTGTTTAGTGATCGATTTTCTGACCAACAGTGTTCAACATGATCTTTTGTCGTCTTAGAATAGACTAGAATATCATCGATAAATACCATGACGAACTTGTCCAAATATTGTTTGAACACTCTATTCATAATATCCATAAATGCAGCTGGTGTATTAGTCAACCCAAATGGCATCACCAAAAACTCGTAATGACCGTAACGAGTCCTGAATGCCGTCTTTGGTACATCCTCCTTCCTAACCTTTAACTGATGATACCCCGTCCTCAAATCTATTTTAGAAAAATACTTTGCCTCTTTCAACTGATCAAAAAGATCATCGATCCTGGGCAATGGGTATTTATTCTTTATCGTTAACTTGTTCAACTCTCGGTAGTCGATACAAAGTCTTAACGATCTGTCCTTCTTCTTTACAAATAGTACCGGTGCTCCCTACGGTGAAACACTCGGTTGTATGTACTTTCTGTCAAACAGATCATGTAACTATGCCATTAACTCCTTCAACTCCACTGGCGCCATACGATACGGTGCCCTGGAAACTGGTGTCGCTCCTGGCACAATGTCTATTACTAATTCGATCTCCCTATCCAGCGGAAGACCCGACAATTCATGTAGTAGCCCCAAATTCGGGTCCCAAATCACCAAGGATCTGGTATACAATTTCTATAACTAATTGTGGAAGATATAAACATACATTGTTTATACATTAAACTTTACACAAAATCCCCAAGGTCGAGTAACCTTAACGTAATACACAATTCATAATCTAATTGACATACAATGTCATTATCATACAATTCTATTACAAACTTTTATCTATACAATGAACAAATGCTGGAACTATCTTTGACTTTTCTTGTATCCGACGTATTCGTCTTAATCTCTAATGTTTATCATGATATAGCAAGGGTGAGCAACAAATTTGCCCAGCAAGTATAAATTTATTTGAGGATATATCACGATTGAAAGAATTTAAATAATAGCTGGCTAGCATTCAACAATATAATTGTGAACTAGCATAAACAAACTTTCTTAGCTGAACGAACATTGAACATAAACAAATATATCTGAACCAGATGGTAATGAAGGTGATCAGCCTTTCATACCTGATGAGTACATGCAATATGCACAGAGTGCTATTAAACAATTCATGGACATGACAATCAGCAATGATTCACCACAAGTATATTTGAATGAAACAACTCGAGGTCGAGTTAGAGAAAACTTGCACAATAATTAGAAGTTCATGGTTAGGAACTTGCCTGTATCACCGACTACTGCTACACAGTTTATATCGCTTTATCCGAAGACCTAATATTAGTAATATAGATCTCCAATATTAGAATAATATCATCACAGTATAATACTGTTATATATATATATATATATATATATATAAAATAACTTAAACACATAACACATAACCCTATCAGTCCACAAACTACCTAAGACCTTCATCCATTAAAACATCTAAGAAGCTAGTGGGTGTTATGAAAAAGCTTGAGGAAATTAAAAAGGTATGTTTAATAATCTTCGATTTATTCTTAGATTTAAGTTTTTATAGATTTTATGTAAGGAGTATATACTTATGTATGTATTGGATGATTTAAACTTGCAAAAACATGAATCAAATGAGAGAAATCTAGAAATTAAAAGAACAAAATCTGGAAATTTTCAAAAAATTAGTTTACTACTTGATTTTGTAAAATCCATAACTCTTTTTGTATATTGAGTTAGGAGATGAGCCATATATCAAAAGAAAGCCTTGGAAGTAAGCTAAACGCAGAAATTTGAATCACCCAAAAATTCTTTGTGAATTTTTCGTGGTGACAGTTTGAGCGAAACTGGTCCGAAGGACTTATAGTCCGAAAAATCAGTTTATTAAGCTCTATCGCGTGAGTTATAATTTTTAATCTGACCATTAGATCGTTGTAATTTTTGGATATGTTATGCATATATAAGTTGAGTATATGTCCACAAATTTTAAACCTTTAAAGATTAACGTATGATTTGTTATGAATTTTAAGAGGTGACTGATTCATAAAATTTTGTTGCTGAATTTTCGGTAAGCCTTTCTCTCTATGTTAGATTCAGAATTTGGAAAAACGTTCTTCTACAAAGTTGTAGAGAATTAAATTTTACATGGAAAGGACATAAGATCTGTATTTTTCTGATAAAAGTGCTAATTATTATGAATTATTGAAATTTCTGAATAATGGATTTTATAATTAAATTCTCAGAAAAATTATTTGGGCTGAAATATTTTTACAAAATGTTTATAATATTATCTTAGAATTTCTTTAAATTTTTGATGAATTATTGAAAAGCAGAAGTAATTATTATATTTTTAAACTATTTATAGTTAGTTTGAAAATAGAAGAAATTCATAAAAATTCTATGAATGATGAAAAATTATGAAACTTGGTGAAAAATTTTATAATGCTATTTTATAATTTTTGGGCAGGTTTGATAAATTATTGAATAACATAAATATTTATTATATTTTTAAGCTATTTATAGTTAGTTTTAAAATAGAGGAAATTCATAGGAAAATCTATGAATGGTGGAAAATTATGATTTTTACTGAAAAATATTATAATAATGTTAGATTAATATTAATGATGTTTTAAAGATATAAAAGTATGTGAACTTAGTATTTCTATTTTGAAGCTATTAAATGATAGTTTTTATAAATAGAAATAATTATAGAAAATTGTTAGATAATTCGAAAAATGTGAAAATTATTTCGAAAGTTCAAAATACTATTTTAAATATTTTAGAAGTTTTAAGTAAGCTCATGAGGTGTCGGGATGTAAACGCACAAGTAACGAATGAATTATGATAAAAATAAAAATAATATTTTTGTTAAAGTAAAAATGGTGATAATATCAGAATAGTGGATTGTCATAAATGTGGTTTTAGATTTCTCAAGTTTTATTATTCGCTTCTAAAGTTTTGGAATATAAAAAATGATTTTATGCGATAAATAAAGATAACCTGAATGAATAATGAATTATTAGTTGGTTTATATGTCATTCGAGATAAATATGATTTGGTGTTGATCCCTACTTTTAATAAAATTTAAATTATTTATAGTAATGTATTTATTTGATTCTTATGTAAGAAGTTACCATGTATTTCATTCAATAATTGTCACAGTGACTCATATTATTTGATATGATATAATTATACCAGTTGGAAGTATTGTGAGTCTATGTTAATAATTGTTGAAAGATTTAAAATGTATAAATAATTGATGAATAAAAGATATTTGTTCAATTATGTTCTTTTTACAAAAGTAAGTTTGGCAGAACTTGTCGACACTCTATTTTTTCTAAAGTAGTCTGGACCACAACTCAAATATTTTTTTAAAACGTGTATAAGTTGGTTTAATTTTCTCTGTGGTACCAAAAATTCCACTACCATTATTATATACCTCATTTGGTTATTTTGTCAAAGCAGGTGTGCTAGTTGTTTACTAAATTTTCTGTATAAACAGGTTCCTCTGTTGAGTAACTAAACACACACCATCACTATACTAAAAATATAGAATTCTTTTACTTCAATATTGTGAGAATAATATTGTGAGTATTTCTATTGAGTGTAATGTTACTCCAAGTGTAGATAAGGAATGCAAGAATTGTTTAAGTTGATCAATTTCACAGAAAGCAGAATCAAGTCACATGCTAAGGTAAGTGATGTCATTATTGTGGTAAGAGGGTATCATTTTTATGGTAAAAAGAATATCATTTTCTTTCATACTCCATATTATGGTAAGATATAATTATTCGTTTATTCAGTTTATCATTAAATGGTGAAAAGTCCTGAAAGGATTAGAATATCCTTAATAGTTTGTGCTTCATCTGATATTATGTTATCAATTTGGACTCTAGATAATTAAGTTAAAAATCACTAAGATCTATGTTATCTTATTATTCTGATTATTTATGTTTGTTCATTATATATATCATTGTCATCATTCTCATGCATATATTGTGTTGAAAGTCATCTTTGGCCAGTTGTGCGTAGATGGACTTGGTATGATTATGACCATGGATTATTCGATATAATTATGACCGTAATATTACAAATGATGTGGTAAAAGTCCTCATTGGCCCGTAGTGCATTGATAGACAGTTGATTGGTATGATTATGACCAAAGATTATTTTGTATAATCATGACCGTTGGTGAAAACACAAATATTCTTGGCCCGTAGTGCATGGATGATTCGTGGTTGTGATACTAATAAGCTGAGTCTCAGCGATAAAATTGATGATAAACAAAATCCTCTTTAGCTTACGTACAAAGATGGACAGTTGATTGATATGATTATGACTAGGGATTATTCAGTATAATCATGACCATTGGTGAAAAAGCGAATACCCTTGGCCCATAGTGCATGGATAATTCGTGGTTGTGATACTATTAAGCTGTGTCTCAGTGTTATTGGTTTTGCAGTTGTATGTCTTAGGCTCATATTGCAAAGATGGACTGTTGATTTTCTTGATTATAAATATGAATTGTGAATTTAATTATAATCTTTGGTGGTTCAGGTGAAGACAGTTGATAATTGTTCTCTTTGTCTTGGGTATAACAAAGAACTGTTGATGAGTATTACATGAATGAAATATTAAGGATGGACTTTTAATCTAGAGGAGATAGTATACATTATGTTCTACTTGACTCTTCTAATAGATTGTTGATTCCGCTGCTATTATGGTTGAAAACTTTTATCTTCTACCATATGTTCTAAATATCTAAATTATTTTGATAATTTAATTATCTTATGTCATGATATTCTTTACTGGGCTATTTGTGCTCACCCTTTTACTTCACCACCCCTTTCAGGTAGTAAAAATATAGCTGGGACTAGCAGAGAGAACATGGGTATAAAGTGGTGGTACGAATTAGTCACAAGCCTAATCAAATTATGAAACGATTGAAAGTAGTATGCACACAAGCCAATCATGTTTGATGATAAAGCTTATACTTTGTAATAATTTTATTCATTTATTAATAAAAAGTATTAATTTATTAAAAGTTTTTAATTATCTACATGATGTTGTTTTATAATATGTGATAAACTCATAGTTTTAAGCAATGCTTTTAGATTAATGATGATGATCATTCTAATGAGATCTAAATTCTTAGAAAGCTTAAAACTAAAATAGTTCCCAATCGTTGGATTACTAAATTGGGGATTAGTGAATCCGGATAGATTGGTACATACGTTACTTGCTCATTGGATGAGGATGTATGGTGGAAGGATTAAATTGTACGGTAACTATTTACTCAAAGGTTCTTTTATGATTAATGTTAAAATCTATATTATCTAGAAAGTCGTTAATCGTTAGGGAGGCTTATCCCTATTGTAGAATAAATATTATTTATTTAAATAAATTTATAGTTTAATTTATTTATTTATATAAGATTAGAATTGTTCTAATTAATTTATTCACAACCGGTTTAATATGGAGAACCTAAAGGGTCACACCATAAAAGGAATAATAATTATTTAAGAAGTTAATGGCATAATCGTAATAATATGTTAAGTATATTTAATTTAATATATGGTGATAGAATAAATTAAATAGCTTAATATTTATTATTTAATATTTTAAAAATATTAAATATAAATTAATAAGAGGAGTCTTATTATTATTATTATTTAAATCCTAAAAGAGTTTGGGAATTAATTAATAAAAGTACTCTCATTTATTCCTAATAAGATTAGGAGGCTAATTAATTAAAAGATTTTAATTAATTATTCCTAATAAGATTGGGAGCATAATTAATTAAAATAAAATTCAATTCCTTAATTGTTAAGGAGGATTACCCACATCTATAAATAAGAGGAGTCTTACTATGGGTGAGGTTGGTTGACACTTTCACAACACACGTAAATACGTAATTTTAATAGTTAGGAGAGTACACCTTTTTCTATTAGAGATAGAAAAACTAGGGTTTTGCCAAACACCATTTTCTTGAATCTTTCTTTTTCCTTGGTGAATCACCTCTAGAGGCCAAACACTTGGGTGGCTAACATTGATCAAAGGAAAGAGCCAAACCCGGTGGCTTCAAGTTGAACGCGAAATGGATTTGGAGGTGAACTTGTACCTGAGGAAGCTCAAATCTTCAATGGTATGATTCTTGTTCTTTATCTTTTCATTTAATTAATAATTATGCATAAAGGATGATCCGTGAATATGATTTGTAAAATTTTTAAACTCTATTTTATCACGTTTTGGCTTACTTTGTGCAATTTGATTGCGTTTATGAATATTACAAATCTAACAGTGGTATCAGAGCTAAACCTTTATGCGAATTATTAATTATTTTAATTTGATATGTATATTGATATGTATTTAGAACAATATAATTGGGCATAATTTGTTGTATAAAATTAAAAAAATAAAAAATAAAAAATTGCGAAACCTATTTTTAAAATAAATTGTTTTCGTTATTTTGCTGACTTCAGTTATTATATTATATAGTTATTGTGATTCTGCAAGATACCAGGATATATCATGTTTTCATGATTTCGTTGACTGCTTTCCATGATATATATATATATATATATATATATATATATATATATATATATATATATACACACACACACACACACACACACACACACAACCGATCCGGTCCGGGAGTTCGGATTTTCTTAAAATCCGGACCTTTTTTTTTTTTTTTTTTTTTTTTTAAAACAAATAAAAAAAATATTTAATATTTTATGGAACTGAAATTTTTTCATAATATAATGTTTTGGGTGTGTTTTGAATACCTATACCAAAAAGTGGTGGTACAGTCTGCAAAGACTGTACCACCATATTTTGTTATACGTACCCAAATCACGCCCAAAACACTTTATTATGAAAAAATTTCAATTCCATAAATTTTTTTTTTTTTTAGTTGTTTCAAAAAAAAAAAAGCAAAAAAAATAAATAAAAATAAAGGTCCGGATTTTATAGAGTCCGGGATCCCGGACTGGATCCGGACTCTATATATATATATATATATATATATATATATATAATATAATAATAATAATCTCAATTATTTTATAATTAAAATAAAAGTTTATTTTAATTTTAAAATTGAATAAGTATTTGTGAATAAGACAAAGAATCCGTATTTCCTTAAATAAAGAAGTATATTTAGATATGAAATAAGATTTCATATTATTCAAAATAAAAGAGTTTATTTGTGAATAGGAAAGAGAATACGTGTTTCCTTTAATAAAAGAGTTTTTTTTTACTTGGAATTAGATTCCATAATTAATTAAAATAAACGAGTTTATTCTGATTAAAGTATTTGATTAAAATAAAATAGTTTATTTTATTCAAAATTGGATAAATTAAAATAAAAGAGATTTATTTTGATTTAAATTTGAATTAAAATAAATGAGTTTATTTTGATTCAAAAATTATATTTATGCTAACTAAATTTACCCATTAAATGATATCAATATATATATTGAATGTTTATTATTCATGAAGTGAATGTTATTTATTGATGCATATGATGATGTGTATGATAATAAATGAAATTGATTATGGACTATTGACCAATGTGATTAGATTTTATTTTAGTTGGATGAATGAATGTATGGGTTTTATTAAATGGGGTTTGCGTACCTCGTCTTCTCTAATTTTTCTTAATGTAAATTCTATCTTCCTCCTATGTACTTTCTCTTGACTGCTGATCAAGGTTTCTATTTATTTTAAATAGTTTTGTTACATGAATAGTTAGAATTAATTTTGAAAAATTGGAAATCAAGAAATAAGGAGTGCTTGAAGATCCGTTTGTAATGGAGCCCGGGTTTAAATGTAATAGTTATATTTAAATATTAACTCTTGCACCCCTAGGGTTTGACCTTTTGGTTCACTTGATGGCTCTAGTGAACTAAACTAGAATAAAAGTCTATAATCAATCTAGGTGGAATATAGTATTCTATATGTGAATGCTTATACTATATATATATATATATATATATATATATGTGTGTGTGTGTGTGTGTGTGTGTGTGTGTGTGTGTGTGTGTGTGTGTGTGTGTGTGTGTGTGTGTGCATGCGCGCTAAACAAGATGAGACAAATTAATAACAAACCCCTCAAATTTTTTATATTAAGTCCTAAGCGTTCAAAGATATTTGAAATATCGAACGTTGCCTTCTAGCATGATAAAAATAGTAGAGTATCAATTAATTATTATAAGTTTGTTGTGTCACCACAGGGCTTATCTTAATTCTTTGAGATGTTACTTTTATCACATTTGATGCTTATAAAGAAAATTCAATAATGTTATTTTGTTGTGTCACCACAAGGACAATGTTTTTCTTTTTTGAATATATAGAAGTGCTAGGTTGGACTTAACTTGGATAATTTTGATTCGGATGTGCCATCACTTGATCAAAATAATCTAAGAGACAAAATACAAGGAGTTGCGTAGTTGATGTTATTGACAAGAGTTGTCTACCTATTTATTTATATATAGTTTATTGTGTCACCACAAGGCTATATACATTTGAAATGAGATACTTATTCTCGCTAGCAAATCTTTAATTAGATTTTGCCGAACTATATATATTGAGGGTAATATAGTTTGAAGAAAATAATGGGAGATACAAATTTAAAATAAGACATAATTTATTTTGGTACTTAATAAAAGAATGTATGCTAAAATGTTGTTAATTACAAATTCATTTACAGAATTTTACAATGTCTAAATTACTATCACTGCGAAGCATATTAGATGTTATTTAACCGGACCGAATTAAACGGATTGGTTAAGAAAATTGAGAATAGTTCTCATGGCTAAAAAGCTATCTTATGTCCTTAATACGCCTATCCCTGCAATGGTTACAGACAATGCCTCTGAGGAAGAGATTGCTACTTTTAGAAAGTGGCAAGATGATGCACAGTTGGCTTAATGCATCATTCTCGCATCCATGAGTAACGAGCTTCAGCGTCAGCATGAAACTATAGATGCTCCTACTATACTCATGCACGTCAAGTAGGGGATGGTGAGGAAAGTAGGACTAATAGATATTAGATATCTAAGGAGCTCTTCTGATCTAGAATGACCAACGACACTACAGTACAGTCACATGTCCTAAATATGATCAATTTGATTGATCAATTAAGACAACAGAATTTGTCATGGATGGAGAGTTGAGCCAATATTTGATCTTGCACTCACTCCTGGACTCCTTTCACAATTGTTGTGAATTATTTATATGAACAAGCTAGATATCAGCCTCGCTGGTTTGCTTAACATATTAAAAAATGTTGAGAGTCACTTTCCAACCAAGAAAGACTGTGTCTTACTGGTAGGGGCCAAATGATCTTCTAAAAAGAAGAACGATTCAAAGAATGTAAATAGAAAGGCAAAAGCGAAGGATAATAAGAACAAAACTGATACGGATAGCAAAGGAGTTTGCTTCCATTGCAATAAGCCTGGACACTGAAAGAAACTACAAAAAGCATCTTGTAGAGGCTAACCAGAAGAAGCTTAGTGAAGTTTTGGTTACAAATACAATTTTGTTCATGATTTAAAATAAATTTTTTTTTAAGTCAAGGTTCTACTTGGGTATTGGATACCGACTTTGGTTATCATAAATATAGATTTATGAAGAGACCCAACATAAGTAGAAAGCTAAACAAAGATAAGTAATCTTATGTGTAGGAAATGAAGCAAATGTTACTACATTAGCCATAGAAACTTATAGTTTAGCAATGCCTACGGACAAATCTATTAAGTCAATAAGTTGTTATTGTATTCCAGTTCGCATTAGAAACATTATTTCTATTTTATTGTTGGATAATGAAATCTTTGGTATTATAATTAAGAACAATTGTTGTTCTATTTATAATAATAATGTTTTGTATAGAACTGAAATATTACTTAATGGATTTTGTGTACTTGACTTACGTAAAAATTATTTTGTAAATTGAACAAACTAGTATAACAAAAAGGAGATGATCATTCAAAAGGTTGAATGTGTGTATTTGCTAAAATACGATTGTAAATTATTTAAAAGGTTCAAAGAATTCAGAAGTGAAACAAATTGACAAAATATTAGGATTCTTTGATTGGATCAGGGAAGGAATATTTGTGCAATGAGTTTCTAAATAATCTCAAATGGTTTTCTCACAATAGACGCCTCCTGATATATAATAATTGACTGATGTATCAGAAATGAAAAATCATACCTTATTGGACATTGTGTGGTCCATAATGATTTTACCGACATTTCAGTATTCTTCTGGGTAATACTCTAGAAATGGCTGCATATCTACAAAAGATAACCTTAAAATTCGACTCAACACTCCATAAGAGTTATGGACAGAGAGGATTCCTAATCTTAAGTATGATAAGATAAGGGGTTGTCCAGCTTATGTGAAAAGATTTCAAAAGGATAAGCTTAGGACAAGATTTGATAAGTGTATATTTGTGGGACATCCTAAAGTAAGTTTAGGGTATATGTTCTATAATCCTACTTAGCGAAATGTGTTTGTTGTGAAACACACTACCTTCTAAGATAAAGGTGTTTATCATTGAAGAGGCTAGTGGGAGGATAATAGAATATTGAAGAGTTTAAGAACCACAATCATTATAAGTCAAATAAGAGGAACCTGTAGATAGACCTATTGTACCACAACTGAATTGTAAATCTGGAATAGTACCGAAGATACCTATGAGGTATGGATTCATCATAGATGATGAAGATGAGGTACACATCATAGAAGATGATGATCCAGTTACATACGATGAGGTAAGAGTTGTAGACACTCAGAGAAATGGATTGAAGCAAGCTTCTAAAATATGGAACATTCGTTTTGATGTGATAATCAAAAGAGTTTGATTTTATTAAAAACAAGAATGAAACTAGTGTGTAAAAAAGGGTCAGTGGGAGCGCCGTGACATTCCTAATATTATATGTTGATATACTATGGATAAGGAATGACATACTAATGCTACAATCAGTAAAGATAAAGTTGTCTAAATATTTCTCCACGAATGATTTAGGAATAGTATCTTAATTGGGAATATAAATCTATATAGATAGATTCAAGAGGATGCTCGACTTAACCCAAGGAACGTATATTCATTTGATGTTAAAGCTGTTTAGCATGGCAAACTCCAAGAGTTGTCTCATGTTGATGAGCCATGGTGTGTATCTCTCTTAATAGTTCCCATAAACTCATTAAATAGAGATCGCATAAATAACTATCATGTATGCAATGAAATATACGAGACCTGATGTTGATCAGTCATATTCTGGAGAAGTTCACTATGAGTCAGTGAAAAACATCTTAAAGTACTTAACCGACACTAAGGATGTGATCATAATCATGGTGGGTTTAAATTAAAACTAGAGGGCTTAACAGACTCAAGTTTTTCAGACAGACAAAGACGACAGAAAATCTACTTTAAGGTAAAACGTTACCTTGAACGATGGTGTATTGAATTAGAAAGGTTTCAAATAGCAAAGAGTTGCTGAATTAGTGATAAAGAGAAAGTATATAGCTATAAATGAAGTTGCAAGTTGATTGTTTGGATGAAAAGTTCATTACAGAATTAGGAATAGTTCCTAAGTCTCATCTTGGATCTAAACATGTGTTGTGACACTTTCATTTGATTATAGAAATTATTGAAAGATGGGAAATCACTATAGAGATAGTGAACTCTCAAGAACAACATTACATATTCATTAACTAAAGCTTATCCAACAGCAGGATAATCGTCACTTAGAGAAGAAGGGTATGAGATACCATGATGATTGGCTTTAGTGCAAGTGGGAGATTGAAAGTAACATGCACACAAGCCAATCATGTTTGATGATAAAGCATATACTTTGTAACAATCTTATTCATTTATTAATAAAAGTATTAATTTATAAAAGGCTTTTAATTATCTACATGATGCTGTTTTATAATATGTGATAAACCCATAGTTTTAAGCAATGCTTTTAGAATAATAATGATGATCATTCTAATGAGATCTAAATTCTTAGAAAGCTTAAAACTAAAATAGTTCCCAATCGTTGGATTACTAAATTGGAGATTAGTGAATCCGGATATATTGGTACATACGTTGCTTGCTCATTGGATGAGGATGATTGATCTCATGATCATTTGTGTGGAGACACTAAAGCAAGTATGTAAGTGCTTATTAGAGAATAAGTTCACTGAACGTGGCTCGCTAAGGAATACCTAATAGAGTTTTACTTGCCTTTCAATAGGAATTCCTGTAGTGATAGTAGTACAAGTGATCCTTGGACTTGAGATCATCATAGTATCTTTAGCATGATGAGTTATACTTTTACTTATTCCTTAAGACCCTTAGGGTATATCAAAGGGTATGCTTGGGTATAATAAGTTGTACATTGAGATAATGTATGATCAATAAAGAATCTGCCACTTCTAGTAAAAGAAGAGAAATGTCCTATGTGATTCGATAAATGACAACCTAGTAGTCCTTGGCTAAGGCAGAATGAAATTAGAAAGGAGTTTCTAATTTGCATTATTTGGAGTTGTGCATTTAAGAGTCGAAATACATATAATTAAATAAAATAAGACTTGACAGTAATTCCATGTCTTATATTTAATTGGGACATTGTATGGTGGAAGGATTGAATTGTACGGTAACTATTTACTCAAAGGTTCTTTTATGATTAATGTTAAAATCTATATTATCTGAAAAGTCGTTAATCGCTAGGGAGGCTTATCCATATTGTAGAATAAATATTATTTATTTAAATAAATTGATAGTTTAATTTATTTATTTAAATAAGATTAGAATTGTTCTAATTAATTTATTCACAACCGGTTTAATGTGGAGAACCTAAAGGGTCACACTATAAAAGGAAGAATAATTATTTAAGAAGTTAATGACATAATCGTAATAATAAGTTAAGTATATTTAATTTAATCTATGGTGATAGAATAAATTAAATAGCTTAATATTTTGGAAATATTAAATATAAATTAATAATGTGACACCCCCAAATTCGGGTTACCTGACCCCCGAGTTTGGTGTTCACAATCCACAAAATAAATAACATTTAACTACCCATTTATTTATAAATAGGAACATACACTTCGTTAACTGATATAGTTAATACATTACCCCAGGTTCTCTAACCTTAACATTACAAACATACCCTTTAGTTATACAAAAAGGGTTCACAAATACAACATAATAATAATGTTATTCATAATTAATTAATCACTATGTCTTTGCCTTTGTTCTTTATAGCATCTTCTGTAACTTCGTCCCTAGCTGAAAAGTTTTATTTAGCAAGGGTGAGCAACAAATTTGCCCCGCAAGTTAAGATATACAATGAATGTATAAGTATCAGAATAATAGACTATCTATTTTGATAGAATGATACCAAAGTTCGGGGAACTTTGAAATAGCTGAACAATTCGTTAATCAATAACAAGTTTTCTCGTATTCTAAGCAACGCAATAATATGATAATGAAAGAGTACAACACTTTTAAAGTATCTACGATATTCTATTGAATAAACAAGAATCAATTTTATGCAATAACAAAGTGGAATAATTTCCAAATTTATGCTGAGTGATCTCACCAGATCTTTGAACTTATTTTCTCGGGTATCTATCAAAGATTTACTTTGATACATACGCATGCGTATCAGATAACCATAAAGATTAAATCATACCCCTCTGCAAGTATAACAAGTGATCAGCTTTATTATACCCTATATTATGCATAATACTTAACAGCGCGCAATGGTCGAATATACGACCCAAAATGTTACCTTTATATAAAAGGGTGTTCTTCTCAGTCTCAGAATCAAGATTTTTGATTTAACAATGAAATACTGTGATTTCAAATTCTATCTACTTATTGATCTAGCCGAAACAATTGGCATCAATCTATCAATAACAATTGATTTCTCTTCTCGTATTTATCAAGTTCTAACAAATGTTCGTCTAGCCAGAATAATTAGCTAAGACATTTCTCAATATAATTTGACAATAAACAGGAATTATCTATACTGTCAATATTAGTTTCTACAGATATAAATATCCAACAACAATAATTCTACGAATATATATTTTTCGAATCAGTAATTCAATTTGAATTATTAATCATGCACTAACTGCAAATAATCAACAATAACTTACCTGGACATGGTATAATTAGCAATAATTAACCCTAATAATTGAATGAATATAACTCAAGGTTGAGTTAGGAAACTTACCTTTCGCGTTGATTACAGCTACATAATATAATTAACTGCGTTCGTAAGACCTATAATCAACAATGTCGGTCTCACAATTAACACAATTATTTATAACACGTAATACTGTATTCTACAGTCACACTTCTCCTAGGCACATTACCACATAGTCACATCAGTGTTTATAACCTATATAAACACTTAACAAGTCTAACTAGTTCGGTCCATTCCCGGTGTTCTGGTCACCCTATCTGACAATTAACACATTGATTGTCAATTAAACTTGGTCTCTAAGCTTCAATATTATTTTAGATAAGTCAAATATCGTTTATAATATTTCTCGGAAGCTTTTAATAATTTATAAACAATTATTATAATTTATAATAATTTTTCAGACACTTAAATCATTTTTAAATGATTTAATTATCAAATAATCTTATCATTATTAATATTTAATAGTATAAAAATATTAATAACATACTTGTCAAAATATTAAAGTTATTATTAAAATACTTTTAAATCATCAATATTCTACTTAAATGATTTTTAAAATAATTAAAATCATTTTTAAACCATCACCATTAATATTTAAATATTAATGAAATTATTATTCAAATATTAAAAGTCATTAATTATAACTTAAAATACTTTTAAAAAATTTTTCTCATTTTTAAATGATTTTTAAATCAATAACATCATTTTTAATTTATTTATTTAATATAATAATTAAATAAATCTAACATCATTAATATTAATATATTAATGAAAATTCTCCAAAAATATTGAAATATATATTTTATAATTCAAAATATTTTCTAACACTTTATTCTTATTTAAAATGATTTTTAAATCATTAAAATCATTTTTATCTTATTTATATAATTTAATAATTAAATAAATCTAATATCATTAATATTAAATTATTAATGAAAATTCTCTAAAAATATTAAAAGTTACATTTTATAACTCAAAATTTTTTTAAATACATTATTCTTATTTAAAATGTTTTTTCATAATATTAAATTATTTTTCTCTAATTTATTTAATACACTAATTAAATAAATTAAATACTTTTAATATTTAAATAATTATAAATATTAAAGAAAAATATTCCAATTGGTCAAAAATTATTTTTCATAATTTAAAATAATTTTTAAAACCATTTTTGGTAATTTTTAGAATTTATTTTCTATTTTTCATTAATTACCGGAAATCCTGAAAATAAAATAATTCAAAACCGTCGTTGTAGGCCTTTAGCGACACTTGACTGTTGTCTTAGGTGTTCTTGGCTTAAGAACACTAACAAAGTCAGTGTTCAAGGTCTTCGGTTTGACCGCTTGTAATCCTCTGGTTATGCATGTTCTGGGCTCGCTAAGACATTTATTTGGTAGTATATATGTAATACTATAATTATAAACTAACATCTTGGTCCAACAACAACTCAGATGAAAGATCTGAGCCTTGCAAAACACTGTCAGAGCTATCCTAGGTTTTCTGGGTAACCTAGAAACCCAGTCAGTTTCGTGGTGCTACTTTGAAGCTCAATTTCTAAGGTGTTCCAGTTATGATTAATGTTGTTTAATGGTTCCACGTTATAGTACTTATGTCATAGAACATTTACAAAGCAACACATAAGTTTAACAACAACCGATCCACAAGATATGCCTCGGTCAAACCCTGTCAGAAGCTTTGTTCTTCAATTTTCTGGGTTTCCCAAAAACAACAAGTCAGTGCCGAGGGCCTAGTTTGACCACCCCCTACTTCAATTCTATTAGCGATATAAGGAATCTTAAAACATGGATCTATAGGCCAAACAACATACTACAACATGTATACAACAAAATCAACAAACAACAAACAACCTGACAGATATGGGCCTTCAAAGATCTTGTCAGACAATATTTTTCACTTTCTGGGTTACCCAGAAAGTGACTGGTCATGCTCATTTAACCCTCTTTGACCATTAATATCGTGCAATCGGGACATCAGATGGCTATAAAACTACTTGCATATTAAAGACCCCATACCAAATAACAGATCCAAAACATAAAACAACAAAAATCATAAACAGACACGAATATGTGGCGCCTGCCATTAGCTTGTCAGACCACAAACCATGTTCTTGACAGTTTTGGAAAAACTCAATTTTAAAGTATTTTGATGCTATGGATCTATGTTATATCAACATAGATCATCATTAAACATCATCTAGCAAAGATCTAAACACATAAACAAAAACTTTTTCTTAGCAACATGGATCAAAAAATAAAAATTAGGTTTATACCTTCTTTCTTTAAATCTTTGATCTTGCTCTCCAAATTTGATCTAGGTGATCAAGTGGATGTTCTAAGGACTGATATACTAGAGGATTTCGTAGCTTTGGATGGGAGAAGGAGTTGGTGAGAGCTATATAGCAAATGAACAAATTCTATATATTTTCTCTCTCTTTAACACTTATATAATATGATGTGTTGCTATGGCTGATGATATGGACGAATTTGTTGTCACATAGGGGCTGGTTGCTGAGATTTTTCATGTCCCAAAGTCAAGAGAGTTGGTCAAGAGTTGGTCACCTACTACATTTACCAAGATTTACAAGTAATCTAATAAAAATCCCATAAAGGGCATTTTGGTTATTGTTCTTGAAATTTTAATAGCATGATGGTTAAATGTCCAAACTCTTAGGGTTTAACCCTAAGGTTCTAACCCTTAGGTTTTACCAACTCTATATTTTTTTAATTAGGGTTTCTAAAAAGAAAAATTAAATTTCTAAAATAAAATTATGGTTTTAAATAGAAATTAATATTTTTAAAGTATAATTAGGGTTTTTAACTGTACAATCAATTTTCTAAATCTGAGATTAGGGTTTCTAATCGCTTATTAGGGTTTATTAATTTAAAACCTTATCCGATCAATCATTGATCATTAACAACATACAGTACAAACACATTCTCATCAATATAATTATTTTAATTATATTTTATATCGAATCCCTATCCGGACTTAGGGTTAGGGTTTCTAATCTTGTTAAGAACAACTCTACTTTAATTTCTTAGTTAATACAAAATTTGACTCATTCTCTAAACTTGTATCACATATACTTGTCACTAAATTGATAATTAATATTAATATTAATAAAAAAAAAATTTATTAGCAAAATTTTGATTGTTCGAAATCCCGGGTTATCACAAATAAGAGGAGTCTTATTATTATTATTACTATTAATATTATTTAATTCCTAAAGGAGTTTAGGAATTAATTAATAAAAGTACTCTTAGTTATTCCTAATAAGATTAGGAGGCTAATTAATTAAAAGATTTTAATTAATTATTCCTAATAAGATTGGGAGCATAATTAATTAAAGGATTTTAATTAATTAAAATAAAATTTAATTCCTTAATTGTTAAGGAGGGTTGCCCACATCTATAAATTAGAGGAGTCTTATTATGGGTGAGGTTGGTTGACACTTTCACAACACGCGTGAATACGTAATTTCAATAGTTGGGAGAGTACACTTTTTTCTATGAGAGATAAAAAAACTAGGGTTTTGCCAAATACCATTTTCTTGAATCTTTTTTCTTCCTTGGTGGATCACCTCTAGAGGCCAAATACTTGGGTGGCTAACGTTGATCAAAGGAAAGAACCAAACCTGGTGGATTCAAGTTGAACGCAAAATGGATTTGGAGGTGAACTTGTACCTGAGGAAGCTCGAATCTTCAAGGGTATGATTCTTATTCTTTATCTTTTCGTTTAATTAATAATTATGCATAAAGGATGATCCGAGTATATGGTTTGTAAAATTTTTAAACTTTATTTTATCACGTTTCCGCTTACTTTGTACAATTTGATTGCGTCCATGAATATTACAAATCTAACAACGGTGTGACATAATAATTATACTGAGAACTTAAAATATGTGTGACATATTTTATATATCATTTAATAGTTATATTTGGTGAACCAAATAGGGGGATGCGAACTCGAATTTGGAAGCGTCAGAAATGCACTCCATTAGAATGAGGAGGACATAAATCTTCTCGTGTTCCTTTGGGGACTTAAAATATTTGTTGCTGTACTTTAAATGACATTGCAATAATTTGAGTATGAATATTGTCGTATTATATACGTTACAAAATTTGTATTGAAACTCACAGTATACGTGTCGCGTATTTTGCATGATAGTTGTATAAATGGATTTGTCAGTAGTGTATTTTCTAGCGACCCAAGATGGGTGATGTATACCTATTTTGGGGGTGTCACAACTATCATACCTCTCTTTTAGGTTATAGAATAACCTTCATCTTGCTTACTCGTTATAAATAACATATAATATAATTTTATTCAATATGTATTCAAATAAAGTTAATTTATATTATAATCCAATTTTTCTTGGTTGTTACAAAATATCTCAAGGCTCCTCCTCTCTAGGCATCAGTGGTCCCTCATCCCCAGCCTGACGGGATCTTCCAACATAAGACATCCTGACAACAAAGTTTTTATATTTTTAATTGCTAATCGTCACTGTTCGATATTTGCAACCACATAGATTATAAACACGTAAGCACATAGAGTGTTTTATTATTTATATTTTAATGAATTTTCTTAATTCACTATTCTTAGAAATCGATAAGAGTTTATCACCACTATCTTTTCAATCTCCAATTAGGTTACTTCCTAAGGTTTTTCCCACTTAAGGTTCATAACTTAAAGCTTTGATACCAACTTGTGACACCCCCAAATCTGGGTACTTCCATCCCATAGATTTGGTGTTCACTATCCAAATAAAACATAACTAACTACCCATAAATAAATAGTGTAAAAGAAATTACAACCTTAAATAAAAATCCTCCATATAAAAAGGTTGCAAAACATAATCCTAGGTCGTTGTTGATTGATTTCGCAATCAATGAATACGTGCAAGTACACACTGTCAACAAGTAATAAAGTGAAAATAGAGTATCGTTCCCACGAGGAATTATTTAATAAAAATCACCAAGTACTAATTCTTAACCAAATCAATTTTATTTAAACAACCAATAATTGTGATTTTTAGATTTAAGAAAACTAAATTAAATAAAACAAAAAGATTATTCTAAAAGAAAGCAAATAAACAACTAAGAATTGATGGAATTCGGATAAATAAGAATTAAGACTCTAATATCCCCAATTATGAATTATAAATCAATTATTCAACTATCCCAATTATTATATCTACTGAATTGTTAACAAAAATTTTCAAATGCCAAAAGCCCTCTCTCGAGTGATCAATTGCCTTCTATTTAACCCAGATTAATTTTGTTATATCTCTATGCAAAACAATTGAATTAAACTCGCTACAAACCCAATTCCTCTTATGTTACATGCGGCAAATAGATATTCTCATTCTATTAACAAACCTAATTATTCACTGTGCAAATAACTAAGTCACATGTCACCAAGCCCAGTTCTAACCCTAGAATTCCTTTCCCAATTCCTTCTAGAGTAACAAGGTAATTATTGATCAGATAATTAATCAATAAGCTCAAAGCAAGATGAACAATTCACTTCAACATAAATAATTAGAATAAATCAAATAACTAATTTATAGCTATAAAAAGTTCAATTGAAATCTTAATAAAAGAGTTAGTTCATAATTAATGAATTAAAACCAAGAATTCACAATTGAATAGACATTAAAAGATAAAAGTATGATAAGAGAAAATAATAGAATCTGTTGTCAGCAAATCTGAGGCTCCCCTCTTGCTTCTGCTCTTGATCTTCAATGATCTCCAAGTTGCTTCAATCTCCAAAACTAATAAGAACTAGGGTTTAGATTCTAATCTAATGGAGTGTTTAATCTAATCTAATCTATGTAAATCACCCTTTATTTTATGCCTCCCATCATGTATTTATAGGTTACAAGTCAAATTTTTAGGTTAGGAACAAACCCAATCCAATTTGGAGTCAAAAAGGTGTCAAAATTTGCCCAAAACGCGTCCAGGCCGCACCAAACCCTTCCCCCAGTGCCCCAGCGCTGGGCTCGATGCTCAAACTCTGCCTTATAGCGCCCCGGCGCTGGAAATTGCCTTAAAATTAGAGCCCCGACACTAATGCTTTTTTGGAAATTTTCTACTCCGATGTCCTTTGGGAAAATGGCCATAACTTCTTCGTCTGAACTCCGATTTAGACGATTCAAGATGTTCCGAAAAGAGGAGAAGTAGATATACAACTTTCATTCTTTAAGTGTTTCGAAATAAGGTCTGTAGAAATACTCAAATTGGCTCTGAAGTGACTGTTGTGTAAATGGCAAGCTGAAAACGCGAATCTAGCCACCCCGAACGTCGATCCACGTAACTTTTGTCCCAAATCCTACAAAACAATGTAAAACATGCATGAATAGACATAAACACTTAAAAAATATTCTAAAAAACTTGAGAATAACAATAAATTAAGCCCGAATGTATCCAATTCATGTGTATAAAACTCACTCATCAAATACCCTCAAACTTAAACCTTTGCTTGTCCTCAAGCAAAAACACAAAAGAACTAAAAATAAATAAACTAACTCAATTACATGAATGCATACGCATGATCTACTTCCTAATATACATGCGAACCCAGTAATAAATCAGTATGATATATAGCAACTGGCCTCAAAGTTAACATTGGTACTCAAACAATATATCCGATCAAATCAAAATTCATAACTCTAACTATTTAGTCAATCAAAACCTGTCATCACCCATGTTGTGTGTGTGTGCTTGTTAACCATTCTAACCAACCACAATTTAAGATAATCACATAACAAACTTCTTAGAAGGAAAATTTCAGTTCCAATTCAATTACTTTTGTGAACATGACAACTCTGGTTAAAACTAAGCAATTACCAAGTCTAAGGGTAAATACAAGATTTATTTATACTTTTATTCAACCACGAGGGCATTTTTGCTCTTTGTCGTGTTTTTTTTTTTCATTTTTTTCTCATGGCTATGCAATGTCTTATTCCCTTAGGCTTTTCAGTGCTACCTTAACGAGCTTTCGACCAACGACTCCCAAGTCATTAAGACCTTAGGGTGCTAGGTGTAAAGACAATCCCCTCGGGCTTACTTATTCAAGTAATAAAGGCCACAAAACTAGACAAGCATGCCACGGTGTTTATTCTTTTTTTTTCTTTTTTTGGATTTTATATTTTTTTTCTTTTCATCATTTCTTTTTTTTTTTCTCTTTTTGTAATATATATATCCCATAGATTCCCCCAAACTCAAGCTTTTACGTCATTCTAACCTTTACCGCCAGTTCACTAATTTTCTTAAATTTTAACCAAGATTTTCCCCCAGAAACAAATTATAAAACCCTTGAACCAAGTGGATTAAAACAGTTAAACTTTAAGTAGTAATCGGTTACATAAGTTTCAGACAGGCTTAGATTATCATCATGATTAAAATTAGAAATCATCATCAATTATCAACATTGTTCAAGTTAACAATTAATACCAATCTTATCATAGGCCGAGCTAAGACCACACCAACCAATTACACAGATTCATAAAAAAAATGCAATTATACTACATGAACACATACTAATGCAACACATATATGAATATGCAAATAACTACCATGTACTATATGCAACCTAAAAAAAACAATGCTACACAAAAAAAATGAACTACTATGCAGATAACTATCTATATGTAATACGACACTAAAATGAACTACTATGCAGATAACTAACTATATGTAATATGACACTAAAATGAACTACTATGCAGATAACTAACTATATGTAATACAACACTAAAATGCCCCCAAACTTAAACTAGACATTGTCCTCAATGACTAAATTAGAAAAAATTAAAGCAGAGGACTTCCATGAAAATATAGCAATCTTCCTCCTTGTCCGCTAAGTTTGGAGAATAGGCTAAGCACATGGAACAAATTGGGCACCACACTCGAATTTGACTTGAATAACCTATAAAACAATGATAGAAGCAATTTTATTAAATCCTAAATAAATGCAAATTCAAAACTACTAATATAAAACCTAATAAAAACTAAAAATAAAAATTAAACTTGGGTTGCCTCCCAATAAGCGCTTGTTTTATAGTCTCAACCTGACTTCTTCAATTCTCTATCCAATTCCTCTTCGAAAGTTGAGGAACCCTCCATCCATCGGAAATAATATAGCTTTTGGGAGGTTCCCAATTGTGATAGCCATTGTATTAAAGTCACCTAACATGCTTTGTTTAGATAAGATCACATTAAAGAACGTCCAACATCTAGGTGTTTTTTCCATTGTGTCTGCGAATAGATTCTGGCATTGAGGCTTGTCAGACACAACAATCTCTTCTTCTATCTTCTCCGACTCATTGAACCATGGCTTCGAAGTTGTACTCGCTTTTACGTCACAAGGAGTATTGCCGACGACATGACTACCTAAAGGACATGGTTTTACAAATCTAACCGGATTCTTGATTCTTGAACTTTGGTGGAGAAGGTACATGGGACACTATCAAAATTGGCTCATCTTCGTTGGTACTCTTAGTTAGATCTTTGTCGATCTCTTTTTGTTGGTCTCCAAGTCTTTCCTCTATTTCAACATCTATATCATTTGGCACATCCGATTGCAGATTTGGTTCAGGCTCATCACCAGTCTCGTCATCCATGTCATAGAGCCAAGTGTATTGAGGACGGTTGTTCAACGCATGTGCTATCTGCCCCAATTGATTTTCCAGATTCTTTAACGATACCCCTTGGCTTTGCAAATGCAGCTCTATTTGATTCATTTTTTTGTCTTGTTCCTCGTTCCTTTTGTCAGAAACTCTAATGAATTTTTCCAAGGCTTCCTCCCAATTTGAATGTTCTTCCTGTTGTAGTGGAGGTGGACACGAGAAATCCGGTGGGTATGTTGGACTTGGAGCATAAAATTGATCTTGATTGTTACTCCATGAAAAATCCGGGTGATACCCCCAATCCTGATGATAGTTGTTGGTATAGACATAACTATTGGGGTAATCACCACTATACTGTACCGGATAGAAACTGATGGTGCATTGATGACTCATATGATTTCCAGCACAATAATCACAAGTAACCGCCACACTTTGACGACGTTGAGCTTCAAAAGCTTCAAGCATCCTCGAAAGTGTCTCCATCTGTGCTGACAATGCAGAAAGCTTCCTGAGTCTGTCAATCTCCACTCCCCATGGTTGAGTCATGTTCGTGTATGGCCATTGATACGCAAAGTCATCCATGGTACCTAAAAAGAGAGAAATATAGGAAGAGAATGAGAAATAAAAATAAAAATGTTTAAATTAAGACTAATTTGATTGAAATTAATATTGGTAAATAATTATTAAATTAATTAACCGGCAACGGCGCCAAAAACTTGTTGATTGATTTCACAATCAATGAATACGTGCAAATATACACGGTCACCAAGTAATAAAGTGAAAGTAGAGTATCGTTCCCACGAGAAATTATTTAATAAAAATCACCAAGTACTAATTCTTAACCAAATCAATTTTATTTAAACAACCAATAATTGTGATTTCTAGATTTAAGAAAACTAAATTAAACAAAACAAAAAGATTATTCTAAAAGAAAGCAAATAAACAACTAAGAATTGATGGAATTCAGATAAATAAGAATTAAGACTCTAATATCCCCAATTATGAATTATAAATCAATTATTCAATTATCCCAATTATTATATCTACTAAATTGTTAACATAAATTCTCAAATGCCAAAAGCCCTCTCTCGAGTGATCAATTGCCTTCTATTTAACCCAGATTAATTTTGTTATATCTCTATGCAAAACAATTGAATTAAACTCGCTACAAACCCAATTCCTCTTATGTTACATGCGGTAAATAGATATTCTCATTCTATTCACAAACCTAATTATTCACTGTGCAAATATCTAAGTCACACGTCACCAAGCCCAGTTCTAACCCTAGAATTCCTTTCCCAATTCCTTCTAGAGTAACAAGGTAATTATTGATCAGATAATTAATCAATAAGCTCAAAGCAAGATGAACAATTCACTTCAATATAAATAATTAGAATAAATCAAATAACTAATTTATAGCCATAAAAAGTTCAATTGAAATCTTAATAAAAGAGTTAGTTCATAATTAATGAATTAAAATAGAGAATCCACAATTGAATAGACATTAAAAGATAAAAGTATGATAAGAGAAGATAATAGAATCTGTTGTCAGCAAATCTGAGGCTCCCCTATTACTTCTACTCTTGATCTTCAATGATCTCCAAGTTGCTTCAATCTCCAAAAACTAATAAGAACTAGGGTTTAGATTCTAATCTAATGGAGTGTTTAATCTAATCTAATCTATGTAAATCCCCCTTTATTTTATGCCTCCCATCATGTATTTATAGGTTACAAGTCAAATTTTTAGGTTAGGAACAAACCCAATCTAATTTGGAGTCAAAAAGGTGTCAAAATTCGCCCAAAACACGTTCAGGCCGCACCAAACCCTTCCCCCAGCGCCCCAGCGCTGGGATCGATGCTCAAACTCTGCCTTATAGCGCCCCGGCGCTGGAAATTGCCTTGAAATTAGCACCCCGACGCTAATGCTTTTTTTGGAAATTTTCTACTCCGACGTCCTTTGGAAAAATGGCCATAACTTCTTCGTCTGAACTCCGATTTCAACGATTCAAGATGTTCCAGAAAGAGGCGAAGTAGATCTACAACTTTCATTCTTTAAGTTTTTCGAAATAAGGTCCGTAGAAATACTCAAATTGGCTCTGAAGAGACTGCTGTGTAAATGACAAGCCAAAAACGCAAATCTAGCCACCCTAAACGTCGATCCACGTAACTTTTGTCCCAAATCCTACAAAACAATGTAAAATATGCATGAATAGACAAAAAAACTTAAAAAGTATTCTAAAAGACTTGAGAATAATAATAAATTAAGCCCGAATGTATCCAATTCATTTATATAAAACTCACTCATCAGTCGTCTAACCTTAATTACATCATCAAATGCTGAAAGATAAATACATCACATAATTAAATTAAGTTTAATTACATAAACCATTTGAATAACAATATAACAAGTCTTCAACACTTGTTCATCTTGCCTTTTCCTTTACTAGTGGTTGGCTCGTCAACCTTCTCAAGTTTAGCTGCAATGGTTATATATGTGCAACAGTGATCAAAACAAATGCTCACTTGAAATGGCAATGAATAATAAGAACATAATAACTGTCAATGAATAAGCTTAATTGAACTGAATAACATCCTCTATCAATGATAATCAAGATCTGAAATTAGAATTTGGAATTTATCTAAGGGTCAGAAGACCATGAACTATGTCCCAGGTTATAAGTATTTCTACTTGAACCTTTAACAGTCATTAGACTATATGGACCTGCCTTCTCGTACTTAGGGGGATCAGCCCTTCGTACCATATATTGTGCACAAACATCTTAACGCTTTCGCGTAAATAATCCCCTACAATAGGGTTGATCATCTTAGCTTTAACTTACGAGTCAGCACCAAAGTAAGTTTGGTTTGGATTAGCTTCAAGGGAAATTTAGAGTTCAAAACGTTCATCATTAGTTGAATCAGCAATGGGTCACTAATTATTTAAAAATTTGATAATGACATAGGTTTGAACAATGATTTATAATTAAGGTTTAAACAAAAATAACTCATGACTGAATAACAATGTATTTCAAGGTAATGCTTTCAAAAGAATTAGAGAGCCTCGGTTGAAGTCAAAGATTATAATAGTTTAAGATTTGAATAACGAGATACAAAAACTAGAATCTTGCTCATTAATGATTAGAGTTATAGAACTTGAGCAAGTAAGGATAAAAAACTTGATGAATTTTAACAAGGTAGGGTAAGAAACTTGCCTCGTGCGTAGGTTAAATAGTTACTACTCACGTTCCCAAATAATCCTACACCATTTAGTATCTCAACACCAATTAATAGCAATACAATTGCCATCATTGATACATTTTTTAGCTTAACTTCATAATTCATAACTCTAAATCAGATTAGGTCAATCATACAAACACATCTTAACTCTTAACACGTTATAACACCTTCCGGACAACGGGTTTAACATCACATTTAACATATTAATCAACTATTTAAAATCATTTTTTACATGTTAAAAACCTGTTTAGACATCTCATAATATAATTAACACACTTGCATGATCATTACATATGATTAGATTAACATCCCAAAAATTTTGTACATTAAAATAACTATTCATGACCAATCTGCCAAATGACGCTATAGCGCTGCCAAATGAACTACAGCAGCTACTGTAGTTCAAGCACGACATTGCTGCGCGACCAAATGGGTTAAAATCGGCACTGCAGCTTGGTCTCGGTGCTGCAACGCTCTTATTTATTCACCGAATCAGCACTGCAGTGCCTGAACACGTCATCAGGCACTGAATGGCGTTGCAGTGCTGTGTTTCTTCACAGAACATGTGTTGCGTCGCCTCGGCACAGTATCACGCAGACAGTGCTCGCGAAGAACACAAAACAAAGCCAAATTGGCCTAAAACTTCACTCAGCCAACAAATTTAACATATACAATTTACATAAACTAATGTTTCTAACATGATTTTAACTGAAACAACCGAGAAAATCGGATTATTTGTAAAATAATTTTATTTGATTAAATAAATGATTAAAATTATAATATATGTTATTTATAACGAGTAAGCAAGATGAAGGTTATTCTATAACTTAAAAGTGGAATAAAGTCATAGTATTCTGGCTACGTGATAGAATTAAGATTTTTGAATTTCCAAGACGAAAATAAAAGCTTTCCGAGAAATTCTCTGAAAAACACTATTCATCCATTTATACTCGGGAATTATTTTTAAACTTCCGAGAAATACGTAATGATAGAATGATAAGGAAGGATAGATTATATAATAATAATTTAGTTGTGACAAACGCAGTTTTTCGCCTGCGTACTAAGTTCGAGAATGTTAAGGAAAGTAAAGATTTGAATAAATAATGATCGTATAATAGGAAAGTATTATGTGAAGCAATGAATACGAGTATGATACGAGGTATTGTACTAGTATATATGAAAGATGACATAACGTATATGATGAATGATTATTCGAACTAGTATACGAGAAGAATACTAGGACTATACGTTAAAAGCTTAAGCCAATTATAATGGACTAATAGGATTTGCTCATATATATGGCAAGCCCAAGTGAATTATTATTAAGGCTCGAAGGTAACTAATGAAAGCCCAATGTAAGGCCCAAAGTTAATTAAACTTAAGCCCAAACCAAGAACTATACCGTGGATCGAACCGATGGGTCACCGGGTGAGAAAAACCAATGGGGCAACCCATGTGGGCCCCCCATGATGAGTCATGGCCAGCCACCTTGATGGCCAAGCAAAAGATAGGATTTTTGGTGGGCAAGTACTGAATAGTAAGGAGGTGGGGTTTTTGACCAAATTGCCCTCACTTTGTAAATCTTATAAATAAAAAGCTTGTTGGATCATTTGTGCCTTGTTAATTTCCACCAACATCTTAGAGCTAAGTATATTGAGAGAAAAGTGAGAAATATCTTGCTAATCCAAGAAGAAAAGAAGAAGAATCAAAGTTAAGAACACAAAGGTAAGGAATCTTAGACTATTATTCTTCATCTCTTCAATTGTAGTTTGATAGAGAAGTGAATATTGGTGGAGCATGTATCATAAGGAGTAACAAGGATGTCTATTAGTGGACTTAAACCTTAATAAACCATGTTACAAGTGGAATCATAATCATAGAATTATGAACTAATGAAGAACATTTTAAATTTATCATATGTTGTTGATGGACAAGTTTAAAACCATCGTGTATAGGATTAGATGATATATGTTTGGTTAGGATGATAGATGTATGGAATGAATCCATTTTGAACGGTGTAAAAATCTCAAGTAACGAAGTTATGGCGAAATTTATGAGATTAGACGATAATCGTCGAAATTGTGAAATTCTCGGAATGAAAGTCAAAAGTCGTCGTTTAACTTGGAAACCTTGGTTTTCGATGGCGTATAGTATAACTTTGCATTATAGAGTTGCAGACTCAAAAATGATCGAATTCCCACTTAAAACGAAGAAACGAGCTATGAACGTTCACGAACACTTAATAACGAACTTAATCAGTTAATTTTATGTTAACGGATTCGAAAATGTAAGATGTCCTAATGAAATAGTAGTACACAATATATGTGCAATAACGGCTTTTAAACGAGCCAATTCTGACTTATAATGAGTAAGTTAGGACGGAAAGGATTGCAGTGGAAAAAAACTTAGAAATTTCTCTGAGGTAGGGCCGGCGCCGCAGCGCCGCAGCGCCGCCCAAGGTTCTAAGATTGGCGCCGCAGCGCCAAGACGAACCCTGTGACGCCCCCAAATCCAGGTACTTTCAACCCATATATATAGTGCTACACGGTACTCATAACTATACATTCATTCCATTGAAACAACATCAAAATGATTGTATTTACTACATTCCTATTACAATAGTAACAAATCTTTTCCCAGGTTCTGTTTACCAAATACATTCTTTGCTTATCATAGTATAATTCATACAAAATACTATTCTATTATAGGATAAACTAATTATCCATCTTAGCATTGCCTTTATCTTTACTAGAACCTTCGGTTCGCTCAGCCTTAGCGGCAATCATATAATTTAAGCAAGAAGTGAGCATAACTAGCTCAGCAAGTCTAGCAATATATAATACAAGTACCACATCAAAAATTATATGATTATTATTCAATAACTGAATGAATAGCTATGAAGTACTATGAAACATTGAATAACACTTTGCATTCTCATAAAACCATTCCAAAGTACATACAGTAACTTAGGAATTCTGAATAGGTCAAAAGACCATGAACATTCTCTTTTAATTTTCATTCATGAAAAATGACAACCCGACACTAAGTTCGTAAGTCTAATATATCTTATGAGCACTTCTAGGTGATCAGCCTATAGTACTCTATGTTGATCAACACTAATCCGTTAGACGTATCTACGTTTAAGTTTTGACAACCTCACGTGCCCATCGAATAATCGATGAAAAATACATTTGTTTATTCATACTCATGCTTACCTTTGAATCCGTACCAAATAAATGGCATACGATAGCGTTATCAATACTATATCGAAAGAATTGAAACTAAATCAATCAAACTCTTAAGATTAGTCTAGCCGAGTTAAAACTGACATTGACTCTTTCGTAAAATAATTCATGCATCTTATAAGATGAATCAAAGAAAACTTGGCTAACACGAAGGTTAGACAAGCATTAAGAAAACTTGCCTTCAAGCGTCTTCAATTAAATTCAACAACTCTTGGTCTTTACAGTTTCTATATGATATATTCACATATCGCATTGAAATTAGCTACCAAACAATCAAATCACATTGTTTTTACCAACTTCTTCCTCTTCTATAACTTAACCGAATTTATTTCATTAATAATATTCGTTTTCAGTTACTTATGGCCTTACGGCTTATTAACATTCTTACGTCACTAAACTAATACTCAACAACCACTGGTTAAGTACCATAGTAGTTGAATACAATTCACTTTCTCACACTTTACGTTCTTCGTTTAATTACTAATTAAACAATGTTAAATTCCTAAAGTCATCACTATATATGTGATATAGGAATGGTCTTAACATATATATTAAGTATATACACGTGCCCCATAATTGTCATGCAACAATTGGGTTGAAAAATAACTAAGTTAAACATTTCTCCTCTCTCGGCGCTACGGTGCCATCTTCAAGTACAACATTGGTGCTACGACACCACTAAGCAGTACCTAAACTGTCATCTCGGTGCTGTGACGCGAAACTTCTATACACGAGTGGTGCTGCAGCACGACTCAGCAGTATCCACTCCTCCCTACCCGACGTTGCAGTGCGAGTATTATTAGCTTGGGCGGCGCTACGGCGCCGACTCTGAGCCCTTGAATTTTTTTTATGTTTTCTAGTTCAATTCTTTCTTGGCTCGTAACTTTGTCGTTTATAAGTCAGAATTGGCTCGTTCAAAAGCCGTTATCTTACTTACCTCATATACTTCAATTTTATTCGGAAAAAAGTAGTTTTTAAATCCGTTAACAATGAATTCACTATTTAACTTTCTATTACGCGTTCGTTTAACGTTCATGAAAGTTCATAATTCATTTTTTCGTTTTAAGTCAGAATTCGACCATTCTTGAGTATACGACTCTTAAATACGTCGTCTTACGATACACCATTGAAAACTAAGGTTTTCGAATTAAACAACGACTTTGGACTACTAATCCGGGAATTCTACGATTTCAACGTTTAACGTCTAATCTCGCAAATTTTGCCATAACTTCGTTACTTGAGATTTTTATTCCAAATCAAATGGAACCAATCCATTGATTTGCTACCTATAACCTAACCAAGCAATATGCACATAAACCATACTTGATGGTTTTCAATTTGTCCATCAACAACCAAATCAGCGCTTAATGGTTTTCTTCGATTAAAACTCACTTAAACGCTTATGATTCTTAATCATACATGGCTTATCAATGTTTTAATCCACTAATATCCATCCTCATTACTCCAGAAGAAACATGCTCCACCAATTCATACTTCTCTATGAAAAATAAATAGGAAAGGATCGAAGACTAAAGTTTACGTTTTATTACCTTAACGTTCTTCACGTTCTTGACTAAAGCTTGAATGTTTTTCTTTGGAATATTCTTGATTACTTGTTAATACTCTTTTCTCCCTCTCAATATATTTTCTCAATGTTGGCGAAACAACAAATGACCAACACAAGTCTCTCTTATATAGAAAATCCAATGAAGGGCAATTTGGCCAATTGGTCCACCTTCTTACTATTCATTACTTAGCCACCAAGTAAATCACTTTACTTGGCCACCAAGTGGCCGACCTACATGGCCCTTTGGGTCCCACATGGGTTTCCCCATGGGTTTTACCCATGTGGTGATCCATTGGTTTGATCCGCGGTTTGGTTTCTTGGTTTGGGCTTAGAATTAATTCGTATTGGGCCTATCTTGGGCTTGATTTAACATAACTTTGGGCTTAACATAATCCAAGTCCAATTGGAATTTACAAAGTCCAATTACTAAGAGTCCATTAAGAACTAATCGTATTCTACTCGTACAATTCTCGTATTATCTTCGTATACAGTTTGTATGATATTCGTATTATACGTCGTAATAATCTTCATACTATACTCGTATAATAACTAGTATCATACACGTATTTCTCACGTATAAGAACCATAATCATTATACATAGTCATTTAATTCTCGAAACTCACTTTTTCTAACCCTTAGGTTTTAAGTACGCAGGCGAAAACTTCGTTTTCCATAACTAAAATATTACTAAATATTCCATCTCGTCTTAGAATCTTATCATTACGCGTTTCTCAGAAAATCATAATTAATTCCTGACCAGAAATGGATGAATAATATTTTTACGGAAACTTCTCTAAAAACTTCCATTTTCGTCTTGGAAATTCATAACAATTAGTCCTAGCACATAGCTAGAATCCTAGCAACATCCACACATTCTAGGTCATAGAACAACCTTTAGACAACTTACTTACATAAATAAACAATTAAATTCATTTAATTCAAATAATCAACTAAAATTTAAGTCACATAAAATCCGATTTTTCTCGGGCATTACAAACCCTCACCCACTATTAAGTCGCGCCGCAGCGCGACACATTGTAAGGACTTTGGCGCCGCAGTGCCGAGACCCAGACCCGGACACTGCTAACTCGCGCCGCAGCACGAGCCATACATAGGAAGCTGGCGCCGCATCGCCAACACTAGGAAAAAGATAGTAAGGAATAACAATGAATGTAAAGAAAATCTAAGTTGATTGAAAGTGAATTATGACCTTAATTAACTTAGAGTAACATCATTAAGGATGATTATAACCTTAAGTTTAATGATTAAAAGTTGGCGAAAGATTTCTTGAATGTAAACACAAAGTAATATGATAAACTGTAAAGAACATTAACCAATCTAATGAATGATTAGATTGAGAAGAAGGGGAAGATAGATTAATAACCATACTTAATTGTATATAACCTAATGTGGTATGTTATGTAATTATGTATTGTAGAATCCTTAAAGACTGAAAAGAAAAGTGAATTAACTGTAGAAGACGCTGAAGGCAAGTGTTCTAAACCCTTGTCTATGTTCTTTTTGGACAAGCTTTGTGATTCATGTATCTTACGCATGAACTGATGTATAACGAAGTCGAAGCCAATTCCTTCGGCTAGACTTAATCAGTTTTTTGGATTTTCTCATAATCTATCAAAATATTATCAATGTTGTTATCTTTTGCCAACTGTTTTGGTATGGATTTCAAAGAAAGACTGAGTATGAATAAACAAATGTTTTGTCGTCAAACGACAGGCACGTGAGGTTGCCAAAACTTAAACGTAGAAACATTTAATGAGGTAGTGTTGTATAACATAGATTACTATAGGCTGATTACCTAGACATTCTCGTAAGAAATGCCGAACTTACGGACTTGGTGCCGAGTTGTCCTTTTTAAAGAAAGAATGAAATGCTCAAGGTCTTGGACCTAAATCAAGGTTTAACGAATGCTGTTCATTGTTAAACGTTTTAAAGAAAAGAGAAGTGCTATTTTGAATTATCTATAGTGTGACAACCCAAGAATTTAGATATTTATTAAAATATTAAAAGATTAAATTAAGGTTAAATAATAAACCTAGAGAGAAAATAAGTGAATGGATTTGAGATTTTCGGAAAAGAATTTTGTGAATTTAAAATTTTTGTGGTGAATTATTCAGGATTAAGGGTATAAGCGTATATGTTCTGTGTATATGGTTGTATATGTGTACAGTATGTGGTTAAGGGTTAAGGGTTGACCACATAACCTATATCAGTGGCAAACCCAAATATTATATTAAGAACGTCAACGTTCAATTAGAAAATTCTTACTATTTATAGGAAGCCCTAAAACCGGTTCTAGAACCCCTAATTTCAGTTCCGGGAATCCGAAACCCTAATTCAGAAGTTGAAAACCCTAATTTGGGAATTCAAATTCTAGTATAAGGTTTAAACGTTATTAATTATAACCTAATTAGGAAAAACCCTAATAATTTACTTGAAACCCTAATAATTAGAAAACCTAATTATTAAAAACCCTAATTTTCTATTGAAAACTCTAAATTGCTAAATTATGGACCCTAATTGCTAAATTAGGAATCCTTAATCCTAATGTTCAATTCTAAGTAATTAAGAAACCCTAATCTAATTAGGAAACCCTAATTATAATTTAGAAATCATAATTTTCTATTTTAAAATCTAATTAGAAAATCTTAGAAAATTGTTTTTCTAAGAACCTTAGGTTTTAACCCTAAGGGTTAAACCCTAAGGGTTGTAGTAAATGTCTAAAGTGTCATTAAATTTACAAGACCAATGACCCATTTACCCTTGTTACATTATTTGGACATAAGTTGCGAATATTGCCATATATAGGAGTTGGTGGCCAACCTAGATCAGTCCATGTGACTTAAAATCTCCAGCATTAGCCTCTTTACATCAGCCACATTATTGAATCAAATTATATATAGAATTAAAGAGAGAAAAGTTCACAAAAATAGTCATTTGGTCTCAACCAACATTTTCTCTCTCTAGACCCACGCAATATTTAAGTGATTCAATCTCTATCTAAGTCTCCAGCACCCCAAGATCAGATCATGGTGATCAGATTCAAGATCAAAGCATCAAAGTGGTATAAACCCTAAATCTTAAAAATCTTATGATCTGAAGTTAGATGTTGTTATTTGTTGGTTAGAAATGTGTCAAAGGGTGTTAAGTAGTGATCTGGGTTGTTAGATCCTAGATCTATAACATCTAGATGCACGAAAATGGGTTTTTCAAAACTGATCTATGAACCCTAAAACATGGCCTGACAGCAGAATGTCAGGGCTCATAGATTATTGCCTGTTATTTATTTTTGTGTTTTAAAGGTTTGTAGGTGTAGTATGTTGTGAGGGCTTTGATATGGTACTTGAATCAAGCCCAGATCATGTGTAGATCAAAAGTTATTAAGGGTCAAAGGTCATTGACCGACCATGACCAACTGAGTTTCTGGGCAACCCAGAAACCCAGAAAGTCTGACAATCATTTTGCAAGCCTTTGATCTTGCTACTGGTAAGGAGTTATGCCATGTTGTTGTGTGAAACTTGTAGCCTGTCATGTGAACTACACACTAAAGCCTTTAGAACAAACAGATCTTGCACAGGATCAAAGATATAGGTGGTCAAAGTAGCATTGACCGACTGCCCGGATGAAGATTCTGGAAAACCCAGAATCTTTAAGAACATGTTTTCTGACATCACTTTAACCAACTTCGATTTTGAGTTTGTGATGTTGTTAGGATGATCTGGTAGTATAGAAATAGACCCTGACATCTCCTCGACATGCTTGAACCTTTAGAACATAATTAGCAAGCCCAGAATGTAACCTATAAGGCGCTAAACATAGAACCATCAACTGTTCTTTATTTTTTGGAAAACCCAGAAATGAAGAATAGCTTTGTCAGACTTTTTGGTGGCTTAGATCTCTCTGTGATTATATGTTTTGGTCAGGAACTTTTCTTATGGTTGTAGTATTACATCCGGGCTACAACATTACCATAATTTCCAGCCCAGAAACTTAGGGATCAAAGATTTAGACTTGGTCAAAGTAGGTACCTTGTAAACTGTTATGAGTTTTTGGGTTTGGGCTCAAGAACACGAAGAACACATTTAGCGACGGTTTTGTCGCCTATAGCACCTTTAGCGACAGTTTAATTAGAAAATCAATTATTTTATTTAATAAATAGAGAAAAATAGTTTTTAATTATTAAAAATCAATATTAAATTCCTAAAAATTATTTTAAAGTTCAAAAATGGGTTTTTAATTATTCTAACTATATTTCATAAATATTTAATATTTTTAAAATAATAATGGTATTTAATTTATTTAATTATAATATTAAATAGATTACTTAAAAATGATTTTAATACATGAAAAATTATGAAAAATTATATTATGGTATAAGAAAATATTTTAAGTTATTTTTAATGACTTTTGATATTTTGTGATGAATTTTATTAATTAATTAATATTAATGATAATTAGTTTATTTAATAAATGAATTAAATAAATTATGGAAAAATAGATTTAATGCTTTAAAAATTATATAAAAATGATTTAAGTGTTATAAAAATATTTTAAGTTATAAAATATAACTTTTGATATTTTGTCATGAAAAACATTAATATTTAATATTAATGACAATTATCGGATAATGGATTTAAAGTTTTAAATATCATATAAATATGATTTTAAGGTGTTAAAAATACTTTGATATATTATAAATATATTATAATATTATGGCATAATTTTCATTAATATTTAATATTAAAATAAATATTAATGATAAAGAAATTATGTGGTATTTAATTCTTATAAATACGATATTAATGATTGAAAAATTATGATAAATGGTACTCCTTCCGTTCCTAAAAGATTGTCGTTTAAGGTTTTGACACATGGATTAAGAAAGTATCATTTACCAAGTAAAATTTATTTGAAATTCCATCACTACCCTTTTATGGGAAGTTGAAAACTATTAATACAAGGGAGAGAATTTCTTGAAACAATGAGAGAAGGTAGGGGTAATATAGGAAAGTAAATAATTTATTCTCCTCGAAAGTTGTAAACGACAAACTTTTTGGAACAAATTTTTTCTTCTAAAACGACAATCTTTTAGGAACGGAGGGAGTAATAATTATCTGAAAATTAGTACGAGCTTATGAAAATTATTTTGACTGATAATATAATTATCTAAGATAATTGTTAAGTGTTTAGGCAGAGTTTAATTGAACTTAAACTCGATATTTATCCGACTAGGCCGTCGGGATGTCAAAATTATGCCGAACTCGACTCAGATTGAAATAGTTTGACTTATGTGTGTTATAGACTGATAGGATTATATGATAATGTATTTAGGTTATTTTAAAAATTGTGATGATATTATTCTAATTTGTAGATTGATATTATTTATATTAGGTTTTCAGACAAAGCTAAATAGAATGCGTAACGGTAAACATCGAAACAAGCAAGTTTTCCTTAACTCAACTTCTAGTTATTTATTCAAATATGTTTGTGGATAATCATTATGGATTACCACGTCTATGAATTGTTGAATCGTACTCAGTGCATATTGCATATATTCATCAGGTATGAAAGGCTGATCACCTTCATTACCATTCGGTCCAGATATATTTGTTCATGTTCCATGTTCATTCAGCTATGAAAACTTGTTCATACTAGTTCACAATTATATTATAGAACTTTAGCCAACTTATTGGTCAATTCTTTCTATCATGATATATCTTTAATTTATTGAACTTAAACTTGCTGGACAAACTTGTTGCTCACCCTTGCTATATCATGATTAACATTGCAGATTAAGACGAATACATCGGATACAGGAAATGACAAAGCTAAGTACAACTTGGGATTATTGTGCAGCTAGAATTGTAATAGTGTAGTATGATAATAACATTGTATGTTAGATAGGATATTGATTTGTGTATAAGTTAAGGTTACTCAAACTTGGGAAATAGTGTGTAAAGTTTAATGTTTAAACAATTTATGTTTATATCTTCCGCATAGTTATAGAATTGATTGTACCAGATCCGCGGTGATTCGGGACCCGGATCTGGGGCCGTCGCATATAGTACTTCATAACTATTGATTCAGTTATAGAAGATATATGATTCATATGATTCAAACCTATTGCTCAAATGAAATTATTATACTTGTTGAGCTAGTTATGCTCACTCTTGCTTGAACCATATGAATGCAGCTAAGATTGAACGGATTAAAGGATCCAGTAAGGATAAGGGAAAGGCTAAGGCTGATAAATAGTCATCTTTGTAATAGCATAGTATGAACTTTGTAATTATTTGATACTATGACAATGAAAATATGTAATGGTTACAAAGAACTTGGGAAGGGAAATATTATTTTGTAATATATAGAAGACATATTCACTCTTTTAAAGTATTTCAACTAAATGTATGTGTGAACTGTAGCACCGTGTAGCACAATCTATCGGGTTGGAAAATACCCGAATTTGGGGGCGTCACATTAACCATATAAATAATATAAACACACAAATTAAAACCTTTAAATTTACTATTTTTTCTATTTCTTCCCTTTTAGATATTCTTAGCGAAATAAATCACTGTAAATTCTTTTTACAACCAAAACATTCCGTTGCAATAACATTGTTTACGTTTCTTCATATATTTTCATAATCAACAATCAATTTACGGTTTATCATATAAATTGAACATCAATTTTAACATCGCATAAGCCATATTCATGTATATATCATTGTAAACTCATTGTAATATGATTTTCTTCATATTTATCATGTTTTCATGAATTAATCAACTCTAAATCATATACAAATCACATAAAAATAATTTATGTCAACAAATTAACATATTTTAGCCATATATTTAACAATCATCCATGAAAACACAATTATAGAGAATTTCTAGAAAAGAAAACCATAGCTTTAAAACTGAGAATTATACATTTGCTTTCTTGTATAGGTTAGCTAGGAGATAAGAATTAGCCTCCCCTCCTTCTTTAGCTCTCAAACTCAAAATCACAGAACTTCTTCTTTTCTTCTTTCTTCTCTCTTTTCTCTCTGAAAACTCTTTTCTTTCTCTTCTCTAACTATACGTAATATATAACTATTATAATTTATAATATAAACTATCATATACATATAATACGTAACTGACAAATCACATAATATCCACTTAATAATATATCAGTTATGTTTTTTTAAATTCAAAAGCCAATAAGGCTTGTTTGGCAAAATTGAATTAAAATAAGGATTTAAAAGCATTAAGTCTTGTTTAGTAAAACTAAATTAAATCTATTTTAATTGATTTTAATAACTCATTTACTATATAGTTTATTTGTCATACTTTATTTAATTAAATTCAATATTCAAATTAAATTAAATTAAAGTAATCAAATTGCTACAAAATTATAATTGTTTATTATATATCATAATTTTATTTAATAAAATAGGAAATCTCTAATTTAATTATTAAATGAAATTAGAATACCATTACAATTATTCAACAATTCATTTAATTTAATTAACTCATTAAATTAACTTCAAAACACAAAATTATCAAACATCAACTTAATTAATCTATTCCACTTAATTAAGTTACTTAATTATTTATTTAACTAATAAATAAATAAACCAATCAAATATTAATTTAACAAATCAACTAAAATATTTATTTAATTTAGTAAATATTTTAAATTACGTACAAAAATTCTTGATCATTACAAATTCAGAGATGAACTAATTTTCAAAGTATTAGGATTCTTCGATAGGATCGAGGAAGAAATACTTGTGCAATAAGTTTCTAGATCATCTTAAATGGTTTCTCATAATAGATGCCTCCTGATACACAATAATTTATTGGTGCATCTGAAAGAAAAAATTGTACCTTGTTGGACAGGTGTGATCCATAATGATTTTATCGACATTCTAGAATCCTTCTAGGGTTATGCCCTAAAATGGCTGTATATCTACGAAATAGGTAAACTCAAAGTCTGACCCCAAGACTCCTTAAGAGTTATGGACGGGAAGGATTCCTAATCTTAAGTATGTTAAGATAAAGGGTTGTCCAACTTATGTGAGATGGTTTCAAAATATAAGCTTGGGACAAGATTTAATAAGTGCAGATTTGTGGGACATCCTAAAGTAAATATAGGGTAAATATTCTATAATCCTACTTAACAAAAGGTGTTTATTGCGAAACTGATGAGTGAAATTTATACATGCGAATCAGATCCTTTATTACTTAATAAGTTGCTTGCTCGTCGTATTTAATATTACTTTTATAGTATTTTATAATTATTTTTCTTAATATATGTTTTGCAGGGCTTATTAGGTCATTTTCAAGTTTTAAGGGAAAAAAGGTCAATTTCCTTGCACTGGTGCTGCATCGCCTCTTCCAGGCTTAAACCTGGCGCTACAGCGCCCCTTCCTTGACAACTCAAAAGCATGCAGCGCCCCAGTTTCTTCATAAACTGGCACTAAAGCGCAACTTATTTGATTGGACTTTTGACCTAGCATTGCAGCACCTTTTCTTGGCCAAAGCCCGGCGCTGTAGCACCACCTCCTATCCCAGGAAGACAGGAAGGCCAAATGACCTTGCTATTGAATGACAGCTGATATATATATATATATATATATATATATATATATATATATATATATAGTCCTGGTCTTAAGCTCATCTCTTATCTAACTCACCCGAGCTCACCCCCCTTTAGCGACGGACCCGACGACGGTTCGGTCATACAATCGTCGTCTATACTTTTAACGACGAACAACATATAGCGTCGCTAAAAGTATAGACGACGGATGTATGACTGAACCGTCGTCGGGTCAGTCGCTAAAAGGAGGGTGAGCTCGAGTGAGTTGGATAATGGGTAAGCTTAAGATCTGGACCATATATATATTTGGGAGCTTCCTTTTAAGAGCTATCTCTCCTCTAATAATCTTTTTCTTTCTCTTTTAGATAGTTTCCTCTTCATTTTCTAGTAGATAATTATTGTACATATAATTAGGATATAGATTAGGGTTTTTATTTGGATTCCTTGGAGCTCAAGAGCATTATAGCAACACAGAACGAAAAGCACGAATCGAAGGGAGTTCTTAGAGATTTAAGAAGCATTGAGAAGTTTATTTGTAAGACCCCAAATTTTATGAAATAAAAGTATTCAATTTTTCTTATAATTACAATTCAGTAAATGGTTAAATTGATAAAAAGTTAAAGTTATGGGTGAAATGTGAAAATTTTTCAAAATACACAAGTGGTTATAAAATATTCATTGTTGTCGAGAAATATTCGTTTGGTCGTGGAATATTCTTTCTGTCGGAGAATATTCGTACGATAGCGCAGACATTTGTGGGCCCCATAACAGAATAACTGTCGGGTGAAGAAAATGACAAATTTGAGTTTTTACAAATAACGGCGTAGTTGTTACCGTTAACACTGTTGGAATACCCGGTGGTTAAAATACAGTAATACGCGTTATTGCACAGTAGCACACGGTATTGCATAGTATTTTTAAAATTATTGATTCTTACGTAAGAAGACACTACTCAATAATTGTTACAGTAATTACTGTTTAATATTTTATTATTGATTCAATAATTGCTGCATTGATATTTTATATTATTGTTGTTTCAATAATTGTTGTTGCACAGTATTTTCCATTATCAGATCAATAATTCATATTATTTGAATAATATTATTAGATAACATTATTGGCAATGTCTAGAAAATTCTGTCTAAGGAGAGGTTTGGTCATCTAATTGCGCGCCAGTAAGGAGAAATCCTTATTGGAAAGCCCCCTCTTTCCTGGGAACGGCCTGGTTGTCATAAATGTGATTCTGTAATATTATTTGTGAATAATTAATTATTGATTCATATGATAAGGAAATATTTATTTTATGTGGATATAAATGAGGGATATATTTTTGTGGTTAAAAATGAAGGAGTTAATATTGAGATTTTTATCAGTATTTTTGTCGGAATGGAGGTATTAAAAATTAGGGTTTTTGAGATATTTTGCGGGGGTTATAATTCTTAATCCGACCGTTGGATCGTGGTAATTTTTGGATATGTTATACATATATAAGTTGAGTATATGTCCACAAATTTTGAACCGTTAAAAATAAACGTATGATTTGTTATGAATTTTATGAGATGACTGGTTCAGAAATTGTTGAATTTTCAGAGTTTATCATTTTGGTGGAAAATTCTAGAATTGGTGGGCCCCACTTGTGGTTGGTGAAGAAATGTGCTGAATTATATTTCAAATGTGGTGGGTGGGAATAGTAGCAGGTAAAGCCATCAGGTTGCAGGTCAAACCTACCAAAATTTTCCTATAAATAGAGGGCTAAGTTAGAATTGAAAATCACACCAGAAACATAAGCTTTCTCTCTTTCTCTCTCTAGATTATTGAGTGTATTTTGTGAGTATTTAGATACTTGGTGAGTTGCTATTCATCAGTGCAAGTTTCCTTCAGCCTTATACCGATCAGAAGTACTGCTCTTTTGAGGTAAGGGATTGTAAGGGATAGTAAGGGATAGTAAGGGATATTAAGGGATTTTAAGGGTTGTTATGATTTTCAGTTTCGTAATTTTTCTGATCTTCAAAAATTCTGGAAAAATTTGAAATGATATTTTGATGAGTTTTCTTGATTGTGTCCAAAAATGGTGATTTTTGGATGTATAGATTGAGAGTTATGAATTTTATGAGAAAAGACTATTTTAGAAGTAACAGCTTATAATTCCTTGTGGTTAACTCCAAAATTGATGAAATTTTTATTGGGAGTACATGTATATGATAGAAGTATACTCTGTAAATTTCAGAATTTTTAGACAAAAGTACAATTTTTGATAAATGTCTAAATATTCGGCTATTTTGGCCATATGAAAAATAGTAAATGACTTTTAAAAATTCTGAGAAAAATATATGTTCACTATGGGACTATATTATACTAAATCCCAGAAAAGAAATATTTTTGGAACTGATTTGGTATTTTTCATGAAAATGGTCTAGTTATGAGTAAATGAATTAAATATGTTTTGTGAAGAAAGAAAATTAGAAAATAGGATTTTATGGCTTGAGAATCCTATATGAGGTATATGCAGATTTTTGATGAGGGTTTTGGTTATTGATGATGAAATTGTAAGAGTTGGCATTTTATGATGATTAAATGCATTAATTAGTAAAGTGTAAACAATTAAAATAAATTGTTTATAAATTTAAGTAATGTTATTCTTTCAATATCATTATACCGAAATATTGGTATGAATTTTATTGTAGAATTTCTATCTTTTGTGTCGGGGTTACTATTCATGAGTTACGAATATTACTCTTGAGATTAAAGCTATATGTTGATCATATTATTTTTATCATCATATATAACATTTTTATAACCCTGATGTTGAAATTCTCTTTCACTGGAGTGTAAAGATGGGTAGATTATTGGTATGATCATGACTAGGGTTCTCTTTGGCCTGTAGTGCAAAGTTGAATTGTGACTGGTATGATCATGACCATTGAATTTATAATTGAATATCTTAAGCTTAAGTGCAAAGGTGAATTGATCAACATGGTTATAATTATTGTTTATATAAATTCTGAAATGATTATATATTTCTTTGAGATATGAATATATTTGGCCTGTAGTGCAAATATGAATTGTTGATGAATATCTTTGGCATGTAGTGCAAAGATGGCCTGTTGATGAATATCTTTGGCCTGTAGTGCAAAGATGAACTGTTGTTGAATATCTTTGGCCGTAGTGCAAAGATGGTTTGTTGATGAATATCTTTGGCCCGTAGTGCAAAGATGGATTTGTTAGTATGATTATAAACAGGAACTGTGATTTGGTATAACCATGATCTTTGATGTTTCAGGTAAAGACAGGTGATGAAAATATTCTTCGTCCTGGGTGCGAAGAAAAATTTATAGTCACAATTATGATTATGAGTTATTCATATGATTGTGGAAAGGAACTGTTGAGTGATGTTACATGGATAAAATATTGTTGGTGGATTTTTAACATGGAGAAGATAATAGACTTTATAGTCTATTTGACTCTTCTAATGGATTGCTCGTTCCGCTGCAACTATGGTTGAAATTTTTATCATTTACCATATGTTCTAAATCTCTGATTTATTGTTGATGAAGGCTATTGATAATTGAATTATCTTTAGTCATGATATTCTTTACTGAGCTAGTTGTGCTCACCCTTTTGCTTCACAATTCCTTTCAGGTAATAAGAGTGTAGCTGGGTCGAGCGGGGGTAACAAGGGAATAGAACGGTGGTCATCATTTAGTAGTTATATTTGGTGAAGAAAATAGGGTGAGGCGAACCCAACGTTGGAAGGGTGTTTTGTTACTATCATACAAGATGTCTAATGACATACAACCTCGTGTCATCATAAGACAGGGTTATGCTCATCCACTTGCTGAGTATATCTATGGGCGCTACCTATATAATCTTGGTGTTTGTTTGAAGTATAATTCTCAATTAGAGACAGTGGAGATAATGATAAGTCAAGAGAAGACTCACCATTGGGAAGAATATGATAGTAATCTTCTCGTTTTTCTTTGGGGTCTATTGGGTCAACCAAGGATAATTCTGTGGCCATATGATATCTATCATAACCTAGACGCGTGGCCTCCCATGTACGAAGGTTTTCTTGAGCACTTCCCAAAGATTCTAATTTCTAAAACAGTTTTTGACTATACCTTTATGTAAGGTGTCATTGTGAGGTGATGTCCACGGTTGGAACATGAGTCACATTTGGTATATATTTGTATCCAAACTCACAGCATATGTGTTGTTGTATTTTGCACGACAATTGTTGTAATAAAGTTGTAGTTATTTTCTGTACCATGTATTTGGCGACTCAGAATAGGTTGGATGGAATGGACCTATTTTGGGGTTGTCACATTATTCTTCTATAGTATTTCCTTTGAGTTTGTATTATATAAATGTTGTTTATATTGCTACTTATGTTTAGTTTAAGAGCTATGAACTAATTATTGGGTCTAAGGTTTTAATGGAACCCTTTATTAATTTGAATAGAATATTTTATCTCTTTGGAGGCACCATATGGTTTGGATCAATATATTTATGCTTAATGATTCATGCTAAGGAATTAGTGATGATTTTGGTAATCTATAAGAAATTGGAAAATAGATTGTAGATTTATACCTTGATATATTGGCATGTGATTATGATTTGTCTACTTGATTCGATTGCATAATTTGTGTATAGGATAGGAGTTTACCTGTGCGCCATGTGCGACCTAATTGAGAGCCTATGCTTTAATTCCTTGTTATAGTTAATTCGCATAGGAATGTGTAGTATTATTTCCTAGCTAGCTTGGATGTTCTTTTCTGTTCTATTCCTTATCGGGTGGATCTAGAGAGGATAAGTTTATACATACCTTGGAAGAGGTGTATGAGCACTTGTGTGTTCTCGATCGATAATCCATCATGACCACTACAACCAAAGAGATAAAGTTAGGAAGTTTGATGAAACATAGCACACCAAGTATTTGACAAAATGCTAGTGTGGGGTGAAGTTATGATCTTAGCTTGTAGTGCCTTAGATACCAGTCGTTATCCATTTACTAGCTTTGATAATTAGATTTAACTAGATTAATTACACATATTTTATTCTATTGTTTGAATAAGACTGAAGCGATATAAAGTCAGTATTTGGTAAATATTAGTGATAGTTCCTCGTGGGATCGACAACTCATTTTATCACTGTATTACTTGTTAGACCGCGTATACTTGTGCATGTTTAGTGATCGGTAATCCGACTAATAAGTTTTTGGCACTGTTCACGGGAAACTATTATTCTAATATCGTCCAATATTGATTTAAATCAGTTAAATCTTAATTTGAACGTATATATATATATATATATATATATATATATTTATATATATATTATTATTATTAGTTTAATATTTCTTTTGTTTTTAAGCTTTCAGGCTATGGACTATCATTCTTATCAATGGCCTTTTGAGAGGACGACACAACCAAAATCAGAAGAAGGACTTGACCGATTGCAAGATCAAATTACAAATCTCTTAAGGTTTTCTAACAATCTTGAGTGTTAGTCCACTCAGAATGCCTACTATTAGGAACGAGCTGACAATGAACCGATATACTATCATCCAGACTATCAGGGTTATCCAAACTCAGGGGACTACATTCAAGAGCAGTTTTATGATCCAAATTTTTCCTATTAGACATAATTTGAATATCATCCCCCACTATAATATGAGGTGACATCTCAGTTGGATGAGAGTGTGACACCCCCAAATTCGGGTACTCCAATTCCCACAGAATTTGGTGTTCACTGTCAAAACTTTATATGTCTATCTACCCATAATAAATGAAAACCATAAAAAGATAGAAATAAATCCTCTCCTTATGGAGTTACAACATCTGAATGTAAATACATCAATCCAAGGTCATACTAACCTTAAATCTCAAATATGAAAACATAAACCAATAATAAGACTTACACAACTTAAACATAATTCTGAAACATAAATACATCAAATAAATAACAAGTCTTCATCACTTGTTAACTTTTCCCTTGCCTTTGCTAGTAGAAGGCTCGTCGGACCTTTCGTGCTTAACTTCGATGTTATTATTACGCAAGAGTGAACACGATTGTTCACAAGTATAATAATGTAACAACAATATAATAACATGCGAGTGAATTAAAGACTTATGAAATAAGAAAACTCGACTTTTGAATCAAGAATGAATAACAAGAATCAAAAGAACTTCTGAGGGCCATAAGACCTTGAACTTTGTCCTAGGTTGTCAAGTGTTTATACTTAAAACCTTTAACAGTCAAAAGACTATGGACACTTCTTCTGGTACTTAGGGGGTTCAACCTTTAGTACCATACAATGTATAATATCTTAACGCTAAAGCGTAATTAATTCCCTATAACATGGTTGTTCATCTCAGTTTGACATTAGAGTCCGCACCAAAGGAAGTTTGGTTTGGATAAGCTCAACAAGGGTTCTGAAATTTTGAATGTTAATCAACTATGGACTAATCGAATCAATAAGGGTTCACTAGTCTTACAAGGTTCAACACTAAATGATATTTAATTTGAATAATAAACTCAAGAGGTATACAATGGAATAAGTATTATATAACAAGAATCATGCTTTAAAAGAATAATAACATCTAATTTGAAATCTTAAACTTGATTAATAAATAACAAGAACTTGCTCGATATAGAATATGAGTCTAGAACGTGCTCAAATAAAGTTTAGGATTAGAAAACTTGCTCAATATAACAAGGTAAGGTATAGAAACTTGCCTCGTGCATAGATTATATGTTAACTATACACGTTCCTCGATTTAATCCTACATACCATTTACATTCACAATACTAGTTAATTATAACGTAACTAGCATCACAAGTTCATTCTCTTCTCACTAAACTCTGATTATAACATTAATTCTCACACAATATTAGACTTCACGAAAAACAAGTTAAATACGCATTCGACAAATCAATTAAACATGTAAGTAACTCATTGACATATGAAGAATCCATTTTAACATCACATTATATGTCTAATTCATTTTTATGTTCATTAGATTAGGTTACAATTACATTTCCTGGACTTGAACAATTAAAAATCTCATTTCTGGGCAAAACTGCAGAGTGGCGCTACAGCTCCACCATTCGAACTGCATTTGGCGCTGCAGCGCGGTTGGCGCTGCAGCTCCACCAAATAAGCTAATATTGGCACTGCAGCTAGGACTTTAGGCTTGAAGTCTGGCGCTGCAGCATGGCTGGCACTGTACCTCGGATTTTAAGCCTGGAGCTAGCGCTACAGTGTGGAATGCCAGTTCCAGAATCTGAAGTTCGCAAAAAACACAGAACAAGGCCATAAACTTTGTCGACGTCGGGATTTTTATTTTTCCATTTTCTGTTATTGTCCTTTGGTATTCTCATGTTAGGTGAGATTTGTTTGAAAAATAAGTTGTGAAAAGGTCCGACATGTATATGTTGACGATTTGACTGTAAGAGTCGCTAGTTGGTTTTTTAAATGGTTGTACTAACACAACCGAGAAAAGGTTTGCACATTGACCCAGTGATGTGACACTACTTAACGGGTCTGTGAAATCGAGATTCGTTAAGGTCTGGGGACTTGGTTATGCAGAGGGAAGGTGTTAGGCACCCCTCGACATCCATGTTGCCACGGTGATCGCCAGTTTTTAATTAAACTGTTATATAAATGTGTGTGTGTGGATTAATGTGCAATTATTTAGAAGTTGTGCTATACCTCGTTTGCACCTATATACAATAGGTTTGAATTTGTGTAAAAATTCGGTTTTAAATAAGATATAGCAGTGATGTTTTGTAAAAAATAGATTTTTTAAACCCTTGTGCTCAATAGTAATTAAGGCCTTTGATACTTCCATTTTATTATGTGTTCGGCTTGATTGCTTTTATTTTCGAGATGCGAAGCATCTTCGAGAATATAATATACATAGCAGTACCGAATAATTTACAAGTTGTGTACAGCTAAAAATGTCCATCATGGGAACCGAATCTAGAGTCAGTAGACTGAATTTGTGATCACATGATTCCTAGACTCACATGATGTAGCAGTTTATATGAAAGCTATAAGCAGTTATATATATAAAAGCTATATATATATATATATATATATATACATCCATAGACATGATCACCCACCACGAAGCACCTCCATGAGGGATCAAAAAATATAAATAAAGCTGTAAAGACGATCAACCGCCACGAAGTAAACTCCAGGCGGGATGAAATGTAAAGAAAGCAGGAAAAACGATCAACCGCCACAAAGTAAACTCCAGGCGGAACAACATGTAAAGAAAGCTATAAAAGGCCACGAAGTAAACTCCAGGCCTGACAGAAATATATATATATATATATATATATATATATATATATATATATATATATATATATATATATAATTACTTATATATATAAAAGCAATAAACGCTCCGGATGTAAATCCAGGCTCATCGAACAAAGTTCGACAACAATTTATATATAAGTATATATATATAAAAGCAAATAAACGCTCCGGATGTGAGTCCAGGCTCAATTGAGGCATAACTCGATAATGTTAGTCCACACACACACACACACACACACACACACACACACACATATATATATATATATATATATATATATATATATATATATTTATATATATATATTTATATATACAAACAAAAATAAAACCATGGACCGAAGTCCGGGCTTACACACGCAACACGACTCTCAACGTGAAGAACCGTGTGTGCAAATATGAAGAGAAAGGCTTTAAAGTGTGTAAGAAGGCTTATAGTGGACTGCCAAAGAAGACTTCTATAGCTTTAAGTGGATGAACACTCGACTCTCACCGGTAAAAAAATAGCTATATGTGAGCTTACAAGTGTTTATAATGAGAAAGCACTCAATTTATAATGTGTACAGAGTAAATTGGACAGGGCTCCCTCGCCTTTTCTCTATTCAAAATGGCTGCCCCAAGCCCTCTATTTATAGTTGGGGGAGCTGCAGGTGCACCTGCGGTAGCCGCAGATGCACCTGTTACTGCCTAGGGTGCCCTGGGTTTCGTAGGTCCCGCAGTCTCGAAGTGCGTGCACGCATGCAACATGTTGTCCGCTTGAACTTTCAAAACTTCAATCTGGGCATCCGATCGAGGTGTATAAGACCTTTTTCAGCGTGCTGTTGTCGAGAGCTGCACAATGACATGTGATTAGATGTTGTACGAAGTAAGGAATATGAGACCATGCCCTATGTCTTAAAGCTTCAAATTCTATCTAGTGTGCTGTCTTGTGTAGTAGTCACTCGGGATTGGAGCGCTTTGGTTCTTGTTGGACATTGTTGTGTGAAATGTATGTATGTTGTTGTTGAGATGGAGCAATGTGGAATTGGGATGGCAAAATGATGATCTTGCCCTTCACCGGGGTTATCTCCGGTTTGAGCAGATTTAGTGGTCGTTGCTCAGGGTTATCTCTGAGATTGGACTGTTGCAGGTGTTGACCATCCTCAGGGTTATTTCTGAGGTGTGTCTTACTTCCCAAGGTTATCTCTGGGCTTGGGGAATGAGTGCCTCGGGCCTTTTGCCGTGTGTTTGAAGCTGTTTGCATGGGTTTGAAACAAATATTTTCGGGGTTATCTCTGAAACTGCAACTGCATGCCTCAGGATTGTCTACGAGGTTGGTACTATCCTTCCTAGTGTTGTTTTCGGGACTGAGACTAAGTATCTCGGTGTTATCTCCGAGATGAGACGGTCTTCTCCGGTGTGATTTTCGTTATTTGAACTGCATTCCTCGGGGTTATCTCCGAGGTTGAAACTGAAACTTCCAGTGTTATTTTTGGGACTGAGGTTGAAACTTTCGGTGGTATTTCTAGGACGGAGCTGGATATCTCGGGGTTATCTTCGAGATGGTAATACTGAATATCCCAGGATTGTCTCCGGGATTGAACTGAGCTGTCTTCCAGGGTTATCTCTGAAAGATGATTATGCCCTCCTGTAATGTTAGTAATAGGTATGCAGAAAATTTTGAGTGTCTACATATGCCCTTCTTTATCATATTCATGCAATGCAATGGCATGGATAGGATAAAGAATACTAGACACTTGAAATGTAACAAGATAATCATGATGCAATGTACAGCAGCATGATGCAAATGTATGTGGTTTGTTGGATTGTTCTCCAACATGGTGGGATGATTGTCGGCTCCCCTTAACTTCTACCGGGAACAGACATATCTCTCATGTACAAGAGACTTTGTGGGGATGCATTTGGTCTGTTGAGGATGTGTATAACATATTCCATCATCGGTCCTCCCCGATGAGGATGCTCTGTTGGAGTTACTGCCAACAGTCTGTATTGTCAGGATTGCCTGACCCTCGCTGAAATGTACATCAACGGATTAAATCCCTGCGGGGGATAAATGCCAAAGCTGCTTGACCTTTGTTGACGTGTGCATCAACTGATGAAATTATTGGATGGCTTCCGACGCTTGGTTGGATTTACTTGCCAACGACTGAAGTAACGTCAAGGTTGCTTGACCTTCATTGAAATGTGCATCAACGGATGCAAATGCGTGATACCCTCGTCAGGGATCTGTATTTGGACAGATGTACATGCGTGATACCCCCGTCGGGGAATCTGTATTTGGACAGATGAACATGCGTGACACCCCCGCTGGGGAATTTGTTTGATCTCCGCTGACGTGTGCATCATTGGCTGAAATCATCAGATGGCTTCCGACGCTTCGTTGTATTTATTTGCCAACGGCTGAAGTGATGTCAAGGTTGCTTGACCTTTGTTGACCTGTGCATCAACGGATGAAAATGCGTGATAGCCCCGCTAGGGATCTGTATTTTACAGATGAAAAAGCGTGATACCCCCGCCGGGGATGTGATCTTGAGAATGCGTGATGCCCCCGTCGGGGATGTGTACTTTGGAATTACGACCCCAAACTGACGGCATCAAACCTTTGTGAGGTATTGTCGAATGTGATTTATAACTGCAGAGCTCATTGGTATAGTAGTATTTGGGCGAATACCAATGAATGATATGAAAATCACAGTTTGGCTCAGGAAAACCAGGATTTCAGGCTATTCTGCTCAATCGCGTAGCATTTCTATCCCATATTTGACCTTTTCGGCTTGTGAGAACTCCTTCGCAACTCAAATTGGACCGAGCCGGAGGGGTGGGCCCCACCCAGGGGAGCCGCAGGTACACCTGCTGCAGCCGTAAGTGGACCTACTGTGACGAACGAAAATTTTGTAATTTGATTTTAATATTTATTGAATTAAATAAATATTTTTTCGATGATTTAATTATTGGATTAAATAATTATTTGATGCAAATGTGGTAGATTAATTTAATTATATGCGTTACAGTTATTAAATTAATGTAGAGAATAATTATTATTCAAGTATGTAATTATGTGAACTTATTGAATTAAATAAAATATTTAATTAACCATGATGTTATTTAAGTAATTTAATTATTAATTAGAGAGTTAATAATTTGACATTATTTATCAATGAGAAAATTAATTATATGATTACGTGAATTTATGATAGATTATTATATGTTATTTAAGTAATTTAAATAAGATATTTAAATTGGGTGTGACATGAATTAAACTATATGATAAAAGATTTTATTAAAATAAAGAGCTTTGAACTTAGTTTGCTAGCCAAATGTGGCCTTAGGAGGAGTTGGGGGCAGTTAAACCATGAATGGAATAACTGACCTCAACTCTGCGCATAAAGGTTCAGTCGAGTTAACGTACGTATTCTTCATTATTTGCTAAGTTGAGAGTCAAAGAGAATTCAAGAGAAAGTTCACAGAATTTGTTAGAATTCAGTAATTGAAGAAAGAATCTAAGTCTACATATATATACTTTATTCTCAGGGAAATCTCTACTTCCTAAATTTCTATTTCACGTATTCAAGTTTTATATAAATGGCTTTCAAAACTTCTGTTAATCTCTGTGAATTGGGAATTGGTGTTATTATAAGGATATGTGTAATAATTCGAGAAGTATAGCATGTTTTATATATATGTATTGCATGATTCAATATCATAAGTTTCATAATACGATGACTTATTATTTCAAAATTCACAGAGTTTGGATTTTTGGCCTTATGGCCCTTATACGTAATTTAATGTGCCAAACAAAAATATTTTTGTAAAATTTACACTCGTATATTTTTGTGCATATTGATACGAAGAGACCAAAGTTTAAATGAACGGATTTGGTGTTATAACGAATCCGTAGTGTCAATTTTTATGATTTATGTTCAAAACTTCAAGAACATCAAGAACAGTGGAAAATTTTATGTTTTAATTATGTGATTATGTGTTTTAGTGGGTTAAAATTACTCTATAAATGTTGGGTAATGATTATGTATAAATTATAATATGTGGGTATGTGCAAATTGGTGAAATTAGTGTTTAAAAAGTGTTAATTTCGCTGAATTCTGTGTTCGTCGTGAACTGGAAATTCAGAGTCTGGGGTTTTGCGCCGCGGCGCCAACTCCCAGTTCATTTCTCGCGTCGCAGCGCCACCGTTCCGCAGTGCCAAGTATCAGGCCGCAGCGCAATTGCGCCGCAGTGCCAAGACTCAATACAAAAGTGGCGCCGCAGCGCCGCTTAGCAGAATGTCCAGAAAATATTTTTTTTTTATCATTCAAGTATGGAAAGGTGTTAGCAACTTAGTCTAATGATTATAAAAAATTTGTTAGGCATATTATGAGATGTTAAATTAAATTCTTAGCACATCCATAACATAATTGCTTGTGGATCGAATTAATAAATTCATAATTAGCTTGTTATTCATGAGGTATAAATTATGTGACAAAGTGGTTAATTAACCAAGTATAGTCAATAATCAAAGTAGACAAAGAGAATGAGTTTATGATGATTAGTTAAGTTATAATTAACTGGTATTGTGGATGTGAATGGTATGTAGGATTAAATTCAAAGAACGTGCTTAGTTAAAGTGTAATCTACGCACGAGACAAGTTTCCTAACCCTATTTGTTATCATTATTTAAGTTATAAATCAAGTTCATTTGTTATGTTAAAGATTTACTATCTTTTCAAAGTATGGTTCTGTTATACAATAATTATTCTATTGTATACCTATTGAGATTGTTATTCATTATAAATATCATTTATTGTTAAACCTTGTTAGACTAGCGAATCCTTATTGATTCAACTAGTCCATAGTTGATGAACGTTCTAAATTCAAAACCCTTATTGATTATCCAAACCAAACTTCCTTTGATGCGGACTCTAATGTCAAACTGAGATGAACAACCCTACAAAGGGATTTACTTATGCGTTAGCGTTAAGATATTGTGCACAGTATGGTACTAAGGGCTGATCCCCCTAAGTACGAGAAGAAAGGTCCATAGTCTTATGACTGTTAAAGGTTTCAAGTATAACCCTTGATAACCTAGGACCTAATTCAAGGTCTTATGACCCTCAGAAATCTTTTGATTCTTGTTATTCATTCTTGATTCAAAAGTTAAGCTTTTATTTAGATGTCTTTGATTCACTTGCATGTTAGTATACTATTATGTCATTGTTATACTTGTGGGAAATAATGCTCACTCTTGCTTATTAATAACATTGCAATTAAGAACGAAAGAACTGATAAACCTTCCACTAGTAAAGGCAATGGCAACGTTAGCAAGTGATGAAGACTTGTTATTTTATTGATGATGTATTTATGTTTAGACTTAATTTAATGATATTGTCTAAGACTTTATGTTTATATTTCCGCACAGATGTTTAAGGTTAGTTTAACCTTGGATTTGTATTATTATTCGGATGTTGTAACCCTTAAGGGGAAGAATTTATTTATATCTATTGCATGGTTTACATTTTTATGGGTAGATAGATAGATGATATTTATACAGTGAACACCAAATCCCGTGGAATCGAAGTACCCGGATTTGGGGGTGTCACAAGTTGGTATCAGAGCCGTAGGTTATGAACCTTAGGTAGGGGAACAACCTTAGGTAGTAGCCTTATAGAAAGAAGATAGTAATGGAAAACTCTTATCGAGTTCTAAGAAATGAATTTTTGTAATTCATTGAAGATAATAAAATACATTATGTGTTTATGTGTTAAAGTTTGCGTTAGATGTTACGACTTAGTAACTAAAACTTAAAATTTTGTTGTTAGGATGTCGAATGTTGGAGAAGCTAGTCAAGCTGGGGAGGAAGAACCCCGAGTACATATAGTACCTACAGAGGAGGAAACCTGAGACATCCATGTCGTTAGGGAATAGCTGGTACAGAGGGAGTCATCTCCATTGATCACCGTTGTTGGTCAGGAGCATGAGCCCAAGATTGATCCTGAGGATGATCTTGAGGAAGAGTTTGATGAGGGAGAGGAAGAAGAGGAGTTACCACGGTACGCTGTTGATGCTGAGATGTATGACACGTTATACGACCGTAACGTCGAATTACAAGATGAGGTTCAGGAATTGACTGAGCGAGCGACAGTTTAGCAGTTTACTCTAGAAGAGAATGAGAGGGAGATTTCGACTCTTCACTCACGATTGGGAAATGTAGAATGGGATTTGGTCCATGAGAAGGGTCAAACCGAAGATAAGATCGAGGAGATAGAGAAGCCGAAGAAGGAACTGAAGGAAACCTCCGGAAGACTGAAAATAGCAGAGGAAGGATGGGTAAGAGAATCACGTCGAGCTAATCGTGCAGAAGATGATAGTCGTGCAAAGAAGGCAAAGATTGGGGAGACATACTCTATACTTAACAAGGCAATGAATGAGACTCAAGATCAAGTTTTGAGGTATCCCATCCAGTTCGAAGGACTTCCATTGTATATGATGGATCGCAGGACGATGTATCGCATCTTAGAAGAGGAACATAGCAAGGCTGTTTAGTACCTTGATCGGCAGTGATATGATTTGCTTAATTATGTGAAGAACTTAATTAGTTTTTATCGATGTATTTATGAACAAAGGAATAGTTTAAATGTTTTAAATCATGTGGATTCTTTATTCCAGGATAGTTGATGTAAATAGCAGTTATGTTATCGTTTAATGTTAAAACTTTTGATTTGAATGAAAATATACCAAGTTGTTTGAGATGATGTATTAAATGAGTATGTTAATTGTTAAGAAATGCCTTAACTATTTAGAGAAATAAATAAAGTTCTAATAAGTGTTTATTTAACAGAAAAATGCTGCCAAGGAGAAGACAACAACGTCAACCGACTCAGGAAGAGTCAACCAATAATAACAATAACGCCAATGCTAATCCCATTCAGCAGTTGGTGAACTTACTAACTGGAGCCATGAATAATCAACTTCAAGCTCCACCAAACACAACGTTTAAAGACTTCAAGGCAGTGGGACTGCCAGAGTTCAAAGGTTCCATGAACCCAATCAAGGCTCAAATGTGGGTTATGGAGATGGAGAAGGTTTTCGACGTTGCTAGGGTTAGAGAAGACCAGAAGACCACTTTTGCAACGTTTATGCTGAAGTCTGAGGCTAGCTACTGGTGGCAAGCAAACAAAGTGCGAGGAGGTGAAGGTGTAATTACATGGGAGAGATTTAAAGAGATATTTTTCGAAATGTACTTCCCAACTAGTTCGCAGAATCAGATGGAGGTACAATTTCTAGAACTGAAGCAGGGAAACATGAGCGTACCTGACTACGCGGCTAAATTCAACAAGTTGGCAAGGTTCGCCCCGTACCAAGTACACACTGACGAGAGAAAAGCCAGAAGATTCGAACAAGGGCTAAAGCCTTGGGTATACAGCAAGGTATAAATGTTTCAGCTAAACACATTTGTTAGAGTATTGGAAAAGGCCATCCTTGCTGAAGGTGGAAGCGATGCGGTGACCAAGTATAATCAAGAGCAGAAGAAGAAGAAGAAGAGTGAGAATGAAGGTAACAACAAGACTGGTGGGAGTAGCACTGGGGGTAATCATAATCAGAAGAGGAAGTGGACTGGAAGTCAACAAGGAGGGCAGAAGAAAAAGATCGAAGCATGCCCGACCTGCGGGAAAGCTCATCTAGGAGTTTGTATGAAGGGAAAGAGAGTATGCTATAATTGTGTCAGGAAGGCCACATAGCACCTAATTGTCCTAACCCAAAGAAGGGTGCTTGTTTCACTTGTGGTTCGAAGGATCATCTAGCAAGAGACTGCCCTAAGAAGGGATCAGGAGGAGCAGTACCAGGAGGTAACCGTGGAAATAATAGTGGAAATACCTTAACCATCACCGGACCAACTGCAACAAACCAACTGACCGCCAGAACTTTCAATATGACAGTGCATGATGCAATCTAGTCTCGTGATGTGGTGTCAGGTATCATTCCGATCAATGAAATTAATGCTTATGTTTTATTTGATTCGGGTGCTACTTGTTCCTTTATATCCGAAGACTTTGCTAATAGTTTAGATTTGCTTATGGATGAGTTGGAATATCCCATGAATATAGAAATTGCGAATAGAGAGATAATTCCTGTTAAGTACGTGTTTAAGAACTGTAGGGTGGATATTAAAGGTAATATCATGAACGTAGATCTTATCCCTATTCGACTTGGGGAATTTGATGTTATTTTAGGTATGGATTGGTTATCCAATTATGGGGCGGTAATTGACTGCCAGAAGAAGCGTATTAACCTTATGACTCTATCAAAGGTTGTGTTTTATGGTAGCAAGTCACCTAGACAAGCGAGTTGTCTGGCGATGATGCGGGCCAGGAGGTTGTTAAGACAAGGCTGTGTAGGATATCTAGCTTATATAGTCGATAGTCGAAAAGAGAATTCGAAGGTAGAAGAGATACTGATTGTGAGGGACTTCGTCGACGTATTTTCAAATGATTTGCCAGGACTTCCACCAGATAGAGAGGTAGATTTCGTGATCGATTTGGCACCCGAAACCGCTCCAATATCGAAGGCACCATACAAAATGGCACCAGTAGAGATGAAAGAATTAATGGTACAATTACAAGAATTATTAGACAAAAAGTACATTCAACCGAGCGTATCGCTGTGGGGAGCGCCGGTGTTGTTTGTGAAAAAGAAGGACGGATCGATGCGGCTCTGCATTGACTACAGAGAACTGAACAAGGTCACGATTAAGAATAGATATCCATTATCAAGAATCGATGATCTGTTTGACCAATTAAACGTAGCAAGATACTTTTCCAAGATAGACTTGAGGAGTGGTTATCACCAACTGAAGGTGAGGCTAGAGGATGTATCGAAGACAACGTTCAGAACGCGATACGATCACTACAAATTTTTAGTAATGTCGTTTGATCTAACGAATGCTCCTGCAGCATTTATGGGACTAATGAATGGTGTGTTCAAGCCATTTTTGGACAAATTCGTGGTGGTATTTATAGACGACATTCTGGTATATTCCAAAACTAAAGAAGAACACGGAGAACATTTGAGATTAACGTTGGAAGTATTGAGAAGGGAGAAGTTGTACGCTAAATTTTCGAAATGCGAATTCTGGATCGAGCAAGTACAATTTCTTGGTCACATGATCGATAAAAATGGAATTTCGGTAGATCCATCAAAAGTCGAAGCCGTGATTAACTGGGATCAGCCGAGAACGCCGTCAAAAGTAAGAAGTTTTCTTGGATTGGCAGGATATTATAGAAGATTCATTCAAGACTTTTCCAAGATCGCAACTCCGTTAACGAATTTAACTCGAAAAGCTGTGAAATTTGTTTAAATGGAGAAGTGTGAAGAGAGCTTTCAAGAATTAAAGAAGAGGTTGAGTACGACACCTGTGCTATCTCTTCTGGATGATACAGGTAATTTTGTTGTTTTTAGTGATGCGTCGCATAAAGGACTTGGTTGTGTGCTGATGCAAAATGGTAAAGTCATTGCGTATGCATCACGACAATTGAAGGATTACGATAAGTGGTATCCGACCCATGATTTGGAGTTAGCTACAGTTGTATTTGCTTTAAAAATTTGGAGGCACTATCTCTACAGGGAAAACTGTGAAATATATACGGACCACAAGAGTCTGAAATATATTTTCACACAGAAGGACTTAAATATGCGTCAGAGAAGATGGTTGGAATTAATCAAGGATTATGACTGTGAGATTTTATACCATCCGGGTAAGGCGAATGTGGTTGTCGATGCCTTAAGTAGAAAGGGTCGTGAGAAATTGATGATGTTAACTGCTCAGGAAGAGCTAATTGTGGAAATAGAGAAACTGGAATTGGAAGTGAAGTATCCAATGGAGATTGATGAGAAGCTATTTCAGATGTAATCTGGTACAACTCTACTAGATAAAGTGAAAGAGGCTCAGCTTCAGGATGATGAATGCCAAAAGGTGACAAAGAAGATATCTGAAGGAACCGAGCCGAGATTTAAGATGGATAAGGAAGGAATACTGAGATTTGAGAGTAGAATTTGGGTACCGCTAGTACAAGAGATTAAGGAAGATGTTTTAAGCGAGGATCATAGTTCACGATATTCGATTCACCCTAGTAGTACCAAGATGTACCAAAATCTTAGACAACATTTCTGGTGGCCGAATTTGAAGCGTGATGTTGCAAAATGTGTTGCCAAGTGTTTGACTTGTCAGAAAGTAAAAGCTGAACCTTAGAGACCGAGTGAATTGCTACAACCGTTAGAGATCCCAGAGTGGAAATGGGAACATATTATAATGGACTTCGTGGTTGGCCTTCTGACGACTTAGAAAGGCTACGACGCAGTATGGGTTATCGTTGACCGACTGATAAAATCTGCACACTTCCTTCCGATCAAAATAAGATTCAACTTAGATCAGTTGGCCAGGCTATACGTAAAAGAGATTGTTTTGAGGCACGGAGTTTCGGTTTCAATTGTTTTAGATAGGGATCCGCGCTTCACATCAAATTTCTAGAAACGTCTTCATGAATGCATGGGTACGCAATTGCGAATGAGTACAGCTTACCACCCTTAAACAGACGGACAAAGTGAGAGAACGATTCAGACATTAGAAGATATGCTAAGAGCCTATGTGATGGACTTTAAAGGAAATTGAGATGATCAGCTAGCATTAGTAGAGTTCGGCTACAACAACAGTTACCACACTAGTATACGCATGCCGCCTTACGAAGCGTTATACGGCAAAAAGTGCATAACTCCGCTTTACTGTGATGAAGTTGGTGAAAGACAATTGCCAGGGCCATAATTGGTACAGCAGACAGCAGAAATAGTCAAAGTAATCCGAGCACGAATGGTTGCGGCTCAAGATCGACAGAAGAAATACGCTGATCCACATCGTAAAACAATCGAGTTTGAATCAGGTAGTAATATTTTCTTGAAGGTCTCTCCCTGGAAAAGAAAAAATCAGGTTCGGAGAGAAAGGGAAATTGAGCCCAAGATTCATTGGACCCTTTGAAGAACTGAGAAGAATCGGAGAAGTTGCGTACGAGGTAGCCTTACCTCCAACACTTGAGAATGTCCATAACCTCTTCCATGTTTCTGTATTACGACCATACAAAGCCGATTACAAGCATGTAATTGAATACGAACCCCTGCATTTTGAGAAAGACTTATCTTACGAAAAAATTTATGTCCAAATTATCGACCGAAAAGAACAAGTTCTCATAAAATAAAGTTATACCTTCTTTTAAGGTAATTTAGAGGAACCACAATGCTGAAGAAGCTACGTGGGAACTCGAAGAGAATATGATGAATAATTACCCTCATTTATTTACTTAAATTATGTGTAAGAGATTCTGGGGACAGAATCTCTGTAAGGGGGGAGAATGTAACGGGTCGAAATTATTGAGTCGTGATTCTGGGGACAGAATCCTTTTAAGGGGGAAAGATGTGACGAACGAGAATTTTGTAATTTAATTTTAATATTTATTGAATTAAATAAATATTTTTTCGATGATTTAATTATTGGATTAAATAATTATTTGATGCAAATGTGGTAGCTTAATTTAATTATATGCGTTACATTTATTAAATTAATGTAGAGAATAATTATTATTCAAGTATGTAGTTATGTGAGCTTATTGAATTAAATGAAATATTTAATTAAGCATGATATTATTTAAGTAATTTAATTATTAATTAGAGAGTTAATAATTTGACATTATTTATTAATGAGAAAATTAATTATATGATTACGTGAATTTATGAGAGATTATTATATGTTATTTAAGTAATTTAAATAAGATATTTGAATTGGGTGTGACATAAATTAAACTATATGATAAAATGTTTTATTAAAATTAAGAGCTTTGAACTTAGTTTGCTAGCCAAATGTGGCCTTAAGAGGAGTTGGGGCAGTTAAACCACGAATGGAATAACTGACCTCAACTCTATGCATAAAGGTTCAGTCGAGTTGACGTACGTATTCTTCATTATTTGCTAAGTTGAGAGTCAGAGAGAATTCAAGAGAAAGTTCAGAGGATTTGTTAGAATTCAGTAATTGAAGAAAGAATCTAAGTCTACATATATATACATTATTCTTAGGGTAATCTCTCCTTCCTAAATTTCTATTTCACGTATTCAAGTTTTATAAAAATGGCTTTCAAAACTTCTGTTAATCTCTGTGAATTGGGAATTGGTGTTATTATACGGATATGTGTAATAATTCGAGAAGTATAACATGTTATATATATATATATATATATATATATATATATATATATATATATATATATATATATATATTGCATGATTCCATATCATAAGTTTCATAATACGATGACTTATTATTTCAAAATTCACAGAGTTTAGATTTTTGGCCTTATGGCCCTTATACGTAATTTTAGTGTGCCAAACATAAATGTTTTTGTAAAATTTACACTCGTATATTTTTGTGCATGTTGATACGAAGAGACCAAAGTTTAAATGAACGGATTCGGTGTTATAACGAATCTGTAGTGTCAATTTTTATGATTTATGTTCAAAACTTCAAGAACATCAAGAATAGTGGAAAATTTTATGTTTTAATTCTGTGATTATGTGTTTTAGTGGGTTAAAATTACTCTATAAGTGTTGGGTAATAATTATGTATAAATTATAACACGTGGGTATGTGCAAATTGGTGAAATTAGTGTTTAAAAAGTGTTGATTTCGCTGAATTCTGTGTTCGTCGCGAACTGGAAATTCAGAGTTTGGGGTTTCGCGTAGCGGCGGCAACTCCCAGTTAATTTCTCGCGCCGCAGCGCCAAGTATCAGGCCGCAGCGCCAAGACTCAATACAAAAGTGGCGCCGCAGCGCCACCTAGCAGAATGTCCAGAAAATATTTTTTTTAGCATTCAAGTATGGAAAGGTGTTAGCAACTTAGTCTAATGATTATAAAAAATTTGTTAGGCATATTATGAGATGTTAAATTAAATTCTTAGCACATCCATAACATAATTGCTTGTGGATCGAATTAATGAATGCATAATTAGCTTGTTATTCATGAGGTATAAATTATGTGACAAAGTGGTTAATTAACAAGTATAGTCAATAATCAAAGTAGACGAAGAGAATGAGTTTATGATGATTAGTTAAGTTATAATTAACTGGTATTGTGGATGTGAATGGTATGTAGGATTAAATTCAAAGAACGTGCTTAGTTAAAGTGTAATCTACGCACGAGGCAAGTTTCCTAACCCTACTTGTTATCATTATTCAAGTTAAAAATCAAGTTCATTTGTTATGTTAAAGATTTACTATCTTTTCAAAGTATGATTCTGTTATACAATTATTGTTCTATTGTATACCTATTGAGATTGTTATTCATTATTAATATCATTTATTGTTGAACCTTGTTAGACTAGCGAATTCTTATTGATTCAACTAGTCCATAGTTGATGAACGTTCTAAATTCAGAACCCTTATTGATTTATCCAAATCAAACTTCCTTTGGTGCGGACTCTAATGTCAAACTGAGATGAACAACCCTGCAAATGGATTTACTTATGCGTTAGCGTTAAGATATTGTGCACAGTATGGTACTAAGGGCTGATCCCCCTAAGTATGAGAAGAAAGGTCCATAGTCTTATGACTGTTAAAGGTTTCAAGTATAACCCTTGATAACCTAGGACATAGTTCAAGGTCTTATGACCCTCAAAAATCTTTTGATTCTTGTTATTCATTCTTGATTCAAAAGTTGAGCTTTTATTCAGATGTCTTTGATTCACTCGCATGTTATTATACTATTATGTCATTGTTATACTTGTGGGCAATAGTGCTCACTCTTGCTTATTAATAACATTGCAGTTAAGAATGAAAGAACCGATGAACCTTCCACTAGTAAAGGCAAGGGCAAAGTTAGCAAGTGATGAATACTTGTTATTTTATTGATGATGTATTTATGTTTAGACTTGATTTAATGATGTTGTCTAAGACTTATTATTTATATTTTCGCACATATGTTTAAGGTTAGTTTAACCTGGTATTTGTATTATTATTCGGATGTTGTAACCCTAAAGGGGAAGATTTTATTTCTATCTATTGCATGGTTTGCATTTTTATGGGTAGATAGATAGATGATATTTGTACAGTGAACACCAAATCCCGTGGAATCGAAGCACCCGGATTTGGGGGTGTCACACCTACGGCAGCAACATGTGGACCTACGGCTAGCCGTGGATGTCCTTAAATGGGCTGGTTGCTTTCACAAGTCATTTTTAACTTGCGTCGTGAGGGAAATCTAAGAGCTCTTCTTCAGATCTGCTGAGTTCGGGCATCTTTCTACAAATTCTGTCACCGTACGAGTGTTCTACACTGTCCTGGTAACGTATGCATGCCTTTTTTTTCAGTTTTTATCCGTTTAAAAATGACTTTTTATATGAAATGCGTCTAAACACATAGTAGTGAATATGCATACTCATATGTTTTGGTAAAAAATGTTTAACATAGTAAATGTTATTATAAAACTATACTGAACATAATGATGTGAAAAAATTTGACTTTTGAAACAGTCAAATTGGCACCTTTTTTCTGCTATTTCTTACCCTATTTGAGCAAAGGTGGTGATGAGTGGATTTAATATACACGAATCGATGCTCATCTTAAGTTTAAATTCGTAGTTATCTTCTTATTTTGTGTTCGTTTTCACTCGTTTCATGTTCTTTTATGTGTAGGGTGGTCATGGAGGCAAGTGGTGAAGAAAGGCAGTCTTTTGGAGCAAAGTTGGAAAAATGCATGAAATGAAAAAAATTCTTTAGCAGTGGACATGCCCGCCGGGGCGGGGGTGTCGAATTCTGGAGTCTTCTGATTAGCTTTGAACTCTGCTGGGACTTTGTTTTTGGGACTTTTGTGATGCGCATGGACTCTAAAAAGGGGGAACTTCGGCCAGAACATAGAGGGATATATTATTACGTTACAAACAACGAATGGAGACACACATAAAGCATAGTATAGAGATTAATTCCAGGATTTGAGTACAAGCTTTGGAGGAGTAATTTGACGAGATTTTCGCGCCGATTGCAATTCTAGGCTACGTCGAGGGTGTTCATCACTATTCTTCTCTTTAGTCTTTTATTTGTAATTGCAAGGATGTTTTCGTTAGATTATTAAGTTGTTATTTCATTCGTTATGAGCTAATTCGCTTATTAGGCTTATGATGGATTCTTGGGTGGAACGATGATTTTATAACTTTGATTTCTAGTTCAATAAAGTAGTTCCAGTTTATCTATATTGATTTGAGCTTGAATCTATGAGTTGCCTGATCAACAATTCTTTGTGAATTTGTATGGAATCGAGAGAGGATATTCAAATCTAGACTTAGTTAATATAGCATGTGTCATGAATTTTGTGAATAGCGGATTCTTGATTATTGTTAAGGTAGAGATATGCTTGACATCGCATGTAATCGGATAGAGAACTTAAGCTTAAACCTTCTTTTATTTCAGTTATAGTGAGTTGGTTGAGTTAGGTGTTTAACTTGTTTCTATCTAAATTATGAATTTAAGTTAATACGGTATTAGTGCATCGAGAGGTGGCTAGTACTACTTTCGTGTTCCTGATTAATAAACTGGGATATTAAATTAAATTGGAATAAATGTTTGAAAATCAAAGTGAAGCTTAGGGTGAAATCATAAGTCTAATTCTCCATCAGTTGTTTGAAATTCCAAATTTTGATATTTGTGATTGTTTCGTGATAGTTTACTTATTTATTAATTTAGTTTCTATAATTTTAGACCATTAAATTGATTAGTTTAATAGAATTAGGATTAATAGAAAATTGATATTTCTGAAGTTAAATTTCTTACTAATTTGTCTTCGTGGGAACGATACTTTATTCACTATTATATTACTTGTTGACCACGTATACTTGCGTGCTGTGTGTAATTAGATTTTACCAAACAAGTTTTTGGCGTGCTAGTCCACTCATCAAAATCCACTCATCAAAATCTCCCAAACTTAAATCGTGCTAGTCCTCGAGCACAAAACAAACTACATGCTATGCAATGCAATGAGATGAAGTAAATAAAATCTAAATGCCTTCGAGTCCAACAATATCGCAGAATCAAAAATTTTCCCATCTTCCTCAGAGAAAACAAGCAACTCTACAATTTGAATCACCAAAGCCAATCCACAATTTCATATTAATTCTCAAATCTTGAACCATTATCACTGGTATAGTGTGCGTGTGTGTTCAACATCCATGATAACTGATAAGGATTCAAATTCCATACGTAAGCAATTTCTTGGAAGAAATCACACAGTTCAAACTTAAAAATTCCAAAAATAGGCTAAATCCAACTAAAATCAAACAATTACCAAGATCGAGGGTCAACATGAGATACTTATGCTTTATTTTTCATCTACGGGGGCTTTTAGCTCTTATTTCCCGTTTTATTCATTTTTTTTGATATACACATAGCTATGCAATGTCTTATTCCCTTAGGCTTTTCAATGCTATCTTAACGAGCTTTCGACCAACGACTCCCAGACCATTAAGACCTTAGGGTGCTAGGAGTAAAGACAATCCCCTTGGGCTTACTTACTCAAGTAACAAAAGCCACAAAACTAGACAAGCACGCCACGATATTTATTCATACTTTTTTTATATAGCTTATATACCCCAAATATTCCCCAAAACTCAGGTTCTTGTCTAACTTTAGCCTTTACTGCCTATCCTTGTCATTTTCTCATCTACCCTAGCATTATCCTTTAGAAACTATTTATGTATCAATTTGAACTGACCAGTCAACAAAGATGTTATTAACGTGCTAACCTTTTTATAACAGTTTCAAACACGTGCAAGATTCAATTCATAATAGAATTTATATCATAGTTCTAACAATCAATACTGTATTAGTTAACTTGTTCACAGTCTCATCATTGGCCCACAATTAACATGAATTGCAATACTATTGGACATATGCAAACACAAATTTTAACTAAATTTTTTTTAGATAATAAAACGCGATAATAACCGGAATGAACACACTGTAATAACAAAAATAACCTAAGCTACTATACAAAACTAGAATGCAATGAAAAATTTAAACCTAGCTACTACATATGCATGCAAACAAGAATATAAATCCCCCAAACTTAAGTAATACAATGCCCTCATTGGATGAATTGTCATAATGAAATGCATGAGGACTTCCCTACAATCGCTTAAGTCTGGGGAGGTTGTGGTTGATCTTCTCCCTCGGAGTCGCTCGGTGGAAACCTTGGCATGGGCATGGGCTGCTGATATGGAAATTGTGCAGCAGGATTGAAGCTCTGGAGTGTAGTATTCAAGGATGCGAATGACATGTTCATGGCATCAAACATATGGTCTTGTCGCATTGCAAGCCGTCTCATCTCCCGTCGAGCTACCTTGTTGTGCTCCTCCATTTGCTGATGTAATGCATGGAACTGAGGGTGAGATATGGTGTCCGAGGATGGTTCTGCCTCAGTCCCTTGATCTCCCATAGTTTTGTCCTTATCACCTGAGGTGTCAACGACGTCAGCCTCGTCCTCTGAAGCTGATGGAAATATAAATCCTAAACCTCGAGGATGAGATTCACCTCCGGCCCACACCGAATATCGTGTTATCATTCTCAAATCTAATAGCTACAGTGGCATAAGGGTGGGCTCGTCATCAGACCATCTAACACCTGCTTGACGACACAACCCATAAATTAGGGACGGATGTGGCAAGCCTCCTAAGAAATTACCCTATAGACATCGGCGAATTGAAAAATTGACTATGGCCCCGACGTCGATGATGAAGTCTTGCACAATAGCAAAAAGGAGTAGTGCCTTCTCCTTGGTGACGTCCGAGGTGTGTGTGGATGGTAACAGTTTCACACATAGGAAGGCGTACCAGATTTTCCCATACCGACTGAGATCTTTGCAGTGAAACACTGTGCCTCCCTTCTGTCCCTTTATCCACGTTGTACCCGACTTGGTCATGTCCTTGATAACCTCCTCATAGTCAGGGTCGAAATCTCTCAAATGAGCATATTGGCACTGTCGAGGTACCCGTAACTGGTAATACATGTTGATGGCGTCTACACTGAACGGGACCAATCGACCTCACACGAAAGCATTGAACGGTGCCTTGTCCTCGACGTTTGCATAAAACTCCTTGACCACATTAACGGCGGCGGCCTCGGGCTCCTCAGTGAACTTGACCCACCCTTTTTGATAAATTTATTGCATCATCTCACTGTCGTGAGCATCTGGTGCCAACCCCCGCTCTGGTGTAAGAGCCTTGGTAACAATATAATCGTACTAGTCGGCGGCGACGACACTTCTAAATTTTCGGCGGTCGAATGTACGGGGTTGTGGAGTTGGCCTTGAACTTTTTCCCCGTTGGCGTTTCGGTGTAGGTTGAGAAGCCATTGATTTCTAGATGTTTGAACTCGCTATCACACACTACCTTCCCCTTTTTCTTGGTTAACTTAATTTCTCAAACACTTGGTGTGCAGTTGGTGTAGGCTCCCCAAATTGAAACCCCTGAACTTGCAAATTGATGTACTTGGAATGGATGAGTTGGAGAACAAAGTAAGCACTTGAATTTACTCTCCAATAGCCTCTAAGACTGCCCTAATTCGAAAAGAGATTGTGTGAATGGATTGTGTGAGAAAGTTAAGATGAGATGGAGCAATTTATAGAGGTGGTGTGATTGGGTGTAATGTGTGATTGAAAAGGTAGGGTAGTGGAGATCGTGGGAATTAGTAGTGGGGATGAGGTTGTTGATGGTGGTAAAATAGTGACCAAGAGATAGGGTTTAGTGGGCGCAGAAAGTGTTCTAGTGTAGGAGAAGGAGTTCAGACCAAATGGGAGGCAGCTGCCGAATAAGTATGTGTCCAGGATCCAGGACCCCCGCCCCGGCGGGGGGTAGACAACTAATATAGCCTGCCCCGGCGGGCATGCCCTCTGACTCCTGATTTGTGGCTCCAAAATGTGCAGATCAAAAGTTGTCTTTTTTTTTCTTCTTTTCTTGCCTGTTATTGCTATTACTCACTTGTGACTCCTCCTGCAACCATAAACATGCTAAATGTTAGATTATTGATGATTTGGAATATGGTTGAGAGATTAAACAAAACCTTTATGCTATAATACCTACCTAATACGTAATAAAAACTACATTCTAAAAATTATAAATGAAACTATGAAAAATAACGAAATATTGGGTTGCCTCCCAATTAGCGCTTGATTTTAAGTCATTCAGCCTGACTACTCCCTGTTTCACTGAGTATTGGCGAGGGTGATGTTGACGACATCCCAGTTTGACTCGCCACCCCAGTAATGCTTTATCCGTTGACCATTGACCTTGAACGTCTCTAATGGGTTACAACTGTAAAGTTCAACGACGCCATGAGGGAATACTTTCTTTATCGTGAATGGTCCCGACCATCTCGACTTAAGCTTTCCTGGGAACAATCGCAGTCGTGAGTTGAACAAGAGGACTGATTGACCCGGCTCGAATGTTCGATGCACAATTTTCTAGTCGTGCCATCTATTTTCCTTTTCTTTGTATAATTTGGCGTTCTCATATGCATGAAGTCGGAATTCATCGAGCTCATTTAGTTGGAGTAGCCTCTTTTCTCTCGCAGCAGCTTAATCAAAGTTTAGTTTTTGAATTACCCAGTAGGCCTTGCGCTGTAGGTCGACCGGTAAGTGACATGCCTTATAGTAATTGATATGGTGACATCCCGATCGGAGTTTTGTATGCAGTCTGGTATGCCCATAATGCATCGTCCAACTGAAGTGACCAATCTTTACGACTCGGATTTACTACTTTCTCTAATATTTTCTTTACTTCCCGGTTGGAAACTTCAGCCTGCCCATTTGTTTGAGGGTGATACGCTGTTGCCACCTTGTGGTTGACCCCATACTTTGCCAATAGAGCTGTAAACGATTTGTTGTAGAAGTGACTACCTTCGTCATGGATTATTGCTCTTGGCGTGCCAAACCGCGTGAAAATGTTTGTCAATAGTAATTTGAGGACCACCTTGGCATCGTTGGTCGGTAATGCTACTGCTTCAACCCACTTCGACATATAGTCCACCGCAAACAGAATGTACTGATTAGAAAATGAGGAGGGAAATGGCCCCATGAAATCAATGCCCCATACATCGAAAATTTTAACTTCTAAAATTGTTTGTAGGGGCATCTCATTCCTTTTCGATATGTTGCCAACCCTTTGGCATCTATCACATGTTTTCACAAATTGGTGGGCGTCTTTGAACAATGTCGGCCAATAAAACCCGGCTTGAAGAACTTTTTCCGCGGTGCGCTCACTCCCATAATGTCCCCCATATGCCAACGAGTGACATTCCTGCAGTATGTTGTGCACTTCACTGTAGGGGATACACCTTCTAATCATATTGTCGGCACACTATTTGAATAAATAAGGCTCATCCCATATGTACCACTTGACGTCATGCAGAAACTTCTTTTTCTATTGTTGTGTAAGATCAGGGGGAAGCATGTTACTCACCAAAAAATTTGCGAAATCCGCATACCATGGAAATTCTGCATTTAACCCAAATAGTTGCTCATCCGGGAATGACTCGTTGATTGTGCATCTACCTTCTTCCTTTTTATCCCAATTTTCCAACCTTGATAAATGGTCGGCAACTTGATTTTTCGTACCCTTCCTATCTTTTATTTCTAAATAGATTTCTTGAAGAAGGAGAATCTGTGAGGGGCCCGAATCCAGGTCCCAAATCATCTCGGATTCGGTTCGATCACTCTATCACTATTACTATATTTGCGGAAGATATAAACATTAATTGTTTATACAATACATTTAACACATTATTCCCCAATGTCGAGTAACCTTAACTTAATACACATTACCTAACTTACTTAACACATAATCTTAAAATACAACACTTATACAATTTAGCTGCACACATATCCTAACGCTAGAACTGTCTTTAACCTTTTCTTGTATCCAACGCATTCGTCTTAATCTGCAATGTTTTAGCATGATATAGCAAGGGTGAGCATAAGGATTGCTCAACAAGTTTAAATTTAATAATATAACGATATATCATGATTGAAAGAATCTGAATAACAAGCTGGCTATAATTCAACAATATAATTGTGAAATAGCAGGAACAAATTTATGACTGGACAAGTATTATACATGAACAAATATATCTAAACCAACTGGTAATGAAGGTGATCAGCCTTTCATACCTGACTTATTCATGCAATATGTACAGAGTACAATTATACATGGCAATCAACAATGATTAATCATAAGCTTATCCGAATGAAACAACTCTTAATAGAGTTAAGTAAAAACAAACTTGCCTGAACCGTTGATTACTGCTACACAATTTATATCGCTTTATCCGAAGACCTAATATTAGTAATATAAATCTCCAATATTAGAATAATATCATCACAATATAATACTATAATATATATATACACAGAATAACATAAACACATAACACATAACCCTATTATTCTATAACACACATAGGACTCGGTATCAAGTCAAACTTTTGCAGTCTGAGTTGAACCTGACACAAAACTGACATCCCGACGGTCTAGTCGGACTTTTATCGAGTCTAAATTTAATAAAACTCTGTCTAAACACTTAACAATTATCTTAGATAATTTTAATCTCAATCAAAATATTTTTCTAAGTCTCATACTAATTTTCAGATAATTATTATCATTTATCGTAAATTTTTAATTATTAAAACGTATTTAAATGAATTAAATACCACATAATCCCATTATCATTAATATTTATTTATTATCAAATATTAATGAACTACATGTCATAATATTATAAAATATTTATAATATATCAAAGTATTTTTAATACCTTAAAATCATATTTATATGATTTTTAAACACTTAAATTCTTTATCCGATAATTAATATTAATATTAAAATATTAATATTTTCATGACAAAATATCAAAAGTTATATTTTATAACTCAAAATATTTTTCAAACACATAAATCATTTTTATATAATTTATAAAGCAGTAATCCTATTTTTCCTTAATTTATTTAATATAGTTATTAAATAAACTAATCATCATTAATATTGATTAATTAATGAAATTCATCCTAAAATATTAAAAGTCACTCAAAATAACTCAAAATATTTTATTATACCATAAAATTATTTTTCATGATTTTTCATGTATTTAAAACATTTTTAAATCATTTATTTAATATTATAATTAAATAAATTAAATACCATTTATATTTCAAAATTATTAAATATTTATGAAATATACTCTGAATAATTAAAAACTATTTTTCAGAATTTAAAATAATTTTTCAGAATTTATTTTGTATTTTTAATAATTAAAAACTATTTTTATCAATTTTTAAATAATTTCCGAAAAATAGAAAATAAAACTGTCACTAAAGAGCCCTATAGTGACAGACCCGTCGCTATAGGTGTTCTTGGGCTGTTCTTGAGTGTTCTTGACCTTCATCGACAGTTAACGAGGTTGTTGCTTTGGCCGAGTCTAGATTCGTGGTTATAAGGTTTATGGGAACATTATTAAGTTAATGTTTTAGTACTGATGTAGTACTACAACCATAAACAAGTTGCAAGACCAAAATCTAACACAACAGGGAGATTAAGGCTGCAGAAATCGTTGTTAGAAGCTGTTCTTCATTTTCTGGGTTACCCAGAAATGAAGAACAGTCAAAGTGACTACCTTTCGATCCTTATACCTTGCATTCTGTAGCTTGTTCATGTGAACTAAGGGTTCTATTTTGTAGAACACATGTCAGGGTACAACTACATAATCTCATATCAGTCTAATAAACATCACATGTGAGAGATTAAAGTCGGTCAACGTGATGTCAGGAGCTGTTCTTCACGATTTCTGGGTTTTTCAGATTTCGTCAATAACAGTTGGTCAACGATACTTTGACCATCATTATTTTTGATTCTGTTAAGGATCTAGGTGATCTAAATGCATGAGTGTTTAGTCCTTATACCAGTCTACAACATTCCAACAACAACTTGGCCAAACTAACAAACAACAAAAAGATTCATGGCCTGCAAAAATGCTGTCAGTGACTTCTGGGTTTCTAGGTAACTCAGAAATCAGATTTCGTGGCTGGTTAATGCAGTTTGACTGCTTATATCTTGAAATATACACATGATCTAGCTCTGTTTTTAGTTCCAGATCACAGACAACATGGCATACTACAAATCTATAACATCAAACACAAGAGATCATTAACACACAAAGATCTATGGGCCCTGACATATGGCTGTCAGGCCAAAAATTTCTAGTTTTTCAAGATTTTGAAAAATGCTTGATTCGTGCATCTAAGTGTTATAGATCCATGATCTATCAACCCAGATCACTTATAGACACCCTATTACACATATCTAACCAATCAATTACAGCATCAAACATAACATCAAGAGATTTCGAATTTTGAAGGTTTATACCTCTTTGAAGTTTTCATCTTTGATTCTGACTTTGATCCTGTTATGGGATAGTTATGAACTGATATGGGCTCATCTTTTCTCTCTCTATCACTCTATAACCCGAAATTCTAGAGAGAGGATGGGTTTGGAGAAAAAAATGTCAAGTGACCTTTCTCTCTATCTTAATCTATATAATTGATTGGATTCAATGAATTTGCTAGCAACTTGTGGTTGATCTTTGGACACATATCTAGGTCTAGAGTTAGGGTTAGTCACCAACCTAAGATCTTGGCAAGATTTGCAAGCTACCCATTAAAGAATGTGACATAAGGGTAAAATGGTCATTTAGCAATTAATTTTAATAGCAATTATGTCAATTAGCCTAAATCCTTAGGGTTTAGGGTTTGAAATCTCAAGTTTAGCAATTTGATTTTTCTAATATTTCAATTTAGGTTTCCAAAAATAGAAATTTAATATTTCTAAATTATAATTAGGATTTTCTAATTATATTAAAAAAAATTTAGTCACAAATTAAATCTTGCTAATTAGGATTAACATTTCGTAATTAAAATCGCTAATTTAGCAATTAGGATCGTAATTGGTCATTAGGGTTTATAAACCACTAATTAAGGTGTCTAATAGAAAAATAATTTTCCTAAATTAGAAATTAGATTTCGTAATTAGATTAATGTTTTCTAATTACTGGTAACTTGAAAATTAGGATTAATATTTCCTAATTAACATTAAAACTATTTAACTAACAATTACATTTTCCCTAATTATAAATTAGGATTCCCGAAATCGAAATTAGGGTTTCCAAAACCGATTTTAGGGTTTCTTGTAATTTGCTAGGGTTTTCTAACCGAACGTTGGCGTTCTTAATATATAATTAGGGTTTGTTACAGATATCGTTTATCTGGTTAAACCTTGACCCGTAACCATATACAGAACATATTCACTTATTCCTTAATCCTGAATAATTCACTTAAATCGTTCACAAAATTTTAAAATCCTCAAAATTCCTTCTTAAAAATATCATACGCATACACTTATTTTCTGTCTAGGTTCTAATTTTGAACCCTAAATTAATTAATTAAAATTTTAAAAATTTTCTAAATTCTCGGGTTGTCACATTCACCCCCTTTTCTAAAAATTTTGTCCCCGAAATTTACCTTACACCATTCACCATACTGCTTCCACCATTCACACATCATCAGATGATACCCAATACACCACTCACAAGAGTAAAAGTTTTTCAAATTGTACTGAGGAGTCGTATAGACTATTTGTCTGTCATTTTCGCAAAGGTTTTATGGAAATTCATCCGCAAACCGACATAACTTACGAACACAAAGGGTGATTAGCCCGATATGCCCTGTACTGGCCAAGTACTGCTTTTATCTGTTTCTTGTCACTGCCATAGGCACACAAATTCTACCTCAGTCTTATTGGATTCTGCACCAAAACAATTTGGTTCGGGAAATTTCTTTCAATGAACACTTAGAGTTTTCATAAACTTTAGTCTAGCTGAATTGAATAGCATAGACCCATATCAATAATTCAATTCAATCGAATTGGTTAGGTGCAGCCAAACCCCGTTGGCAAATTAAACTTTTGAAAATATTTTCGAGAATAACGTCATGATGACGTACTGTATTAACAGTCCGTTTGAGGATGCCGTCATCGTATGACTTTGTCATAACACATCATACAATAGTGGAACAATGACTTTAGATCAAATTCACACTAAGTATTCCTGTATGTACAACTCCATCAACTTTTTATCATCTCTGCACCAGGTTACATGGTACATGAGTGATAAATAAAATATATTTTGATATTTCAAATCATTTGCGTCTAGCTGAAATAAGTAGCATAGACTATACTTTAAACCGTTTCAAAAATGATTACGAGTTTACATATTTTTTTTAAAGGCACATAGTACGTATTTAGCTTGATGTCAAAATTTCGAAGTCTAACATAGCTAGGAGATTCAGATAACTTGTGTCTCCACTAATAATCATTTGCTTAACAATCTATCTGTTCCTATAGTCTTTAATACTCTATTTACACACAACTATACCCAGTTCGTAAAACCACACTTATGAGTTCATTTACTTGCCACAATCATACGAGTTTAAGAACTTGTCCTAGTCAGACCTTTAGCGTCCATTCGCTGAGGGGTTCATAAACATTTCATATAACTATGAATCAAAAATGTCACACAAGTATGACTTTTAAGAACTCGTACTTAACCTGATATTCTCTACGTATAACCTATCTATCTGATATACACATGAGAAAGGAATCACCCTCTTAACATGCATATAGCAAATAGCGCAACATAAACATTTCAATGATTATCATTGCAAGAACTAAGTAGTTTTAACACCAAGTACAATTCCCTGCCCATACAAGGAATCATACAACTCAGCTGCCGACATAAGTCCTCAATTGAATCCCCACCTAACACTAACACCCTTCTCAATACGAATTTCATTCAACTCGTATTCATAATCCTTTCCTGAATCTGTACCAATTCATAGTACAACTGTCACCCAGCAAACTTGCTGTAACTTTTCAATCATTCGCTTGATCCTTCTCCATATTATAACCTTATCTGATCACGGAGTGATCTCATCGCATACATTACGATTCATTTCTATATGTAGATTGTTTTGTTTTACGATCTTCTATGACTGCACTTTTAGTCTTTTAGACTCTATCTATTTCTCACTACTGTTCAACTTTATTATCAGAGTTAGGGAACTCTGTATCTTATAACTCGTCGAGATTCATCTTTGAATCTTACCAACCCAACTAACTCTATGTGAGTTAGTACTTATCCTAATCACTGCGATTATTAGTCTCACGTATTCCTACCTAAGGTTCATAACCTATAGCTCTGATACCAACTGTGAGGACCACGAATCCAGGTCCCAAATCACCTCAGATCCGATTCGATCATTCTATCACTATTACTATATTTGCGGAAGATATAAACATAAATTGTTTATACAATACATTTAACACACTATTCTCCAAGGTCGAGTAACCTTAACTTAATACACATTACCTAACTTACTTAACACATAATCTTAAAATACAACACTTATACAATTTAGCTGCACACATATCCTAACGTTGGAGCAGTCTTTAACCTTTCCTTGTATCCGACGCGTTCGTCTTAATCTGCAATATTTTATCATGATATAGCAAGGGTGAGCATAAGGATTGCCCAGCAAGTTTAAATTCAATAATATAACGATATATCATGATTGAAAGAGTCTGAATAATAAGCTGGCTATAATTCAACAATATAATTGTGAAATAGCAAGAACAAATTTATGACTGAACAAGTATTATACATGAACAAATATATCTAAATCAACTGGTAATAAAGGTGATCAACCTTTCATACCTGACTTATACATACAATATGTACAGAGTACAATTATACATGGCAATCAGCAATGATCAACCATAAGCTTATCCGAATGAAACAAATCTTAATAGAGTTAAGTAAAAACAAACTTGCCTGAACCGTTGATTACCGCTACGTAATTTATATCGCTTTATCCGAAGACCTAATATTAGTAATATAGATCTCCAATATTAGAATAATATCATCACAATATAATACTATAATATATATATATATACACACAGAATAACCTAAACACATAACACATAACCCTATCATTCTATAACACACATAGGACTCGGTATTAAGTCAAACTTTTACAGTCTGAGTTGAACCTGACACAAAATTGATATTCTGACGGTCTAGTCAGACTTTTATCGAGTCTAAGTTCAATTAAACTTTGTCTAAACACTTAACAATTATCTCAGATAATTTTAATCTCAGTCAAAATATTTTTCTAAGTCTCATACTAATTTTCAGATAATTATTATCATTTATCGAAAATTTTCAATCATTAAAACGTATTTAAATGAATTAAATACCACATAATCCCATTATTATTAATATTTATTTATTATCAACTATTAATGAACTACATGTCATAATATTATAATATATTTATAATATATCAAAGTATTTTTAATACCTTAAAATCATATTTATATGATTTTTAAACACTTAAATTCTTTATCCGATAATTAATATTAATATTAAAATATTAATATTTTCATGACAAAATATAAAAAGTTATATTTTATAACTTAAAATATTTTTCTAACACATAAATCATTTTTATATAATTTATAAAGCATTAATCCTATTTTTCCTTAATTTATTTAATATAGTTATTAAATAAACTAATCATCATTAATATTGATTAATTAATGAAATTCATCCTAAAATATTAAAAGTCACTCAAAATAACTTAAAATATTTTATTATACCATAAAATTATTTTTCATGTATTTAAAACATTTTTAAATCATTTATTTAATATTATAATTAAATAAATTAAATACCATTTATATCCCAAAAATATTAAGTATTTATGGAATATACTCTAAATAATTAAAAACTATTTTTCAGAATTTAAAATAATTTTTCGGAATTTATTTTGTATTTTTAATAATTAAAAACTATTTTTTATCAATTTTTAAATAATTTCAGAAAAATAGAAAATAAAACTGTCACTAAAGAGCCCTATAGCGACAGACCCATCGCTATAGGTGTTCTTGGGCTGTTCTTGAGTGTTCTTGAGCTTCATCGACAGTTAACGAGGTTGGTGCTTTGACCGAGTCTAGATTCGTGGTTATAAGGTTTATGGGAACATTATTAAGTTAATGTTTTAGTACTGATGTAGTACTACAACCATAAACAAGTTGCAAGACCAAAATCTAACACAACAGGGAGATTAAGGCTGCAGAAATCGTTGTCAGAAGCTGTTCTTCATTTTCTGGGTTACTAAGAAATGAAGAACAGTCCAAGTGACTACCTTTCGATCCTTATACCTTGCATTCTGTAGCTTGTTCGTGTGAACTAAAGGTTCTAATTTGTAGAACACATGTAAGGGTACAACTACATATTCTCATATCAGTCTAATAAACATCACATGTGAGAGATTAAAGCTAGTCAACGTGGTGTCACGAGCTGTTCTTCACGATTTCTGGGTTTTCCAGATTTCGTCAAGAACAGTTGGTCAACGATACTTTGACCATCATTATTTTTGATTCTGTTAAGGATCTAGGTGATCTAAATGCATGAGTGTGTAGTCCTTATACCAGTCTACAACATTCCAACAACAACTTGGCCAAACTAACAAACAACAGAAAGATTCATGGCCTGCAAAAACGCTGTCAGTGACTTCTGGGTTTCTGGGTAACCTAGAAATCAGATTTCGTGGCTGGTCAACGCAGTTTGACTGCTTATATCTTGAAATATACACATGATCTAGCTCTTTTTTCAGTTCCAGATCACAGACAACATGGCATACTACAAATCTATAACATCAAACACAAGAGACCATTAACACACAAAGATCTATGGGCCCTGACATATGGCTGTCAGGCCAAAAATTTCTAGTTTTTCAAGATTTTGAAAAATGCTTGATTCGTGCATCTAAGTGTTACAGATCCATGATCTATCAACCCAGATCACTTATAGACACCCTATTACACATATCTAACCAATCAATTACAATATCAAACATAAAATCAAGAGATTTCGAATTTTGAAGGTTTATACCTCTTTGAAGCTTTGATCTTTGATTCTGACTTTGATCCTATTATGGGATAGTTATGAACTGATATGGGCTCATCTTTTCTCTCTCTATCACTCTATAATGCGAAATTCTATAGAGAGGATGGGTTTGGAGAAAAAAAATGTCAAGTGACCTTTCTCTCTCTCTTAATCTATATAATTGATTGGATTCAATGAATTTGCTAGCAACTTGTGGCTGATCTTTGGACACATATCTAGGTCTAGAGTTAGGGTTAGTCACCAACCCATGATCTTGGCAAGATTTGCAAGCTACCAATTAAAGAATGTGACATAAGGGTAAAATTGTCATTTAGCAATTAATTTTAATAGCAATTATGTCAATTAGCCCAAACTCTTAGGGTTTAGGGTTTGGTTAGGGTTTAGGGTTTGAACCCTCAAGTTTAGCAATTTAATTTTTCTAAAATTTCAATTTAGGTTTCCAAAAATAGAAATTTAATATTTCTAAATTATAATTAGGATTTTCTAATTATATTAAAAAAAATTTAATCACAAATTAAATCTTGCTAATTAGGATTAACATTTTCTAATTAAAATCGCTAATTTAGCAATTAGGATCGTAATTGGTCATTAGGGTTTATAAACCACTAATTAAGGTTTCTAATAGAAAAATAATTTTCCTAAATTAGAAATTAGATTTCGTAATTAGATTAATGTTTTCTAATTACTGATAACTTGAAAATTATGATTAATATTTCCTAATTAGCATTAAAACTATTTAACTAACAATTACGTTTTCCCTAATTATAAATTAGGATTCCCGGAATCGAAATTAGGGTTTCCAAAACCGATTTTAGGGTTTCTTGTACTTCGCTAGGGTTTTCTAACCGAACATTGACGTTCTTAATATATAATTAGGGTTTGTCCCTTAACCACATACAGAACATATTCACTTATTCCTTAATCCTGAATAATTCACTTAAAATCCTTCATAGAATTTCGAAATTCTCAAAATTCCTTCTTAAAAATATCATACGCATACACTTATTTTCTGCCTGGGTTCTAATTTTGAACCCTAAATTAATTAATTAAAATTTTAAAAATTTTCTAAATTCTCGGGTTGTCACAGAATCCATCGGATAAGGCGTGGCTTAGCATCTTTTTTCGTTATTAGGTACCGAATCGCCGAATGGTCCGTGTAGACTATCACCTTAGTCCCGATCAAGTATGCCTAAAATTTGTCAAACGTGTACTCCACTACAAGTAATTCCTTTTCTATGGTTGTATAATTCATTTGAGTCTCTGTGAGTGTTTTGCTTGCGTAGTATATAGCGTGAAATACCTTGTCTCGTCGTTGGCCTAAAACAGCCCCAACCGCATAGTCGCTCGTATCACACATTAGTTCGAATGACATTTTCCAATCCAGTGCGACTATCACGGGGGCTGTAGTTAATTTCTTCTTTAATAATTCAAACGCTGACTTGCATTCCGCAGTAAAACTGAAAGTGGCATCCTTCTCTAAAAGACTGCATAGATGTTTTGCAATTTTAGAGAAGTCCCTTATGAACCTCCCGTAGAACCCAACATGCCCCATAAAACTTCTAATACCCTTAACTGAGCTCGGTGGAGGCAATTTTTCGATTGTTTCCAGCTTTGCTTTGTCCACCTCCAATCCTTGAGTTGACACCTTATGGTCCAAAATTATGCCTTCTTCAACCATGAAGTGGCATTTTTCCCAATTGAGTATGAGGTTTGTATCCTTGCATCGCTGCAATACGATGACCAGATTCCCTAGGCACGTATCAAAGTTGTCTCCACAGACTGAAAAATCATCCATGAAGACTTCAACATTTTTCTCCACCATATCTGAAAAAATGGCCATCATACACCGTTGGAAAGTTGTAGGTGCATTGCATAACCCGAATGACATCCTCTTGAATGCAAATGTGCTGTAAGGGCATGTAAATGTTATCTTTTCTTGATCCTCAGGAGCGATGGCGATCTGGTTATAACCCGAGTATCCATCCAATAAACAGTAGTAATCATGTCCCGCTAATCTATCTAACATTTGATCAATAAAGGGTAGCGGGAAATGGCCTTTTCGTGTTGCCTTGTTCAATTTTCTATAATCCATGCAAACCCTCCATCCTGTTACTGTTCTGGTTGGTATTAATTCATTATCCTCATTCTGCACCACAGTCATTCCTCTCTTTTTTGGTACGCATTGGACCGGACTAACCCACTGACAGTCGGAAATCGGGTAGATGATCCCGGCATCCAACCACTTCAAAATTCCCTTCTTCACAACTTCCTTCATAATAGGGTTAAGTTGACGTTGATGCTCCACCGTCAGTCATGCATCATCTTCCATCAGAATCTTGTGCATGCAAAATGAAGGGCTAATTCCCTTTATATCCATAATCGTACAACCAATCGCTGATTTGTGATCCCTAAGCACCCTCATCAACTTTTTTTCCTGCAATTCATTAAGTGCAGCTAAAATAATAACAGGTAAGGAATTTGAATTTCCTAAATACGCATACCTGAGGTGTTTAGGGAGTGGCTTAAGTTCCAACTTTGGTGGCTCCTCCGATGACGATTTCAGTTTTTCTATGGCTATCTCCTCAGTGTGCAAAGGTTCAAACGGTGCTCTGAATTGGCTAACTCGTGGCAATGAATCTAACATCTGTAAGTAATCCACAAATTTCGGGTCGTCATTATCTTCATCCCCCAATAAAGTTATTTCTAACGGATCGTTGACCAAACTCTTGTTCATATCTTCACTGATGATTTGCTCAATTAAATCCATTCGAAAACATTCTTCCTCATCCGTGGAGAATTTCATGGCCTTGAACACATTGAATTTTATCTCTTGATCTAGGACCCTCATAGTCAGTTTTCCTTTTTGTACATCTATGAGTGTCCTACCCATGGCCAAAAATGGCCTCCCTAGGATAATTGGGATATTCTTGTCCTCTTCAAAGTCCATAATAATGAAGTCTACGGGAAATATAAACTTATCCACTTTCACTAAAATATCCTCCACAAAGCCTCTCGGATATGTGACTGACCTATCCGCCAACTGTAATGAGATATTTATAGGTCTTGGTGCGGGCAAACCCAATTCTGTGTATACTGACAATGGCATAAGGTTTACACTTGCCCCCAAATCACATAAACACTTGTTGAAATGCATATTCCCGATCGTTCATGGAATAGTAAAGCTCCCCGGGTCCTTGAGTTTTAGTGGTAATTTCTGCTGTAATACTGCACTACACTCCTCGGTTAGTGTAACTGTCTCGAAATCTTCCCATTTCTTTTTCCTTAACAGAATCCCTTTCATAAATTTTACGTAGCTCGGCATTTGCTCTAGGGCTTCTGCAAATGGTATGTTGATCTGAAGTTTCTTAAACACTTCCAAAAACTTTGCAAATTGCTTGTCTAATTTTTATTTTTGGACCCTTTGTTGAAACGGTGGTGGTGGATAAATAATTGGCTTATTGTTTAAATTTGTTCCCTCACTCTGTTTGTCCTCACCCTTACTTCTTTCAATTTTGTTGTTATCATCAAATTTTTTATCCGGAGTCACGGAATTTTCTGCATTACTACCCTCAAGTTGTTTCCCACTCCGCAATGTAATTGACTGACAATGTTCATGGTTACCCTTCGGATTTCTCTCGGTGTCACTTGGTAACGTCACTTGTGGTCTATTATTCAATGCCAACACAATTTGTCCTATTTGATTTTCTAAATTCTTGATAGCCATCTCTTGTGATTTCATTGTCATTTCTTGTGATTTCATTGCCATTGCTTGATTTTTCATTGCTGCCTCATTGCTAGTTATGTACTTCGACACCATTTCCTCGAAATCTGATTTCTTTTCCTGATGTTGAACCGGTTGTTGGTGACTCTGAAAACCTGGGGGATATGACGGTCGTGGATCTCTATTTTGTTTATTATTGCTCCACGAGAAATTTGGGTGGTTCCTGTTCCCCTAGTTGTAGGTGTTTTGGTATGTATTATGCGGAATTCTGTTATAGCTACCTATGAACTGGACGGATGCTGGATTAATTACGCACTGATTTGTAGGATGATCACCCGCACAGAATTTGCAATCTACCGCAACCTACTGTACTTGAGCCCCTGTCATAGCATCCAACTTCTTGGACAACGCAGAAATCTGTGCTTGTATAGCTGTCACCCCATGTACTTCCAAAATCCCAGCCGCCTTTTCCTGTGTCATTCTTGTTGTGGGCCACAGGTAGTTATTGGCCGCCATGGTTTCAATCAAATTGTAGACTTCCTCGTAACTCCTGGCCATGAATGCTCCGCCCTACGCTGCATCAATACTCGTTCTGATATTCCCATGCAGTCCGTTGTAAAAGGTGTTCATTTGCAGCCACTTCGGTAATCCATGATGTGGGCACTTTCTCAGTAATTCCTTGTACCTCTCCCATGCCTCATACATCGACTCCCCATTTTGCTGCTCAAACAATGTTATGTCATTCATTTTAGCAGTTTTCGCCGGTGGGAAGAATTTGGCAAGGAATTTCTGAGCTAAGTCTTCCCATGTAGTTATCGACCCTGGCGGTAGAGAATGCAACTAACTCTTCGCCTTGTCCTGTAAAGTGAATGGGAACAAGCGAAGTCTCATTGCCTCATCCGACACCCTATTGTACTTGAACGTGTCGAACATTTCCAGAAAACTGATTAAATGCTCGTTCGGATCGTCATTTGCCATTCCCCCAAACTGAACTAAATTCTGCATCATCTGAATGGTCCCAGGCTTGATTTCAAAAGTATTCGCAGCTATTGCAGGCCTAGTTATACTCGACTGCAGATCAGTCACCTTAGGTGTTGCAAAATCCCTCAACGCTTTTTGGTCTTCTGCAGCCATTGCTTCTTCCTTATTAGAGTTTTCGAATTCGCCCCTTGTTTCCTTGATCCACTTACTTAACCTCTGAAATCTTCTTTCAATATCGTCCTCAAAAGGAAGCAATTCTGGATTTTTAGATCATGTTTGCATAAACCAATGTCAAAAACCTCAAATAGGAAGAACAAAAACAAAACAAAAATGTTTAAGTAAAACTGGACTAATTAAACTGATATTGTAAAAATATTAAAATCTAGGCTAAATTGTCCCCGACAACGGCGCCAAAAACTTATTTGGTAAAATCTAATTACGCACAGCACGTAAGTATACGTGGTCAACAAGTAATATAGTAGTGAATAAAGTATCGTTCCCACGAAGACAAATTAGCAAGAAATTTAACTTCATAATTATCAATTTTCTATTAATCCTAATTCTATTAAACTAATCAATTCAATGGTCTAAAATTATAGAAACTAAATTAATAAATAAGTAAACTATCACGAAACAATCACAAATATCAAAATTTAGAATTTCAAACAATTGATGGAGAATTAGACTTATGATTTCACCTTAAGCTTCACTCTGATTTTCAAACATTTATTCCAATTCAATTCAATATCCCAGTTTATTAATCAAGAACACGAAAGTAGTACTAGCCACCTCTCGATGCATTAATACCGTATTAACTTAAATCCAGATTTTAGATAGAAACAAGTAAAACACCTAACTCAACCAACTCACTATATCTCTATGTGAATTAAAATTAAAGAAGGTTTAAGCTTAAGTTCTCTATCTGATTACATACGATGTCAAGTATATCTCTACCTTAACAATAATCAAGAATTTGTTATTCACAAAATTCATGACACATGCTATATTAACTAAGTCTAGATTTGAATATCATCTCTCGATTCCATACAAATCCACAACGAATTGTTGATCAGGCAACTCATAGATTCAAGCTTAAATCAATATAGATAAACTAGAACTACTTTATTGAACTAGAAATCAAAGTTATAAAATCATCGTTCCACCCAAGAATCCATCATAAGCCTAATAAGAGAATTAGTTCATATCAAATGAAATAACAACTGAATAATCTAATGAAAATATCCTTGCAATTACAAATAAAAGACTTAAGAGAAGAATAGTGATGAACACCCTCCACGTAGCCTAGAATTGCAATCGTCGCGAAAATCTCGTCAAATTACTCCTCCAAAGCTTGTACTCAAATCCTGGAATTAATCTTTATACTATGCTTTATGTGTGTCTCTATTCGTTGTTTGTAACATAATAACATATCCCTCTATGTTCTGGCCTAAGTCCCCCCTTTTTAGAGTCCATGCGCATCACAAAAGTCCCAAAAACCAAGTCCCAGCAGAGTTCAAAGCTAATCAGGAGACTCCAATATTTGACACCCCCGCCCCGGCGGGGGGTGCTAGGCAATTATAGCCCGCCCCGGCGGGCATGTCCACTACTAAAGAATTTTTTTCATTTCATGCATTTTTCCAACTTTGCTCCAAAAGACCGCCTTTCTTCACCACTTGCCTCCATGACCACCCTACACATAAAAGAACATGAAACGAGTGAAAACGAACACAAAACAAGAAGCTAACTTTGAATTTAAACTTGAAATGAACATCGATTCGTGTATATTAAATCCACTCATCAGGTGGTAATGCAAAGTAATCCTGTTAATTAGGCTACCCTTATGGATTGATGACATGCATATAGTATATATATGACTGTAGGCATGTGTGCTACTGAATGACCGCCTAGTCATGCCTATGTGCATGTGGATAGTCCTATTTATAGAGGAAACTATGGCAAAATTTTTCCAAAATGTAGGCATTGGGTAGTCATGTATTTTTAACTCTACTGTAGATGTATGTTAAAATAATGCATGCAAGCATGTAGTTATAAAATGCATTTTGAAAAGCTTCAGGTTAGAAAATACCACACCTTTTCTGAGGTGATTTAGAGACTTGTTGTCCAGATATTATGGATCTGGATCAGCCGAATAGTTTCCGCAAGACCACTTCAGGTGTGTGGAGGAGGGCTTCCGAAGTGCCTTAACCCCGTTCTGCCTCGTCGTCTGGCGGAGGCGGTGATACGTACTGTCCGGGTTGATGTGCTGGATGTCAAGAATGAGGAGGAGTATGTACCGGTAGCGGCTCCAACTCATGCTGATCATATTCCCCATAGGGATTTCCCAGGCATTCAGGTGGCTATTCAAGATCTTCTGGATGATTTGAGTCGCCACCCTTCAGTTTACTTGCATGCAAATGAGGTAACAGCTGGATTTGATCTTCCTTTTTCCTATTGAGGTGCAGAAAGGATTTTGACATTGATTTGCATGTGATGCAGGTTCCCAGCCTTACACAGCCTCAAGGGAACTGGTTTAGCATACACTCTCTGTATCAGGCTCTGCATCCAGATTACCGAGGTATAATGCATGATTGGGGCTTTGGGGCGTTCTTTTCCATTCTACCCCGCTGTTGTTCCTAGGGTTACCTCAGGGTATTGTCTGAGTACTGGTTTTTCCAGACTCAGTCTCTCCATTTGTTGGATTATGAGGTGATGATGACACCGATGGATTAACGATTTATCACCAGTATGGAGTTTGGAGGGGAGCCAGTGCCATGTACGGCGAATATTATCCCGACTGCCATTAGATCCTTGCTAGGAGTTTCGACTGAGGCGCTCAAGGGCAGGACCGTCCGTACGGGTCCTTTGATCGTAGATGCTATGAGTGGGCTGTTGAGTGAGCCCATGCCTGCTGATGTGAGAGTCAGGGATCACATTCTTCGGCGATTGTTCCTAGTTATCATTAGGGGTTGTTTCATACCAGATAACTTTTCTACGGTGTCATTCACTTTAATCAGTGCCACACGAGAGGTGGACCGTATTGGAGAGTATGACTGGGGTTCCTACACATTCGCCTACTTCCTCAGGGGAATACGCAAGCTTTCGCAGGGCTGGACCGAGGCTTGCGTAGGATTTTACCCATTTCTGCTGGTGAGTAGTTCTCTTTTGTTTTTCCATGTACATGTTTAAGAGTGTTCACGGACAATAGATGGTTTACCTTTGTGTTGGCAGTTTTGGGCCTATGAGAGGCTTCCATGTTTGTGTCCTATGAGTGTTAGGTTTAGATACCTATCCACAAGTACGACAATGGCATCACTCCATTTTGGCGGAGGTTCATGTAGCGGAGGGTTTCACCCATTGTTGACTATAGTTGGAGTTGTTGACAACTGATGTCATCACTTGGGTTCCCTATTCTGGGGAACATTTGACTATTGGATTTGAGGATGGATTCCCGACTAGTGTCGAGCACGTGATATCCACCCGTAGGATTCCTCTCTTCACAAATAGAGGATGGGAGCTCTATTTAGGTGAGCGTGCTATTAGGAGCACCACAGGAGAGGTTCGTGTACTGATCTTGCCTCTTGCCAGGCGTTATTGGCATGTGTTGCAGTCACTCGTTGATGACATCCCATTGATGGGTATGGATGGATATACTTTGTCAGAGGGTTTACATACTCAGGATACATTCCATCGCTGATGGTCCCCTCGTACTATTGGAGCCCAGACCCGCGCCACTCAGTTTATGGGGAATATGGTTCTTGGATCCGTGATGACGACATATTGGCTGACCTGTGTCTGAGATCCGACTCATTTGACACATATTGATCGTTTGACCCGACAGTTAAATTGGGCACATTTCTTCATCCGGCACTTGGGTAGAGATCCTTCAGAGGTAGATACTTTTGATCCTTCCAGCTTAGGCGTTGGCCCCTCAGGTGACCCATATGGCTTTGACGGTGCAGATCATCCCTTGTATAGGCCTGACATCCCTGTTGATAGAGATCTAGTGACTCAGGAGGAGTTACATCAGGTGGACAGGATTGATGATGTAGATATTGACACCATTGTCTTCTTTTGATGTGTATTGTCGTTATCTCTTTTGATAGGCCTCTGTTAGATATTTGGTGGCTGTGCCCCATTCTTGCTATATCTTTTGATAGGCCTCTGTTAGTAGTAGGGCGGCTGTGCCCCATTTCCCTGTATTTTTAACTGTACAGAGATGATGTAGGTAGATGATGATGTACCTAGGAATGTATATATTGTCTTCCATTCCCTACATCATATTGCCATCTATTATCTGTCATGCATTTATCATGTTATGAATATATATGTATGTCCAGAGATATTCAACATTGACCCCTGGATGGTCTTATGATACGACATACACAGATGTCTTCTTCGACAGTCAGTCGCATAGATCACACCCTACCAGTGTTGATAGCCTCCCGTTTGAGGTCGTGGTATGATAGTATGTCACCTACAGATAGGGTGACTATAGATCAGCTGTTACAACATTCTATAACCCTCTTGATATTTCAGGTTTTCGCAGGCTTTGTGGAGGGTATGCTGGAGCATTGGATACCAGAGAGACAAATTTTTTGGTTTAGTACCCAGGAGTTGACTCCTACATTGGAGGAGTACAAGTGATTGATGGTCCTACCCTTAGACAGACCTTACGCTCATATGGCTGTCGGAGATATACGCCGGCAGTTCATGACCCTCACCGGGTTACGGTGTAGAGTAGTAGAGGATGAGATTACATCCGGTCATGTATTATATATCCCAGCGTTTCCTGATAGATAGGTTTGGCTCATCAGACAGCTACGCATGACATTCTGGGGATTTCACCATACCAGAGGATCAGTGACATTTGACCAGAGTGGATGTATACGTGATGTGTATAGTGGCGTATGTGTATATGCCACGATATATGGATGAGCTGGACATCGGTGTTATCATGGCTGTGAGAGCTCTCAGGGAGGGTCATACCATCATTCCGATGATTGTGACGGAGACGTTGAGGTCGGCCACGTTTTGCAGCACCTACCCTGCAGGGGTATTTACAGGTAGTTCGGTCAGGTTGTACGTGTGGTTTATGTCACACTTGAGACCGATTGGTACTTTCCACCGACACGGGTATTGCTTTACCCATGATATAGCTATGTCTTTCTCTTTTCAGTCATCAGAGTATATAGACGCTATGTCTTAGTTGGTATTTTTGGCAGGGATCAGAGATCCGTTTGGCATCCTGCCGTATATAGGGCTCAGTTCACCCTATAGCTTCATTACTCATGCTCCGGGCATGGATTATCTCCCTCTAGCTAGTTTGAGGGGCATGACTACCTACCAACCCCTGGCCGTGGTGTCAAAATTTGACCAGTTCCAGGACTTCCATCCTTTTGATGGAGCGTTAGGTCTGCATTTAGCTTCCCACCATCTATCAGCAGAGGACCGATCCCTGGTGTATACCTGCTGGGATCAGTGCGAGATAGCTAATTTTTTTGTTAGCCATCCGAGCTATTCGCCAGAGTATTCTGCATGGATGGCGACAGAGACTTCATCGGCTGCGGTAATATCCACAGTACCGGGTATTGATTCAGATGATGGAGAGCCCGTGGAGGACATTGATTCCCTTGCCGAGGAGGAGCCATTTACTAGGTCGCCAACAGCTCTTTTAGATTCTCCCAGTACTAGCACTGTTGTGATCTAACATTCAACACAGTATTTTGAGCAGAGTCTTCATCTGATGACCTTCGAGAGAGATCAGGCTAGAGCCTTGATGTTGACATCTCTTGATGGGAGAGATGCAACTCTGTTAGAGAGAGACGAGGCATTATCTCGTAGAGATACCACTGTTATTGGGCGGGATGAGGCCAGATCAGCCAGAGATGCCGTGATAATTGAGAGGGATAGTGTCATATTTGCGCGGGATGTAGCTGTTACAGATAGTACCACAGTGAGGTCCCTTACGAGTGGCATGATTGTAGAAATGAGCACGTACATTGATGAGCACCGTATCACCATGCAGATGGCCGTAGATTTGTTAGCTCGTGTGGATACCCTTGTATAGGAGACCACATCGTTACCTCTTTCTTCTGAGAGGGATGCCATGTTGGGCTTGATAGCTCGCATATACACTGATTTATAGATGGGCTTGTATTTTCCTGTACAGACTAGCTTAGCCATTTTGTCATGTACAGTTCATATTGTATATATCAAACAACATTATATATAATAGGGAAATATATTTTTGATCACTTCCCTTTTAGTTGTGCCTTGTTGATTGCTTGATATTTACCTATTTCTTCAGGGCTTGTGATCTTGATGTCTTCTGAATTCCTTCTTGATGGATGGACATTGAGTTGTTTCTGGATATTTCAGAATGGATCATTGATCTGTGTGTATTCCCTACCATCTTTGGTATCTTGGGACTGGTTTTTGTATGTAGATGTGGAGAGGAATGTATCTTTCCTCTCTGAGGTTGACCGCAACATAGATGGTCGCTAATACTCCTATTCAAGAGGAGCCCAGTTAGTTCCATCTCTTATGGATTGATGTTTCTCTTCGAGGAGTCAATCGTAGCTTAGATGGTCGCCGAGTCTCCCGTTTACATGGGGAGGTCGGGTAGTTCCATCCCTTTGGTCTGAAGCCGATGAAATGTAGTGGATTGAAGGTTGATCCTAGTACCGTTGACAAGTGTTTATGATTTAGTTGGGGGTAACACCGAACCATAAATGGCTACCTACGTACTTATGTTGAAAAGGAGATCAGGTCTGCGTAGTTCGAACCTGGTGTAAGAGGTTCAACACTGTATGTGACAAAAAAGGATGTAGGAATATTTTTGTTGTTTTTATTTTATTGCGACCGGGGCATATAAAATGGTTGCCTACGTACTCCCATGTATCAAGGAGATCAGGTCGGCGTAGTTCGCCCCATGTTCAGGATGATTTGCAGCCATTGAAAAGTTTGATCCCATGTTCAGGACAAACTGCGGGTGTAAAAAGTCTTATCCCTAGTGGGGTAAAATTGCGGGTGTGAAAGGTTCAATCCCTGGTGGAATGTGTTTATCCTTGATGGGGCAAATGAGTGTGAAGAGAAGTTGTATACAGTGAATGGTTAAAAAACCTGAAATGACTGGGGATCTGATGATCCAAAACTAGGATGGTTTCTTGCTGGTGACCTCAGACATAGTACCGTTTCACTGTGTCCGAGTTAATAAGCTGTGGAAATTCATCGCCGTCCATTTCCTGCAATCTGAGAGCACCTCATGTCAATACCTCCTTGACAATAAACGGGTCTTCCCGGTTAGGGGCGAATTTTCCCTTGGACTGATCTTGGTTGTCAATGATCATCTTCAAAACCAAGTCATGTAATTTAAACTGACGTAGCCGGACTTTTCTGTTGTAGGACCTGGCGATCCTTTGTTGATATAACTGACCGTGGAAGATAGCAGTGGCACGCCTTTCGTCTATTAGAGATAATTGGTGATACCTATCTTGTACCCATTGATCTTCATCCAGCTGAGCGTCTATTAACACTCTGAGGGATTCCATTTCCACTTCTATGGGGAGCACTGCTTCCATCCCAAAGGTTAATGCATAGGGGGTTGCCCAAGTGGAAGTGCACATTGATGTTTTGTAGGCTAACAGAGTAAGAGGTAACAAGTCAGGCCATCCTTTGTGGTTGGCAAACATCTTTTGTATGATCTTCTTGATGTTTTTGTTAGCCGCTTCAACATCACCATTCATCTTTGGACGGTAGATGACGGAGTTGAGATGTTTGATGTGGAATTTACTGCACAACTGCTCCATCATTTTGTTGTTGAGGTTCTTAGCATTGTCTGACACAATTACCTCTGGTTGTCCATATCGACAAATGACATTATTTTTTATGAAAGTAATGATGACTTCTTTGGTAACCCTGGGGAAGGAGGCTGCTTCTACCTACTTGGTGAAGTAGTCGATCATGGTGAAGATAAACTGATGCCCATTACTGGCTTTAGGCTCGATGGGCCCGATCACGTCCATTTCGTACATTAAGAAGGGCCAGGGTGAACTCATATTGTGGAGCTCCCTTAGAGGGGTGTGGATAGTATTCCCGTGAATTTGGCACTGATAACATCTCTTGACGTGATCATCACAGTCAGCTTTGAGAGAGGGACAATAATGCCCTATTCTTAGGATTTTCTTTACAAATAGAGGGCCACTCATGTGTGGGCCACAGACTCCATCATGCATCTCATCTATGAGCCTTTGAGCTTGGTCCTTGTCCAGACATCTGAAGAGACCTAATCCTGCATCTCTCTTATAGAGTGAATCTCCGCTCAGGTAGAATTTCATAGCCAGTCGATGGATCCGCCTTCTTTCAGCCGGGCTCGCCTCAGCGGGTGGAGATCCATCTTGTAAGTACTCCTTGATATGTTGATACCAATAGTGTTGGCTGGGAGGTAGCTCATCCGATACTTTTCCAATATAATTCCCATAGGCTTAAGCCTTTTGTTGGGCAAATGTGAGGGTTGGCATGTCTTCCTTGTCATGTATGTTGATCGAGGAGGCCAAAGTTACTAGTGCATCCACAAAATCATTCCTATTCCAAGGAATATAGAGGAAGGATATTTCTTCAAACTCTGAAGCCATCTTTAGAACCTGTCGATGGTAAGGCAGCAAGTGTAGGCCTTTGGTGTGATAGATTTATGTGGATTGTCTGATTACTAACTTAGAATCTTCAAAGACAGTTAGCCATCTGATACCCATTGATTGGGAAAGTTTTAGCCCCATGATACATCCTTCATACTCAGCTGTGTTGTTGGTGTTGGCAAACTGCAATTTGACGGCGACGGGATGCTGCTCCCCCATAACGGATACTAGAACTGCTCCATCCCCAAAACCTTCCATGTTTACAGCTCCATCAAAATATATCCTCCATGTTTGGCGTGCATCATACTGATGGTGTTGCTGAATTGCCATTACCCCTTCATTGGGGAAGTAAGTTTTCAAGGGTTTGAAGTCCCCTGAAGGTGTGTCGACCATTTGTTCTATAATTCCTTGACCTTTAATGGATTTCTGTGTCACGTAGACGATGTCAAATTATTATAGGATCAACTGTCATCTGGACAGTTGGTAGTTCAGCATGGGTTTACTGAACACATACTTGAGAGGATCCACGCGGGATATGAGATGGGTTGTGTGACCATGGAGGTAATATTGTAACCTTATGGAAGCCCATGCTAAAGCACAACAAATCTTCTTAATCAGAGTGTACTTGTGTTCACTGCTGCTGAATCTTTTGCTGAGGTAGTAGATAGCTCGCTCTTGGCCTCTATCGTCTTTCTATCCCAGCAAGCAGCCCATGGCATTGTCACTTATGGACATATACATGAACATGGGAACATTATCCTGAGGAGTTCTTTCTTAACAATTTAAAGATAGGCTAATAGGTTGCTGTGAGTTGAGAAATTAACCTGCTAATGAAGTTGATTTTTCCCAAAAATCCTCGTATTTCCTTCTTTGTCTGAGGAATGGGCATTTCCGTAATGGCCTGGATTTTGGTGGGATCTAGCTCAATCCCCTTATGGCTGACTTGGAATCCTAGCAACTTGCCTGATTTAACACCAAAGGTGCACTTGGCTGGATTCAACTTCAAGTTGTACTTACATAACTTGTTGAAGAGCTTTCTGAGATGATCTAAGTGGTCTTTCTCCCTTTCGAACTTGACAATGATGTCATCCACATAGCTCTCTATCTCTTTATGCATTAAATCATGGAAAAGAGCCATCATGACTCGCTGGTAGGTAGCTCCGGCATTGATGAGGTCGAACGACAACCGTCTATAGAAAACGGTTCCCCAAGGAGTGATGAATACAGTTTTCTCATGATCCTCTTCAGCAACCATGATTTAATGGTACCCCACAAAGCAATCAGGAAAGGAGTACATGTCGTATTGAGCAGTATTGTTAATGAGAATGTGGATAAATGGCACGGGAAAGCTATTTTTAAGGCAAGCTTTATTCAGATCCTGGTAATCCACGCAAACTCGCATTTTTCCTGCTAGTTTAGGCACGGGGACTATGTTGGATAGCCATTCAGGGTATGTAGACACCATGATGATGCCTGCTTGAAATTGTTTCCAATTTCTTCTTTAACCTTTAAACTCCACTCAGGTTTTAATCACCTGAGCTTTTGCCTGACTGACTTGAATCCCTCTTTGATGGGGAGGCGATGAATGACACTGTCAGTGGACAAACCCACCATGTATTCATGAGACCATGAAAATACATCCTAGAATTGGGTTAATAGTGTAACGATGTCATTTCTTTGGTTTGGAGTGAGGTCTGTACCAAGCTGGATTAGCTTAGGACTTTCTAAGGTTCCGAGATTGAAGGAAGTGGTTTGATCAAGGTTGGGTTTGGGTTTGTCTTCAACCCATTCTTTGATCTCCTGAGGTATCTCAATGTCCTATTATATTTTCATCAAGTCTGAGTCCAACTTTTCATCAAAGTTACAATCCTTGTGGAGAAAAGGCACCTTATCAGCAAGTAAAGGCACATCTAAATTCGGAGTCCTGAAACAAAATATGCTTTCAGTTAATATATATAAAACTATTTAATCATACAAAGTGTTAGCATGTACTGACAAAATAACTGCTAATACTGTACAGAAAAGTAAGTAATTATGATTATCTACATGGCAGAAGGAGTTTCTGCCCGTTTTACCCTTGTGGACCAATGAAATGAGTGCTACTCCAATTATCAAGGGTGATGTCCTGATGGATTGCAATGATGGAGGGGTTGTCATCGTCCTCCTTTTCCCGAATGATGACCATTACGTCTGGGCAATCATCGTCTGGGGTGTATCTATTTGTGTGATCATCATGGAAAATGATGCATACGTTTGGCATAATTCTGACGATGTCTTGTTTAAGTCTTCGTTCCTTTTCTTCCACTTTGGGATTTGGAACCAAAACTTCTTTCCCCTTTATCGGTATCAGTTTAGGAAATAACATACCCATTAAATGGGCAGGCACCTTTATCGGAGACCGTGCAGGCTCAGGAACTGTAGGTGGAGATAATCGTCGTGTGGCTGAAGCTGAAGGAACCTATTTATACTTATGAGGATTCCTACGACTGGAACTAGAAGTACAGCCTAGTCCAGCTGTCCCTATTTGACTGGGACATTGAATGGGGTGCTTGATGCCCTGATTGTCTTTGTCCAACCCTTGTCCAGGGTGATAACCCAATGACATCATTTCTTGAGTGGCCGATATTACTTCGACAGAAATCTGGGGTATGAGAGGTGGCGCCCCAATATGATGGTAGTGAGTGTTGCTCACCTCCAGGGCATGAAAACTGATCGGCTCAACTTCTGAATTAAAGCTGATGAGTGGTATGTCACCTTGTTCAGGACATTCCGGCTTAGCATCGACAGTGACTAGGCTATTGTTGATAATGTATTTATGTTGCTGATGAAGGGTGGAGGGGACGGCCCCGGCCATATGAATCCATGGTCTTCCCAAGATCGGGTTGTATCCTGTATCTATTTTGAGCACATGGAAAGATATGCAGAATGTATGTGGACCAATCTCCACTAGCAGTTCAATCTCTCCGACAGCGTTTCGTCGGGATTCGTCGAAAGCTTTAATAACCATATGGCTGCTTCGGATCCGATTGAGATTGATGTTCATCTTTACCAGAGTAGCATAAGGACAGATATTCAGAGATGAACCTCCATCTATCAAGACTCTTCCCACCATATATCCGGAGGACAAAACCACAATATGCAACAGATTGCAATGCCCAGTCCCTTCGGGAGGTATATCGTCATCAGTAAAAGATATCACATTGCTGTTAAAAATGTGATCCACCAGATGCTGGAATTTCTCAACATCTATTGACTTAAGCAGTTGGGCTTCTTCCAAAACCTTGAGTAATACCTTCCTGTGATCTTCAGACGAGAAAACCAAGTCCAGTATGGAAATTTGATGTGGAGGTTCTCTTAAGCTTAAAACCACCTTGGCTTCATTACGGCCCATAGTACGGAGAAATTTTTCCACCCTTTCCATGAGAATCTTCCCATTTGACTTGATGGTAGGCTTCATCACCCGTTGGGGAAGATATAGTGAATTATCCTTCGACAATGCAATAGTCATATGAGATATGAATCCTTCAGCCCCTCCATAATTCCATGGAACTTTCTGTAGGCTGACGACATGATATTGCGGTTTGCATGACAAGATAATTGGCTCTAGTGCATCCACTTTCAAAGGATTGTAAATACCTTTGAGCTGAAAGGGTTGGATTGTATGTGAGGGTGTAGCTGTATCTATCTCAGAAGATATGACTGCTGCAACCTCCTTCCACTTTGTAGGAAACGCGTCCCCATTCTCCAGCACTACAGCATCATCGTCAGCCATCTGCATGACATCATTATCAATTAAATTCTAAATAAGGTGGTGGAGTGCCCAACATTCTTCTGTGCTGTGACCGCGAGATTGGTAGTGATACTAACACACTCCATTAAAATCAAACTGTCTTGAACGCGGGCTGATTGGAGGTAGCAGAGCTGTGATTCTTCCTTCATGCATCTGCAGTATTTCTTCCATCGGTTAGCCTAGGTATGTAAATTCCCTTTTGTTGGCAAAATCCCGACGGGCCTTAGCATTTGCTCTTTTGGCAATTTTATCCTCCAGTGTTTCCTTTTCTAGAGTACGCGGTGGAGTGTTGGTAACAAAAGGAAAGAGAGTGGCATGCTCTTGACTAAATAATTGACGTGTGACCTGGTGCTGATGGACCACCAGTTCTGCCAATTGGTTAAGTTGCTCACGCAGAGCATTTATTTTCCATTCCATTGTAAACTGGAACTTTGCATAGTCCCACTTGTGAGCATTATCCTTGCTGGTCTGGGAAGATCCACCATTAAAATTAGAACTCTGTTCACTGCTACAATTAATCATATTGACCTCTTCTTCTTTGTGTTGAGGAAAAGGGTTGTCTTTCATATGGGGTTGATCGGGTTTGGTAACCACGATCTCCCCGCTGTCTATTAAATCCTGAATCTTGTGTTTCAAGTCCCAGCAATCCTGAGTATCATGTCCCAGAGCCCCGACATGATAAGCACACTTTTGAGTAGCATTGAAACCTCTCCCATTCGGGTTGGCTAGTGGAAGAAGATGAGTAATTTTCTTCTGAGTGGTCAGAAGATTGAGAATGTTCTCAAGTGAGTCCCTTAAGGGCGTGAACACTAGAGGGCGTTTGACTTCTCCACCTTTAGGAAATAGAGGGTTTGAAGACTGTGCTTGAAATGGAGAGTAATTTCTCCTTTGGATAGGCATATTCTGACTGCCCTTATGACCTTGTAGTATTAAGGAAACATCCTCCTATTTCTTTTTATGGACCCTTCAGGGGTTGTTTCTATAATTTCTGGACTGGATGTGCTCAGCAACAGCTTTAAGGGCAGCTAGGTCTTGAATTTTTCCTGACTTCAATCCCATCTCAGCAATCTCTCCATGTTTAATCATTTTAGAGAAGGGTTTACCAATACCAGTTAAGACTCTCTCATAGAAAGGGGTTTCTTGTATGTCTATGAAGGTCATCACCATCTCTGACTCATTCATAGAGAGATTCATTGGTTTGTTTCCTGACTTTAGAAATTTGGTACCTGTTAGGGGCCATTTGAGACTGGAAGTTGTACTGAGTGAGGAAGGCATGAGCTAGCTCATCCCAACTATGGATCTTTAAATTGTCTAATCTGGTATACCACGATTGGGCTCCTCCAGTCAGGCTTTTCTAGAATAGCTGCATTCTAAGCTTCTCATCCTCGGCATAAGATCCGAGTTCTCCAATGAATACCTTTAAATGTGTGTAAGAATCTCCTAACCCGTTATACAAAGTCAGGAGTCTTGAACTTATCTGGATAATGCACACCAGGGAATATACAAAGGTCTGCATATGAAACACTCCCATGTGCTCCAATTCCTTTGATAGAATGGATGGTCTCTTCCATTTGAAGGACTTTCTTTCTGATATCACCGGTGTCTAGATCTTCTTTGAGATGGGTGTTATCGTGAATTTTGTTGGTCGTATCCAACTGAAGCTCAGGTACTGGAATGGCTTTATCCAGACCTTCCTCCTTATGTAGAGGATTCAACATGTATTGGTATCTTTGCACCCTGAGTAGATTGGTGTAGTTCTTTAAGCAGAACAACTAAATTTGTGATTTGTTTACTTAATTCATCAAATTCTTCATGAGAGATTGGATTAAGATTAGTATGGTCAGATGAAGACATAATTGGCTGTAGGCTCGTGGTCTTTTTGGACTTTGAACGGGTAATAGGTCCGATTATTTCCCTGTAAAAAACTGACGTAGTTTAGTTTTAGGGAGTGTATAAATGTTTACATGCTATATGATGTATCCGTTGTAGGAATATTATCCTGCAAAATGGAGGTTAGCTGTTTGTAATATGGGATAACATGTTGATTATTAAATATGCATGTGCACATATTTCTTCATATTTCCCATCACAATGAGATTTACATGGAATGAAATTACAAGTAATTGTTCTTAAAAATGGAAAGTATGAAGAGACTTTCCTCCGCGTTTGGTTTATCAGAGGCTGACCTATCTTAGATTTACTCTCGCGGCTTTTTGGCATGAAGGTTCCCAAATCATCGCAATTTATTCGACGGGAAGTTAATCCGGTCTTTCAACTGGAGCGAATTTGGGTGGTGCCTTTCCTGAGCCTCGTTGGAATTAGTCTCCCTACGAGTCCAGTAATCAAACACTGACAGGATAACCTCCTAGTGGAGGAACCACTCAACATACATTCACATACAACGTGTCTCACCGTTTATGAAAATGATGACATATGCGAAGCACTAATATCACAAGCAGATATATTGTAAAGCATTAAGTGCAGTAAATATATGCATTCGTACACATTCATCAACAAATGTAAATGTAACATCCACACACAAGCACATAATAGTTTTGAAAAGATTGTAGTAGCAGCTTAAGCCCTCTTACTGGTATCCCCAGCAGAGTCGCCACCTGTCGATATCGGAATTTTTATTTGTCCCTTTTGTGTTCTTGTCTTTGTTTGAACAAACAAGTTGTGAAAAGGTCCGACATGTATATGTCAACCATTTGACTGTAAGAGTCACCAGTTGGTTTTTTAAATGGTTGTACCAACATAACCGAGAAAAGGTTTGCACATTCACCCAGTGATGTGACACTGCTTAACGGGTATGTGAAATCAATATTTGTTAGGGTCCAAAGACTTGGTTATGTGGAGGGAAGGTTTTAGGCACCCCTCGACATCCGTGTTGCCACGGCTACCACCATTTTTCAATTAAACTGTTATATGAATATGTGTGTGTGGATCAATGTGTAATTATTTAGAAGTAGTGCTATGCCTCGCTTGCACCTATATACAAAGGGTTTGAATTTGTGTAAAAATTCAGTTTTAAACAATATATAGCAGTGATGTTTTGTAAAAAAGAGATTTTTCAAACCCTTGTGCTCAATAGTAATTGAGGCCTTTGATACTTCAATTTTATTATGTGTTCATTGCTTTTATTTTCGAGATGTGAAGCATCTTCCAGAAAATAATATAGATAGCAGTACCGAATAATTTACAAGTCGTGTATAGCTGAAAATGTCCATCATGGGAACCGAATCTAGATTCAGTAGACTGAATCTGTGATCAGATGATTCCTAGGCTCACATGATGTAGCAATTTATATGAAAGCTGTAAGAAGTTATATATATAAAAGCTGTAATATATATATATATATATATATATATATACACACAGACATGATCACCCACCACGAAGCACCTCCATGGGGGATCGAAAATGTAAATATATAAAAGCGGTAAATATATATAGAGAGACATGATCAACCACCACGAAGCACCTCCATGGGGGATCAAAAATGTAAATAAAGCCATAAAGACGATCAACCGCCACGAAGTAAACTCCGGGCGTGACGAAATGTAAAATAGCAGAAAAAATGATCAACCGCCACGAAGTAAACTCCAGGGGGACGAAATGTAAAGAAAGCTATAAAAGGCCACGAAGTAAATTACAGGCCTGACAAAAATGTAAATATATATATATATATATATATATATATATATATATATATAGTATAAACGCACCAGATGTAAAATATATAAACAATAAATGCTCTGGATGTAAATCTAGGTTCATCGAACAAAGTTCGACAACAGTTTATATATAAGTATATATATATAAAACAAATAAATGCTCCGGACCGTGAGTCCAGTCTCAATCGAGGCATAACTCGATAATGTTAGTCCATATATATATATATATATATATATATATATATATATATATACAAACAGAAATAAAACCACGGACTGAAGTTCAAGCTTACACACGCAACACAACTCTTAACTTGAAGAACAGTGTGTGAAAAGATGAAGAGAAAGGCTTTAAAGTGTGTAAGAAGGCTTACAGTGGACTGCCAAAGAAGCCTTCTATAGCTTTAAGTGGATGAAGACTTGGTTCCCGTCGGTAAAAAAGTAGCTATATGTGAGCTTACAAGTGTTTAGAATGAGAAATCACTCAGTTTATAGTGTGTACAAAGCAAATTGGATAGGGCTTCCTTGCCTTTTCTCTATTCAAAATGGCTGCCCCAAGCCCTTTATTTATAGAGGAGGAGCCGCAAGTGTACCTGCGGTAGCCGCAGATGCACCTGCGGCTGCCCGGGGTGCCCCGAGTTTCGCGGGTCCTACCAACTCGAAGTACGTGCACGCACGCAACATGTTGTCCGCTCGAACTTTCAAAACTTCAATTCGGGCATCCGATCGAGATGTAAAAGACGTTTTTTGACATGTTGTTGTCGAGAGCTGCACAATAACATGTGATTAGAGGTTGTACGAAGTCAGGAAGATGGGACCATGCCCCATGTCTACAAGCTTCAAATTTTATCCGGTGTGCTGTCTTATGCAGTAGTCACTCGGGATTGGAGGTCTTTGGTTCTTGTAGGACATTGCTGTGTAGAATGTATGTATGTTGTTGTTGAGACGGCGCACTGTGGAATTGGGATGGTAAAATGATGATCTTACCCTTCATCGGGGTTATCTCCAGTTTGAGCTGATTTAGCGGTCGTTGCTCAGGGTTATCTCTGAGATTGGACTGCTACATTTGTTGACCGTCCTCAGGGTTATTTCTGAGGTGTGCCTTACTTCCCAGGGTTATCTCCGGGCATGGGGAATGAGTGCCTCGGGTTTTTCGCCGAGTGTTTAAAGTTGTTTGCATGGGTTTGAAACAAAAATTTCTGGGGTTATCTTCGGAACTGCAACTGTATACCTCGGGGTTGTCTCCAAGGTTGATACTATCTTTCCCGGTGTTGTTTCTGGAACTGAGACTGAGTATCTTGGGGTTATCTTTGAGATGAGATGGTCTTCTCCGGTGTGATTTTCGGTATTTAAACTGCATTCCTCAGGGTTATCTCCAAGGTTGAAACTGAAACTCCCGGTGTTATTTTTGGGATTGAAGTTGAAACTTCCGGTGGTATTTCCGGGATTGAGCTGGATATCTTGGGGTTATCTTTGAGGTGGTAATACTGAATATCCCAGGGTTGTCTCCGGGATTGAACTGAGCAGTCTTCCAGGGTTATCTCTGAAAAACTATTCTACCCTGCTGCAATGTTAGTAACAGATATGCAGAAAATTTTGAGTATCTACAAACTTCCAATTTCTTTGTTCATACATTAATTTAAGCATACCTAGATACTAAAATTCATATATGATCATTACCCAACCTTTCTAGCATGATTTTAACAAATTAATTCATACAATTACTTGAATCAAAACACATAATTTCGTTGTTCTTATGAAAAACTCCATTTTTAACATTATTAACGAAATCAAACACTGCGAACTCATTTTTCGACCAAATCAGTCTATTTAAGTTTCATTCTTTTCTTTTTTACATATATAAATGAAATCATTCATCAATTCACCGATTAATATGCAATTTAAACATAATTTTTTATACTTATAAGCCATATTCATATATTTTTCTCTATTAAACTATAATTACGACATATTTATATGAAATCGATGGTTTAAAAATATACATAGATGGTAGAAAATGTGTTATGATTATATATTATCATGTATATACATATAAATCATCAATTCATGCATTAATCATACAATAGTTATTTTACATAGAACTCAAAACACCCCTTAATGGAAAAACTCTGATTATAACATGTTCGCATGAAATTGATTACTCTAATCACATACAAATCATATAGATTTGAATTATGCATGCTAATAAACATATATAATCAATTTCCTAACACATTGGCCATCAATTTTAGTTATACAGAACTAAAATAAACTTTAAGAACATAAATTAAAGTTTAGGTTGAAGAGATTACCCTGCTAGCTTGTGCATATGACTCAAGGATGATGAAACTCCTCTCTATATCTTCTTCAATTCACACTATCCCTCAAATTTCTCTCTAAACTTTTTCTATGATTTCTCAGGCTTGTAAAAATATGAATGAGCAATGAACAGAAGACATATTAATTAACCAGTGAGTCATGGGCAGCAGTTAAGTGCAACAGGGCCTTAACTGCTCCCATGTTCTTTAAGCCATGTTTGGCTTGGACATTAAATCTCCCTTCTAATTTATTTTAATTAATTTATTAGTATATAGTTTATTTGTCACACTTTAATTAATCAAATAATATTATTTAAATCAATTAAATAAAAAAATAGAATAGTTCCACATTAAATCATTGGTGACGTCGGGATTTTTATTTGTCCCTTTTCTGTTCTTGTCTTTTGGTGTTCTCATGTTAGGTTAGATTTGTTTGAAAAAATAAGTTGTGAAAAGGTCCGACATGTATATGTCAACGATTTGGACTGTAAGAGTCGTCAGTTGGTATTTTTAAATGGTTGCACCAACTCAACTGAGAAAAGATTTGCACATTGACCTAGTGATGTGGCACTATTTGACTGGTCTGTGATACCGAGATTCGTTAGGGTCCGGGGGCTTGATTATGTGGAGGGAAGGTGTTAGACACCCCCTGATATCCGTGTTACCACGGTGACCGCCACTTTTCAATTCAAACCATTATCTGAATGTGTGTGTGTATGTATGTGTGTGTGTGTGTGTGTGTCAATGTGCAATTATTTGAAAGTAGTGCTATGCCTCGTTTGCACCTATATACAAAGGGATTAAATTTTGTATAAAAGTTCCGTTTTAACAAGATATAGCAGTGATGCTTTTGTAAAAGAGGTTTTTCAAACTCTTGTGCTCAATAGTAATTGAGGCCTTTGATACTTCCATTTTATTATGTGTTCGGCTTGATTGCTTTTATTTTCAAGATGCAAAGCTTTTTCGACAAAATAAGATAAAAAGCAGTGCCGAATTCCTCATGGGCATGAGAGCCATCTAAGAAAATTTAAAAACTGTAAATAATTTACAACCCATGTACAGCTGAAAATGTCCATCACGGGAACCGAATCTAGATTCAGGAGACTGAATCTGTGATCACATGATTCCTAGGCTCACATGATGTAGCAATTTGTATGAAAGCTGTAAACAGTTATATATATAAAAGCTATATATATATATATATATATATATATATATATATATATATATATATACGGTCTAGATCTTAAGCTCACCTCTTATCCAACTCACTCGAGCTCACCCCCCTTTAGCGACGGACCCGACGACGGTTTGGTCATACAACCGTCGTCTATACTTTTAGCAACGCTATATGTTGTCCGTCACTAAAAGTATAGATGACGGTTGTATGACCGAATCGTCACCGGGTCCGTCGCTAAAGGAGGGTGAGCTCGGGTGAGTTGGATAAGCGGTGAGCTTAAGATCCAGACTCTCTCCCTCTCTCTCTCTCTCTATATATATATATATATATATATATATATATATATATATATATATATATATATATAAACGATCAACCGTCTCGAAGTAAACTCCAGGCGGGACAAAATGTAAATGAAAGTAATAAATGGCCACGAAGTGAACTCCAGGTCAGACAGGAATGTATGCATATATATATATATATATATATATATATATATATATATAAAGGCAATAAAAGCCACGGACCGATGGTCCGGGCATACACACATACACGACTCTCAACGTGAATAATAGTGTGTGCAAAAAGTGGACAAAGGCTTTAAGTAATTTAAGAAGGCTTACAGTGGACTGCCAAAGAAGACTTTAATAGCTTTAAATTGTTGAACACTCGGTTCTCACCGATAGAAAGTAGCAAAATATAAGCTCACAAGTGTTTGAAATGAGAAAGCACTCAATTTATAGTGTATACATAGCAAATTGGACAGGGCTTCCTCGCCTTTTTCTTCTTTAAAATGGCCACCCCAAGCCCTCTATTTATAGAGGGGGCAACCGCAGGTGTACCCGCGGCTGCCCGGGGTGCCCCGGGCTCTGTGGGCCCCGTCGTCTCGAAGTACATTCACTAGTGCAATGTGTTATCCGCTCGAACCTTCATAACTTCAATTTGGCCATCCGATCGAGGTGTATAAGACCTTTTATAACATGCTATTATCGAGAGCTACACAATGACATAGGATATGAGGTTGTATAAAGTCGGGAAGATGGGTCCATGCCATGATCTTCAGTTCTTCAAATTCCATCCGGTGTGTTATCTTGTGTAGTAGTCACTCGGGATTAGAGCTATAGTTGTTGTAGGACACTTCTGTGTAGCATGTAAGTTGAAATGTTGAGACGACTTAATTGTGGGATCGAGGTGGTAAAATGACAATTTTGCCCTTTATCGGGGTTATCTCCGGCTCTGGACTGATTTAGCAGTCGTTGCTCAGGGTTATCTCTGAGATTGGGCTGCTGCAAGTGATGAATGTGCTCAGAGTCATCTCTGAAGTATGCATGTCCTCCTGGGGTTATCTCTGGGTTTAGGATTGATTGCCTCGGGGCTATTATCGAGGTTGAAGCTGATTGCTGGGGTTTAAAACAAGCATTTTTGGGGTTATCTTCAGAACTGCAACTGCATGCCTCGGGGTTATCTCTGAGGTTTGAACTATATCTCCTGGGGTTATCTCCATGATTGAAATTGAAGATCTTAGGGTTGTCTTCGAGATGGAACTGAGGATTTTGGGGTTGTCTCCAGAACTGGAACTGCAATTCTCGGGGTTATTTTCGGGTTAGACTGAATGAGTATCCCGTGGTTGTCTCTGGGACTGTGCTGACTTGACTTCCAGGGTTATCTCTGGAAGACGACTTTGCTCTCCTGCAAGGTTAGTAACAGGAACGCAAAATTTTTTGAGTGTCTACAGATGCCCCTCTTTATCATATTCATGTAGTGTAATGGCATGGATAGGATAAAGAACATTAGACACTTGAAATATGACAAGATATTTATGATGCAATATAATACAGCATGATGCAAATGTATGTGATTCGTTGGACTATTATCCAATGGGATGTGATGACTGTGTGCTCCCATGGCTTCTGATGGGGAATTGGAGTTACCACTGATGTCTCTGAAGAACTGCTGGGATGTGTGCTCCAAAGCTCTCAAGAAATATTAGGATGTTGTCGTTGGGTTATCACCAAAGTCTTCAATCCTTGGTACAGACTTTCCACCATATATGTTCCTCTCATGTACAAAAGACTCTGGGGAATGAGCATTTGTCTGATGAAGATTGTGTATAACAGATTCCATCATCGGTCCTCCCTGATGACGATGTTTTTCCTGGTTTGTATTGCCAATTCTCTCAAGTGATCTGTCGGAGTTACTGCCAACAGTCTGTGTTGTCAGGGTTGCCTGACTCTTGTTGACATGTGTATCAACGGATACCACCATCGGACCATCTCGACGCTTCGTTGGGTTTAATTGCCAATGGCTGTAATCATCAGATGCCTTCTGACGCTTCGTTGGGTTTATTTGCCAATGGCTAGAAGAACGTCAAGGCTGTTTGACCTTCGTTGAAGTAAAAATCATCAGATGGCTTCCGATGCTTCATTGGATTTACTTGCCAATGGCTGAAGACTGTCAAAGTTTCTTGACCTTCGTTGAAATGTGCTTCAACTACTGATGATGTATGAAGTTCCCGTTGGGGAGATATTTTTGGAGTTACGACCATGTACTGATGGCATCAGACCTTTGTGAGGTATTACCGATTGTAGTTTGCAACAATTGTAATCACCGGTATAGTGAACCCTATGTCTGGGTGAATACCAATGAATGATAGAAAGACCCGTAGTCTGGACTGTGAAAACCAGGATTTCCAGCTTTTTCGCTCAATCGCGTAGCATCTTTTTTCCTGATTTGACTTTTTCAAGTTGTGAGACCTCCTTTGCAACTCAACCTATACCAAGCTAGAGGGGTATGACCCACCTAGGGTAGCCGTAGGTACACCTGCGGCCAACCGTGGGTGGCCTTAAGTGGCCTGTTACTTTCACAAGTCATTTTTAAATTGCGCCACACAAAGAATCCGAGAGCTCTTCTTCAGATTTGCTGAGTTTACGTGGCTTTTTGCAAATTCTATCATCGTACAAGTGTTTCACACTATCCTGGTAACGTATGTAAGTCTTCTTTTCCAGTTTTCATCCTTTGGAAAATGAGTTATCATATGAAATTCGTCTAAACACTTAGTAATGAATATGCATGCCTATATGACTTGATAAAAAATATTCAACATAGTAAATGTTAGTATTAAACCATGCTGAACATAAATATGTGAAAATTTTTGACTTTTGAAACAGTCAAATTGGTACCTTTTTTCTGCTATTTCTTATCCTATTTGAGGACAAATGAGCAAAGGTTTTAAAACAAAGTAATCCTGGTAATTAGGCTACCCTTACGGATTATGACTTTAACATGTTCATGCATATATGATGTTTATGACTGTGGGTAGGTGTGCTACTGAATGGCCACCTAGTCATGCCTATGCGCATGTGGATAGTCCTTTTTACAAAGGAGACTGGCAAAAATTTTCCATGAACCTAAGCATTGGGTAAACATACATTTTTAACTTTGTTGTAGGCATATGTTAAAGTAATGTATGCATTCATGTAGTCATAAAATGCATTTGAAAAGCTCCAAGTTAGAATTTACCACACCCTTTTTGAGGTAATTTGGATACTTGTGTCCATATATTATGGATCCGGATCAGCCGAGTAGTTCTCGTAGGACCACTTCAGGTGTGCGGAGGAGGGCTTCTGAAGTGCCTCGACCCCGTTCAGTCAGACAACCTCGTTGCTTGATGGAGGCGGTGATTCGTCCTGTCCGGGTTGATATATCGGACGTTGAGGATGAGGAGGAGGATGTACCAGTTGTTGTTCCAGCTCCTGCTGCTCATGCTCCCCGCAGGGATCTTCTAGGCATTAATGTGACGATTCTAGAGCTTCTGGATAATTTGAGTCACCACCCCTCAGTTTACTTACAGGAAAATGAGGTAAAAGCTCGGTTTGATATTCCTTTTTCCTATTGATAAGGAGCAAGGATTTTGATGTTGATTTTTATTTATGGTGTAGGTTCCCGTCTTTACACAGCCTCGAGGAAACTGATTCAGTATACACTCCCTATATCAGGCTCTGCATCCAGATTACTAAGAGATTGTGCATGATTGGGGCTTTGGGGCGTTCTTTTCCATTCTTCCCCATCGTTGTCCCTAGGGTTACCTCGGGGCATTGTCTGAGTGTTGGTTTCACTAGACTCAGTCTCTCCATTTGTTAGATTATGAGGTGATGATGACACCGATGGATTGACAGTTTATCAAGGATATAGAGTTTGGAGGGGCGCTAGTGCCATGTACGGCGAACATTACCCCTACTGCCGTTAGATCCTTGTTAGGAGTTTCAGCTGAGGTGCTCAAAGGCAAGACTATCCGTACGGGTCCTTTGAGCATAGATGCTATGAGTAGGCTATTGAGTGAGCCCATTCCCGCTGATATGAGAGTCAGGGATAACATTCTTCAACGATTGTTCCTGGTTATTATTAGGGGTTGTTTTATAGCTGACAACTCTTCCACGGTGTCATTCACTTTGATCAGTGCCACTCGAGAGGTGGACCGTATTGGAGAGTATGATTAGGGCTCCTACACCTTTACCTATTTTCTCAGAGGAATGCACATGCATTCGCAAGGCTTGACAGAGGCTTGGCTAGGATTTTACCAGTTCCTGCTGGTGAATATTTCTCTTTTGATTTCCCATGTATAGGTTAAGAGTGTTTATTAACAGCAGATGTTTGCCTTTGTGTTGGCAGTTTTGGGCCTATGAAAGGCTTCTATGTTTGCGTCCTATTAGTATGTTAGGTTTAGATACCTATCCACGAGGACGGCAATGACATCACTCCATTTTGTCAGAGGTTCCTGTAGCTGAGGGTTTCACCCATTGTCGCTTATAGTTGGAGTTGTTGACAGCTGATGCCATCACTTGGGTTCCCTACTCTGGGGAACATTTGACTATCGACTTTGAGGAGGGATACCCGACTGGTGTCGAGTTTGTGATGTCCACCCGCTGGATTCCTCTCTTCACAGATGGAGGATGGGAGCTCTATTTAGTAGATAGTGCTATTAGGAGCACCACATAAGAGATTTGTGTACCGATCTTGCCTCTTGCCAGGAATTATTGGCATGTGTCGCAGTCTCCTGTCAGTGATATCCCATGTATGGGCGTTGATGGCTTTACTTTGTCAAATGGTTCGTTTACTCAAGAGGCATTATACCGCTGATGGTCCCCTCGTACCATCGGAGCCCAGACCCGTGCCACTTAGTTCATTGGGGATATGGTTCCTGGATCCGTGATGATGACGGATTGGATGGCTTGTGTCCGAGATCAAACTCATTTAACACATATTGACAGTTTGACCCGGCAGTTGGATCAAACACAGTTTTTCATCCGGCATTTGGGCAGACATCCTTCAGATGCTGATACTTTTGATCCTTCCAACTTGGGGCCTGGCCCTTCAAATGAGCCATATGGCTTTGCTGGTGCAGATCCTTCCTTGTATAGGCTTGACATCCCTCTTGGCGGGGATACAATGACTCAGGAGGAGTTACATCAGGTGGACAGAATTGATGATGTAGACATAGACACCATTGTCTTCTTCTGATGTGTATTCTCGTTATATCTTTTGATATGCCTCTGTTAGATACTGGGTGGCTGTGCTCCATTCTCGTTATATCTTTTGATAGGCCTCTATTAGTCATAGGGCATCTGTGCCCCATTTCCCTGTATTTTTCAACTGTACAGAGATGATGTATTTAGATGATGATGTACTTAGGAATGTATGTACTGTTTTCCATTCCCTACATCATATTGCCATCTATTACTTGTCATGCACGAATTATGTCATGCATATGTATGTCCAGAGATGTTCAGTATTGACCCCTAGATGGTCTTATGGTACGGCCCACACAGATGTCTTCATCGACAGTCAGCCATATTGATCACACCCCACCAGTATTGGTGGCCTCACGCTTGAGATCTTTGTATGATAAAGTATCCCCTTCAGACAGGGTGATTGTAGATCAGCTATTGTAGCATTCCATGACCCTCCTGACGTTCCAGGTTCCATTGGACTTTGTAGATGGCATGCTAGAGCATTGGGTACCAGAGAGGCAGGTTTTTTGGTTTGGGACCTATGAGTTGACTCCTACCTTGGAGGAGTATGAGCGGTTGACGGCTTTGCCATTGGACAGGCCTTGCGCTCGGATGACTGTCAGAGATATGTGCCGACAGTTCATAACCCTCATCATGTTGAGGTATAGAGTAACATAGGATGAGATTACATCCGACCATGTATTGTCCCAGCATTTTCTGATAGACAGATTTAGCTCAGTGGACAGCTATGCATAGTAATCTGGGGATTTAACCACATCGGAGGATCAGTGGTGTATTGCTAGAGTAGAAATACTAATGATATGTGTAGTGGCTTATCTGTACATGCCACTGTATATGGATGAGCTGGACATCGGTGTTGTCATGGCGGTGAGAGCTCTCAGGGAGGGTCATACCATTGTGCCGATGATTATGGCAGAGAAACTGAGGTCAGCCACGTATTGCCATACCTATCCTGCAGGGGTGTTTATAGGCAGCTTGATTTTGTTGTATGTGTGGTTCATGTCACACCTGAGACCGATTGGAATGTTTCGACGACATGGGTACTGTTTTTCCCATGAGATGGCTATGTCTTACTCCTTTCAGCCAGCGGAGTGTACAGGCGCTACATCCTGGTCGGTGTTTTTGGCAGGGATCGGAGATCCATTTCACATTCTATCGTGTACAAGGCTCAGCTCACCCTACAGCTTCATTACTCATGCACCTGGCATGGATTATCTCCCTCTGGCTAGTTTGAGGGGCATGACCACATATCACCCACTAGCTGTGATGTCACAGTTTGACCAGTTTCAGGATGTGCATCCTTTTGAGGGGGCATTAGGTCAGCAGTTGTCATCTCGCCATTTGTCAGCAAAGGATGAATCCAGTGGGATCCACGTGAGAGTGCTAATTTTTCTGTTATCCATTCGGGCTGTTCGATAGAGTATTCTGCATAGATGGAGACAGAGTCTGCATAGGTTGCGGTAGTATCCACAGTGTCGGGGATTAATTCTGATGGTGGAGAGCCCATGGAGGATATTGATTCTCACACAGAGGAGGAGCTATTTGTCGAGTTGCTAGTAGCTCTTGTAGATTCTCCTAGCATGACTACCACTGTGATCTAGCATTCAGTTGAGTATTTCGAGTAGAGTCTTTATCTGATGACCTTCGAGAGAGATCAGGCTAATGCCTTGATGTTGACAGCTCTTGATGGGAGAGACGTTGCTCTATTAGAGAGAGATGCGGCATTGACCCATAGAGATGTCATTATTGCTGAGCGAGATGAGGCCATATCATCTACAGATGCAGTTATTACTGAGCGGGATAACGCTATATCTGCTTGGGATGTTACAGATAGTACTGTAGTGAGATCCCTTACTACTGGCATCATTGTAGAGATGAGCACGTATATTAATGAGCATAGTGCCACCATACAGTTGGATGTAGATTTGTTGACTCATGTAGAGACCCTTGGACAGGAGATCACATCGTTTCCTTCTTTTTCTGAGAGGAATGCCATGTTAGGTTTGATAACCCGCATACATACTGACTTGTAGATGAGCTTGTATTTTCCTGTACAGACTATATGTTAGGCTTGTATATATCAAACAACATTATATATGGTAGGGAAACATATTTTGATCACTTCCCTTTTATTTGTGCCTTGTTGCTTGCTTGATATTTTCTTGTTTCTCCAGGGCTTGTGATCTTGATTTATTCTGAACTCCTCTTTGATGGATAGACATTGAGATGTCTCAGGATCTTTTAGAATGGATCGTTGATCTGTGTGAATTCCCTTACCATCATTGGTGTCTTGGGACTGGTGTATGGAGAGGAGTATGACTTTCCTCTATGAGGTTGATCGCACCACAATGGTCGCCGATTCTCCTTTGTATGGGGGAGCCCAGTTAGTTCCATCTCTTATGGATTGATGTTTCTCTTTAAGGAATCAACGACAGCTTAGATGGTCGCCGATTCTCCCATTTGTGTGGGGAGGTCAGGTTGTTCCATCCCTTTGGTCTGAAGCCAATGAAGTGTAATGGATTGAATGATGATCCCATTATCGTTTTGATAAGTTTTTATGTTTTGGTAGGGGGTAAGACCGAACTATGAATTGTTGCCTATGTACTCCTATTGAAGAGGGGATCAAGTCTGCATAGTTCGAACTTGGTGTGAAGGTTCAATACTGTATGTTGCAAAGTGGTGTAGAGATGTGTTTGTTTTTATTTTTTTAGTGAGAAGGGTGTAGAAATATTTTTGTTATTTTTGTTTTATTGCTACTGGACCATATAAAATGGCTGCATACGTACTCCCGTGTATTAGGGAGATCAGGTCGACGTAGTTCGCCCCATGTACAGGGCAAATTGCAGCTGAAAATTTTAATCCCATGTACAGGATAAACTGAAGGTGTGAAAAGTTTAATCCCTGGTGGGATAAACTGAAGGTGTGAAGGGTTGAATCCCTGGTGGGATAACCTGAAGGTGTAAAAGGTTTTGAAAACCTGTGAGGAGCGCAGGATCTGGTAATCCGAAAGTCAGGCTGTTGGTTAAAAATTATAATTGTCCCTGATGGGGCAACCAGGTGTGAAGAAAGTTGTATGTAGTGAGGTTTAGAAAACCTGAATTGACTGGGGATCTGGTGACCCACAACTAGGATGTTTGCTTGATGGTAATTTTAGATATAGTACCGTTTCACGGTGTTCGAGTTAATAAGTTACAAAAATTCATCGCCATTCATCTCCTGTAATCTGAGAGTGCCTCGTGTCAATATCTCCTTGACAATAAATGGGTCTTCCCAGTTCGGGGCAAATTTTCCTTTAGACTGATCTTGGTTGTCAATGATCTTCTTAAAAACTAAGTCTTGTTGTTTAAGCTGTCGTAGCTGGACTTTCTTGTTGTATGACCTGGCGATCCTTTGTTGGTATAATGACCATGAAAGATAGCAGCGGTTTGCCTTTCGTCTATTAGAGACAATTGGTGATACCTATCTTGTAACCATTGGTCTTCATCCAGCTGAGCATCTATCCACACTCTAAGGATTCCATTTCCACCTCTATTGGGAGCACTGCTTCCATCCCATAGGTTAATGAGCAGGGGGTTGCCCCAATGGAAGTATACATTGATGTTCTGTAGGCTAACAAAGTCAGAGGTAATAAGTCAGGTCATCCTTTGTGATTGGCAGACACCTTTTGTATGATCTTCTTGATGTTTTTGTTAGCCGCTTCAACAACACCATTCATCTTTGGATGGTAGATGACGGAGTTGAGATGTTTGATGTGAAATTTACTACATAACTCCTCCATCATTTTGTTGTTGAGGTTCTTAGCATTGTCTTATACAATTACCTCTGTTTGTCCATATCAATAAATGACATTATTTCTGATGAAAGCAATGATAACTTCTTTTGTAACCTGGGAAAGGAGGCTGCTTCTACCCATTTGGGGAAGTAATCGACTATGGTGAAGATAAATCAATGCCCATTACTGGCTTTGGGCTCGATGGGCCCGATCACGTCCTTTTCCCATATTGAGAAGGGCCAGGGTGAACTCATATTATTGAGCTCCCTTGGAGGTGTGTGGATAGCATTCCCATGAATTTGGCATTGGTAACATCTCTGGACGTGATCATCACAGTCAGCTTTGAGAGAGAGCCAGTAATGTCCTGTTCTTAGGATCTTCTTAACAAGTAGGGGGCCACTCATGTATGGGCCACATACTCCACCATGGATTTCATCCATGAGCCTCTGAGCTTGGTCCTTGTCCAGACATCTGAGTAGACCTAGTCCTGCATCTCTTTTGTAAAGTGCATCTCCGCTAAGGTAGAATTTCATAGCCAGTTGATGGATCCGCCTTCTTTCAGTTGGGCTCGCCTTAGCGGGTGTAGATCCATCTTGTAAGTACTCCTTGATATGATGATACTAAGGGTGTTGGATGGGAGGTAGCTCATCCGATACTTCTCCAATGTAGTTCCTATAGGCTGGAGCCTTTTGTTAGGCAAATGTGATGGTTGGCATGTTTTCCTTGTCAAGTATGTTGATCAAGGAGGCCAAGGTTGCTAGCTCATCCGTAAAGTCATTCCTATTCTAAGGAATATGGAGGAAGGATATTTCTTCAAACTCCGAAGCCATCTGTAGAACCTACCGATGGTAAGGTAGAAAATGTAGCTCTTTGGTGTGATAAATTCCAGTGGTTTATCTGATTACCAATTCAGAATCCCTAAAGATAGTTAACTGTCTGATGCCCATTGATTGAGCAAGTTTTAGCCCCATGATACAGCCTTTATACTCAGATGTGTTGTTGGTGTTGGCAAACTGCAATTTGATGGCAACGGGATGCTGCTCCCCCGTCACGGATGTTAGTACTGCTCCGGCTCTAGAGCCTTTTATGTTTATAGCTCCATCAAAATACATATTCCATGATTGGTGTGCATCGTACTGATGGTGTTGCAGAACTGTCATTACCCCTTCATCGAGGTAGTATGTTTCTAAGGGTTTGAAATCCCCTGAAGGTGCAGCGGTCAGTTGATCCGTAATTCCTTGGCCTTTGATAGACTTTTGCGTCATGTAGACGATGTAAAATTGTTTTAGGATCAACTTCCATCTGGACAGTCGGAAATTCATTGTGGGTTTACTAAACACAGATTTGAGAGGATTCACATGGGATATGAGATGTGTTGAGTGACCATGGAGGTAATGTTGTAACCTCATGGAAGCCCATGCTAAAGCACAGCAAGTTTTCTCAATCAGAGTATACTTATGTTCACTGCTGCTGAATCTTTTGCTGAGGAAGTAGATAGCTCGCTCTTCGCCTCTATCATCTTTTTGTCCCAGGATGTAGCCCATGGCATTATCATTGATGGACAGGTACATAAATAGGGGAACATCATCCCTGGGTGGTACCAAAATAGGAGCTTTGACTAGCTATTCTTTGATTGTAAGGAAGGCTTTCTGGCACTCATCATTCCATTTCATGGAGGAGTTCTTCCTTAACAACTTGAAGATACGCTCACAGGTTGCTGTGAGTTGGGAGATGAATCTTCTAATGAAGTTGATTCTTCCCAAAAATCCCCGTATTTCCTTCTCTGTCTGAGGAATGGGCATTTCCGTGATGGCCTAGATTTTGGTGGGACCCAGCTCAATCCCCTTATGGCTGACTAGGAAACCTAGCAACTTACCTAACTTAACACCAAAGGCGCACTTGGCTGGATTCAACTTCAAGTTATACTTACGCAACCTGTTGAAGAGCTTTATGAGATGGTCTAGGTGGTCTTCCTCCCTTCAGGACTTGACAATGATGTCATCCACATAGATCTCTATCTCTTTGTGCATTAAATCGTGGAAAAGAGCCATCATGGCTCGCTGGTAAGTAGTTCCGACATTGATGAGGTTGAATGACAACCGTCTGTAGCAAAAGGTTCCCCAAGGAGTGATGAATGCAATTTTCTCACGATCCCCTTCAGTAACCATGATTTGATGGTACCCCGTAAAGCAATCAGCAAAGGAGTACATGTTGTATTGAGCTGTATTGTCAATGAGTATGTGGATGAATGGTAAGGAAAAGATATCTTTGAGACAAGCTTTATTTAGATCCCTGTAGTCTATGCAAACTCGCACCTTCCCTCCAGGTTTAGGCACGAGGACTATGTTGGATAGCCATTCAGGGTATGTTGACACCATGATGATGCTTGCTTGAAATTGTTTCACAATTTCTTATTTAACTTTTAAACTCCACTCAGATTTTAATTGCTTGAGCTTTTTCCTGACTAGCTTGAACCCCTCTTTGATGGGGAGGCAATGAATAACAATGTCAATGGACGAACTGACCATGTCTTCATGAGACCATGCAAACACATCCTAGAATTGGGACAATAGAGTAACCATGTCATTCCTTTGGTTTGGAGTGAGGTCTATACTAATATGGATTTGTTTGGGGTTTTCTGAGGTTCCGAGGTTAAAAGAGGTGATTTGATCAAGATTTAGCTTGGGTTTGTCTTCGACCCATTCTTTGATCTCCTGAGGTATCTCATAGTCCTCTTGTATTTCCATCAAGTCTGAGTCCAACTTTACATCAAAGTTACAGTCCTTGTGGAGAAAAAGCACCTCATCAGCAAGTACAGGCACATTTAACTTTAGAGTCCTAAAACAAAATGCTTTCACTTAATATATGATACTGTTCAATCATACAAAGTGTTAGCATGTAATGACAAAAATAACTACTAATACTGTACATAAAAAGTAAGTAGTTATTGTTATCTACATGATAAAGGGAGTTTCTGCCCTTTTTACCCTTGTCGGCAAATGCAAGGAATGCTACTCCAATTGTCAAGGGTGAAGTCCTGGTGGACGGATGTGATGAAGGGCCTGTTGTCATCCTCCTTCTCCCGAATAATAACCATATCTGGGCAATCATCGTCTGGGGTGACCCTGTTTGTACTATCCGTGTGGACTATGATGCGTATGTTTGATAAGCGCCTTGCAGTGTCCTGCTTACGCCTCTGGTCCTTTTCCTCTGCCTCCGAATCCGGTATCAAGACTTCTTTTCCTTTGACCGGTATTGGCTTAGGAAATAACATAGTCATCACATGGGCAGGAGCCCTTACTGAAGTCTGTATAGATTCAGCTTCTGTAGGTTATGACAATCGCCGTATGGTTGAAGATAAAGGAACCTGTTTATGTTTGTGAGGATTCCTGTGAGTGGAACAAGATGAATAGACTAGTCCGGCTATTCCTGTTTAATTGGGAACTTGAATTGGGCGCTTAATGCCCTGATGGTCTTTGCCCAACCCTTGTCCAGGTTGATAACCCAAAGAAATTATTTCTTGACTTGCCGACATTACCTTGGCAAAAATTCTGGGTATCAGAGGTGGCGCCCCAATAGGATGGTAGTGAGTGTTGCTCACATCTAGGGTATGGCAGCTAACAGGCTCAACTTCTGAATTGAAACTGATGAGTGGGATGTCACCTTGTTCAGTACATTCTGGCTTAGTATTAACAGTCACTACAACAAAAATGTTTATCAGCGACCGCTCATCAACGACCGTATATAGTCGCAGATAGATATCAGCGACCGCATACGGTCGCTAATTGGCGTCGCACAAAATCTGGTCGCTAAGGCGCACATCAGCGACCACTATTAGCGACCGCAATATCTGCGACCGATAAGAGCGACCGAAATGATAAATTCGGTCGCTGAGCTGAGTCAGCATGGACCATGAACAAAGCTGACGTGGTCCACGTGTCAGCGACCGGTATCAGCGACCGCATCTGGTCGCTGATAGTCTCAAATATTAATTCGGTCGCTAATAAGTAGCAGCGACCACATGCGGTCGCTGATATGAAAAAAAATAAACAGATTTTTGCTGTTTTGCAAAATTTCGAAAAACCTGTACCTGTTTTGTACCTACTTTATCCCAACACACATACACAACAAGATAAGCAGCATACACAATAAAATAAACATCCATTGTACCCACCAACACATACACCAAACTAGTTTCAAAACTAGTTTAAATAACATAACTGAATATACAAGTTATGAACATACACATGCAATAATAACATTTCAAAACTTGTTTAAGTAACATACATAAAAGTAAAGAAAAACTTGTAAAAGTACAAGCTTATACTATAACTATAAAAGTGATATATATATATATAAAGCATGTACGTCAAGCATCATCGCCTCCTTGATCACCCTGTAATTAACAAAATAATAAAATAAGTTACAAATATATACTAACTATGTTAATATTGGTATATTACGACAATATATAAAACAAATTGATTTTATACCTCGTCGCCATCCCCATGTTGTGATCCTGCCGCCGCCGCCACTGCTTTAGCTAACTCCTCAGGATCCAGAGCCCCCAGATGCCCGCCCTGTATCGTCAGAAGATTTCGATCTTGACATATAGCTCTAACACAGTCAGGCGGAGTATGAACAGCTGGATGGCTCGATGACTGTGTAGACTGGGTAGAAGAGCAGCCTGAGCCACTGAAGGATGGGCGTCGTCGTTGTCCTTAACCTTTAATGTAGTTCTTCTTCACAACAGACGCCCTCTCCCACAACTCTTGATCAATAAACGGACGTGGAGTGCCTTCAGGATAGCGTTCATTCAATAAGCGCTTATAAGTGTCCTGTCATCATGTTAACAATTAAATAGTGAAAAATAAATTAATTCTGTAAGCATTGATAAACAAGATCAAGTTGTTAAAATTTATTACCGCTATCTGGATAGCCTCAGGCAGACCATCACGGGTGGCCACGTACACATCCAGCCAATGGATAGGTGTACCTTGAGACTAAGATTCCTATACAAAAAAAAGCATAATATAACTAAGTAAAAATGTGATATATTTTTTACAATTCATGATTTTAAACATATTAAAACTTGTAATTAAATACGTACTCTGGCAGTGATATGCTGCAACTGTGAAATACTACCACCTTGTATGTCCCTTTAGCCTTTTCGCCTTCGGGTACACCCGAGGATCTGTTGCTGGCGGCAGTCTTTCGTCTTTTCACCCAGCTCTCAGCCCTCCATTGAGCACACATCTCAGCCCATATGGCCTGGGTGCACCACCAGGGACTATGCTCGTGCATGTAATCTTCTCCCTGGCCTGGATGGTCGATCTCTGCATTGTGAAGGGCTTTTTGTCTTTCTTTATTCAAATTGTCTTTGGTGCGGACCGCGCACTTCTGCCAAAATAATGTCTGTATCACTGAAGCCTGCGCGTCCTCCCATCTATACCGTTTCTGGAAATAAAATAACAATAAAAACATTACTAAATAATTATCCTTCGAATACTAAATAATTATCCTTTGTCATAATTAAAAAAATATACCTGAAATTCTGCCCAAATAACATCCTTGTGGGCGATAGGTGTGCTCGCCCACGTAATCACATGTGTATGCCAATTCTGTAAACACAGCTGTGATATACACTTGACGATCTTATTATCTGAAAAATCACTATAATATACAACATCAATTAGCATATATTAAAGCAAATTATATCTAAGTTATAATACTTATGAACATTTTTCAAACTTATACTTAAAAAAAATTCGCCAGGGTCTCCCCTGTAATATAGACTAGCCACATGCACGACGACATGCATATATGGACATTTCTAGGCACCCAATACACAAACCAAGAGAAATATACAAACTTTCAATACAATATATAAGACCAAAACAATAACGATTGAATGCAAATTAAAGCAGTAAAAAATTCAAACCCATATACATTACCAATATAATATCAATCAAAACATTACCAATATACAATAAATGGAATCTTAAATGATATATGCGGGACGTACGTGCTATTCGGAGGAGAGCGAATCTGAATAAGAATCCGATCATCTGGATTACTAGGGGCGTTGGGCACATGATTAGGCCCCCTACCCAAGCCTCGCTTTTTTTTGCGCTGCTTCAGAAGCCATCTGTATATTACAAATTTCAAGATGTTATTATGAGTCATGTTTTATTACATGTATATATGACAATAAACATGACAGTGATATAAACATGTATATATATGAATATAAAATGACAATAAACAAAAGTTGCATTTAAATAGTTTAGTACATAAACATGCATGACAATGATATAAACATGTATATATATGAATATAAAAAAGTGTAATGCTAAACATACATTTCAAGTGTCAGTGTCTGATTCAGAATTAATTTGTATACGTGTTGCAGATTCATAACCATCATCTGCTTCAGATTCAGTGTCAGATTCAGTCAATAACTCTTCTTCCTCAATATCAATGTCATCTGACACAAGTATTGACTCAGGATCTAATTCATGTGGTTCATCTCCACCATCTAATTGGATTACTTCATTGTCGTCCTCCACATTTATTATAGTTTGACTATGAAGCATCTGCTCTTGGTAAATCTCCCCATCAACTAATTCTACACGACTACGCCCGGGAGTATGAATTACAACTTGCCAATCTGTAGGCGGTCTATCCCTTTTCCTAACAGGACTAGGAGTGTAGTATACTTGTACTGTTTGAGTTGGTAAAACAAACGGTTCGTTGGAGTACGCAGACCTATGGAGGTCAATATCAACGATTCCATGTCTGTCAACACGTATCCCTTTTTCTGAATCAAACCAACGGCACTTGAACAAGTGAATATAACCCCCGTAAGTGCCCTTGTACGACAACTCTACGATTTCCTCCAACTCCCCATAAAAGGCACGACTAAGCTCATTGTAACAATCTCCTTGGACACACACTCCAGAGTTCGTTGTTCTTTTACTGCGCCCATATGCCTTTGTGTGAAATTCACAACCATTTATTTTGTAACCATTGCGGCTGACTTGGTCCCTGTCTGGTCTCATAGCTAGGACTTGTACATTAGCCGGAATCATTGATACCTCAGTCAAACCCTACAAAAACTCCATCTTATTAAATGAAGTCATAGTTAAAAATTGAACTACGTGCTTAAAAATTGAACTTACTTTGTCCTTTAGCCAAAGTGCAAAGTTTTTATCCCGATTGATTTGAATATCTTTATCAGTTATGCCGGGATGCTTCACTTTTAACTCGTCATCGTACAATCTATACCATGTTATAAAAATTAACATATTGGAATAAATTTTCAACTTAAAAGATAAATTATCAAGTTTACATGTGTACCTCACAAATTCGTCAATCTCCTCTCAATTGAGAAGAATGTAAGTATGTGCAGCATGTAATTCTTACTCAGAAAGGAATATGTGCTTCCCTTTTCCATAAGCGCGGCCCGATAGACCAAATATAGAGAGCCGGCCATTTAGTTCAACATTTCCCCCATCATCATGTCTCGATACTCGATTGGCCTTTGTCAAGACTTCGTTCGGAAAATAGTCTAAGACAAACGCAGATATCTCATCGAAACTGTATGCCTCGCATATCGACCCCTCGACATAAGCTCTATTCTTCACCTTCCTCTTAAGGTTTCCCATCACCGTTTCAAAAGGGTACATCCACCTATATTGAACTGGACCCCCAACACGAGCTTCATAGGGAAGATGGATTTGCAAATGCTCCATGGAGTCAAAAAAACCAGGTGGGAATATTTTTTCCAATTTACATGTGATCTCTATGATGTTCTTCTCAAGTACAGACATGTCCTTCTCATTTAATGATTTTGAACACAAGTCTTTGAAGAAACGACTAAGATCCGTTAAAGCATCCCATATTGGTTTATCAAGCAAATCCTGAAATGCTATAGGCATGAGTCTCTCCATGAACACATGACAGTCATGACTCTTCATCCCTTGCAATTTCCCACCTGTAACACACCTTGCAATGTTTGACGCATATCCATCTGGTAGTTTCAAAGACTTAAGCCATGTGCACACATCTTCAACTTACTTTTTGGACAATGTGTACCTTGCATGCGGTTTGACAATCTTACCATTAGGAGATTCATAAAGTTCTAATCTGGGACGCTTACAAATATCTTTCATGTCCAAACGTGCCTTATCGTTATCTTTTGTCTTCCCCGTAACATTCATCACAGTATTAAACACATTGTCAAACACATTCTTCTCAATATGCATCACATCTAGATTATGACGAATCAAATTTGTTGACCAATAAGGCAGTTCCCAAAAGATGCTTCTTCGAACCAAGTTATGAGATTCGCCAAACCCATTGATTATGTTTGTGGCATCAACCTTACCAAATGGGATAACCGGCAATCTCATCACACGATCTCGCATCTCCGTTCCCGACAATCACGGTGCAGGCATATCATTGTCTACTTTTCCTTTCCTGAAGTGTTCTCTATTTCTTCGAAACGGGTGATCTACCGGTAAGAACCGACGATGACAGTCAAACCAACAAGGCTTTCGACCTTTTGATAGATTAAACGACTTTGTATGCTCCATACAATACGGACAAGCCAACTTCCCGTGTGTACTCCATCCAGCTAACATACCATAAGCTGGGAAGTCACTTATAGTCCACATAACCGCTGCCTTAAGGTTAAAATTTATTTTCGTTGTAACATCCCAAGTCTGTACTCCATCCTCCCACAATACCTTCAACTCGTCTATAAGAGGTCTCAAGTAAACATCTAAGTTCTTTCCAGGACTCTTAGGACCAGGAACCACGAGTGAAAGAAACAAGTATGGCTGTTTCATACACATCCAAGGAGGCAAGTTGTACGGAGTAACAATCACAGGCCAACATGAGTACAGAACAACTGAGTGGCCAAACAGATTGAAACCATCGGTGGACAATCCAAGCCTCACATTTCTAGGTTCCAATGCAAACCCAGGATGTGCTATGTTGAAATCTTTCCAAGCCTGCCCATCTGCGGGATGATTTAGTTCTCCATCTTTAGCTGGAGATTTTGCATGCCAACTCATATGTTCAGCTGTTCTTGAAGACATGTACAATCTTTTTAGCCGATGTGTTATTGGAAAATACCTTAGAATCTTAAACGGTATACTTGATTTTTTTGTAGTCACACCCTCTTTATTAGGCCTAAACCGATCATGACTGCAAAACGTGCACCTTGTCATCTGTTCATTTTCCTTATAAAACAACATACAATCGTTGGGACATGCATCGATCTTTTGGTATCCAAGACCCAACTTCTTCACCATTTTTTTACAAAAGTAATAGTTATCAGGCAATTTCTCACCGTCAGGCAACATACTCTTAATAGCCTTCAAGAGCGACTCAAAACACTCATGGCTCATGTTGTGATCAGCCTTGATATTAAGTAATGTCACCACTACAGACAATGTAGTGTGTTTGGTGCAACCATGCCACAATGGCTCGCTACCCTCGTCTAACAACTTAAAGAAGTCTTTGGCATCAGAATTCATAGGTTGTTCTCTACCTTGTTCCCAATCAAAATCTGGCCCTGCAATATCATGAACCATTTCATTCATACGATGAGTACTACTGCCCGAATTGTGTACTTCTGTGATGCCACCACCTCTTCTCTGTCCATGTGCCCACCAGCATTCTTCGTAATTTCTCATGAACCCAGAAACAAGTAAATGATAGTTTATCACGTCTCTGTCCATATAATTTACATTCTTACACTTCAAACATGGACATCGTATCTGCGACTTACCATTCATACATTCCGGGTGACTATACGCATAATCCAAAAACACTTGGCAACCAGCTCTAAATTCAGCTGTAGCACCTATCTGGGCACTTGACTTTCGTCGTGCCATCCAACTACGGTCTGAATAGAGGTCCATGATTCCACGGTACCTATGTTGACATGAATTATTATATTCCCTTGTTAGAGATTTACAATTCAGTTCAATCCCATTTATGATGCTTATAAATACATATACATGTATATGTACATATATAACATAAGTGTGCATCATATATGATTATTTGGGAATTGAACAAGGATACATTCCAAAACAACCTAAAGACAATAGATTCCTAGGGGTAGAATATGAATCATTGCATCATGCATGGTCGCAGATAGCAGTCACTATTACTATTATCAGCGACCGGATACGGCGGTCGCTGATATTATTGGTCGCACCTTTATAATTGCTTCAGTTTCTTTTTTCATCATTATATCCCATCTAATTTTTGTTTCTGTATTTAGTTGTCAAGTTACTTATTGCTCATTAGTATTGTCAAGTGACTTATTGCTCATTAAGTTGAAATACTTAGATTATTATTCTTTGAAGTCAGAAGGGGAAGAAATAAAATAATTTGTCATTCTTTACTGTTGCTCACTCTTTGTAGTCACAGTTTTAAATATATCTCAGAAATTATGAATCCTACTATATCAATACATAAAATTAACCCTATATCAATTTAGTTGAAATATATACTATTTTTCTTAAATTATTACCACTATTCAATAAAAAGATTCAACAAAAACCAGATTGATTACACACCCTACCTACAGTAGTCTGAATTACAAAAGAAAATGAAGGGGTCCCTGCATCACAATGAACAATGCATACAAATATATATATGCATATGTAAAGAAGAAGCAAGACCAACATAGACATGGTCACAGTTGATTGCATCTTTCACAATACACGAGATTTTACTAGTATATCCACAACAATCTATCAAATCCAGCCCCCCTCCTCAATGTTAGTCATCACTGTCCAAGTACTTCTAACATATCATCAAATCAAACACTAGTATTTACAAGCTAACGAACTAGGTTAATACAATTGAACATACCGTTCAAAAGATTTGCAGGTAGCGGTGGCGCCAGCGGCGGCTAAGGTAGTGGTGGGTGGCGGCAGCGGTTTTCCCTTCTTCTCCCTCTTCTTTTCTCCCCCTTCTCCCTCTTCTCCCTCTTTTTTTCTTCTGTTCTGGATCGACAGTGACGAACTGATACTGGTTTATTGAAATACATCCACGATCGCTATCCACGACTGCATGCGGTCGCTGATTTTTAATGATGTGGAAGTATCAGCGACCGAATGCGGTCGCTGTTACATATTGGTCGCAAATAAGCAGCGCGCCAACATTTCCAGCCAATTTTTTGGAGGCAAAAATGAGTCTGCGACCGAATAGCGACCGGTACCGGTCGCTAACAAAAACTAGCAACCAAATTCAAGTGTCGTCGCTAAAGGTGGTCGCTAACAATCCTATCTGCGACTAAAAAATGCGGTCGCTGATAAGATTGGTCGCTGTTAGAGCATTTTCTTGTAGTGAGTGACTAGGTTATTGTTAGTGATGTATTTGAGCTGTTGATGAAGGATAGATAGGACGGCTCCAGCCATATGAATCCACGGTCTTCCCAGGAGCAGGTTGTATCCTGTAGCTATTTTGAGCACATGAAAGGATACACAGAATGTGTGTGGACCAATCTCCACAGGTAGTTCAACCTCTCCGACGGCATTTCGTCGGGATCCATCGAAAGCTTCGATAATTGTATGGCTGCTTCGGATCCTGTTGAGATTGATATTCATCTTCTCCAAGGTGGCATAAGGGCAGATATTCAAGGAGGACCCTCCATCTATCAATACTCCTACGACTACGTATCCAGAGGACATAACCACTATGTGTAATGGCTTGTAATTGTTAGGTTTGTAAGATTCATACACGCAATCAAATTGCAAAAATAAGCGAAAACGTGATAAAATAGAGTTTTAAAATTTTACAAACCATATATTCGGGTCATCTTTTATGCACAATTATTAATTAAACGAAAATATGAAGAACAAAAATCATACCCTTAAAGATTCTAGCTTTCTCAGGTACAAGTTTACCTCCAATCTTTTTCGCGTTCAACTAGAATCCACCGGGTTTGGTTCCTTCCTTTGATCAACGTTAGCCACCCAAGTGTTTGGCCTCTAGAGGTGATCCACCAAGGAAGAAGAAAGATTCAAAAAAAATAGGAGTTTGGCAAAATCTTAGTTTTTCTATCTCTCATAGAAAAAGGTGTACTCTCCCAACTATTGAAATTACGTATTCACGTTTGTTGTGAAAGTGTTAACCACCCTCACCCATAATAAGACTCCTCTTATTTATAGATGTGGACAACTCTCCTTAACAATTAAGAAATTTAGTTTTATTATAATTAATTAAATTCTTTTAATTAATTATGCTCCCAGTCGTATTAGGAATAATTAATTAAAAAAATTTAATTAATTAGCCACCTAATCTTATTAGGATATATGAGAGTACTTTTATTAATTAATTTACAAACTCATTTAGGAATTAAATTATAATAATAGTGATAATAATAATAAGACTCCTCTTATTAATTTATATTTAATATCTCTAAAATATTAAATAATAAATATTAAGCTATTTAATTTATTCTATCACCATAGATTAAATTAAATATACTTAATTTATTATTAAGATTATGCCATTTGCTTCTTAAATAATTATTCTTCCTTTTATGGTATGACCCTTTAGGTTCTCCATATTAAACCGGTTATGAATAAATTAATTAGAACAATTCTAATCTTATTTAAATAAATAAATTAAACTATTAATTTATTTAAATAAATAATATTTATTCTATAATAGGGATAAGCCTCCCTAGCGATCAACGACTTTTCAGATAATAAAGATTTCAACATTAATCATAAAAGAACCTTTGAGTAAATAGTTATCGTACAATTCAATCCTTCCACCATACAATGTCCCAATTAAATATAGGACATGGAATTACTGTCAAGTCTTATTTTATTTAATTATATGTATTTCGACTCTTAAATGCACAACTCCAAATAATGCAAATTAGAAACTCCTTTCTAATTTCATTCTCCCTTGGTCAAGGACTACTAGCTTGTCATTTATCGAATCACATATGACATTTCTCTTCTTTTACTAGAAGTGGTAGATTCTTTATTGATCATACATTATCTCCATGTACAACTTATTATACCCAAGCATACCCTTTGATATACCCTAAAGGTCTTAAGGAATAAGTCAAAGTATAATTCATCATACACAAGATACTATGATGATCTCAAGTTCAAGGATCACTTGTACTACTATCACTATAGGAATTCCTATTGACAGGCAAGTAAAACTCAATTAGGTATTCCTTAGCGAGCCACGTTCAGTGAATTTATTCTCTAATAAGCACCTACATACTTACTTTAGTGTCTCCATATAAATGATCATGAGATCAATCATCCTCATCCAATGAGCAAGCAACGTATGTATCAATCTATCCGAATTCAGTAATTCTCAATTTAGTAATCTAACGATTGGGTACTATTTTAGTTTCAAGCTTTCTAAAAATTTAGATCTCATTAGAATGATCATCGTCATTATTCTAAAAACATTGCTTAAAACTATGGGTTTATCACATATTATAAAGCAACATCATGTAGATAATTAAAAGCCTTTAATAAATTAATACTTTTTATTAATAAATGAATAAGATTGTTACAAATTATATGCTTTATCATCAAACATGATTGCCTTGTGTTTATACTACTTTCAATCTCCCACTTGCACTAAAGTCAATCGCCATGGTATCTCATACCCTTCTTCTCTAAGTGACGATTATCCTGTTGTTGAATAAGCTTTAGTTAATAGATATGTAATATTGTTCTTGAGAGTCCACTATCTCTATAGTGATTTCCCATCTTTCATTGATTCTTTTAATCAAATAAAAGTGCCACATAGTTCTGTAATGAACTTTTCATCAAAACAATCAACTTTCAGCTTCATTTACAGATATATACTTTGTCTTTATCACTAAACCAATAACTCTTTGCTGTTTGGAACCTTTCCAATTCACTGCATCACCATTCAAGGTAACACTTTACCTTAAAGTGGATTTTCTGTTGTCTTGGTCTGTCTAAAACAAAACTTGAGTCTGTTAAGCCCTCTAGTTTTAATTTAGATCCACCATGAATATGATCACATCCATAGTGCCGGTTAAGTACTTTAAGATGTTTTCACTGTCTTACAGTGATCGTCTCCATAATATGACCGATCAACATCAGGTCTCGTATATTTTATTGTATACATGATTGCTACTAATGTGATCTCTCCTTTAGGAGTCTTTTGGGACTATTAAGAGAGATTCACTCCAGGTCTCATCAACATGAGACATCTCTTGGAGTTTACCATTCTAAACGACTTTAGCATCAAATGAATATACGTTCCTTGGGTTAAGTCGAGCATCCTCTTGAATCTATCTATATAGATTTTATCCCCAATTAAGATACTCTTCCCAAATCATTCATGGAGGAATATTTAGAAAACTTTATCTTTACTGATTGTAGCATTAGTATATCATTCCTTATCCATAGTATATCAACATATAATATTAGGAATGTCACGACGCTCCCACTAACCCTTTTGTACACACTAGAACTCTTACCTCATTGTATGTAACTGGATCATCATCTTCTATGTTGTGTACCTCATCATCATCATCTATGATGAATCTATACCTCATAGGTATCTTTGGTACTATTCCAGATTTAAGATTCGATTGTGGTACAATAAGTCTATCTACAGGTTTCTCTTATTTGACTTATAGTATTTTGTGGTTCTTGAACTCTTCAAGATGTATTATCCTCCCACTAGCCCCTTCAATGATAAACATCTTTATCTTAGAAGGCATCGTGTTTCGCAACAAACACCTTTTGCTAAGTAGGATTATAGAACATATACCCTAAACTTATTTTAGGATGTCCCACAAATCTGTACTTGTCAAATCTTGTCCCAAGCTTATCCTTTGAAACCTTCTCACATAAGCTTGACAACCCCTTATCTTAACTTACTTAAAATTAGGAATCCTTCCTATCCATAACTTTTATGGTGTCCTGTGGCCGGATTTTGAGGTTACGTTTTTCGTAGATATGCAACCATTTCTAGGACATTATCCTAGAAGGATACTGGAATGTCAGTAAAATCATTATGGACCGAACCATGTCCAACAATGTACAATTTTTTCTTTCAGATACATCAATCAATTATTGTGTATCAGGAGGCGTCCATTGTGAGAAAACCATTTGAGATGATCTAGAAACTCATTGGACAAGTATTCCTTCCTTAATCCGATCAAAGAATTCTAATACTTTGCCAATTTGCTTCACTTCTGAATTCTTTGAACCTTTCAAATAATTCATACTTGTATTTCATCAAATACAAACATCCAACTCTTTGAATGATCATCTCCTTTTCTTATACTAGTTTGTTCAATTTGCAAAATAATTTTTTTCACGTAAGTTAAGTATACAAAATCCATTAAGTAATATTTCAGTTCTATACAAAATATTATTATTATAAATAGAAAAACAATTGTTCTTAAATATAATACCAAAAATTTTGTTATCCGACAACAAAATAGAAATAATGTTTTAACGAGAACTAAAATATAATAACAACTTATTGACTTAATAGATTTTCCCGTAGGCTGTGCTAAACTATAAATTCTTATGGCTAATGTAGCAACTTTTACTTCATTTCCCACACATAGGATTACTTATCTTTGTTTAGCTTTCTACTTCTGCTTGGTCCCTTCATAAATTTATATTTATTGTAACCAAAGTCGGTATCCAATACCCAAGTAGAACCTTGACTTAAAGAAAAAATTATTTTAAATCATGAACAAAAATTGTATTTGTAACCGAAGCTTCACTAAGATTCTTCTGGTTAGCATCTACAAGATGCTTCTTGCAGTTTCTTTCCAGTGTCCTAGCTTATTGTAGTGGAAGCAAACTCCTTTGCTAGCCGTATCAGTTTTGTTCTTATTATCCTTTGTTTATGCCTTTCTATTTACCTTCTTTGAATCGTTCTTCTTTTCAGAAGATCCTTTGGCCCCTACCAGTAAGACTTGGGCTTTCATGGTTGGAAAGTGACTCTCAACATTTTTTAGCATGTTAAGCAAATCAGCGAAGCTGATATCTAGCTTGTTCATATGAAAAATTCACAACAATTGTGAGAAAGAGTCCGGGAGTAACTGCAAGATTAAATCTTGGCTCAACTCTCCATCCATGACAAAACTTGTTGTCCTAATTGTTCAATCAAATTGATCATATTAAAGACTTTTGTCTGTACTATAGTGTCATCAGTCATTCTATATCGAAAGAGCTCCTTAGATATCTAATATCTATCAGTCCTACTTTCCTCACCATCAACTACTTGACGTGCAGGAGTATAGTAGGAGCATCCATAGTTTTATGCTGACGCTGAAGCTCGTTACTCATGGATGTGAGCATGATGCATTGAGCCAACTGTGCATCATCTTGCCACTTTCTAAAAGTAACAAGCTCTTCCTCAGAAGCATTGTCTGCAACCATTGCAAGGATAGGCGTATTAAGGACATAAGATAGCTTTTCAGCCATGAGAACTATTCTCAAATTCCTTAACCAATCCGAGTAATTCAGACCGGTTAATTAACATCTAATATGTTTTGCAGTGATAGTAATTTAGACATTGTAAAATTCTATAAATGAATTTGTAATTAACAATATTTTAGCATACATTCTTTTATTAATTACCAAAATAAATTAGGTCTCATTTTAAATGGGTATCTCCTACTATTTTCTTCAAACTATATTACCCTCAATATATATAGTTCGGTAATATCTAATTAAAGATATGCTAGTGAGAATAAAAATCACATTTCAAATGTATATAGCCTTGTGTGTGCACAATAAACTATATATAAATAAATAGGTAGACAACTCTTGTCAATTACATCAACTATGTAACTCCTTGTATTTTGCCTCTTAAATCATAATGGTCAAGTGTGTGCACATCCGAACTAAAATGATTTAAGTTAAGTCAGACCCAACATTTCCATATAAGTGAAGAGAAAACTACAGCCCTTGTGTGTGCATAACAAAGCAGTAATGTTCAATTCCTTATAAACATCATATATAATAAAAACAACATCTTAAATATTTAATACTTGCCTTGTGTGTGCACAACAAACTCATATTAAATATTCAATACTCTATTGTTTCTATCATGCTAGAAGGCGACGTTAGATATTCCAAATATCTTTGAACGTTACAACTTAATATAAAATAATTGAGGGGTTTGTTATTAATTTATCTCATCTTATTAAGCGCGCATGCACACACACACACACACACACACACACACACACAACACACACACACACACACACACACACACACACACACATATATATATATATATATATATATATATATATATATAGTATAAGAATGCACATATAGAATACTATATTCTACCTGGATTGATTATGGACTTTTAATCTTGTTTGGTTCACTAGAGCCACCAAATGAACCAAAAGATCAAACCCTAGGGGTGCAAAAATTAATATTTAAATATAACAATTACATTTAAACTCGGGCTCCATTACAAACGGGTCTTCAAGCGCTCCTTGCTCCTTGTTCTCTAATTCTTCAAAATTAATTCTAAGTATTCCTATTACAAAACTATTTAAAATAAATAGAAACATTGATCAGCAGTCAAGGGAAAGTACATAGGAGGGAGTTAGAATTTACATTAAGAAAAATTTACAGAAGACGAGGTACGCAGACCCCATTTAATAAAACTCATACATTCATGCATCTAACTAAAATAAAATCCAATCACATTGGTCAATAGTTTATAATCAATCCCATTTATTATCATACACATCATCATATGCATCAATAAATAACATTCTTCTCATGAATAATAAACATTCAATATATATATTGATATCGTTTAATAGTCAAATTTAGTTAGCATAAAATCTAATTTTGAATCAAAATAAACTCCTTTATTTTAATCCAAATTTAAATCAAAATAAACTTCTTTTATTTTAATTTATCCGATTTTGATTAAAATAAAATTTTGAATAAAATAAACTATTTTATTTTAATCAAAATCTTTTATCAAAATAAACACATTTATTTTAATTAATTATGGAATCCAATTACAAGTAAAAAAACTTCTTTATTAAAGGAAACACAAATTCTCTTTCCTATTTATAAATAAACTCCTTTACTTTGAATAATATGAAATCTTATTCCATATCTAACTAAACTCCTTTATTTAAGGAAATATGGATTCTCTTTCCTATTCACAAATAAACTCCTTTATTTAAGGAAACATGTAATCCTATTTTAACTCCAATTAGTTATCATGGAATCTAATTCCAACTCTAATTAGTTAGCATGAAATTATAATTTTAAAATTAAAATAAACTCTTTTATTTTAATATTAAAATAAACCTTTTATTTTAAGATTAAAATAAACTTTTTATTTTAATTATAAAATAATTAAAAGTATAATATATATATATATATATATATATATATATATATATATAAAGAATCACGGGATATGGCCTGAAGCATACATCTTATTACATGTATATGCCCAAGTAATCATATATCAATTCAAGGAATCTCATGTTCCCTTTTGGAAGAATTCGCGGAAATCAGTATATATTGAACAACTAAGAGTTCAGTGAAAAGTAAAAACGGGATTCACGTGTTTTTTTTAAAATAAATTTTATACAATAAAATTATGCCTAATTAATATATATATATATATATATATATATATATATCAAATTAAAATAATTAATAATTTGCACAAAAGTTTGGCTCTGACGCCACTGCTAAGTTTGTAATAAACATGAACGCAATTATATTGCACAAAATAAGCAGAAACGTGAAAAATCAGAGTTTTAAAATTTTACAAACCATATACCCGGATCATCCTTTATACACAATTATTAATTAAACAAAAATATGAAGAACAAGAATCATACCCTTGAGGATTCGAGCTTCCTCAGGTACAAGTTCACCTCCAATCTTTTTCACATTCAACTTGAATCCACCGGGTTTGGTTCCTTCCTTTGATCAACGTTAGTCACCCAAGTGTTTGGCCTCTAGATGTGATCCGCCAAGGAAGAAGAAAGATTCAAGAAGATAGGTGTTTGGCAAAACCCTAGTTTTTCTATTTTTCATTGAAAAAGGTGTACTCTCCCAACTATTGGAATTACGTATTCACGTTTGTTATGAAAGTATTAACCACCCTCACCCATAAATAAGACTTCTCTTATTTATAGATGTGGACAACTCTCCTTAACAATTAAAGAATTTGGTTTTATTATAATTAATTAAATTCTTTTAATTAATTATGCTCCCAATCGTATTAGGAATAATTAATTAAAATCTTTTAATTAGATAGTCACCAAATCTTATTAGGATATATAAGAGTACTTTTATTAATTAATTCGCAAACTCATTTAGGAATTAAATAATAATAATAGTAATTATAATAATAAGACTCCTCTTATTAATTTATATTTAGTATTTTTAAAATATTAAATAATTAATATTAAGCTATTTAATTTATTCTATCACCATAGATTAAATTAAATATACTTAACTTATTATTACGATTATGTCATTTGCTTCTTAAATAATTATTCTTCCTTTTATGGTGTGACCCTTTAAGTTCTCCATATTAAACCGGTTGTGAATAAATCAATTAGAACAATTCTAATCTTATTTAAATAAATAAAGTAAACTATTAATTTATTTAAATAAATAATATTTATTCTACAATAGGGATAAGCCTCCCTAGCGATCAACGACTTTTTAGATAATATAGATTTTAACATTAATCGTAAAAGAACCTTTGAGTAAATAGTTACCGTACAATTCAATCCTTCCACCATACAATGTCCCAATTAAATATAAGACATAGAATTACTGTCAAGTCTTATTTTATTTAATTATATGTATTTCTACTCTTAAATGCATAACTCCAAATAATGCAAATTTGAAACTCCTTTCTAATTTCATTCTGCCTTGGTCAAGGACTACTGGGTTGTCATATATCGAATCACATAGGACATTTCTCTTCTTTTACTAGTAGTGGTAGATTCTTTATTGATCATGCATTATCTCCATGTACTACTTATTATACCTAAGCATACCCTTTGATATACCCTAAGGGTCTTAAGGAATAAGTCAAAGTATAATTCATCATACACAAGATACTATGATGATCTCAAGTCTAAGGATCACTTGTACTACTATCACTACAGGAATTCCTATTGACAGGCAAGTAAAACTCCATTAGGTATTCCTTAGCGAGCCACGTTCAGTGAACTTATTCTTTAATAAGCACCTACATACTTGCTTTAGTGTCTCCACACAAATGATCATTAGATCAATCATCCTCATCCAATAAGCAAGCAACGTATGTACCAATCTATCCGAATTCACTAATCCCCAATTTAGTAATCCAACGGTTGAGAACTATTTTAGTTTTAAGCTTTCTAAGAATTTAGATCTCATTAGAATGATCATCGTCATTATTCTAAAAGCATTGCTTAAAACTATGAGTTTATCACATATTATAAAGCAGCATCATGTAGATAATTAAAAGCCTTTAATAAATTAATATTTTTTATTAATAAATAAATAATATTGTTACAAAGTATATGCTTTATCATTAAACATGATTGGCTTGTGTGCATACTACATTCAGTAATGACCCGTCCCTTCGGGAGGTATGTCATCATCAGTGAATGATTTCACATTGCTGTTAAAAATGTGATTAACCAGGAGATGGAACTTTTTGACATCCACTGATTTTGGCAAATGAGCTTCTTCTAAAACTCTTAGTAAGACATTCCTGTGATCCTCTAAGGATAATACCAGGTCCAGTATGGAAACCTGTTGTGGAGCTTCTTTTAAGCTTAAAACCACCTTAGCTTCATTGTGTCCCATAGTACGGAAGAATTTTTTAATCTTCTCCATAGAAACTTTCCCCTTTGATTTGATGGTAGGCTTCATCACTCGTTGGGGAAGATACAGTAGATTTTTCTTCGACACTGCAACAGTTATGTTGGATATGGATCCTTCAACCTCTCCATAATTCCATGGAACTTTCTGTAGGCTGACAACATGATATTGTGGTCTGCATGGTAAGATGATTGACTCTGGCACAACCACTTTCAAAGGATTCTCAAAACCTATGAATTGAATAGGTTGAATTGTATGTGATGGGGTAGTTGAATCTATCTCAAAAGATATAACAGCTACGACGTCCTTCTACTTTGTAGGAAATGCATCCCCACTCTCCAGTAATACAGCGTCATTGTCTGCCATCTGCAGGACATCGCTGTCAATTAAGTTTTGAATGAGATGGCGGAGTGCCCAGCATTCTTCTGTGCTGTGACTGCGAGATTGGGAGTGTTATTGGCACACTCCATAAAAATTAAACTGTCTTGAACGCGGGCTGATTGGAGGTAGCAGAGTTATGATTCTTCCTTCATTGATCAACATCTGCAATATCTCTTCCATCGATTGGCCTAAATAGGTGAATTCCCTTTTATTGGCTAAATCCCGATGGGCTTTTGTATTTGCTCTTTTTGCAATTTTATCCTCCAATGTTTCATTTCCTGGAGTACGTAGTGGAGTACTTGTAACAAAAAGAAGGAGGCTAGTATGCTCCTGGCTGAATAATTGATGTGTGACTTGGTGCTGATGGACCACCAGTTCTGCCAATTTATTAACTTGCTCGCATAGAGCCTTCATTTTTCGTTCCATCATAAACTGGAACTGTGCATAATCCCACTTGTCAGCACTATCCTTGCTGGTTTAGGAGGATCCACCAATGGATTGGGAAGTCTGTCCACTACTCCAATTAATCATGTTAACCTCCACTTCTTTGTGTTGAGGAAGAGGGTTGTCTTGCACATGGGGTTGATCAAGTTTAGTCACCACGATCTCATCATTGTTAATCAAATCCTGGATCTTATGCTTTAATGCCCAGCAATCCTGAGTATCATGGCCTGGAGCTCCAGTATGATAAGCACACTTCCTCTTAGCATTAAAACCCTTTCCACTAGGGTTGCCTGGTAGAAGAAGATGAGTAATTTTGTTTTGAGTTGTAAGAAGATTAAGAATGTTCTCAAGTGAGTCCCTTAAGGGTGTGAACACTCGAGTGCGTCTGACTTCTCCACCTTTTGGCAATGTAGGGTTTGAAAACTGAGCTAGAAAAAGGGAGTAGTTTCTCGTCTGAATAGGCGGGTTTTGACTACCTTTTTGTCCTTGTAGTATCAAGGAAACATCCTCCTCTTTCTTCTTATATACCCTCTGGGGGTTGTTTCCATAACTTCCAGACTAGATGTGCTCAGCTACAGCTTTTAAAGCGGCAAGGTCTTAAATCTTTCCTGAGTTGAATCTCATTTCTCCATGTTTGATCATTTTGGAGAATGGTTTGCCAATGCCAGCTAAAACTCTCTCATAGAAGGGAGCTTCTTGAATATCTATGAAGGTCATCACCATTTCAGACTCAGTCATAGATGGAATAACTTGAGCAGCCAGACGCCTCCATCTTTGGGCATACTCTCTGAAAGACTCACTAGCTTGTTACTTGACCTTGGTAATTTGGTATCGGTCAAGAGCCATTTGAGTTTGAAAAATATACTGACTGAGGAAAGCATGAGCTAGCTCTTCCCAGCTATGAATTTTTTAGTTGTCCAATCTGGTATAACACGATCTAGCTTCACCAGTCAGACTCTTCTGAAATAGCTGTAATCTAAGCTTTTCATCCTCGGTATAAGATCTGAGTTCTCCAATGAATACTTTCAAATGTGTGTGAGAATCTTCCAATCCATCATACGTTTCAAAATCAGGAGTCTTGAACTTCTCTAGATAATGTACCCCAGGGAAGATACAAAGGTCTGAATATGAAACACTCCCGTGTGTTCCAATCCCTTTGATAGACCGAATGGTCTCTTTCATTTGTAGGAATTTTTTCTGATATCACCGGTGTCTGGATCTTCTTTGAGATGGGTGGTTTCAGGGGTTTTGTTGGTTTTGTCCAACTAAGATTCAGGTACAGGAATTTCTTTGTCATGTCCCTGAGTTCCTCCCTGTGCAGAGGATTCTATATGTATGGGTATTTATGGACCCTGAGTGGACTTGTGAAGTTCCTTAAGCAGAACAACCAACTCTGTAATCTGGTTACTTAATCCTTCGAACTCCTCGCGAGAGAATGGAGTAGGATTAGACTGGCCAGGTGTAGCCATGCTTGGTTGTAGGCTCGTTGCCTTTTTAGATTTTGAATAGGTAACAGGACCAAATGGTTCCATACAAAAAGACTTATGTAGTTTAATCTTATGGAATGTGGAAATGTTACATGATATGTGTCCATTTTAGGAGTATTATTCTGCAAAACGGATGTCCGTTTGTTTGTATGATAAGATAGCATATTTAAATAAAAGGAAATGCATGTACGCATATTCCTTCATATTTTCCATTACATTAAGATTGACATGGAAATGAAATTACAAGTAATTGAATTTACAAGTAATTAAAATGTGAAAGTATGAAGAGACTTTCCTCCGGATTTGGTTTATCAGTTGTTGACCTATCTTAGGCTACTCTCGCGGTTTTTTGGCATAAAAGTTTCCAAATCATCGCAATTTACTTGACGGGAAGTTAATTCGGTCTTTCAATTAGAGCGAATTCGGGCGGTGTCTTTCCTGAGCCTCACTATAATTAGTCTTCCCACGAGTCCAGTAATCAAACACCGATAGGATAGCCTCCTGGTGGAGGAACCACACAACATACATTCACATACAACGTATCTCACCGTTTAGAAACGATGACATGTGCGAAGCACTAATATCACAAGCAGATATAGTGCGAAGCACTAAGTGCAATAAGTAAATACATTCGTACACATTAATTCAAATGTAAATGCAACAACCATACACAAGCAGATAACGGTTTTGAAAAGTTTGTAATAGCGGCTTAAGCCCTCTTACTGGATGTTCCCAGTAGAGTTGCCACCTGTCGACGTCGAGATTTTTATTTGTCCCTTTTCTGTTCTTGTCTTTTGCTGTTCTCATGTTAGGTGAGATTTGTTTGAAAAAATAAGTTGTGAAAGGGTCTGACATGTATATGTCAACGATTGTACTGTAAGAGTTGCCAGTTGGTATTTTAAGTGGTTGTACCAACACAACCGAGAAAAGATTTTCACATTGACCCAATGATGTGACACTGCTTAACGGGTCTGTGAAACCGAGATTCGTTAGGGTCCGGGGACTTAGTTATGTGGAGGGAAGGTGTTAGGCAACCCCCGACATCCGTGTTGCCACGGTGACCGCCACTTTTCAATTAAACTGTTATATGAGTGTGTGTGTGTGTGTGTGTGTGTGTTTGTTTGTGTGTGGATCAATGTGTGTGTGTGTGCCGATAATTTGGACTATAAGAGTCGCCAGTTGGTATTTTTAAATGGTTGCACCATCTCAACTGAGAAAAGGTTTGCACATTGACCTAGTGATGTGACACTATTTGATTGGTCTGTGAAACCGAGATTTGTTAGGGTCCGGGGGCTTGATTATGCGGAGGGAAGGTGTTAGGCACCCCTCGACATCTGTGTTACCACGGTGACCGCCACTTTTCAATTTAATCCATTATCTGAATGCGTGTGTGTGTCAATGTGTAATTATCTGGAAGTAGTGTTATGCCTCGTTTTCAACTATATACAAAGGGTTTGAATTTTGTATAAAAGTTCAGTTTTAACAAGATATATCAGTGATGTTTTTATAAAATAGGTTTTTCAAATCATTGTGCTCAATAGTAATTGAGACCTTTGATACTTTCATTTTATTATGTGTTCGGCTTGATTGCTTTTATTTTCGAGATGCGAAGCATCTTCGAGAAAATAAGATAAAAAGCAGTGCCGAATTTCTCATGGGCATGAGAGCCGTCTAAGAAAATTTAAACACCGTGAATAATTTACAAGCCATGTACAGCTGAAAATGTCCATCACGGGAACCGAATCTAGATTCAGGAGACTGAATCTGTGATCACATGATTCCTAGGCTCACATGATGTAGCAATTTGTTTGAAAGTTGTAAACAGTTATATATATATATATATATATATAAGTTGTAAATATATATATAAATGATCAACCACCTCGAAGTAAACTCTAGGCAGGATGAAATGTAAAACAAAGCAATAAATGGCCAAGAAGTGAACTCCAGGCCAGGCATTAATGTAAATGTATATATATATATATATATATATATATATATATATATATATATAAGCGATAAACGCACTGGATATATGTCCAGACTCAATCAAACAGAGTTTGATGATAACAATATATATAAGTATTTATATATATAAAACCAGTAAACACTCCGGATGTAAAATTTTGGCTCAATCAAACAGAGTTTGATGACAGGATATATATATATATATATATATATATATATATATATATATATATATATATATATATATATATATAAGTATTTATATATATAAATAAAAGCAATAAACGCTCTGAATATTATATTCAGGCTCAATCGAAATAACTCGATAATAATAATATTTATATAAGTATTTACATATATATATAAAAGCAATAAAAGCCACGGACCGACGATTCGGGCATACACACACACACGACTCTCAATGTGAATAATAATAGTGTATACAAGAAGTGGGGAAAAGGCTTTAAGTAATGTAAGAAGGCTTACAGTATATTGCCAAAGAAGACTACAATAGATTTAAATGGATGAACACTTGAATCCCACCGGTAAAAAAGTATCCAAATATAAGCTCACAAGTGCTTGAAATGAGAAAGCACTTAATTTATAATGTGTACAGAGCAAATTAGACAGGGCTTCCTCGCCTTTTCCTTCTTTAAAATGGCCATCCCAAGTCCTCTATTTATAGAGGGTGAGCCGCAGGTGTACCAGTGGCAGCCCGGGGTGCCCCGGGCTCTGTAGGTCCCGCCATCTCGAAGTACGTGCACTCGCGCAACTTGTTGTCCGCTCGAACCTTCATAACTTCAATACGGGCTTCTGATCGAGGTGTATAAGACCTTTTACGGCATGTTGTTGTCGAGAGCTACACAATGACATGGGATAGGAGGTGGTACGAAGTCGGGAAGATGGGTCGATGCCCAGGTCTTCAGGTCTTCAAATTGTATCCGGTGTGTTGTCTTGTGTAATAGTCACTCAGGATTAGAGCTATGGTTCTTGTAGGACACTTCTGTGTAGCATGTAGGTTGAAATGTTGAGACGGCGTGATTGTGGGATCGAGGTTATCTCCGAGGTTGAAACTAAAACTCCCGAGGTTGTCTCCGGGTTGGACTGAATGAGTATCCCGGGGTTGTCTCTAGGACTGTGCTGACTTGACTTCCAGGGTTATCTCTGGAAGACGACTTTGCTCTCCTGCAAAGTTAGTAACAGGAACGCAAAATTTTTTGATTGTCTACATACACATAGTCACATAATTAAATTCTCATTTATTAATTATGTCAAGTCATTAAATCTTTAATTAATTAATAAATTAATTAGAATAACATTATGCTTGTTAAATAATTCATTTAATCAAATAAGCTCAATTAAATACATACTTTTGAATAATAAATTCTCCACATTATTTTAATCAATGTAACACATATAATTAAATTAATCTACCACAAATTCATCAATTAATTATTTAACCAAATAATTAAATCATCGAAAAATATTTATTTAATTTAATAAATATTCAAATTTAAATTACAAAATCTCGTTCGTCATAGAGAGCCTTTCCATATACTTAAAACAAGAAGAAGAGAGAAGGCTAGCGGAGCTCTTTACCAACTTCATAGAGAGAAATGAGGTTTCAAATGGTGAACTAAGACGCCTTATTGCAGAATCTTGACGCCTAATTTCAGAGCCTAGAGAGCCAAATAGGGTAACACGTTACTGTTAACATGAATCCACTGCAAAGCAGTCTACCTATCGTTACTAATCACAACGAGGGGGTTGAAGAGCATTGCATGATGGATACATAAAGAAAAGGCGATGAGTCTCACAAAGTTATTGAGGGGGTTGTCGAATTTCCTATTGACCAATATATGGAGTCTGAGGAAGGAGAAGAGAGGATCGTGAATGGGTGTATTGTCAATATTGATGAAATAGGTTTTTGGAACCCTAGAGGGCCCACTAGCGCACAAAGAACGATTTTAGTTTGATGAGGAAGGCGAATTAGTGGATAATTCTAGTGGTGAACAATTCTTCGTGTCGATGGATGAAGTGAAGTTTGGGGATAGCCAATTATCCATGTCCACCATGATCATCAAGGAATTGACAAATAGGCGGCATGAAATGGTCGTCTTCACATATGAGCTGGATTGAACAGCAGTGAAAGAGTCGGGCCGACAACTATAAATAAGAGCTTAGTGGGGAGGCAACCACATCCTAGTATTAATTTTTATTTTTTTCTTTGTTTTCTGTCTTGTTAATAGTGTATTTCATCTATTATTGATATTAATAAAGATTTTAGTTTGTTTGTTGCTAGTAGTGGTTTCTCTATTATGTAACTCCTAACTAGTTTGCATGATGTTGTATTCTTTCTTTTGGTATGAATTTGATATTTGTCGAGTCATGTGTGGTGAATTGCATGTTAATGTTAGTTTTTAGTATATTTTGTTTTAATTTTCATTTATGTAGTAAATTAGTGTATTATAGTATTTTGGTGTTTGCAGTAGTATGGATTAGAGTAGTTAGTTATTTGGTTTGTAATAGGTTTTTGATGCATTGTTAGTGGTAATGGCTAATAAGTAGCTTGGAATGTGTAGGTAAACATTATTTCTTGGGCTAAATCAGGGACGACGCTACAGTGCCTAAGTTTGGCCTTCAACCAGCGCTGCATCGCCTGCTTCATACTCCAGTTTAACAAGCCAGAGTTGCAGCACCTATAATAGCATGGTAGTCTGCACTGCAACGCCATTATCCTACCCAACCTACTGGAATATATGTGCTGCAGCGCCCATGTTTTGCATGTGTCAAGTGCTACAGCGCCACTTAAAAATTTAGTGTCAAATGTCAGCGCTACAACGCCTCATAACGAAGGAATCTCAGCGCTGCAGAGCTAGTAGCAAGTTTAAGTTGACTAAAAGGGGCATTTCTAGATAAACTTAAGCCATTTTTTCTAATTCACTGGACAGCTCCCCCAATATCTTCTCCAAAGGTAAAAGAAAATAGAACACTGTATTGCCCTAGCTCATCTTATTCCGAATTGAAGCTTCAATTATTGCCATTCCAGAGGATTCTTGCAAGTTCTTCATCTAGGCTTTCATTCAATCTGAGGTAATTGGGTTTTCAAATTCCCTTTATAGAATTGGATCTTTGATGATGTTAAAACTTGAATTGCATGAGCTTGGTTCTTAATTTCATTGGTATGCTATTTGCATTACCTTGAGTGTCCTTGAGAAATTTTTAGGCTCGAGAGCATCTAGGCAACGTTTGTAAACCTTAATTTCAGACAGCATGCACTAAGTGTTTGACAAATCGCCCAAGAGAGATTGGTTTACATTTTGAAATTGTTTGGCATTGATTGGCTTGTCCCTCACATTGGTTTTCAGTGTAGGCTATTACGGCTTCATATTAGGTTTTGTGGTCAGTGATTTTGGTTCAGTTTGGTGGATTGATTTTTGGAATTCCATTTTGGCCTGTGAGTTTGGATATTGACTAAAAATTCTGAAATAGCTCCAAAGAGACAAAAGCTTAGCATTGGCGGATACTCTTCATCGACACTAGAATGGAACCGCTCACGATTTATTAATAAGGAGGCGCCGGACAAATATTATACTGTGGTGGCTAGTAAGAGCCTAGTGCTAGAGAGAGGTCTCAGGCCCGATGCGAGGCAAGATGGAGAGCTATTTTCCATGATCACTGACCACAATTGGACCCATTTCACTCGACAACCATTATCCTTAGTCATTTCTCTTATGAAGAAATTCTATGCCTACACCTCGGCTGAGGGAAGTTTTGTGACAACCCGAATTTTTATAAGTTATTAAAATAAGAATTTAATAATTAAAATTCTTATTATGAGGTGTATATATTTTGAATTATATAATTTCGTGTGAAGAGAATTATATATTCATATGTTGGAGAATGTGAGATTTAATAGGTAATTAAACTATTAAAGAAATTAAATAATATTAGTTAATTTAATTAAGTTGAAATTATGTTATGAGATAATATAATTTTAATTATTATGCCTTGTGGGCAATGGAAATTATTATGAGTTAAGTTTCATAAATAGTGTGAATAATTCACTTAATTAAAATAGTGAATTAATACAAGTATAATTGATTTAATAAAGTGAGAAGGTAATATATTGCATGAAAATGTAAATATTAGTATAATGCGAGTAAAATATTTATTAAGTACATTAAATATTTTAGTTAAAAACTTTATGGAATTAGATGAATATTTATGATATTAAATAAATATTTGATGAAAATTGGTGTGAGATAGTTTATTTAAGTGTGATAAATTAGATGAGATTTATACATATTTTATTACGCGAGTATAATTGTGATATTCTAATATAATTAAATAATTAAATTAGAGGAGTGAGAATTTGTTAAATAATGTTATGATTATAATGGTTGAATAGAAATTATAATTTTACTAATAAGGTTAATTTTATTTCTTAAGGAATTAAAAGTACATAATCTAGTTTATATTTCTAGTTTATGTGTTCTTGAGTTTCTTTTAAAATTGGAGTTTTGGTTAATGAATTTGTAGGTTACGATGTTATATATGTTATTAGATATTTATAATTTGATAGTGGTCATCTAGAAACAAATTTTAAGAAATCAAATTCATGTATTTATACTAAAGAAGAGGAATTTGGGTTTTGATTGTAATGTGTGTTTTGGTGTACTTTGGGACTAAAGTTGATATTAAATTCATGATGAAAACTTTAAATTGATGGATGATTGTTGTTCTCCTCTATAAAACGAAAACAACGCAACTTGAACGGATCGAATTGGTTAAGAAACGAATTCTTGATGAATGAATACACTCAGTATGTTGAAAATAGGAAAAATTAGTATAAACAAATTAGAATTAGTATAAACCAAGTCCAACATCAACTAAATTGAAAACTTTACCATTTGCTAAACCTATAAATAGAAGGGCTTGATCCTTTGTTTCATTCACCAACAATAAGGCCTCCAATTTTGATAAAGACTTTGTTCTGGGAGGACTTTTTATAAAGATCTTCTCTTAGTTAAATTTTGGTCGAGTACGTATTCAGTTTGTGGAATTCATATTTTCAGGTACGTTTCTTATTTAATTTTTGGTAATGTTATTATTTTAAATATTGTATTTAGTTTGTTAGTTAAAGTTTGTATTTTGGAAGTTTAGTTAGTTTTGTTAGAAAACTAGTTAGTTTACTATGTTTATTTTGGCTTGTAATTGATTATGTAAATGAGTTATAATGATCGTAATTAGAGATATGAAACCTTAACACAAGTGTAACCAAAACTCACAAAATAAAAGATTTACAAAGAACCTTGTTGGGCAGTTTTTGGGACTGAGCTTGAGGACCCTTTGTGCTTTTGATTTATGTCTAAAAGCTTAATTTGATGATTGTATGTTATATCCCTCTAAGTTCTGAAGATTTCCTAACTTGAATGAACCAAAACAGAGTTAAAATGAATCCGTGGTGAAGATGTTAGTAAACCATGTCTAGAAATGAAAATTGAATGAACAGTGACTATAGTGTCAAATTTTGGAATAGCTATGTTGCCTGAAAAGTTCAGAGTTTCTGGGTAGTTGTAGTGCACTGAGTTAGGAAGCCATAGGCTTTGGAATGGCCTCATTCCGACCTCGGATGAGGGAGTTACGGTGATTGGAAAGAAATGTGTCGAATTTGTCAAACTGAAAGTCAGCAGCGGGATGTGCTATTCGGGACACTGTTTCGATCAGTTAATGTTTCCACAAACTTCTGGGCTTTTGGTATGTTATAGTACACTGAATTAGCTTTCCATAGACTCCGGAACAGACTAATTCTGACTTCGGAGCAAAGAGTTATGACCATTCAAAGTAGTTGCGTCAAAACTGTCTAACCAACTCGGGGCAGTCACCTTGAACGAATTTTTCGGAATTCTGTGTTTTGAATTTGGAAATGGTCAAAGAATGAAAGTTGTAGCCTCGGAAGTTAGCTTCGCGTGGGCTCAAGAATCGCTCAAAAATGTTTTGAAATGAATTAGTTATGACTGTTTTAGCGAGAGAGGGTAAAGCTGGAAAAAAAATTGAAGACTGCTATGAACGTCAATTTTTGGCACGCTTTTTAGACTACTTAACAAACCCGAAATGAGAGATTAGTATTTCTTAAAAATAGTCTTGTGTGCCATGAAAAACATACTAAAAAAAATGCCTTACGATTAGATAAGTAAATTGCAAGCTATTAAACCGCGAAATGGGTGTCAAAGGTGAGGGGTTGCTGCCTTGTGAAATTATATTGAACCTAGTAATATAAAACGAAGGGGATATAAATGGTTTATGTTTTGATATGTAAAGTATTTACATACTAAATCCATGAGAGAACCTTTTGGGCGTAAAAAAGTTATAACGGACAAAAGTTTCTAAAGAAACATAGAATGGTTTTAAGACAAGAACAAAATATTATAGTTAAATAAAATTAGTTTACATTGAGTACGTGAATTTTGTATGTGAAACTAATATGTACATGTATGTATCCTCAATTTGTGTAGGATCATCACAGCACAGATAAGTTATAAACATTAAACAACATCCAAGGCAAGTTTTTCAGTTCTATTATGTTTGTGGATTAAATGTGATTATGTGGTGAGTTACATAACATACTTTATGAATTGTTAAAGTCAAAATATGACCAAGGTAATTGGGTTATGGAACTCAATTTATATGTGATAACACATGCATGTTGTATAATGAAACTCGATAAATTAGAAATGTAAAATGCATGAATTGTGTGCTATGTGAAACATGATAGATTGTTAAATTTGCTGGGCTGTCGAGCTCAACCTTGTAAATAACTATTTTTGCAGGTTCAAGATTCAAGGTAAAGTTATGCGTTACTTGAAAGACATGAATCAGATGTGATATTTGAAGATTTATATACTTTGGTTGTGTTATTATTTAAACCATGTTTAAGGTTTCGAATAATGTATTAATGTTGAATTGTAATATTGTTTTGCGAATGTAAACTATTGTAGTATTAAAATGATTCTGAGACATTTAGATGTAAAGGTTGAAGGTTTTGGAAACGAGGATAGTTTGTAATAGAAAATTTTAATTATTCCGCAAATTTCAATGGTCGTATTATCGTTTAATGATGTAAAATTAGAGGTTGAATGTATTATTAACGACCGAAGTCGAGAATTAAATTTTATGAATTTTGGGGTCGTTACAGTTGGTATCAAAGCTGTAGGTTATAAACCTTAGGTAGGAGTACCTTAGGCTATAACCTTAGGGAAGGAAGGTGAAGATAATGATAGAATAAGCTCAAATAAAGTTTGAACAATAAGAAGTAATGTAAGAAACGTATAAAGAAGGGATAAAACTTGCGTGAAATGATTCAAAGAAGAATCTCGCAGAGTTATAAAGAATATGAATGTGGGGTTACCCAACTCCAATAATAAGGATGTAAGGTGATAACAAATAGACAATGTCTATAAGAAGAGAATGGTAAGGAAATTAAGAATAGAGAGTTATAGTTAAGTATGGTACAGTTGTACTCTTTAGTAGTTGGTGTATGGTATCTGGGCTAAACGATTCCTTCATAGAGCGGAGGTATATACGAACTAGTAACTCGGAACCTAGTTTGTTGGTTGTTTGTGGGAAACCACTCAGCGTACCATATTGAAACTGTTAGAGACTCGATGTGTACCAAGTGTAGAAATGGATACATATGATGAAAGTGTAGAACTCGAATGAAATTTTGTGCGATGTAAATGATGTTAGAAATTCTTAAAGGAAATTTTTTTTCTTTATATAAACAAGAAGATTCAAAGAAGAATCTAAGAGATATAAAGATAAGAAATGAGAGTTTCCTAACTCCAAAAGCCAGAATAACGAGTAATGTAGTAAATGATGAAAAAGAGAAAGAAAGAGGATCATAAAACAAAACGATCACGAGTTAAGAAAAGAATTTTAAGGGAGATGATTATAGAATAAGATCACGACGTGGTTTATTTAAGTTATAAAAGAAAGATGGTCTATAATATTTGAATAATTATATCTTAATGCTATGAAGATGGAGTACTATGAAATAGTACGAGATAACTCATGAGGAGTTATACATGATGTGATACGAGGAATTCGTATCGAGCAAAGGGCAAGTTATAAGCAAGATAAAGTTAGGTGGGATTTCAATTGAGGTCTCATGTGATGGCTGAGTTGTACAAACCTTTGTATGGGCGATAGTTTTGTGCTTGCACTCAGTTTATCACATTGATAATCATTGAAATGTTTGTGTCGCGCTATTTGTTATATGCTTGTTGAGAATGTGATTCTTTTCTCATGTGTATAACAGATAGGTAGAGTATAGTTAGTGAATATTATAAGGTTAAGTGCGAGTTCTTAAAACTTATACTTATGGTAGGTTCGTGACTCATAATTATATGGTATGATTTTGAACCCCTCAGCGAATGGACACCTATGGTCTGACTAGGATAAGTTCTTAAACTCATATGATTGTGGAAAGTTTCTGAACTCATAACGTGTGGTAAGTTTGACGAACTGGGTATAGATAAGTGTAAATAGAGTATTGAGGATGATAGGAATAGATAGACCTATTAAGCAATGGATCATTATAGAAAGTGAAGTTGATGGTGGAAGCATAGGTAATCTAAATCTACTAGCTATGCTAGACTTTCGAAATTTATTGACTTTGTGCTGATGTTTACACTTCTATTTTTTTGAAAAACATTGGATCAAATGATGGAACCAGTGAGTTTTAACAACAATGCTGTTATTCGTATGTCTATGCTAATTGCTTCGGCTAGACAAAAATTATTTATAATATATTAAAATGTATTTTATATCATTAATGCATCATGTAACCTGGTGCAAGGATGATAAAAACGATGGAGTCATCAATGCAGTATTACCTAGTGTTGGATGTGATTTAAGGATCGTCAGCCCACTATGGTATGATGTAGTATGATAAAATCACCAAATGACGGAATCCTCAACGGACTGTAAATACAGTGCGGTATCATGACGTCATAAAAAGATTTTTGAGATTTCTTTGAGATATGAGAATTCATATGTATGTATGTATATGTATATTTCAGTTGATGTTCGAATTGTTGTAGAGGTCTATGCTATTTGATTCAGCTAGACGAATATTGAAAGATGTTCATGAAATTCAAGTGTTTATTGAAAAGTTATGCCAAACCAAATTGTTTTGGTGCGGATTCAGATGTTGAAAAGCTGAGGTGAACAACCCTATAAGGGGACATGTTCTCGGGGACAATGGTTCCGAGCGTAACGCATATAGTCGTTACAAAACACTACGTTGCGGCCCAACGTAGTGGTACAATAGGCTGGCCACCTAGTGTACGTAAGGAGGGTGTTTTCAGTCTTTGTGATTGATAAACACTCTGGTTTGTAGTGTGAATGATTGAGTTTAAGCACTAGTAAACCGAGAATAGAGTTCACGGTCTTGTGACCCCTCAACATGATTTGAATCTTTTAAATTCCTGAGTTATTCATACTACTTCCTAATTATTGAGCAATTATGGAAGTTTCTTGCTATTCTAAAAGGCGAATGTGGTAAGGATGATATTCCTTAGAAAGAAGTAAGTCGTAGAATGCGACACTGAATGATGAATATATTGAATAAGTGAGAAAAGAAGTGTTGATATGAGAAGGAGATGAGTTATCAAAGAATAAAATAAAATTTTTAATAGAAAAGTTAATAATTGTAGAAAGATCTTTGTGGAAAGAAAGTGATTATAGAACCCAATGATTGAATAAATTATTAACGTAAAATCTATTTTGATAGATTGAATGAATAAAGATTAATAGATAAAATTTCGAGGACGAAATTCTTAGAAGAAAGGGTATATGTAATATTCCGAGTAAATTTTGAAAAAAGATTTGGTGAAAACCGAGTAAGGGAGGTTTCTTTGATTCCGAGGACGGAATCCTTATAAGGAGGGAAGGATATGACAACCCGAATTTTTATAAGTTATTAAAATAAGAATTTAATAATTAAAATTCTTATTATGAGGTGTATATATTTTGAATTATATGATTTGGTGTGAAGAGAATTATATATTCATATGTTAGAGAATGTGAGATTTAATAGGTAATTAAACTATTAAAGAAATTAAATAATATTAGTTAATTTAATTAAGTTGAAATTATGTTATGAGATAATATAATTTTAATTATTATGCCTTTTGGGCAATGGAAATTATTATGAGTTAAGTTTCATAAATAGTGTGAATAATTCACTTAATTAAAATAGTGAATTAATACAAGTATAATTGATTTAATAAAGTGAGAAGGTAATATATTGCATGAAAATGTAAATATTAGTATAATGCGAGTAAAATATTTATTAAGTACATTAAATATTTTAGTTGAAAACTTTATGGAATTAGATGAATATTTATGATATTAAATAAATATTTGATGAAAATTGGTATGAGATAGTTTATTTAAGTGTGATAAAATAGATGAGATTTATACATATTTTATTACGCGAGTATAATTGTGATATTCTAATTTAATTAAATAATTAAATTAGAGGAGTGAGAATTTGTTAAATAATGTTATGATTATAATGATTGAATAGAAATTATAATTTTACTAATAAGGTTAATTTTATTTCTTAAGAAATTAAAGGTACATAATCTAGTTTATATTTCTAGTTTATGTGTTCTTGAGTTTCTTTTAAAATTGGAGTTTTGGTTAATGAATTTGTAGGTTACGATGTTATATATGTTATTAGATATTTATAATTTGATAGTGGTCATCTAGAAACAAATTTTCAGAAATCAAATTCATGTATTTATACTAAAGAAGAGGAATTTGAGTTTTGATTGTAATGTGTGTTTTGGTGTACTTTGGGACTAAAGTTGATGATGAATTCATGATGAAAACTTTAAATTGATGGATGATTGTTGTTCTCCTCTATAAAACAAAAACAACGCAACTTGAACGGATCGAATTGGTTAAGAAACGAATTCTTGATGAATGAATACACTCAGTATATTGAAAATACGAAAAATTAGTATAAACAAGTTAGAATTAGTATAAACCAAGTCCCACATCAATTAAATTGAGAACTTTACCCTTTGCTAAACCTATAAATAGAAGGGCTTGATCATTTGTTTCATTCACCAACAATAAGGCCTCCAATTTTGAGAAAGGCTTTGTTGTGGGAGGACTTATATAAAGATCTTCTCTTAGTTAAATTTTGGTCGAGTACGTATTCAGTTTGTGAAATTCATATTTTCGGGTATGTTTCTTATTTAATTTTTGGTAATGTTATTATTTTAAATATTGTATTTAGTTTGTTAGTTAAAGTTTGTATTTTGGAAGTTTAGTTAGTTTTGTTAGAAAACTAGTTAGTTTACTATGTTTATTTTGGCTTGTAATTGATTATGTAAATTAGTTATAATGATTGTAATTAGAGATATGAAACCTTAACATCATCCAAGTGTAACCAAAACTCACAAAATAAAAGATTTACAAAGAACCTTGTTGGGCAGTTTTTGGGACTGAGCTTCAGGACCCTTTGTTCTTTTGATTTATGTCTAAAAGCTTAATTTGATGATTGTATGTTATATCCCTCTAATTTCTGAAGATTTCCTAACTTGAATGAACCAAAACGGAGTTAAAATTAATCTGTGGTGAAGATTTTAGTAAACCATGTCTAGAAATGAAAATTGAATGAACAGTGACTATAGTGTCAAATTTTGGAATAGCTATGTTGCCTGAAAAATTCAGAGTTTGTGGGTAGTTGTAGTGCACTGAGTTAGGAAGCCATAGGCTTTGGAATGACCTCATTCCGACCTCGGATGAGGGAGTTACGGTGATTGGAAAGAAATGTGTCGAATTTGTCAAACTGAAAGTCTGCAGTGGGATGTGCTATTCGGGACACTGTTTTGATCAGTTAATTTTTCCACAAACTTCTAGGCTTTTGGTATGTTATAGTACACTAAATTAGCTTTCCATAGACTCTGGAACGGACTAATTCCAACTTCGGAGCAAAGAGTTATGACCATTTAAAGTAGTCACGTCAAAACTATCTAACCAACTCGGGGCAGTCACCTTGAACGAATTTTTCGGAATTCTGTGTTTTGAATTTGGAAATGGTCAAAGAATGAAAGTTGTAGCCTTGGAAGTTAGCTTCGCGTGGGTTCAAGAATTGCTCAAAAATATTTTGAAACGAATTAGTTATGACTATTTTAGCGAGAGAGGGTAAAGCTGGGAAAAAAAATTGAAGACTGCTATGAACGTTAATTTTTGGCACGCTTTTTAGACTACTTAACAAACCCGAAATGAGAGGTTAGTATTTCTTAAAAATAGTCTTGTATGCCATGAAAAACATACTAAAAAAAATGCCTTACGATTAGATAAGTAAATTGCAAGCTATTAAACCGCGAAATGGGTGTCAAAGGTGAGGGGCTGCTGCCTTGTGAAATTATATTGAACCTAGTAATATAAAACAAAGGGGATATAAATGGTTTATGTTTTGATACGTAAAGTATTTACATACTAAATCCATGAGAGAACCTTTTGGGCGTAAAAAGGTTATAACGGACAAAAGTTTCTAAAGAAACATAGAATGGTTTTAAGACAAGAACAAAATATTATAGTTAAATAAAATTAGTTTACATTGAGTACGTGAATTTTGTATGTGAAACTAATATGTACATGTATGTATCCTCAATTTGTGTAGGATCATCACAGCGCAGATAAGTTATAAACATTAAACAACATCCAAGGCAAGTTTTTCAGTTCTATTATGTTTGTGGATTAAATGTGATTATGTGGTGAGTTACATACCATACTTTATGAATTGTTAAAGTCAAAATATGACCAAGTTAATTGGGTTATGGAACTCAATTTATATGTGATATGTGATAGCACATGCATATTGTATAATGTAACTCGATAAATTAGAAATGTAGAATGCATGAATTGTGTGCTATGTGAAACATGATAGACTGTTAAATTTGCTGGGCTGTCGAGCTCAACCTTGTAAATAACCACTTTTGCAGGTTTAAGATTCAAGGTAAAGTTATGCGTTACTTGAAAGACATGAATCAGATGTGATACTTGAAGATTTATATACTTTGGTTGTGTTATTATTTGAACCATGTTTAAGGTTTCGAATAATGTATTAATGTTGAATTGTAATATTATTTTGCGAATGTAAAATATTGTAGTATTAAAATAATTCTGAGACATTTACATGTAAAGGTTGAAGGTTTTGGGAACGAGGACAGTTTGTAATAGAAAATTTTAATTATTCCGCAAATTTCAATGGTTGTATTATCGTTTAATGATGTAAAATTAGAGGTTGAATGTATTATTAACGATCGAAGTCGAGAATTAAATTGTATGAATTTTGGGGTCGTTACAAGTTTGGTCGTCCAAGTTAGGGAAAAGGCAGTCCTTTTTGATAAGAGAGCCATAAATGCCTTCTTTCAGATGTCAAAATACGATCTAGATTACTTAGCAGATGGTGTGCGCATCAATGATTTAGATAACACTATCAAGAGGTTGTGTAAGACCGGTACCACTTAGAAAATAAATGAGTACACGGGTGGAAAGTCTAATTTTGCTCACACAGAGCTCTCCCACTATAGGAAAGCATGGTATAGCTTTATCTGCCACAACATGATGTCGACCAAAGAACGGACGGTGTTGCTATTTGCTATTATGACAAGATTAAAGTCGATGTAGGGTCTTTCATCCAGGAATCCATTCTTAAGGCCTTGAGAGGTAGCACTTCAGGAGGACTTCCACGTCAATCTATCATCTCACTTCTCTGTCAGATAGAAGAGGTGCACGTGGCAATGGATGAAATACTACTTCCCCCCTATGGCAATAATTGATCATGCCACCATCAGCCAATACAGAGTCTAGGAAGGTACAACTTCTCATCCATGCGGTGAGGGCTTTTTACCTTCTTCTCGACCTCCACCTCCTTCTTTAGAGGCTGACACATCTGACAAGCATCGTGAATTAGGCTCATCCTCAGATGGGCCATTGGCTGAGATTTTAGCTTCTATGAACCTCCTGCACCAAAAAGGTGGATTGACAGAGTAGAAGGATTAATGTTGTAGTTTAGAGGCAGTATCTATCCATGCAGTATCATTCTGAGTTCACCAACACCGTGGAAAGTATCTTTGTAGCATCTGGTGGCAACAAAGTTGATTCTATGCCATTCTAGTTCCCTGTGCCTCCTGTCTGCCCTCCACATCCACCACCATCTTCTACCACGGATGACGATGAGGATGACGACAGAACCAAATGATCAGCCCTTAGGGAAGCCCTCTCATATTGATTTCTATATGCTCAACAATGAAGGTATTGTCCATTTTAAGTTTAGGGGTGTTTATCAATTTTTCTATCTTATGCCACGTTAGGATGCTATTAGTAGTACTTTATTATTTCTGCTTTATTTTTGTGTTTTGAGCAGTATTTTGGGCTGCATGGATTTATTTTGTATTGCAGTCATAGATTATATGCTTGGATTGCAGTTTAACATGTATGATATCATTATGTTTTGGTTATGTATGTATTAAAGCCATTTTAGGGCTTTGTCAGTTGCAATTATAAAGATTGCTATATTTAGACCATTCTTAATGATATCCATTTTTTATGTCATGGTTTGGCTTATATCTTTGGTGCCATGCTATAGTTGTACTAACCCTGTCTTAAACTATTTATATGATGGAAATGGGTTATAAAGTTTATAAATTTTTGATTGTGGCTAATGATAAACATGATGGTTTTATGGCTATTTTAGAGAGTTTATGTCAAGCATGTGTGGATGAGGGGTTAGTTTAGTTGATAAGTTGAGATTGTTATTGATCCGTTCTTCTTAGTGAGCACCAACCAACTGTTATATAGCTAGTTATATTTCTGATATAGTTTGTGTGGTTATTGTTTTGAAAATGTGTTAACCTTGTTTAACTTACATGAATACAAGGTAATAAAAGACTTAGATGCTTATGCAAATTAGGATCTTGGATTCTGGCATGTTTTCATGTTATATAAAAAAATAGAAGAAAATTTTCAAGAAGAATGAAAAGAAGAATAACTAGAGCTTCAGTTGACTAAGTTTGATTACGTGGCCTTTGTTGCTCGAGTTATTAGATCCTTAGGGGTGTTCTACACCTAGTGCCCTAAAGCCATTTGGCTTGGGAGTCATTCATCAAAAGCTTATTAACGGGTAACTCTAAATAGCCTAATGTAATTAAGCATTGCACGGTCATCCTAAAATTTTTTATTGTTAAATTGTTGAGAATAAAAGTCTAATTCTGCTTAAGTTTGATTACGTGGCCTTTGATGCTCTAGTTATTAGATCCATAGGGGTGTTCTACAGCTAGTGCCCTAAATCCATCTAGCTTGGGAGACATTGATCAAAAGCTCATTAACGGGTAACTCTGAATAGCCTAAGGTAATTAAGCATTGCACAAGTCAAATTTAGATGTCTTCATGCTAGTGTCTTTTAATCATTTCTTGCATCTGTGTCTTGTTCTTAATGCTTGATTTTGTTTGAGTTTATATAGTTAGCATATTAGTTATTGCAATCGATTGTCTGAGCTTATTTTGAGCTATGATTAGTTAGGATAGTTAGTATTCACACACACACACAGAGAATGGATTGAATACAGTCTTATGCTTGAGATTAATTGAACCCTTACTCATAACTGTGTTTTTCTTAATCTTTGGGAGTAGCTGTTTTGATGTGTTTTACTTTTGATATTTTTGTTTATATAGTTTTGCTTGACGATAAGCAAATGCTTAAGTTTGGGGGTATTTGATGAGTGGGATTTATACCCATGAATCGGATCCTTTTTTGCTTAACAAGTTGCTTGCTCGTCGTATTTAATATTGCTTTTATAGTATTTTATTATTATTTTGCTTAATATATGTTTTGTAGAGCTTATTAGGTCACTTCCAGCTTTTAGGGGCAAAAAGGTCAATTTCTTTGCATTGACGCTGCAGCGCTCCTTCCAGGCTTAATCTTGGTGCTGTAGTGCCACTTATTTGATTGTACTTTTAACACAGCATTGCAGCGCCTATTCTAGGCCAAAGCCAGGCGATGCAGCGCCACCTCCGATTCTTAGGCAGACAGGAAGGCCAAATGACCTAGATGTTGAATGATAATTGATATATATATATATATATATATATATATATATATATATATATATATATATATTGGGCAGCCTCCTTTTAAGAGCTCTCTCTCCTTTGATAATCTCTCTCTCTCTCTTTTAGATAATTTCCTCTTCATTTTCTAGTAGATAATTATTGTACATATAATTAGGAGATAGATTAGGGTTTTGATTTGGATTCCTTGGAGCTCAAGAGAATTATAGCAACACGAAACGAAAAGCACGAATCAAATGGAGTTCTTGGAGATTGAAGAAGCATTAACTAGTTTATTCTTCTCCAGTAATTCCTTTGAGTTTGTATTATATAAATGTTGTTTATATTGCTACTTATGTTTGGTTTAAGAGCTATGAACTAATTATTAGCTCTAAGGTTATAATGGAACCCTTTGTTAATTTGAATTGAATATCTTATCTCTTTAGTTGGCACCATATGGTTTAGATCAATATATTTATGCTTAATGATTCTTGCTAAGGAATTAGTGATGATTTTGGTAATCTATAAGAAATTGGAAAATGGATTGTAGATTTATACCTTGATATATTGGCATGTGATTATGATTTGTCTACTTGATCCGACTACATAATTTGTGTATAGGATAGGAGTATACATGTGTGCCATGTGCGACCTAATTCAGAGCCTATATTGCAGCCACTCTAGCTACTTGACTCGCGCATGATTGCTTGATATTCAGTCTGGGCTGGAGGTGAATCCCATCCTAGAGGGTTAGGATATGTATTTCGCGATGGTCCTGAGGAGGGGGGCGTTGAGGATACCTCTGAGGATGACGAATTCAACGGTGACGAGTTGTCTGAGGGTTCTAACGAGGCTGTGAGGGGTAGTAAGTCTACAAAGTATATGTTCAGTACCCAGTTCCATAGCATATAGAGACACATTGATATGAGGGATAGAGAAGAAGATAGGACGCTGAAGAGAATTGCAGTGAGACAAGATCATGCCTTTGCCACGCAGAGTGCCTTCAATGTTTCGTTGGCAGAGGCATTTGCCAGAATGAATCCAGCTGTTGCAGACTAGTTTCAGTTCCCAGTCCTACAGCCATTGCTGCAATATCCACCATTAAACTCTAATGTTGAAGAGATGCCACCATCGCCTACTTAGCATGCTACAGGGAAGTCCTCTTATACTTTATGTAGTATTTTCACAATGAGGACATTGTGTATGTTAAGTTTGGGGGAGTTTTATTTATTTGTTTAATGTTTTAGTTTTAGTTCTATAAATATGTCATATGTTGCATATGTTAGTTTGCAATTAGTTTTCATGCTAGCTCATGTATGCATTCATGTAGTTGCATATTTAGTTTAATTTAGTAGTTTAGTGTTGTAAATAGTTTTCTGTTTTTGTTTCTTGTTGAGTCATAAGTATAAAAAAAAACTTAAAAATAGAAAAATCTCAAAAATATTAGTTAGTTTACTGTTTTTGTGTTGGATTTAGTTCATATTTGCATGACTCCAGCTTTTTGATGGTTAAAGTTTGCTTTGGCTAATGATGAGATTGGAATTGCACAAACAAGCATAGTATTGACGGTTGAGGCATTGATGTGATTTCTTATCATGAATTAGATTTTTATCTGTTTGAAATATGTATAATCAGGATAGCACTTTAAGAAACGACTATGTTGACTGATTGAGTTAAAATTAACACATAATGGAGCTCTTAAGGATAATGTTAGTTTAAATGGAAAAAAGTCATGAATAGGTAGTGATGGCTAAGATTAGATAAGAACCTAAGTTTGGGGGAAAATTTGGGATAGTAAGTGTAAAAAAAAGTAAAAAAAAAAGAGAAAAAGAAAAGAATGAAAAGTATGAATAAACATCGTGGCTAGTTTAGTTATGTGGCCTTTTTTACTTGAGTAAGTACGCCCGAGGGGATGTCTCTTAACCTAGCGCCCTAAAGCCTTACAGTTTGGGAGTCGTTGATCGAAAGCTCACTAAGGGGTAGCACTGAAAAGCCTAAGAGGACTAGTCATTGCACAGTCATGAGAAAATTAAAAAATAAAAAATGGGAAAAACAGTGAAAAGCCCATGTATGTGAATAAATAAAGCATACATATCCCATTTTGACTTCTAGATTTGGTAACTGTTTGGTTTTAGCTGGATCTTGCTTGTTTTGGGATTTCTTGACTTTACGTTGTATGGTTCCTTTAAAGAAGTTTATTATGTGTTTTATTTAACTTTATGTCAATTAGCATGGTTGTTGAGCACACACACACTATATCTGTTATAGCAGGTTAAGATTTGGTGATTGTTTAAGAAGTTATGGATTTGTCTTGATATGATGTAATGTCATGTCGATTGTGATTTCTCTGAGGCCATGTGAATAGATTTTGTTCTGTCTGATTGCTGGATTCATAGGCATGTAGTTAACTGCATTGCATTGCATATTGTTGTGCTCACTAGCACTGTTTAAGTTTGGGGGAATTTGATGAGTAAGTTTCATGCCTACGAATTGAATACCTATTTGGACTAACAGTGCATACTCAGGTTATTTAAGTATAGTTTTATGTGTTTGTGCTTGTTTTGTCTGCAGGTTTCAGTTTGTGTTAGCTAAGATATGTTGGTGGCGATGTGGCGGGAATTGGCAAGGAAAAGCAGGGAAAATAGTAAGGTGTAGCTTGATACCCCGCCGGGGCGGGCATTTTACAAAGGAAACACCCTGCGGGGGCGGGGGTACACGTGACAAAAAGAAAGTTAGCACCCCGCCGGGGCGGGGGTTCATAGGCTTAAACACCCCTATCGGGGCGAGGGTGCGCGGATCAGAAAGGGAGTTTTGATGCCATTCTAATACTATTGTGGCATGGACTGAACGACTTAGGGTTCGATTGGGACTGGATTGTGGACATTTCTACCAGTTTTTACAGAGACTTAAGATAAGTAATTCAGACATTCATAATACAATTATCAATTTCAACTTGAAAATGTTAATTGGAGAAGATTGTGGAGGAACAGAGTTATGACACCCCTAAATTTGAGTATCTTCCAACCTGACAGATGGTGCTACACGGTACTACAAACTATACATTCATTCCATTGAAACGATATCAAAATGAGTGTAATAACTACATTCTTATTACAATTATAATAATTCCATTCCTAGGTTCTGAAATCGAATACATTCTTTGTTGTTCATAAGTATAATACATATAAACATACTAGTCTATTGCAGGATAACTAATGATCCATCTAAGCCTTGCCTTTATCTCTCTTAGAAGTCTCAGTTCGTTTGGCCTTAACTACAATCATATAATTCAAGCAAGAAGTGAGTATAACTAGCTCAACAAGTCTAGTAATGTATAATATAAATACCACGTCGAGAATCATATGATTATTCTTCAATAACTGAACAAATAGCTATGAAGTACTATGAAACATTGTATAACACTTTTCTTTCTTATAAAATAATTTTGAAGTACTTATAGGAATTTAGGAATTCTAAGTAGGTCAAAGACCATGAACATTCTCTTTAGTTCTCATTCATGAAAAAGGACAACCCGACACTAAGATCGTAAGTCCGACATATCTTACGAGTACATCTAGGTGATCAACCTAGATGTACTCTATGTCGATCAACATTCATCCGTTAAACGTATTCACGTTTAAGTTTTGCCAACCTCGCGTGCCCATCGAATAATCGATGTAAAAATAAATTTGTTTATTCATACTCAGGTTTACCTTGGATCCGTACCAACAGTTGGCGTAGGATAGAGTTATCAATTCCAGATTGAAAGACTTGTAAATAAATCAATCAACTCTTCAAGATTAGTCTAGCCGAGGTAAAACTAGAATCGACCCTTTCTTTAAAATAATTCATAAATTTCATAACATGAATCACATAGAACTTGGCTAACACGAAGGTTAGACAAGCGTTAAGAAAACTTGCCTTCAAGCGTCTTCAAATTTATATTCAACAGTTCTCTGTCTTTACAGTATCTACATGATATATTCACATAGCACACTGTAATTAGCTACTCAACAATCTAATCACATTGTTTCTACCAACTTCTTTCTCTTCTATAACTATACCAAATTTATTTCATTAATAAAACCTGTTTTAAGTATTTATCAGTCCTTATGGCTTATTAACGTTCATCGTTTCATTACCAATAATGCACGTTCAATTCCTAAGGTCATCACCAAAGACGTGTCAAAGAAATGGACTTAGCATGTACATTAAGTATGTACATTTTCCTCATAATAGTCTTGCAACATTTGGATTTAAAAACAACCAAGTCTAACATTTCCCCTAGCTAGGCACTGCAACGCCGGCCTCATTCTACCATTGGCGCTGCGATGCCAACTAACAGTGGAAACCCTCATGTCTCGACGCTGCGACACAAGACTCATATTCAAGAGTGGTGCTGCGGTGCGACTCTACAGTGCCTATGCCCTCAACCCGGTGTTACGGCGCGAGGATTAGAGCTTGGGGTGGCGTTGCGACGCCAACCCTGAGCCTCATATAGTTTTGACAGTTTTTTTATTCTGTGAAATTCCCGGGCTCATAACTTATTCGTTTTAAGTCCGAATTGGCTCATTCAAAAGCCATTAGCTCTCAAATTACATGCACTATGTTTTTATTAGAAAATATTTTATTTTCGAATCTTTTAACACAGAATTCACCGATTAGCTCATTATTGAGCGTTCGTGAGCGTTCATAGCTCATTTCTTCGTTCTAAGTCAGAATTCGATGATTCTTGAGTCCACGACTCTCAAATACCCTATCTCACGTGATGCCATTAAAAACCAAGGTTTCCAAGCTACACGACAACTTTCGACTACTAATCTAAGAATTCTACGTTTTCAACGTTTAACGGCTAAATTTTGTAAAATTCGCCATAACTTCTTTACTTGAGTTTTCTACGCCAAATCAAATGGAACATCTCCACTGATTCATCATCTACATCCTAACCAAACAAGATGCACATACCCTATGATGGTTTTCAATTTTTCCATCAACAATAAAATACACACTTTACGGTTTTCTTTGATTTTAAAACTTACTTAAACGCTTATGATTACTAATCATACGTAACTTATAATGACTTAATCCACTATTTGCCATCCTTATGACTTTGAAATAGACATGCTCCACCAAATCATACTTTTCTACGAAAAAGAAATCGAAAAAGATTGAAAACTAACGTTATCGAGATATTACCTTTACGGTCATCGCGTTCTTTAGTAAACTCTTGATGTTTTGCTTTGAACTCACTTGATTACTTATTATCACACTTTTCTCTCTCTCAATATATGTTGGTCAAGTTTTGTAAATCACCAAATGAACAACTTAGCCTTCCTTTTATAAAAAAACCAAATGGAGGGTAAAATGGTTATTGTCTCCAAACCTCTTTACTATTTATTATGTAGCCACCAAGTAACTACTAATTTACTTTGTGGCCAAGTGGCCAGCCCACATGCCTTGTGGTTCCCCCCCCATAGGTTGCCCCATGGGTTTAACCCATCTGGTGACCCATCGATTCAATCCGCAGTTTATTTTCTTGGTTTGGGCCTTAACATTAATCCATAACGGGCCTAACTTGGACTTAATTTCACATAACATTGGGCTTGACATAATCCAAGTCTAATTGGATTATGAAAAGTCCATAAACTCAAAGTCTATTAAGACTAATCGTATTCTATGCGTTCAATTCTCGTATTTTCTTCGTATATAATTCGTACGATATTCGTATTATACGTCGTAATAATCTTCGTACTATACCCGTATAGTAACTAGTATCATACTCGTATTCCTCACGTATAATAACCCTAATCATTATACGTAAACACTTAATTCTCGAAACTCGCATTTCCTAACCCTTAGGTTTTAAGTCCGTAGGTGAAAACTTCGTTTTCCATAACTGAAATGTTATTGGATATTTCATTACGTCTTCGTATTCTATCATTACGCGTTTCTCAAAAATTCAAACCTAATCTCCGAGTAGAATCGGATGAATAGTATTTTATGGAAATTTCTCGAAAAACGTTTATTTTCGTCTTGGAAATTCAAAACAATTAATCCTAGCACATAGCCAGAATACTAACCACATCCGCACATTTTAGGTCATAGAACGACCTTCAAACATCATACTTACATAAATAATCAATTAAATTCATTTAATTCAAATAATCAAATAAAATTTAATTCACATAAAGATCCGATTTTCTCGGGCGTTACAAGAGCGAAGAAGCGAGGATCACGAAGATTGCAGAATTGAGTGAGGAGAAGGGTGATTTTATAATATTCTTATTCTTTTATTTCAGTTTCTGTAATTTGGATGATGTATTCTTTAATATATTCAGTGTTTAATTCATTTGTTATGAACAAATTATCTTATTAAGCTTGCAATGGATCTTTAAGTGAAATGATGATTATCATGCTTTGATTTTAGTTTAATAAAGCTATCTTTTCAGTTCATCTATTGTGATTTACGCATAACTTATGAATTGCTTGATGACCAATTTTTTGTAGATTTGTATGGATTCGAGAGATGAGATGTGAATCTAGACTTAGTCATAATAGCATGTGTTTATGATTTTTACATTTTGATGGAATTCATGATGTATGTATAGGATAGAGTATACCTAACATTGCATGTAATCATGTAAGAACTTGGAATTTAAACCTTCTTTAATTGTAATTCACATAGAAATATAGTGAATTAGTTAATTGGGGTTTTGGCTTAATTCTATCAATTGTGAATTTAAGTTGATATGGTGTTAGTGCATTAAGAGATGACTAATTCTACTTTTGTGTTCTTGATTAATGAAGTAAAATAGTTAATTGAATTGAAAAGAAGTGTGATAATCTGAGTGAAGCATAAAGTGAAGTTATAGGCTTAATTCTCCATTATCTTCTTAAAATTTGTGGTAGCTAGTTGATTTGATTTGTTTTTGTTTTTATTTATTAGTTTTTAATTATTTTAAATCATTAATTGGATTAGTTTAATAAAATTGAGAAAATATAAAGCTGATAATTGTTAGATTACAATTAATACTTGTCTACGTTCGAATGATACTTAACTTATCATTATATTACTTGTTGATCACATATACTTGCGTGTCGTGCGTAATTAGATTACATCCAATAAGTTTTTGGCACGACACGCAAGTATACGTGATAAAAAAGTAAAATAATGATAAGTTAAGCATCGTTCCCACAGAGACCATTATTAATTTTAATCTAACAATTACCAACTTTATATTATCTCAATTTTATTAAACTAATTGAATTAATGATTTAAAATAATAAAAAACTAATAAATAAAAATCAAATCAAATCAACTAGCTACCATAAATTTTAATCAGATAATGGAGAATTAAGCCTACAACTTCACATTATGCTTCACTCAGATTATCACACTTCTTTTCAATTTAATTAACTATTCCAATTCATTAATCAAGAACACAAAAGTAGAATTAGCCATCTCTCAATGCACTAACACCATATCAACTTAAATCCACAATTGATAGAATTAAGTCAAACACCCTAATTAACTAATTCACTATATTTCTATGTGAATTACAATTAAAGAAGGTTTAAATTTCAAGTTCTTACACGATTTCATGCGATGTTAGGTATATCTCTATCCTAAACATACATCATGAATTCTATCAAAACACAGAAATCATTGACACATGCCATTATGACTAAGTCTAGATTCATATCTCATCTCTCGAATACATAGAAATCCACAAAAAATTGGTGATCAAACAATTCATAAGTTATGCGCAAATCACAATAGATGAACTGAAAAGATAGCTTTATTAAACTGAAATCAAAGCATGATAATCACCGTTTCACTTAAAGATCTATTGCAAGCTTAATAAGATAATAACAAATGAATTAAACACTACATATATTAAAGAATACATCATCCAAATTATAGAAACTGAAATAAATGAATAAGAATATTATAAAACCACCCTTCTCCTCACTCAATTCTGCAATCTTCGTGATCCTCGAGTCTTTGTTCAGTTCCTCCACAATCTTCTCTAATTAGCATTTCCAAGTTGAAATTGATAATTGTATTATGAATGTCTGAATTACTTGTCTTTATTCTCTATAAAAACTGATAGAAATGCCCACAATCCAGTCCCAATCGAAGCCCAAGGCATTCAGTCCACGCCACAACTGTAATACCCGAGAATTTCTGAATATTATATTAATAAAAGTCGAATATTTATTTGAGTATAATTGCATATTGTTGTGGCATGAGTTATAGAAACTCTATTTAATTAACTTAAGTGTTGAGAAATATATGATAGTAAGGTAATGTGATAAGATTTGTGAAGATCTTAACGTAAAGCGTATCAGAATTGCCTAGTATGGCATAATGAAGAACTAAGAGATTCACTAAGTGAATTAAGAGAGGAACGCTTAATAAGAGAAAGATTAATTATGTGATTATGTAACTCCATGCATGAAAAATGAATAGGATGTTTAATTAGTATTATTATCAATTTGGGATTTAATTCATGCTATGTGAAACTGGTATGGTGATATGGTTGGAACTGGTATGTAGTTAAACCAGTTTGGCACTGCCAGGGACCAGCGCAGCTGCGCCCTTCTTGCAGTACAAACTAGGGCAGCTGCACTAGTGGCAAAAGTTTAAAATTTGGTTATTACTGTAGATATTGTATGGAACATGATTGTAATGTGTGACGTTATTGAAATAATATGATAAGAGTAAATTTAATGGTATAAAGTACCAAGTAGCAAAATAAAATCATGTGTGACAGTTTAATACAGAAATAATTAATTTCTTCATTTATATCCACATAAAAATAAATATTTCCTTATCATATAAATGAATAATTAATTATTCAAAAATAATATTACAGAATCACAATTACAGCAACCAGGTCGTTCCCAGGAAAGATGGGGCTTTCCGATAAGGATTTCTCCTTACTGATGCGCAACTAGGTGACCAAACTCCTTTCCTAGACAGAACTTCCTTAGACATTACCAATAATGTTATCTATTAATATTATTGAAATAATATAAATTATTGATCTGGTAATGAGAAATATTGTGCAGTGATAATTGTTGAAACAACAATAATATAAAATATTAACGTAGCAATTATTGAATCAATAAAATAAAATATTGAACAGTATTTACTGTTCCAGTTATTGAGTAGTGCCTTCTTACGTAAAAATCAATAATTCAAAAATATTGTACAATACCGTGTGCTACTATGCAACCACGCGTATTACTGTATTTTAACCACCGGTAACAACTATGCTGTTATTTATAAAAACTCAAACTTGTCATTTTTTTCATCCGACCGTTTTCTGTTATGGGGCCCATAAATAGCTGCGTTGTTGTACGAATATTCCCCCCCCCCCGACAGCAAGAATATTCTACGACCAAACGAATATTCCCCGACAACAATGAATATTTTATAACCACTTGCTTATTTTGTAAAATTTGTACATTTCACCCATAACCAAAGTATTATATCAAATTAACACCTTATTATTCAAAATAATAATTAGAGAAAATTTGATTTTATTTATAAAATGTTGGGGTCTTACAACCTCCCCTCCTTATGAAATTTCATACTCGAAATTGACATACATACTTGTTGTTTCGAAAAGGTGAGGGTACCTCACTTTTATTTTTGACTCCAACTCCCATGTCATTTCCTCAATAGCTTGGTTCCTCCACAAAACTTTAACTTGTGGTATAACCTTTGTGCGTAGGATATGCTCATTCCTATCCAAGATCTTGACAGGTACCTCTTCGTACGTAAAATCTTCAGTTATTTCGTCTGGTTCAAATTCAATAATGTGGTTTGGGTCTTTCACATATTTATGAAACACAGATATGTGAAACACATTATGAACACGAGACATGCTTTGAGGTAATGCGAGTCTATAGGCCACATTTCCTATTCGATCAAGAATCTCAAATGGACCAACAAATCATGGATTGAGCTTTCCTCTCTTCCCAAATCTTGTAACTCCCTTCCATGGAGAAACACGTAACAATACATGATCCTCAATATTAAATTCCACGTCCTTTCAATGAAGATCCATATAACTCGTTTGTCGATCCTGTGACGTTTGTGTACGTTGTCGGATCATTTAGATCTTCTCTGTAGTCATACATACCAATTCTAGTCCCAATAATGTTGCTTCTCCCACCTCATCCCACCATACTGGAGAGCGACAATTTTGTCTATACAATGCTTCGAATGGCGCCACACCTATACTTTACTAATAACTGTTGTTGTAGGAGAATTCTACCAATGGTAGGTACTTATCCCAACTCCCTTTGAAATCTAGGACACAAAGTCTTAATAGATCTTCAAGAGTTTGAATAATCCTTTATGATTTCCCGTCCGTTTGAGGATGGTATGCCGAACTGAATCGTAAATCCGTGCCCATAGCTTTCTATAAGCTAAACCAAAATCGTGAAGTGAATCTTAGATCACGATCCAAAACTATGGATACTGGCATGCCATGCCATCTCACAATCTCATTCACGTACATACGAGCAAGACGTTCAAGGGAATAAGTCTCCCGTATCGGCAAGAAATGAGCAGATTTGGTTAATCTATCAATAATAACCCAAATCGCATTTATATCTTGAGAAACCTTGAGAAGACCCGTAACGAAATCCATGGTAATGTGTTCCTACTTCTATTTCAGAATCTCAAGTGGTTGCAATGGACCCTTTGGTACTTGATGTTCCGCCTTTACACGTTGACAAGTTAAACACCTCGAGATAAACTTCGCGATCTTTCTCTTCATTTTGTTCCACCAAAATGTATGTCCAAAATCTATGGATTACAAAAGGTGTGTTGTGTGCCTCCATCATGATTATATGCTTCAAGTCAGAATCGTTAAGAACACAAAGTCTAGAGTTGACTTGAAGTATTCCTTCTTCGTCGATTCTTGCTTCTGGAATAACACCTTCTTGCACTTTCTTCTTCATATGCATCAGCTTTAGGTCCATAGCTTAAGTAGCTTTAACTTTATCGATTAAAGTGGGTTCTACTCGTATGTTTGATATCATCACGTCGGTACTTGGAGCCTTTAACTCTATCTTCATCCTTTGTAAGTCATACAAAATGGGCCTTTGTGTTAACAACATCGCACTCGTACCCGCATATGATCTTCTACTCAATGCATCTGCTACCACGTTTGCTTTTCCAGGATGATATTGGATGGTATGGTCGTAATCTTTCATCAACTTGAGCCAACGTCATTGTCACATGTTGAGTTCCTTTTGGATGAAGAAATATTTAAGGCTCTTATGATCCGTATAAATCTCTACTTTCTCCCCATAAAGGTAGTGTCTCTAGATTTTCAATGTGACGCCCCCAAATTCGGGTACTTAAAACCTGAACTCGGTGCTTCACGATACCATTTCTATAAGCTAAATAATACTAATAATAATAACAATAATATAAAATTCAAACTTTATTTACATGCGTCAAAGTTTACTCCCAGGTACGAGACCTTTAATCATTCATTACATCATAGATAATAAGTAATATTGTCTTAATAAACTATAATTATTAAACCACATATTAGAAATCTCATTCGAACAGCTTTCCTTTCCCCTTGTTCTTGCCTGAGCCTTCTGGTTGATCATACTTAACTGAAAATATTTAATTTAAGCAAGAGTGAGCATTTGAGTGCCCAGCAAGTAATAACAATTATAAATATTAGCTGAAAGGGTTAAATGCTTTCTTTGTACTACTCTTCTACAACAAGTCAATAGTTGTGAAGTAATCTGAACCGATAATAATAACATAACAACTCTCTATCAAATTTTTGAAACTACGTAATGACTATAATTGGGATTTAGGTGACATACTATGAACATTGTTTTCAATTTTCGAATAGGTTTAGCAGAAATTCATCTACAAACCGTCATAACTTACGGGCACGGGGGGTGATCAGCCCATTATGCCCTGTATTGATCAATACTACATGCCAGAACGATAGTATCATTCACTCTGTCCACCTTGGGTGTATAAAAAGTTTTCCCGTTTACGGGATGTTCATACTTGTCGGGTTCCAAACCAAAGGTTTTATCTTGTTCAATAATAATCTATAATTCAACATATATATATATATATATATATATATATATATATATATATATATATATATATATATATATATATATATATATATATATATATATACGGGTAATTGACAAAGGTGTATCAACATGTGATTAAATACAATGATTATTCAAGTGGAGACACTTGTATAACTATTTATAGAAATTAACGAACAGAATATATATATGAATTACCATATACTAACATTTTGATAAGCAATAAGCGTATATAATATAGGGTTAATAATCTGTACAATAATAATATAATTCTTAAACATTCTTACTCGTGCCCATTGCATAAAGGAAATGCAAAGATAGGATACTTGCACAATGTAAAGGATAGTTCAGATACTTGCCTGAGCTGCTGCTTATAATAACGCAACTTAGATTAATTTTTTATACAGCGACCTATCAGTAATAAGATCATTCGTTCGATTAGAATAATATATCGTAACACATAGCACTGCTTATTGCAGTCCGCACCTTATCTAATCACATTGTCACATATGTTTAACAAACATTGAATCACAAATAAACACTTATCAAGTTAAATTATCTAAGTTCAGATCAATTTCTGAAATATTTTGGTGTACCGATGGCTTTATCGGGTAATTATCGAGTCTAAAACTTTATCTTGTAGTTCAATAACTGAAAATATCAGTCACATTAATTTTAAAATGACTTATAATAATTTTTAAACATTTATTATAATTTATCATGAATTTTTAAACATCAGAATCATTATTAAATGATTTAAATATTCATTAATTCTATTATCATTAATATTAAACTATTAATAAAACCATTGCCAAAATATTAAAGTTATTTATAACAACTCAAGATATTTTTAAAGTATTAATATTACCCTTAAATAAATTTTAAAATATTTAAAATCATTTTTAAATAATTATCATTAATATTAGAATATTGATTTATTATTTATCAAAATATTAAAAGTCATTAATTATAAATAATTTTTAAATGATTTTTTAATTCAATAAAACTATTTTTATACTATTTATTTAATATAATTATTAAATAAACTTAAAATTATTAATATTTAATTATTAATGAAATTTACCTTTAAATATCAAAAGTTATATTTTAAAACTTCAAATATTTTTAAACTATTTATTTTCATTTAAAATGATTTTTATAATGTTAAAATCATTTTTAATTTATTTATTTAATTTAATTACTAAATAAATCTAATATCATTAATATTTAATAATTAATGAAACTTATCTTAAAATATTAAAAGTTATGTTTTCTAACTTAAAATATTATTAAATACCTTATTCTTTATTTAAAATGATTTTTAATACAATAAAATCATTTTTAATTAATTTATTTAATGCACTTATTAAATAATTTAAATACCAATAATATCTAAATAAATATTAATATTTATGAAAAATATGCCAAATTATCAAAAGTTAATTTTTATAACTTAAAATAATTTTTAAAACTATTTTTGTAATTTTCAGAATTTATTTACTATTTTTAAATGCTTTTAAGAAATTAAATTAATTAATTTTATTATGTCTGTCGCTAAAGCCCTTTGGCGACAGAATCTGTCGCCTTAGGTGTTCTTGAGAAACCCAGGCATTCAAAGTCAGCTTCGAGTAGCCTACTTTGACGAAGCGTAATTCTGTGTCTATTATGTTTCTGGGTGTTCTAGAGCTTTGATCTTGTAGTACTAATGTAGTACTACAAGAACCAACAATAAACTGGGTCAAACAACAACATCTCTGCAATATATAAAGTCACAAAGTAATTGTCAGAACAATTCTGGGTTGCCCAGAATTTTTAGTCATGGTCGGTCAACGTTTTTGTTGATCTTAAATCTGACAATCTGTTCATATATTTGGTGGTTTAGACGTCGGGCTGTGTAGAGTATCTATCAGGGTCCATGAATCAAGCTAGGTTCAAGTCTAAACATCATTAAACTACAAGATCTAAGAAATTAAAAAGGCTGTCAGAGATGTTCTTCATTTCTGGGTTACTTAGAAATGAAGAACAGTCTCGAGTCACCACTTTTGAGCATCCACTACATGTTGCTCATGTGATGTTTTCGTAATCTAAGAATTTCAGGTTGTAGAATACATGTAACTAAATATATCTATTACAAAACATTAATAAAACAACAACACAACAAGAAGATATAATCTGGTCAAACTATGCCAGAGAAACTGTTCTTCATGAATCTGGGTTTTTCTCAGAAACTCATAAGGCTGGTGGTAAACCCTAGTTTGACCACCCATATCTTTGATCATGTAACAGATCTGGTTGTTCTATGGGTTTTAAAATGTATTATTCGTGTCAAACTACAAGTCTATAACAACAACATAGCCTAAAGAATTACAAGGAGCAAGATCAGAGGCTATCAAAATGCCTGTCAGACTTTCTGGGTAAATTATGGGCTTCAAGAATAGTCAGTCAATGCCGGTCAACCCACTTTGACATTCACTGTCAGACCCTTATTTTTACAATTTCTAGATTTTTGAAAAACTTAATTTTGAGCACTTTGATGTTATGGGTCTAACAAATACCAACCCAGATCAACTCTATGGACTACAAATAACATGTTTTAACAATAAATCATAACATCTAACACAAGATCAAAAGTTAAATTTCTAAATTAGGTTTTACCTCCTTATGATCAAATTCTGACTTCTATGTTTCTAATTTGATGCTGGTGTTCGTGGGGCTTGATTGGGGACTGATCTAGCAAGGAAATTTCAGAGGTTTGGTCTTGAGAGAATACAGCTATGTATTTGTGAACAATTTAGGCCAAAAATGAACATTTTCTCTTTCTTAAATTATGCAAATCATGTATGGCATGTATGTGATGCCTGATCATGTGATGTTAATCTAGCTCATAGGCAGGTCTAGGGTAGGGTGGCTGGCCAGATCTTGGATAAGATTTGTCTAGTAATAATTCACAAATACGACAAAAGGGTATTTTAGTAATTTTACTTATAATTTCAAGGGTATTCTTGTCCAAGTTGTTTGAATCTAGGGTTTAATCACTAGATTTTACATCTTAAAGTTTTCTAAATAATTACTAGGGTTTGGACAATTAAAAATTAAAGTGTAATAAAATTTTAATTTTAAACACACTAATTAAATTAGGGTTTTTAATAGAAATTAGGGTTTTTAATAGAAAATTAGGGTTTTTAAAATTAGGGTTCCTTAATACTATTATTGTTCCCAAATTAACACTTAGGGCTTCCTAATTATCATTATAATTTACTAAAACTGTAATTAGGATTTTTAATTTTAGCAAATTAGGGCTTTCAAATAATAATTAGGGTTTCTCCTAATTACAGAAATTATATAATACGTAATAAAATTCATATAACACAATTACTACATATTCTCAAACTCATAACTAAGTTTAACAATTAGGGTTTAATAACACGATATAAGGGTCATGACATAATTTATCATAATTGACCAACCATTATCAGTCTACACATTTACAGTATATATTTATAGCATTGAAAAATCAAAATATAATTAATATTATATTATTATTCTCATCCCTTGATCAATAACTAAATTTAGGGTTTGGATTCCATAACTGATTTATCTTTCATATACAACATCAATAATTAAGCTAAAATAATTAACTTAAATATTCTGAACAAATTCATACAATAACATAATAATTATAATAATTCCAATAATCATTTCATATGTTATTTAAACAATACAAAAATCATATTTTCATGAAAAATAATTAATAAAGACATTTCTACTATAAAATTAATTATTATAAGAATATATTTTATAATGATCAAAAATTCTAAAATAAAATTATTCATGAAATAAATAAATTTTATTTATCACATAAATACATGCACATTACCTGACACTTATTCTCATCATTAAGATAAATAAAAAAAAATTATATGCAAAATAGCTTATTTATTTTATATTGAAAATATCGGGTTATTACATTCACCCTCCCTTATAAGAATTCCGTCCCCGGAATCACCATTTAAAACTCATACATACAAGGGTACATAGCATACGCAATCATTGCAAATAGATCTCGATCATAATTGTTCGAACAAATCTTTATCTATTCAACATAAAGTTTGTTTGTCTGATTAAACGGAAGTTTGATTTCTAAAAGCACTCAAATTCCTCCCTCGAAATTTCTTTATCACATATTTTGATTTATATAGGAAAAAATCATATGTATGTGAAAATTAAAGTTATTTGAATAATACCTGGAGTTCCATTACCAGCTGCCACCGTATCCTGGACCGTCATGTTGAAGACTCTCGCGGTTGGTTTGTTGGCTGAAGTCGGTCCTGTGATTGCCAGAGTCCCGCTGCCTTTTCCCGTGGTTACACTCCCTGCCTCCATTTTCCTCTTTGGACAATCCTTCACCTTATGTTCAGTTGATCCACGTAGAAAACACCCACTATTCATCCTTGAGTTGGGGCAGTTGGGAGAGATATGGCCCTCCTGCCCGCACTTGTAACATACAAACTTACCCTTCAGACACTCACCATAGTGATTCTTCTCGCAATTCTTATACTGCACCGTCTGTTTCTTCACACCTTCCTGCTTTACCTGAATAATCCCAAAAAAATTCCCCTTTCTTTTCTCACCCCTATTTCCACTATTACCTTCAACCTTCACAGCTCCTCCAGCCTTGCTTTCGTTCCTCTTCTCCTTGTTGTAGAGGCTCATGGCCTCACTCCCCCCTCAGCTATGATAGCCTTTTCCATGAATGCTGCAAAAGTATTAATCTGCAATACTGCCACCTTGTTGTAGAGCCAAGGTTTTAAGACCAGCTCAAACCTTCTTGCCTTCCTAGCCTCCGTATCAACTTAATGCGGAGCAAACCTAGCTAACTCATTAAACTTTACGGCATACTCCGTAACAGTCATGTTATCCTGCTTTGACTCTAGAAATTTTACCTCCATCCTAGCATGCATGCTAGCTGAGAGGTAGTTTTTAAAAAATAAAGTCTTAAACCTAGCCCAAGTAACTACTCCTTCTCCTGCCCACGCTTGATTTTCCTCCCACCAAAAGTTAGCCTCCCCCTTCATCATATAAGTGGCAAAAGAGGTCTTTTGCCCCTCATCTACCCTAACAATTACGAACGCCTTTTCTATCTCGTTAATCCATGTCTGGGCTTCTATAGGGTCAGTTGACCCCCTGAATTCTGGTGGTCCTATTGCCTTGAAGTCTTTAAAGTTTGCCAAGAGATTGTATGGCTGATTCCCTGCGGCTGGTATTCCTTGCTGCATAGCTTGTGCTATCATATTTGCGAAGTTCTGCATCAGGTCTGCTTGTTGTTGTCCCTCAATGTTGTTGACAGATTCTTCTGCCCTTTGATTTCGAGTTCAACGTCTTGACGACATTATCTGATTGAATAAAATCATAAATTTAACTTACATTCTAAACCTTATCACATAAGTTTAATATTTTAAACTTGTTTCATTAGTCAAACATAGATTCATATTCATTTAGCGATTATTTTACATAGCATAACACATAATACTTTAAACATCAGCTATCCCTTTGTGACTACAAAAGTCAGGATTTACAGCCTTGACAAATACAAAAGTTGGGAATATTACATTACACATGTACATTATCAAACATACATAATCAACTACTAATCCTACTTATTTTCTAAGTCGCGATCTTTTCTCTTTTTTTTCCCTTTCTTCTTATCGGGTTTTCCTATGTTATGGTCTTCTATCTTTCTTTTTCCCTTCTTACTCGGAGCTGCACGCGATGTGTTGCTTGAGGCTCCCATCTGATCAATTTAGATTTTAAGCTTATCTTGTTCTTCCATTGTTTCTATTAATGCCTGACGCAGTTGACTATTTAGCAGCTTTTCTATTTCCCACAGCTTTTCCAGAGAAAAAACCTTCTTCCTCAGATCTTGCACCTCCGTTGATGCTTGATCAGCTTCAACTTTAGTGTCTGTATCACTATCTGTCAGCTCCAACATCTCCGAGTCTGGTACTACTTTTTCCAATACCACCACCTCATCCGAGTTGGTTTCATTGTGAGCCTCTATTTTAGCTATTGGCTTTGATATTAGCTCGGGTGTATGGATTTGATCCTCCTTCATGCTATAAGCATATAACAAGCCTTTTCCACCAGACATTTACACACATAAATTATCCTGATTAGCATATAGTATATACACATAACAAACAATAGTTTTATAAGAGTTATCTTTTATTTTGTTTAATGATGAATTTATTTAATTCATCTCCTTTTAAACTCTATATGAGTTATTTATATTTTCAACATTTCCTTCTGTCCTAAGGTTATAGCCTAAGGTCGATCCCACCTAAGGTTTCTAACCCTAAAGTTTTGATACCAACATGTGACGCCCCCAAATTCGGGTACTTGAAACCCAAACTCGGTGCTTCACGATACCATTTCTATAAGCTAAATAATACTAATAATAATAACAATAATATAAAATTCAAACTTTATTTACATGCATCAAAGTTTACTCCCAGGTACGAGACCTTTAATCACTCATTACATCATAGATAATAAGTAACATTGTCTTAATAAACTATAATTATTACACTACATATTAGAAATCTCATTCGAACAGCTTTCCTTTCTCCGTGTTCTTGCCTGAGCCTTCTTGTTGATCATACTTAACTGAAAACATTTCATTTAAGCAAGAGTTAGCATTTGAGTGCCCAACAAGTAATAACAATTATAAATATTAGTTGAAAGGGTTAAATGTTTTCTTTGTACTACACTTCTACAACAAGCCAATAATAACATAACAACTCTCTATCAAATTTTTGAAACTACGTAATGACTATAATTGGGGTTTAGGTGACATACTATGAACATTGTTTTCAAGTTTCGAATAAGTTTAGCAGAAATTCATCTGCAAACCGTCATAACTTACGGGCACGGGGGGTGATCAGCCCGTTATACCTTGTATTGATCAATACTACATGCCAGAACGATAGTATTGTTCACTCTGTCCACCTTGGGTGCATAAAAAGTTTTTCCGTTTACGGGATGTTCATACTTGTCGAGTTCCAAACCAAAAGTTTTATCTTCTTCAACAATAATCTATAATTCAACATATATATATATATATATATATATATATATATACGGGTAATTGACAAAGGTATATCAACATGTGATTAAATACAATGATTATCCAAGTGGGGACACTTGTATAACCATTTATAGAAATTAACGAACAAAATATATATATATGAATTACAATATACTAACATGTTGATAAGCAATGAGCGTATAATATATAGGGTTAATAATCTGTACAATAATAATATAATTCTTAAACATTCTTACTCATGCCAATTGCATAAAGGAAATGCAAAGGTAGGATACTTGCACAATATAAAGGATAGTTCAGATACTTGCCTGAGCTGCTGTTTACAATAACACAACTTAGATTAATCTTTTATACAGTGACCTATCAGTAATAAGATCATTCGTTCGATTAGAATAATATATCGTAACTCATAGCACTGCTTATTGCAGTCCGCACCTTATCTAATCACATTGTCACATATGTTTAACAACCATTGAATCATAAATAAACACTTATCAAGATAAATTATCAAAGTTCAGATCAATTTCTGAAATATTTCGGTGTACCGATGGCTTTATCGGGAAATCACCGAGTCTAAAACTCTATCCTGTAGTTCAATAACTGAAAATATCAGTCACATTATTTTTAAAATGACTTATAATAATTTTTAAACATTTATTATAATTTATCATGAATTTTCAAACATCAGTCACATTATTTTTAAAATGACTTATAATAATTTTTAAACATTTATTATAATTTATCATGAATTTCAAACATCAGAATCATTATTAAATGATTTAAATATTCATTAATTCTATTATCATTAATATTTAATTAATATTAAACTATTAATGAAACCATTGCCAAAATATTAAAGTTATTTATAACAACTCAAAATATTTTTAAAGTATTAATATTACCCTTAAATAATTTTTAAAATATTTAAAATCATTTTTAAATAATTATCATTAATATTAGAATATTAATTTATTATTTATCAAAATATTAAAAGTCATTGATTATAACTTAAAATATTTTTAATTCATTTATTTCCTTTTTAAATGATTTTTTAATTCAATAAAACTATTTTTATACTATTTATTTAATATAATTATTAAATAAACTTAAAATTATTAATATTTAATTATTAATGAAATTTACATTTAAATATCAAAAGTTATATTTTAAAACTTCAAATATTTTTAAACTATTTATTTTCATTTAAAATGATTTTTATAATGTTAAAATCATTTTTAATTTATTTATTTAATTTAATTACTAAATAAATCTAATATCATTAATATTTAATAATTAATGAAACTTATCTTAAAATATTAAAAGTTATGTTTTCTAACTTAAAATATTATTAAATACCTTATTCTTTATTTAAAATGATTTTTAATACAATAAAATCATTTTTAATTAATTTATTTAATGCACTTATTAAATAATTTAAATACCAATAATATCTAAATAAATATTAATATTTATGAAAAATATGCCAAATTATCAAAAGTTAATTTTTATAACTTAAAATAATTTTTAAAACTATTTTTGTAATTTTCAGAATTTATTTACTATTTTTAAATGCTTTTAAGAAATTAAATTAATTAATTTTATTATGTCTGTCGCTAAAGCCCTTTGGCGACAGAATCTGTCGCCTTAGGTGTTCTTGAGAAACCCATGCATTCAAAGTCAACTTCGAGTAGCCTACTTTGACCAAGCGTAATTCGGTGTCTATTATGTTTTTGGGTGTTCTAGAGCTTTGATCTTGTAGTACTAATGTAGTACTACAAGAACCAACAATAAACTAGGTCAAACAACATCTCTGCAAGATATAAAGTCACAAAGTAACTGTCAGAACAATTCTGGGTTGCCCAGAATTTTCAGTCATGGCCGGTCAACGCTTTTGTTGATCTTAAATCTGACAATTTGTTCATGTATTTGGTGGTTTAGACGTCGGGCTGTGTAGAGTATCTATCAGGGTCCATGAATCAAGCTAGGTTCAAGTCTAAACATCATTAAACTGCAAGATCTAAGAAATTAAAAAGGCTGTCAGAGATGTTCTTCCTTTCTGAGTTACCCAGAAATGCCCAGAAATGAAGAGCAGTCTCGGGTGACCACTTTTGAACATCCACTACATGTTGTTCGTCTGATGTTTTCGTGATCTAAGAGTTTCAGGTTGTAGAATATATGTAACTAAATATATCTATTACAAAACATTAATAAAACAACAACACAACAAGAAGATATAATTTGGTCAAACTATGCCAGAGAAACTGTTCTTCATGAATCTGGGTTTTTCTCAGAAACTCAGAAGGCTGGTGGTCAACCCTAGTTTGACCACCCATATCTTTGATCATGTAACAGATCTGGTTGTTCTATGGGTTTTAAAATGCATTATTCGTGTCAAACTACAAGTCTATAACAACAACATGGCCTAAAGAATTACAAGGAGCAAGATCAGAGGCCATCAAAATGCCTGTCAAACTTTCTGGGTAAATTCTGGGCTTCAAGAATAGCCAGTCAATGCCGGTCAACCCACTTTGACCTTAAATAACTTTTAATCTACAATAGATATGACCATGATTCAAGTTGCAAATTAAAGATCTCCTAACAAACTACAAGTACAACCTTTCAAAACACAAAAATACATAACAAATTAAAATCTATAGGACCTGACATTCACTGTCAGACCCTTATTTTTACAATTTCCAGATTTTTGAAAAACTTAATTTTGAGCACTTTGATGTTATGGGTCTAACAAATACCAACCCATATCAACTCTATCGACTACAAATAACATGTTTTAACAATAAATCATAACATCTAACACAAGATCAAAAGTTAAATTTCTAAATTAGGTTTTACCTCCTTATGATCAAATTCTGACTTCTATGTTTCTAATTTGATGCTGGTGTTCGTGGGGCTTGATTGGGGACTAATCTAGCAAGGAAATTTCAGAGGTTTGGTCTTGAGAGAATATGGCTATGTATTTGTGAACAATTTAGGCCAAAAATGAACATTTTCTCTTTCTTAAATTATGCAAATCATGTATGGCATGTATGTGATGGCTGATCATGTGATGTTAATCTAGCTCATAGGCAGGTCTAGGGTAGGGTGGCTGGCCAAATCTTGGATAAGATTTGTCTAGCAATAATTCACAAATATGACAAAAGGGTATTTTAGTAATTTCACTTATAATTTCAAGGGTATTCTTGTCCAAGTTGTTTGAATCTAGGGTTTAATAACTAGATTTTACATCTTAAAGTTTCCCAAAAAATTACTAGGGTGTGGAAAATTAAAAATTAAAGTATAATAAAAATTTAATTTTAAACACACTAATTAAATCAGGGTTTTTAATAGAAATTAGGGGGTTTTTAATAGAAAATTAGGGTTTTTAAAATTAGGGTTCCTTAATACTATTAGTGTTCCCAAATTAACAATTAGGGTTTCCTAATTATCATTATAAATTATTAAAATAGTAATTAGGATTTCTAATTTTAGCAAATTAGGGCTTTCAAATAATAATTAGGGTTTCTCCTAATTACAAAAATTATATAATACGCAATAAAATTTGTGACAACCCCCAAAATAGGTATACAATACCCACTCTGAGTCGCCAAATACATGATACAGAAAGTAAACTACAACTTCAATAATACAATTGTCGTACAAAATACGACAACACATATACTGTGAGTTTAAAAACAAATATTGTCTTCTAGACAATATCCACACTCAAATAAGTCCTCATTACAATTATTCAAACACTATTTTTTACAGAAATAGTGAGGACTGCTAAAATATTTTTCTAGAACCATTACTCCATACCCCGACTCGATCCTGCTATGTTCTCACCTCCTGAGAAAAAAAATGGAACAAAAATAAAAAGGGTGAGCTCAACTAGCCCAGTAAAGAATATTATGACTAAGATAATATACAACAAATTATCATTAGTCTTCACTAGGGAAAAATCTGATAAAATATAATAGACAACAAGTTTTAGATCAACAACTGCAGCGGAAACAGCAAACCATTAGAAGAGTCAAGTAGAGAATGAGTTCTACTATCTTCTAGGATTTAAAAGTCCATCATCAATATTTTATCCCTGTAACAACAATCAATAACCATCTTTAATCAAATATTCATCTTTGCACTACAGGCCAAAGATATTCATTTGTATCACCAGTCGGTCATGTTCATCTCAACACCTGTTCATCTTTGCACTACGGGCCAAAGATATTCATCAGTTAATCATTCATCTTTGCACTATAGGCCAAAGATATTCAGTAATATCATCATTTAGGACTGAGGATGATGAAAAATATCTTAAAGAAAATGAATCCAGTGAGACAGAAGGACAAATAGTAGGGATTCGTATAACAATTTATCCAAGATCAATAATACTTCATAATAATCAATTGTGAAGCAGAATTCAAAAATAAAGATCGAAACATGGATACAATCAAAGATAGTAACCATAATAGACATCTTGGACAAAAAGAGAAAATTTTATTTTTCGGTGAATAGTGCCGTATTCGTGAATAGTGCCGTATACGTGAATAGTGCCGTGTACGTGAATAGTAATCCCGACACAAAAAGTTCTAAATTTGATAAAAAAAACTCATATCAATATTTTAGCATAATGATATTGAAGAAAATAATATCATTTAAGAAGAAAATAATATCCCTTACCTCAGAATAACCGTACTTCTGATTAAATTTCGGGTATAGTGCTGATAGAAATTTGCACCGTATAGTAGCACTCAAAGTATACTCACAAGAATACGCTCGATAATATAGAGAGAGAAAGAAAAAAAACTTATGAATTCTAGTGTGTTTTTCAATTCTAACTTAGCCATCTATTTATAGGAAAATGTTAGCACGCCGAAGCAGACTTGACCTGCAACCTGATGGCTTTACCTGTTACTATTCCAACCCACCACATTTGAATACAAATTTTAGCACATTTCTCACCAACCAAAAGTGGGGTCCACCAATTCTAGAATTTTCCACCAAAATGATAAATTCTGAAACTTCAACAATTTCTGAACCAGTCATCTCTTAAAATTCATAACAAATCATACATTCATTTTTAACGGTTCAAAATTTGTGGACATATACTCAACTTATATATGCATAACATATCCAAAAATCACAACGATCCAACGGTCGGATTAAAAATTATATCCCCCACAATATATCTCAAAAACTCTGATTGATTTTTAATACCGACAAAAATACTGATAAAACACCTCAACATTAACTTTTTCATTTTTAACCACAAAATATATCCAACATTTATATTCACATAAAATAAATATTTCCTTATCATATGAATCAATAATTAATTATTCACAATTAATATTATAGAATCACATTTATGACAACCATGCCGTTTCCAAGAAAGAGGGGGCTTTCCATTAAGGATTTCTCCTTACTGGCGCACAATTAGATGACCAAACCTCTCCTTAGATAGAACTTTCTAGACATTGCCAATAATATTATCTAATAATATTATTCAAATAATATGAATTATTGATCTGATAATGGAAAATATTGTGCAATGACAATTATTGAAACAATAATAATATAAAATATCAATGCAGCAATTATTGAATCAATAAAATAAAATATTAAACAGTAACTACTGTAACATTTATTGAGTAGTGCCTTCCTTTGTAAGAATCAATAATTCAAAAATACTGTGCAATCCGTGTGCTACTGTGCAACCACGCGTATTACTGTATTTTAACCACCGGGTATTCCAACAGTGTTAACGGTAACAATTACGCCGTTATTTATAAAAACTCAATTTTTGTCGTTATCTTCATCCAATCGTTTTCCGTTATGGGGCCCACAAATAGCTGCGCCATCGTACGAATATTCCCCGACAGAAAGAATATTCCACGACCAAACGAATATTCCCCGACAAAATGAATATTTTATAACCACTTGTTTATTTTGCAAAATTTGCACATTTCACCCATAGCCAAAAGTATTATATCAAATTAACACCTTATTATTCACAATAATATTTAGAGAAAATTTGATTTTATTCATTAATAAGTTGGGGTCTTACAACCTCCCCTCCTTATGAAATTTTATCCTTGAAATTGACGTACGTACCTGGTGTTTCGAACAGGTGAGGGTACCTTGCTTTCATTTCTGATTCCAACTCTCATGTCATTTCTTCAATAGCATGGTTCCTCCATAAAACCTTAACTTGTGGTATAACCTTGGTGCGTAGGATATGCTCTTTCCTATCCAAGATCTTAACAAGTACCTCTTCGTACGTTAAATCTTCAGCTATCTCGTCTGGTTCTAACGCAATAATATGGTTCGGGTCTTTCACATATTTACGAAGCATGGATATGTGAAAAACATTATGAATACGAGACATACTTGGAGGTAATGCGAGTCTATAGGCCACATTTCCTATTCGGTCAAGAATCTCAAATGGATCAACAAATCTTGGATTGAGCTTTTCTCTCTTTCCAAATCTTCTAACTCCCTTCCATGGAGCAACACGTAACAGTACATGATCTCCAATATTAAACTCCACGTCCTTTCTATGAAGATCAGCATAACTCTTTTGTTGATCTTGTGAGGTTTGAATACGTTGTCGAATCATTTGGATCTTTTCTATAGTCATGCGTACTAATTCTGGTCCCAACAACATTGCTTCTCCCACCTCGTCCCAGCATACTGGAGAGCGACATTTTCTTTCATACAACGCCTCGAATGGAGCCATGCCTATACTTTCTTGATAACTGTTGTTGTAGGAGAATTCCACCAATAGTAGGTACTTATCCCAACTCCCTTTGAAATCTAGGACACAGAGTCTTAATAGATCTTCAAGAGTTTGAATAGTCCTCTCTGATTGTCCATCCGTTTGAGGATGGTATGCTGAACTAAATCGTAAATCCGTGCCCATAGCTTTCTGCAAGCTAACCCAAAATCGTGAAGTGAATCTTGGGTCACGGTCCGAAACTATGGATACTGGCATGCCATGCAATCTCATAATCTCATTCACATACATACTAGCAAGACGTTCAAGGGAATAAGTCGCACGTATAGGCAAAAAATGGGCAGACTTGGTTAATCTATCAACAATGACCCAAATCGCATCTATGCCTTGAGACACCTTGGGAAGACCCGTAACGAAATCCATAGTAATGTGTTCCCACTTCCATTTTAGAATCTCAAGTGGTTACAATGGACCTTTTGGCACTTGATGCTCCGCCTTTACACGTTGATAAGTTAAGCACCTCGAGATAAACTCTGCGATCTCTCTCTTCATATTGTTCCACCAAAATGTATGTCAAATATCATGATATATTTTGGTACTCCTAGGATGGATTGCAAACGGGGTGTTGTGTGCCTCCATCATGATTCTATGCTTCAAGTTAGAATCGTTAGGAACACAAAGTCTGGAGTTGAATTTAAGTATTCCTTCTTCATCGATTCTCGCTTCTGGAATAACACCTTCTTGCACTTTCTTCTTCATACGCATCAGCCCCATGTCCGTAGCTTGAGCAGCTTTAACTTTATCGATTAAAGTTGGTTCTACTCGTATATTTGATATCATCATATGGGTACTTGGAGCCTTCATCTCTATCTCTATCCTTTGCAAGTCATACAAAATGGGCCTTTGTGTTAACAACATTGCACTCGTACCCGCATATGATCTTCTACTCAATGCGCCAGCTACTACGTTTGCTTTTCCAGGATGATATTGGATGGTATGATCGTAATCTTTCAGCAGCTCGAGCCAACGTCGTTGCCGCATGTTGAGTTCCTTTTGGGTGAAGAAATATTTGAGGCTTTTATGATCTGTATAGATCTCCACTTTCTCCCATACAGGTAGTGTCTCCAGATCTTCAACGCAAAAACGACTGCTGCCAACTACAAATCATGAGTAGGATAATTCCTCTCATATTCTTTGAGTTGTCGCGAGGCATAGGCTATGACTTTCCCATGTTGCATGAGAACATATCCTAACCCTTTTCTTGAAGCATCGCTGTAGATAACAAATCCATCCGAACCAGATGGTATTGTCAGAATAGGTGCCGAAATGAGTCTCCTCTTGAGTTCTTAGAAACTCTTCTCACATTCCTCACTCCATACGAGTTTTGTATCCTTCCGAGTCAGCTGAGTTAACGGAGTAGCGATTCGAGAAAATTCTTCCACAAATCTCCTATAATAACCAGCTAAGCCCAGAAAGCTACGTATTTCGGTTACCGATTTCGGTTGCTCCCAACTTTGTATGGCTTCAATCTTCGCCGGGTCGAGTGATACTCCATGTTTTGACACCACGTGCCCAAGGAATGCTACTTCTTCAATCCAGAACTCGCATTTCTTCAGTTTGGCATATAGCTTGTTTTCACGAAGCCTTTGCAATATCAGCTTCAAATGGCGCTCATGATCTTCACGACTTTTGGAATAGATGAGGATGTCATCAATAAAGACAACAACGAACTGATCTAAATATTCTTTGAACACACGGTTCATCATATCCATGAAAGCAGCAGGAGCATTAGTCAGTCCAAAAGACATGACTAAGAATTCATAATGCCCGTACCGAGTTCTGAAGGCAGTCTTTCGAATATCCTCAGTTTTAATCTTTAGCTGATGATATCCAGAACGAAGGTCGATCTTTGAAAAGAATTGTGCTCCTTGTAACTGGTCGAACAGGTCATCAATGCGAGGTAGCGGATACCTATTCTTGATGGTGACATGGTTTAATTCCTTATAGTCGATACAAAGTCGCATACTCTCGTCTTTCTTCTTTACGAATAAAACAGGAGCACCCCAAAGAGATGTAGTAGGACGAATAAAACCGATGTCTAATAACTCCTGTAATTGGACTTTTAACTCTTGAATTTCAATAGGAGCCATTCGATACGGGGTTTTAGAAATGGGCTTTATACCGGGTTCAAGGTCAATAAAGAATTCAACTTCACGTTCTGGGGGTAGACCAGGAAGTTCTTCAGGAAATACATCGGGAAATTCTTTAACAACAGAAATATTATTCAAATCTGACTTGTCTTTGTTCAAATCCATAACATGGGCTAAGAAAGCTTGACATCCGTTTTTCAATAAACGAATAGCTTTGTGGCTTGATATGACAGTGACTGATTTTAGTGGTTTAGTAGTTTGAATTCGTATGACAGGTTGGTTAGGAATATGAAAACTAACAACCTTACGAAAACAATTAATTTTAGCATGATGAGTGGTTAACCAATCAATTCCTAAAATCACATCAAAAGCAAGTATCTTTAAAGAGATAAGATCAACAGGTAATGTGATAGTGCCAACTTGGATCATGCAAGATTTATAAACTATAGATGTAACGAAGGTTTCACCCAACGGAGTTTTAACAGATAAGTCAAAGTCCAATTTCTCCGGAGTCAAGTTTAAACGTTAAGCACAAGCAGGAGAGATAAAAGAATGGGTAAAACCGGTATCTAGTAAGCTATAAACTTCACAAGAGTTCAAGATTAGCTTACCCGTGATCACCTTGTTCGGGTTCCTCACGTTTTGGCCAGTCACGACAAACGCTCTTCCAGGAACCGCTGATTTCGACTTATCCGGGACAGCCCTTGGAGTCACCATCCCTGTTGAACTTGGTTTTGCTACAGAACAATCCTGAGCTATGTGGCCTTCCTTTCCACAGTTGTAACATACCTTGGATTGTTGTGGACAGTTTGGGCTGATATGTCCCTCTTTCCCGCATTTGTAACATCTAACTGGCGGTCGTTCTCCTCCCTTAGAATTTGTTGTTGGTGTTGGTGTTGCTGCTGATGTCTTCCTGTCATTGTTGAATCTCCTCTTTCTGAAATTTTCACTTGACTCACCTCTCCTATTATCATGGTCACGATGACCACCCGAGTGGTTACCGCCATTGTTCGTATTTTTCCCTCCTCGTTGGTTATCATCGCTCTGATGACTGCTGTCACCGGTATGACCCTGGTTGTGGTCCCTCGGTTGAACATACTCACTATCTCGCTCTAATAATTGAGCCCTGTTGACAACATCTGAATACAGAGAAAATTTATGAGAGATAAGGTATTGACGAATCTCGGGTTTTAGACCTTTCAGAAACATCCTTGTCATTCGTTCCTCATTCTCTACCAAATGAGGTGCAAACCTGGATAACTCAGCGAACTTCGTCTAGTACTGGGACACCGTCATGTTGTTTAATTCCAGTCTGATAAACTCCACCTCCTTCATATGACGGATACTTTCAGAAAAGTACTTGTCATTAAATAGTTTTTGAAATGTTTCCCAGGACATGTTGAGTGCGTCAGGCTGGGTACGCTTCACAGACTCCCACCAGTAGTCTGCCTCACCGCGGAACATAAAGGTGGCGAATGGAACCTTCTGTTCCTGTGTGCATCCCAAGACATCGAATATCTTGGTAATTTGCTTGACCCACGTTTCCGCCATGATCGGATCTGGCTTTCCCTTAAATTCTGGTGGTCCCAACTCTTTGAACTGCTTGGCTGTGACAGACCGCGCGTTGCTATCACTTCCACCCGTATTTCGTACACGAGTCTCCCTCGTCTGATTTTGCATGAACTGCAAAAAGCTCCTAAACATTCCATCATTCATCGTTTGTTCGGTAGTGTTGTTTACAGGAGGAATATTGCCTTCCCGTTGCACGTTCTCCTGGTTTGTAACTAAATGTTGTTCCACAGTCTCATACACTCCATTGTTAACGTTCTCAGCAGCCATTCTTAAATACTGCCATAAATCATGGGTTAATTAAACAAATTAACATATCACATAATATCCCTATATTATGACTGACCAATAAATAAGCTTAGGTAGGACACACTAACAAAGGATTTACTCATCTCTCCCCTCCTAGTTCTATTCCCCGATCTCCGCCATAGACCATATCCCTAAGCTCTGATACCAACTGTGATGCCCCCAAAATAGGTATACAACACCCACTCTGAGTCGCCAAATACATGGTACAGAAAGCAAACTACAACTTCAATAATACAATTGTCGTGCAAAATACGACAACACATATTGTGAGTTTAAATACAAATATTGTCTTCTAGACAATATCCACACTCAAATAAGTCCTCATTACAATTATTCAAACACTATTTTACAGAAATAGTGAGGACTGCTAAAACATCTTTCTAGAACCATTACTCCATACCCCGACTCGATCCTGCTATGTTCTCACGTCCTTAGAAGAAAAATGGAACAAAAAGGAAAAGGGTGAGCTCAACTAGCCCAGTAAAGAATATTATGACTAAGATAATATACAACAAATTATCATTAGTCTTCAACAGGAAAAAATCTGATAAGATATAATAGACAACAAGTTTTAGATCAACAACTGCAGCGGAAACAGCAAACCATTAGAACAGTCAAGTAGAGAATGAGTTCTACTATCTTCTAAGATTTAAAAGTCCATCATCAATATTTTATCCCTGTAACAACAATCAATAACCATCTTTAGTCAAATATTCATCTTTGCACTATAGGCCAAAGATATTCATTTGTATCACCAGTCGGTCATGTTCATCTCAACACCTGTTCATCTTTGCACTACGGGCCAAAGATATTCATCAGTTAATCATTCATCTTTGCACTATAGGCCAAAGATATTCAGTAATATCATCATTTAGGACTGAGGATGATGAAAAATATCTTAAAGAAAATGAATCCAGTGAGACAGAAGGACAAATAGTAGGGATTCGTATAACAGTTTATCCAAGATCAATAATACTTCATAATAATCAATTGTAAAGAAAAATTCAAAAATAAAGATCAAAACATGGATACAATCAAAGATAGTAACCATAATAGACATTTTGGACAAAAAGAGAAAATTTTATTTTTCGGTGAATAGTGCCGTATACGTGAATAGTAACCCCGACACAAAAAGTTCCAAATTTGATAAAAAAACTCATATCAATATTTCAGTATAATGATATTGAAGAAAATAATATCATTTAAGAAGAAAATAATATCCCTTACCTCAAAATAACCGTACTTTTGATTGAATTTCGGGTATAGTGCTGACAGAAATTTGCAGCATATAGCAGCACTCAAAGTATACTTAGAAGAATAAGCTCGATAATATAGAGAGAGAAAGAGAAAAAAACTTATGAATTCTGGTGTGTTTTTCAATTCTAACTTAGCCATCTATTTATAGGAAAATATTAGCACGCCGAAGCAGACTTTACCTGCAACCTGATGGCTTTACCTGCTACTATTCCCACCCACCATATTTGAATACAAATTTCAGCATATTTCTCACCAACCAAAAGTGGGACCCACCAATTATAGAATTTTCTACCAAAATGATAAATTCCGAAACTTCAACAATTTTTAAACCAGTCATCTCTTAAAATTCATAACAAATCATATGTTCATTTTTAACAGTTCAAAATTTGAGGACATATACTCAACTTATATATGCATAACATATCCAAAAATCACAGCGATCCAACGGTCGGATTAAAAATTATTGCCCCCGCAATATATCTCAAAAACCCTGATTGATTTTTAATACCGACAAAAATACTGATAAAACACCTCAACATTAACTTCTTCATTTTTAACCACAAAATATATCCAACATTTATATTCACATAAAATAAATATTTCCTTATCATATGAATCAATAATTAATTATTCACAATTACTATTACAGAATCACATTTATGACAACCAGGCCGTTCCCAGGAAATAGGGTGCTTTCCAATAAGGATTTTTCCTTACTGGCACGCAATTAGATGACCAAACCTCTCCTTAGACAGAACTTTCTAGACATTGCCAATAATGTTATCTAATAATATTATTCAAATAATATGAATTATTGATCTGATAATGGAAAATATTATGAAGTGATAATTATTGAAACAACAATAATATAAAATATCAATGCAGCAATTATTGAATCAATAAAATAAAATATTAAACAGTAACTACTGTAACAATTATTGAGTAGTGCCTTCTTTCGTAAGAATCAATAATTCAAAAATACTGTACAATCCGTGTGCTACTGTGCAACCACGCGTATTACTGTATTTTAACCACGGGGTATTCCAACAGTGTTAACGGTAATAATTACGCCGTTATTTATAAAAACTCAATTTTTGTCGTTATCTTCATCCAATCGTTTTCCGTTATGGGGCCCACAAATAGCTGCGCCGTCGTACGATTATTCTCCGACAGAAAGAATATTTCACGACCAAACGAATATTTCCCGACAAAATGAATATTTTATAACCACTTGTTTATTTTGTAAAATTTACACATTTCACCCATAACCAAAGTATTATATCAAATTAACACCTTATTAGTCACAATAATATTTAGAAAAAATTTAATTTTATTCATTAATAAGTTGGGGTCTTACAAAATTCATATAACACAATTACTACATATTCTCGAACTCATAACTGAGTTTAACAATTAGGGTTTAATAACACGATATAAGGGTCATGACATAACTTATCATAATTGACCAACCATTATCAGTCTACACATTTACAGTACATATTTATAGCACTGAAAAATCAAAATATAATTAATATTATATTATTATTCTCATCCCTTGATCAATACCCAAATTTAGGATTTGGATTCCATATCTGATTTATCTTTCATATACAACATCAATAATTAAGCTAAAATAATTAACTTAAATATTCTGAACAAATTCATACAATAAAATAATAATTATAATAATTCTAATAATCATTTCATATATTATTTAAACAATACAAAAATCATATTTTTATGGAAAATAATTAATAAAGACATTTCTACTATAAAATTAATTATTATAAGAATATATTTTATAATGATCAAAAATTCTAAAATAAAATTATTCATGAAATAAATAAATTTTATTTATCACATAAATACATGCACATTACCTGACACTTATTCTCATCATTAAGATAAAAAAAAAATTATATGCAAAATTTTTTATTTATTTATATTGAAAATATCGGGTTATTACATTCAACGCGAAAATGACTGCTGCCAACTCCAGATCATGAATAGGATAATTTCTCTCATATTCTTTAAGTTATCGTGAGGCATAGGCTATGATTTTCCCATATTGCATGAGAACACATCCTAACCCTTTGCTTGAAGCATCGCTGTAGATAACAAATCCATCCGAACTAGATGGTATTATCAGAACAGGTGTCGAAATGAGTCTCCTCTTGAGCTCTTGGAAACTCTTCTAGCAATTCTCGCTCCATACAAATTTTGTATCTTTCTGAGTCAACTGAGTTAACAGAATAGCGATTCGAGAAAATCCTTCCATGAATCTCCGATAATAACCAGCTAAGCCCAGAAAGCTACGTACTTCGGTCACCGTCTTCGGTTGCTCCCAACTTTGTATTGCTTCAATCTTCGTTGGGCCAACAAATACTCCATGTTTTGACACTACGTGCCCAAGGAATGCTACTTTCTCAAGCCAGAACTTACATTTCTTCAGCTTGGCATATAGCTTGTTATCACAAAGCCTTTGAAGTACCCGTTTCAAATGGCGTTCATGATGTTCACGGCTTTTGAAATAGATGAGGATGTCATCATTAAAGACAACAACGAACTGATCTAAATATTCTTTGAATACATGGTTCATCATATCCATGAAAGCAGCAGGAGCATTAGTCAATCAAAAAGACATGACTAATAATTCATAATTCATGTACTGAGTTCTGAAGGCAGTCTTTGGAATATCCTCAGTTTTAATCTTCAGCTGATGATATCCATAACAAAGATCGATCTTTAAAAAGAATTGTACTCATTACAACTGGTCGAACAGGTCAACAATACGAGGTAGCGGATACCTATTCTTGATGGTGACATGGTTCAATTCCCGGTAGTAAATACAAAGTCGCATACTTCCGTCTTTCTTCTTTACGAATAAAACAGGAGCACCCCAAGGAGATGTACTAGGACGAATGAAACAAATGTCCAACAACTCCTGTAGTTAGACCTTTAACTCCTGAAGTTAAATAAGAGCCATTCGATAGGGGGTTTTAGAAATCGATTTTGTAACGGGTTCAAGGTCAATAAAGAATTCAACTTCACGTTATGGGGGTAGACCGGTAAGTTCTTTAGGAAATACGTCAGAAAATTCACTAACAACAAAAATATTATTAAAATCTGACGTATTTTTGTTCTCGTGGCACGCGCTAAGAAAGCTTGAAATCCATTTTTTAATAAACAAATGGCTTTACGGCTTGATATGATAGTGATTAACTTTAGTGGTTTGGTTGCTTGAATTCGCATAATAGGTTGGTTAGGAATATGAAAACTAACAACCTTACGAAAATAATCAATTTTAGCATGATGCGTGGTTAACCAATCAATCCCTAAAATCACATCAAATGTAAGTATTTTCAAAGAAATAAGATCGACAGGTAATGTGATGGTACCAACTTGGATCAAGCAAAATTTATAAACAGTGGATGTAACGAATGTTTCTCCTAACGGAGTTTTAACAGATTAGTCAAAATTTAATTTCTCCATATTCAAGTTCAAACGTTGAGGACAAGCAGGAGAAATAAAATAATGGATAGAACTGGTATCTAATAAGGTATAAACATCGCAAGAGTTTATGATTAGCTTACCCGTGATCACCTCATTTGGGTTCCTTACGTTTTGGGCAGTCACGATAAACGCTCTTTTAAGAACCACCGACTTTTTCTTGCCCAGAACAGCCTTTCACAATTCCCGCTGGACTTGGTTTTGCTACAAGACAATCTCTAGCTATATGACCTTCCTTTCCATAGTTATAACACACCTTGGATTGTTGTGGGCAGTTTGGGCTGATGTGTCCATCTTTTCAGCATTTATATCATACGACCGGTGATCGTTCTACTCCGCTAGGACTAGTTGATGCTGGTGCTGACGTCTTCACATTGTCATTATTATACCTTCTCTTTTTAAAATCTCCCCCGACTCGCTTCTTCTACTATCATGGCCACGATTACCACCAGAGTCGTTACTACTTTTGTCTGGATACTTTCCTCCCAGCTGGTTGTCATTGCTCCGATGACTGCTGCCACGGGTATGACCCTGGTTATGGTCCCTCGGTTGAATATACTCATTATCTCGCTCTAATAATTGAGCCCTGTTTACAACATCTGAATATAGAAAAAATTTGTGAAAAATAAGATATTGCTGAATTTCAGGTTTCAGGCCTCTTCAGAAGCATCCACGTCATACGTTCTTCAATCTCTACCAAATTAGGTGCAAACGTGGATAACTCTGCGAACTTAGCCTCATACTAGGACACAGTCATGGTGTTCTGTTCTAGTCTAATAAACTCTACCTCCTTCATATGACGAATACTTTCAGGAAAGTACTTGTCATTGAACAGTTTCTGAAACGTTTCTCAAGACATGTTGAATGCGGCTGGCTGGGTACGCTTCACAGATTCCCACCAGTAATCTGCCTCACCACGAAACATAAAGGTGGAAAATGAAACCTTCTGTTCCTCCGTGCATCCCAAGACATTAAATATCTTGGTAATTTGCTTAACCCATATTTCCGTATTGATCGGATCCGGCTTTCCCACAAATTCTGGTGGTTCCAACTCTTTGAACTGCTTGGCTGTGACAGCCGCGCATTGCTATCATTTCCACCCATATTTTGTACACGAGTCTCCCTCGTTTGATTTTGCATGAACTGCAAAAAGCTTCTAAACATCCCATCATTCATCGTTTGTTCAGTAGTGTTGTTTACAGGAGGAATATTGCATTCCTGTTGCACGTTCCTCTGGTTGATGATTAAAGGTTTCTCCACGGTCTCATTCACTCCATTGTTAACATTTTCAGCTGTCATTCTCAAATATTGCCATAAAACAAAGGTTATTAAAGAAATTGACATTCCACATATTATCCCTATATTCTAACCGGCCAATTAAATACCAAGTAAGCTTAGGTAGGACACACTAGCAAAGGATTTACTCGTCTCTCCCCTCCTAGTTTTATTCCCCGATTTTCGCCAGAGACCATATCCCTAAGCTCTGATACTAACTATGACGCCCCCAAAATAGGTATACACCACCCATTCTGAGTCGCCAAATATATGGTACAGAAAATAACTACAACTTCATTATTACAATTATCGTGCAAAATACGACAACACATATACTGTGAGTTTAAATATAAATATTGTTTAATAGTAAGTATTCAAACTCAAAAAGAGTCCTCATTACAATTATTATCACACTATTTTTCAAAATAGTGAGGACTGTTAAAACAACCGACTGAAAATACGACTAGTTCCCGCTATATTCTCGCCTCATGAGAAGAAAAATGGAACAAAAAGGAAAAGGGTGAGCTCAACTAGCCCAGTAAATAATATTATGACTAAGATAATGTAGAACAAATTATCGTTAGCCTTCAACAAATAAGATAAAATATAATGGACAACAAGTTTTAGATCAATATTCACAGCGAAAATAACATTTCATTAGAAGAGTTTAAGTAGAGAATGAAATCTAGTATCATCTATGAATTTAAAAGTCCATCATCAATATTTTATCCCTATAACATAAATCAATATACATCTTGAATCAAATATTCATCTTTGCACTACGGGCCAAAGATATTCACTTGTATCACCAGTTGGTCATGTTCATCTCAACACATGTTCATCTTTGCACTACAGGCCAAAGATATTCATCATGTATTTATTCATCTTTCCACTACAGGCCAAAGATATTCAGTTATATCATCATTTAGGACTGAGGATGATAAAAAATATTTTAAAGAGACGAATCGAGTGAGATAAAAGGACAAAGATTAGGGCTTCGTACTTTAGATAATCCAAGTTCAAAAATGCTCCATAATAAACTATAGTGGAGTAAAATTCAAGAGTGAATATCAAAATATGGATACAATAAAAGATAGTAACCATAATAGACACTTTGGACAAAGAAGAGAAAATTTTATTTTTTTGTGATTAGTGTCGTATTCGTGAATAGTATCGTATACGTGAATAGTAACCCGACAAAAAAGGTAAAAATTTCACAAGAAAAATCATACTTCATGAATAATGTCGTATACATGAATAGTGTCGTATACGTGAATAATAACTTCGACATAAAAAGCTAGAAATTTGATAATAAAATTCATACCAATATTTCAGCATAATGATATTAAAAGAAAAAAATCATTCATGAAGAAAATAACATTCCTTACCTCAAAATAACAGTACTTCCAGCTAAAATATCAGGTATATGGCTGAAGGAAACTTGCACTGAATAGCAACTCTAAAAAGTATATAAATACTCACAAAAATACGCTCGATAATATAGAGAGAGAAAGCTTATGATTCTGGTGTGATTTTCAATTCTAACTAAGCACCCTATTTATAGAAAAATACTAGAACCCCAAAGCCGACTAACCTACTACCTGATGGCTTTACCTGCTACTATTCACGCCTACCACTTTTGAAATAAAATATCAACACATTTCTCACCAACTAAAAGTGGGGCCCACCATATTTTTAATAAAAATATTTATTTCTGAAACTTCAATAATTCCTAATAAATAGCTATTTTATCAGAAAAATTTGAATCTCATGTCTATTCCATAGGAAATTTAATTCTCTACAACTTTGTAAAAGAAAGTTTTTCCAAATTCCAAATAAAAAATGTCCGAAATCCACATAAGGATAATTTTTAATACTTCCATTCTAAAAAAATACTGAGAAAACAACTCAACATTAATTTCTTCATTTATATCAACATAAAAATAAATATTTTCTTATCATATAAATTAATAATTAATTATTCTCAAATAATATTACAGAATCACAATTATGACAACCAGGTCGTTCCCAGGAAAGAGGGGGCTTTTCGATAAGAATTTCTCCTTACTGGCGCGCAATTAGGTGACCAAACTCCTTTTCTAGACAGAACTTCCTTAGGCATTACCAATAATTCTATCTAATAATATTATTCAAATAATATGAATTATTGATCTGATAATGAGAAATACTATACAGTGACAATTATTGAAATAACAATAATATAAAATATTAACGTAATAATTATTGAATCAATAAAATAAAATATTGAACAGTAATTTTTGTAACAATTATTGAGTAGTGTCTTCTTACATAAAAATTAATAATTCAAAAATACTTTGTAATACCGTGTGCTACTATGTAACCACGTATATTATTGTATTTTAACCACCGGATATTCTAACAGTATTAACAGTAACAACTACGCCGTTATTTATAAAAGCTCAAACTTGTCATTTTTTTATCCGACCGTTTTTCGTAATGGGGCCTACAAATGGCTGCGCCGTCGTACGAATATTTCCCGACAGCAAGAATATTCCACGACTAAACTAATATTTCCCAACAATAATGAATATTTTATAACCACTTGCTTATTTTATAAAATTTGTATATTTCAGCCATAACCAAAACATTATATCAAATTAACACCTTATTATTCAAAATAATAATTAGAGGAAATTTATTTTTATTTATAAAAAGTTAGGGTCTTATAGGCCCCACTAGTGGTGGTTGATAATTTGGTCAAGGTGTGCGTAGGAAAATTTTAAAGAATATTAATATTTTATTAATTTAGTCTGCTTTGGCATTCTGACATTTTCTTATAAATAAGGTGTTTGGTTAGAATTGAAAAACACATCAGAATCATAAGTTTTCTCACTCTATATTATTGATCGTATTTTTGTGAGTATTTAGATACTTTGAGAGTTACTGTTCAGTACAAGTTTTCTTTGGTATTATATCCAATATTCCAGTCAGAAGTACTGCTCTTGTAACGACCCTAAAATTTAAATAATTAATTCTCGACTTCGGTCGTTAACAATACATTCAACCTCTAATTTCACATCATTAAACGATAATACAACTATTGAAATTTGCAGAATAATTAAAATTTTGTATTACAAACTATTCTCGTTCCCAAAACTTTCAACATTTACATCTAAATATCTCATAGTCATTTTAATACTACAAGAGTTTACATCGCAAACGATATTACAATTAAATATTAATACATTATTCGGAACCTTAAACATGGTTCAAATAATTATAACTCAGTCAAAGTGTATAAATCTTCAAGTATCACATCTGATTTATGATATTCAAGTAGCACATAACTTTACATTGAATCTTTAACCTGCAAAAGTGATTATTTGCAAGGTTGAGCTTGACAGCCCAGCAAAATCTAACAGTTTTCATGCATCACATAGCACATAATAACATACTCAACATACATCTCATAAACATTGGACTAACATAACATACATGATGTAGTTCATATAACAAGTATAAAGATTGAGTTCCTTACTCAATCAACATTCATTATTCAATCAACGTAGTCGAAAATTAACTTTAACGTTTCGTACTTTCAATATATATAGAACACATCATGCTCTTTGCAACAAAGATTTAAAATAGTTCATCATCAAGTTCACATAACAAATAGGAACTGAAAGACTTGCCTTGATCGTTGTTTATCGATAACAGTTTAACAGCTTACAGCTATCTGCACTTCACGTGCCCTACACAGTTATATAATCATTCACATTAACTATTAGTCATATAGAAACGCATAGTAGTTGTAATTTAAACTTTACTATATATCTCATAACCCTTTTTATTATCAGTACACAATGTTCAATTTGATTGTGTTAACTTTCAACTTATATCTCACTATATTTCTTCTTAATAATACTCAAAATTCATTTAAGTATTTAAGTCTTACTAGGAATCCTTATTGGTTTTATATTAACCCCATTTCATATCTTATAACATTCATTTCATTTGACTTAAAACACTTTTTATGTTCATTAACATTTGTTACGACGTTTCGATGTTCATTCATCACACGCCCGATTTGTCTCTCTTGTGTATGCTTAGTATGCTTATACAACTTATCTAATATATTATTTATTAATGTTAAGCACCATTCTGTCTACTAATATTCACGTTTTATAACTTAAAACAACATCTTTTATCGTCAGAAGCACTACACTTGCATATGTGTATGTCCGATGCCCTCTGATTGTCCCCGAAAACACAATAGTCCAAAAGATAACCATTTTGACCCCTGATAACAACCTCTAATTGAATAACTTAAAGAATAAAAGTTGTAGGTCTATTTGCCCTCGTTCCGGATCATCTTGAATCGCCTCAATCGGAGCCCGTATGAAAAGGTTATGCTTATTTTACTAAAATAGGTCAAAACAGTCACACCTGACACACTTTGGGTGCAACTGCGCCCAATTAAGCCTTGGTCATAGCGCAGCTATGCCCCAAATGACTTAGGGCAAAGCGCAGCTATGTTTGTTAGTAGAAATAGGACTTTGAAGTTCATTGTTCTCGCGATTTTTGAACATTTTCTCCTTCTAATCTTCATAACTTGAGTTATACACATCCAAATTAGTCCGTTTTAGATTCTATGGATTCATAATTCATATAACTACAACATACTAGAATTATAACAATTTACAGAAACACTAGCTAGCCTAAATCTTGCCCCAAAACTCATGTTCATACTAAACTTTCATGTTTTAACATGTTTAGCGAATTCATTCACTACGAATTCGTTTCTTAACCAAATTAATTCATTCAACTTGCGTTCTTTTTATTTGTTATCATATTAACATATTCTAGACTTAATTTACAGTTTAGTTCACAAACGAACTACCAATTTGTGTACTTTCACAAGCCATATACATAACCATATACACTGTAAATGATTTTCTTTCTTTTTGAACATAATTAGCGCACTAATTCCTTGTCTAGATGCTAATCTAACATCACAAACTTACTAATAAACACATTAAATCAGTTTGTATAGCAACAATTCATCAAACATGAAATTATAGAAACTTTTGAAACTCATGAACATGAACTCTTTTTATAAACGTAAAACTCAAAATTGAGAGGTTATACCTTAAATTGCTTGGAGATAATCGTTGATAGAAGATGAAGATTTTCTTTGAAATCACGAAACTCTTTCTCTCTTTTCTCAAGCTCCCTCTGTCTCACTCAAACTTTCTCTGAAAACTCTCCCTTCTCTCATTGGCCAAACATTTTATGTAACATCAAACCAACGCTCCAAAACCCAAACATCTAAAAAATCGACGTTTTAATAATTATAATAATGATATATCAGTTATAAAAATTTAATATATATATATATATATATATATATATATTATTTTTTTATTAATATTTAAAAATCAAATTAAAATTCAAAAGCTATAAGGCTTTGTTTGGCAAAACACTTTTAAAATAAAGACTTAATACTTTTAAGCCTTGTTTGGTAAATCCATTTAAATTACTTTAATTTATTTTAATAAATTATTTATACTATAGTTTATAATCCCATATTATTTATTTAGATTTTCATATCCAATCTTTGCTAAATAAACTAATTACAACATATTAAATAAATTTTCCACTTAACCAATTACCACAAAATTATAATCTCATTATAATTTTATTTAATAAATTAACATATCACTTTAATTATTAAATTAAGACAACAATATAGCATCTCATGTAATCTTTAACAACTCTCTAACTATTAAATTAAATTAGAGTATTATCTAATAAAATTAATTCACAAATATCTACTAAAAACAACCACATAAATAAAATATTTTAAAATACAAACAAAATCCTGGATTGTTACAGTTCTTTTGAGGTATAGGATGTTATTTTCTTCGTAAATGATGTTATTTCGTTCAATATCATTATGCCGAAATATTGGTATGAATTTTATTATGAAATTTCTACCTTTTTATGTCTAGATTACTATTCACGTATACGATACTATTTACGTATACAATACTATTCACGAATACGGTACTATTCATGAGTACTATTCATGAAGTATGATTTTTCTTGTAGAATTTCTACCTTTTCGTGTCGAGGTTGCTATTCACGTAAACGACACTATTCACGAATACAACACTATTCACAGAAAAATAAAATTTTCTTTTCTTTGTCCAAGATGTCTATTATGGTTCCTATCTTTTATTGCATCTATGTTTTGATCTTCATTCTTGAATTTTACTCTACTATGGTTTATTGTAGAGTATTTTTGAACTTGGATTATCTAAAGTACGAATCCCTAATCTTTGTCCTTTTATCTCACTAGATTCATTTCTTAAAAATATTTTTCATCATCCTCAGTCCTAAATGATGATCTGAATATCTTTGGCATGTAATGCAAAGATGAATAATTGCCTGATGAATATCTTTAGCCCGTAGTGCAAAGATGAACAAGTGTTGAGATGAACATGACCAACTGGGGATACAAATGAATATCTTTGACCCTTAGTGCAAAAATGAATATTTGATTCAAGATGTATATTGATTGGTGTTACAGGGATAAAATATTGATGACGAACTTTTAAATTCATAGATGATAGTAGATTTTATTCTCTATTTAACTCTTCTAATGAATTATTATTTCCGCTGCGAATATTGATCTAAAACTTGTTGTCCATTATATTTTATCTGAAGTATTGAAGGCTAACGATAATTTGTTCTATATTATCTTAGCCATAATAGTCTTTACTAGGCTAGTTGAGCTCACCCTTTTCCTTTTTGTTCTATTTTCTTCTTTAGAGGCGAGAATATAGCGGGGAACTAGTCAGGGTGTAGAGTGATGGGTCCAGACAGTTGTTTTAGTAGTCCTCACTATTTTATAAAATAGTGTAATAATAATTGTAATGAGGACTCCTTTTGAGTTTGAATACTGTCTATTAGATAATATTTGTATTTAAACGCACAGTATATGTGTTGTCGTAATTTGCACGATAATTGTTATAATGAAGTTGTAGTTATTTATGTACCATGTATTTGGCGACCCTGAATGGGTGATGTATACCTATTTTGGGGGCGTCATAGTTGGTATCAAAGCTTAGGGATATGGTCTTTGACGGAGATCGGGGAATAGAACTAGGAGTGGAGAGACGAGTAAATCCTTCGCTAGTGTGTCCTACCTAAGGTTATTTATTGGTCGGTCAAAATATAGGGGTATTACGTGGCATGTTAATTTCTTTAATTAACCCTTGTTTAATGGTAGTACTTGAGAATGACAGCTGAAAAATGTTAACAATGGAGTCAATGAGACCATGGAGACACCTTTAATCACCAACCAGGAGAACGTGCAGCAGGACAACAATGTTCCTCTTGTAAACAACACCACCGATCAAAAGATGAATGATGTGATGTTTAGAAGCTTTTTTCTGTTCATGCAAAATCAGACAAGGGAGAGTCGTGTACAAAATAAGGGTGGAAATAATAGTAATGCGCGGCTTGTTGCAGCCAAGCAGTTCAAAGAGTTAGAACCACCATAATTTTTGGGAAAGTCAAATCCGATCAAGGCAGAAACATGAGTTAAGCAAATTACCAAGATATTTGATGTCTTGGGATGCACGGAGGAACACAAGGTTCCATTCGCCACCTTTATATTTCGTGGTGAGGCAGATTACTGGTGGGAATCTATGAAGCGTACCCAGCAAGTCGCACTCAATATGTCTGTGAAACATTTTAGAAACTGTTCAATGACAAGTACTTTCCTGAAAGTATTCGTCATATGAAGGAGGTAGAGTTTATTTGACTAGAATAGAACAACATGACTGTGTCCCAGTACGAGGCTAAGTTCGCGGAGTTATCCAGGTTTTCACCTCATTTGGTAGAGAATGAGGAACGTATGACGCGGATGTTTCTAAGATGTTTGAAATAAGAAATTCGTCAATACCTTATCTCTAACAAAATTTCTCTATATTTAGATGTTGTGAACTGGGCTCAATTATTAGAGTGAGATAATTAGTCTGTTCAACCGAGGGACCATAACCAGGGTCATACCGGTGGCAGTAGTCATCGGAGCAATGACAACTAACAGGGAGAAAAATATTCGGACAGAAGCGGTAACTACTCTGGTGGTAATTGTGGCCATGATAGTAAAAGAAGCGAGTCGGGGGGAGATTCCAAGAAGAGAAGATTTAACGATGACGGGAAGACATCGGCACCAGCAACAAATTCTAGGGGAGGACAAAGACTGCCAGTTAGATGCTACATATACGGAGATGGACATATAAGTCCAAACTGTTCACAGCCTTCCAAGTTATGTTTTAGTTGTGGAAAAGACGGTCACATAGCTCGATTTTGTCCTGTAGCGAAATTAAGTCTAGCTGGGACAGTTGCACCAAAGGCGGATACAGACAAAATAAAGTCGATGGTTTCAAGAAGAGCATTTTTTGTGACTTCTCAAAAAGCGAGTAACCCGAACGAAGTTATCACGAGTTAGTTAATCATAAATTCTTGCGAAGTTTATACCTTATTAGATATCAGTTCTATCCATTCTTTTATTTCTCCTGCTTGTGCTCAGCGTTTGAACTTGACCCCTGAGAAATTAGACTTTGATTTATCTGTTAAAACTTCGTTAGGAGAAACCTTCATTACATCCACTGTTTATAAATATTGCTTGATTCAAGTTGGGACCATCACATTACATGTTGATCTCATCTCTTTAAAAATACTTGCATTTGATGTGATTTTAGGGATTGATTGGTTAATCACTCATCATGCTAAAATTGATTATATCTGAATTATTGAAGGCTAACGATAATTTGTTCTACATTATCTTAGTTAAAATATTCTTTACTAGGCTAGTTGAGCTCACCATTTTCCTTTTTGTTCCATTTTTCTTCTCAGGAGGCAAGAATATAGCGGAAACTAGTCGGGGTGTAGAGTGATGGGTCCAAACAGTTGTTTTAGAAGTTCTCACTATTTTGTAAAATAGTGTGATAATAATTGTAATGATGACTCCTTTTGAGTTTGAATACTGTCTATTAGACAATATTTGTATTTAAACTCACATTATACGTGTTGTCGTATTTTGCACGATAATTGTAATAATGAAGTTGTAGTTATTTCTATACCATGTATTTGACGACTCAGAATTGGTGATGTATACCTATTTTGGGGGCGTCACACTATATCTCCTTTACCTAAAACGTAAAGCTAAGCACAGTGGCTACAAGCTACGTGATGATGGCTGGAGATGGCTGAGGAAGAGGTGTGTTAGGAGACTGCATATTTTGATTTGATGTTTAAAGTAAATGTTCATGATTATATGTAAAGTCCTTCAAGTAATATATGTACAAGGACTTAGTAATAGATCAAATTTGTTAGGTTGATCTAAGCTTTTAATGTTTATCATTCTGTTACTGAATGTATGGATAAAGAGATCAAAATATGTTAGGTTGATCTATGACTTGAGATGTAATAGATAGGCTTCAACTAAATCGTAGTCTATCGAGCTGATCAAGAGATTGCAGAAGCTAAGGCAGAATCGTAGAGCATCGAGGATCGTAGTGTGTTTGCCTAGAAGGGCCTCTCCAAAAATCGTAGAGTGGTACAAACGTTACCGAGCTAACTTAGAGATCGCAGTGTACTCTCGGAAACGTAGAGTGTGCAAGACAAACAAGTGAAGATCTTAGTGCGCTGGTCCTTAAGAGAAATCGTAGTGTTCTCATTTGCTAGTATCGAATCGAGCACCAAGGTGGGAAGACACCACGATCAGAATCGTAGAGCATCATCTGCCTGTGTCAGAAGCATCGAGCCTTGCCCATTTATTTAAGGATAAATCCCAACAAATGTGGAATGGTTTATTAACGTTGAAGTCCTCACCAGTCCCAATGACATAAAAAATATCCTTAGTATACAACAAAGAAACGTATTGAAGAAGCTAAGGAAAGTACCATGGGACAGAGTAAAACACCTTTTCAGGTGTTAGGTGGATAGCAGTCTGCTGTGTCAGTGGGTCAGAATGCTAATCAGAAGATGTGCAGAAAAGTCTCCATCAAAGTTCAGAAATGTTAAACGCATTTAATGTTTCAGCGAATGTCTTCAACGGATACATTTCAAGGAGCACATATATGCAAAACATCTGAAGATGATTAAATCTAAGCAAGCTTTGAACAAAACGCTAAAGAACACTCAACGCTCAACTCTACAATATGAAAAGAGAAAGCTTACTCAGCTACTCAGTTCTTTCAAACAAGAGCTTAACAACAACTTAGTAGCACCACTCAAAGAACTTAACAACTACTATCAACTGAAGTAAGAAGTTCCAAGTCAGAAGGACTTGAAGAGTTCTAAGTGAACTGTGAAGAACCAAATCTGTTGGACTTGAAGAGTTCAAAAGTGAACTAAGAAGTTCCAAGACTGCTGGTCTTGAAGGAATCTATGAGATTTAGAAAGTGTAAAAGATATCCTTAGTAGATTTCCTACTCGAGGAGTAGAAGAGTGGACTAGGAGCTTTAAGTGGTCTGAACCACTTAAAATTTTTGTGTCTCTTATATTCTTGCTATAACTGTTATAACTGCTATAACTGTTATAACTGTCTCACTCTCATTAACTTACTCTATCTAAAAGGGAGAACAAACAAATCTTAATTCCACTGTGTTTAAATCATTAACAAAAATAACAAAGTATTTCGCAAAGAATTTAAAATATCTATTCAACCCCCCTTCTAGATAACTATTGTGCCTCCGGGAACTAACAATTGGTATTAAAGCAGGTTCTATCAAATAGCCTACAAAGCTTAAGTAGATCCAATGGCACATCTGATAAGCGAATCAAAGACTGGAAGAGGCAGCAAGCCACCTATGTGTAATAAAGACAAATTCGCCAACTGGAAAGTTCGGATGCAAGCATACATGGATTCAATAGATGAAGATCTATTTGAAACTGTTCAGAATGGGCCCTACGTTCCTACAAAGCTTGCACCAACTACAGACGACCTAAACAGAATACAGATCAAGGTCAAAGAAGAATGGACAGACAACGAAAAGAGAGTTGTTTAACTCGACAAAAAGGCTAAGAACATTTTGTTCCAATCCTTAGAAGATGATCTGTTCGAGAATGTGGTCAACAAAAAAATAGCAAAGGAGCTTTGGGAAGCATTGCTCATCATGCATGAAGAAACAGAAGAAGTCATAGAAAACAAGCAATCTCTCCTGACTCAGAAATATGAGATGTTTGCACACGTTCAGGGAGAAAACGTCACTTCCACCTATGAAAGATTGATGAGTAGGTTTTATACCTATGAATTCGATATTATTAAGCTTAATTATTGCTATCTTTAATTGTTTTTAGTATATTTTTATGTGTTTTGTGTTTATTTCTTGTAGGTTGGAGCTAGAGGGGCAAATTGGTCATTTGGGAGAAGAAAAAGGTTAAAAATTCTTAAAATTAGAGTTGAGTGGCATTTTTATAATTACGCGGTCCTGGTCAAGCGCCTAGGCGCTTAGAAATGGCCTAGGTTGAGCGCCTAGGCGTTCATGTGCAGCTAAAGAAGGATTTTTCTACTGCTAAGTGGGTTTTTGAGGCCAAAAAGGAATCTCAATGAGGGGGGAGACCAATACAAATAGGAGAAGACTTTAAAAAAGACATATCACTTAATTTTTCAAGAGATTTGCAGAGAGGACAACGAAGAAAAACACGAAGGAGAATTGCAAGGGCTGAAGATCAAAGAGAGAGTATTGGAGCACATTTAGAGTTTCTTCTTCTCTTCTCTAGTTTTATCTTTTGTAATTGTCTGGGATGTTTGGATTATTAATTAGGATGATGTTTTTCTTTATTATAATTATAAACTAAATTTTAATTAAGATTGCAACGAAAATTGGTATGTAGTTTAAATAGAATTTTCCCAGTGAATAAAGTTGATTTTTATTGAATTATTTATTATATCTTTTGCTTATTGATTAATTGTTTGGCCAACAATTATTGTGATAATCTATATAAAATTGGAAGATGGAGTATAGATTGAGATCTGGATATGATAACATATGTTCATATAATCTGAATAGGATTAATATGATTAACATGTAGGATAGGAATATACCTATGTGTCTTTTGTATCCATTGAAAGAATTTGTGCGTAAAACCCTAATTAACTTGATTCACATAGGAATATAGTGAGTCGATTAACTGGGGTGTTCCTTTTAATTCTGTGTCTTTCGGATTGGAGTTAAGAGGATTTGTTCACGTGTTTTGGAAAAAGTGCATGAATTCTCTAAAGCATTCTTGGATAATGATTCATATTAATTAATTGATTTAAATGGGAAGTAAATTAATTTAAATGAAATACCAAGGGAAGTTGTAATCTTAACCTGTTAAATCTGTAGTTATTCTTGTGAAATTCTAATTTTAGTTATTAGTTTTGTTAAGTTTATTTTTTTAAATCACAAACAATATTTCGTAGTTTAAAATAGGATTAATTGCATTGGAATTAGTAATTGATAAATATTAGTCTATTTCCTCGTGGGAACGATATCCTTGAGTGTTAAAGTGCTATTAAGAAATTAGGCAACAAAGATTCAACGTACTGCTCAACTCTCTACAAGCCTATGGAAAGATCTATCCAAAAAAAGATCTAATCATAAAGTTCATGAGAGCCTTACCTAGCAAGTGGGATGCCAAAACCACAACTATCAGAGAGTCAAAGAATCTCCTTGAAATGATTGTTCAACAGCTATATGGCAACCTTCTTACATATGAACTGGAGCTGACTCAACGAGCAGAAACACTATCTGAAGGAAAGAAGAAGGAATTGATCAAAAGCAACAAAAAGCCTGAGAAGAAAGACAAAGGTCTTGTAGCTGGATGATCGTGGAGTGTCTCAGATAATGACTCAACTCCCGAATCTGAAGATGATGAAGATCCTCAAATGGTAAATCTTTGCCTGATGGCCAAGCATGCAAAGGATAAAAAGAACTCCAACATTCATGAAGTAAGTATAGATGAAGTAATTGACTTTAACTCTCCTGATGTAGAGGTTGATGATTTAAGAACTGCACTGCATGGCATAACATCTGATCTACATCAATACATGAAATGGTTCAGAGTTATGTCCAAAGAGTATTCACTTCTTCAAAAGGAAAAAGAGAAAGACCAATGAGCTCAATGCACAGAGAAAATCAAGTCTAACCTCTAAAATTGAGGAACTAGAAAGGACAATCTCTACATGGAATAAATCCTCGTCATCCATGGACTCCCTACTCTCTAGTCAGAGAAGTGCATCTGACAGAACAGGTTTAGGCTTTGGGGAATCCACCTCAGAGCCATGTGTGGAAAAGATAAAGGAAACTAGCCCTAATAATGCTTCAAGTTTTAGTAAAAGCATTATATTTGTGAAATCCTCACAGAAGGAAGAACTAGTCCAACCCTACCCTTCTGATTCAATCCATATTCCAAGGAATAATGGATCCCATGTTGACCTGGGTTTCAGAAAAGGGAAGAGTAACCTGGCCACTACTTTCCAACCTCGAAGGATCGTAGAGTCGTGTAAAATTAACTCAACGAGCCAACTTAGGAGGAACAGTAGAGGAAAGTTACACTCCTCACATATTATGAAAAACAAGTATACATGGAAGAAGGAGAACCAATTTAAAAGAAGGATGGCTGAGAATCCATATAAGTCCAAATGGAGGAAGAATCCGCATACATACACATGCATGCATCATGTTAGATGTTTTGTGTGTAATAAGGTTGGTCACAAGGCTACAATATGCTATCATAATCCTATGCATGTAAGACCCAAAATGAAGCAGATTTGGGTTCCCAAGGGTACTAACAAAGTAGGACCCATGCAAGTATGGGTACCAAAATGAAAGTTTAATGCCACCACATGAACAGAGCTCCACGAACACAAACTAGTATCTGGACAGTGGATGCTCAAGGCACATGACTGGGAACAAAGCCCTTTTGTCTAACTACATAGAGAAGGAGGGTCCTTCAGTCATCTTTGGAGACAATGGCTCTGGCAAGATAAGAGGATATGGCTCAGTCGGGAATGGTGCAGTCTCCTTCAGTAAAATAGCCTATGTGGAAGGATTACAACACAAAATTCTGAGCATAAGCCAACTCTGCGACAAGGGTCATCAAGTCACATTCCTCAACAATCAATGTCAAGTCAAAGATCTGAAGACATCCGCCATAAAGCTGACCAGAACAACAGAAGGAAATGTCTACACTGTAAATCTTGGTCAACTAAGCTCAGACGAGACAATATGCTTCCTGGCTAAAGCATCTGAAGAAATGAGCTGGCTATGGCATAGAAGACTGTCTCATCTCAACTTCAAAAGTATGTCTAAACTGGCTTCAAAAGATCTAGTTGCAGGCTTACCCAAGTTCAGCTTCGTCAAAGAAAGGCCGTGCAATGCTTGTCAGCTTGGAAAGCAGAATAGAAGCTCATTCAAGAGCAAAACTGCCAACTCAATTGACAAGCCCCTGCAACTGCTTCACATGGATCTATTTGGGCCAATTCCAATAACGAGCCCTGGAGGGAAGGGATACTCACTAGTCGTAGTGGACGACTACACCAGATTCATATGGGTATTCTTTCTAAACTCGAAAGATGAAATAAGCTCCCAACTGATCAAGATGTTTAGACTAGTGATGAACGAGAAAGGGGAGAAAATCAAGGCTATACAGAGTGATCATGGAAGAGAATTCGACTTCTCTCAAATGGACCAGTTCTGCATAAACAATGGCATAAGTCACAATTTCGCAGCTCCACGAACTTCTCAACAAAATGGAGTAGCTGAGAGAAAGAACAGAACGTTAATAGAGGCTGGAAGAACTCTACTAGCAGCAGCCCATCTGCCTGAATACTTCTGTGCAGAAGCCGTCAACACTACATGCAACACTCAGAACAAATCGATGATACAATCTACGATTAAGAAGACTTCCTACGAACTGTGGAAAGGAAGAAAGCCAAATGTCAGCTACTTCCATGTATTCGACTGTGCATGCTACATTCTCAACAATGGAAAGCAATATCAGACAAAGTTCTAACCCAAGTCAGACGAAGGACTCTTTCTCGGATATGCCACAGACAGTAAGGCCTATAGAGTGTTCAACAAAAAGACACTAAGTGTTGAAGTCTCGATCCACATCATCTTTGATGAAACAGACTTGGACAAAATAGTTTCTCAAGATACTACGAACGACAGTCCAGACACTACGAACGAGGTCGTCGAGCTTAACACCATGATCGTAGTTTCAGACAATGAAATTATTGAGCAAGGAAATGAGATCGTAGAGAGGTCCAAGCAAGACAACGAACCTCCACATCAAGAAGCAGAAATTGATCTTGAAGGTCTTAGACAAGAAGGCATCAGGACAAATGTTCCAACAGGAAATTTATGGGCAAGAGATCACACTTAAGACTTAATCATTGAAGACCCAAATGCAAGAGTCAAAACAAGAGCCGCCACCCAAAATGAGTGTTTCTATTTAAGTTTTCTATCACAAATAGAACCCAAGAAGATCAAAGATGCTATGGAAGACTCCAGCTGGATAGAAGCCATGCAAGAAGAGCTAAATCAGTTTGAAAGAAGCAAAGTATGGAGATTAGTTCCAAGACCAAAGAGTCATCCTATCATTGGAACCAAGTGGGTCTTCAGAAACAAGATGGATGAACCTGGAGTAATAACCAGGAATAAGGCAAGACTGATAGCCAAGGGTTATTCTCCGGAAGAAGGCAATGACTATGATGAGACCTTTGCACCTGTTGCCAGATTAGAAGCCATCAGAATATTCCTTGCCTTTACTGCTCACATGAAATTCAAAGTCTTTCAGATGGATGTCAAAAGTGCATTCCTGAATGGTTAACTTCAAGAAGAAGTCTATGCAGAGCAACCTCTAGGTTTTATCAATCCATCTCTTTCTAATTATGTCTATAGATTAGACAAAACTTTATATAATCTTAAACAAACACCTAGAGCATGGTATGAAACACTAACTAACTTTCTTATTGAAAATGGGTTCACTAGAGGTAGAGTAGATACCACATTATTTCTTAGAAATCATAAAGGCAAAGTCTTATTAGTTCAAATATATGTTGATGATATTTTTTTTGGCTCTACTGATGAAAAATTATGTAAGAGATTTACCAAGCTTATGCAGAGCAAGTTTGAAATGAGCATGATGGGTGAGTTGAACTTCTTCTTTGGACTGCAAGTAAAGTAGACTGATGAAGGAATCTTCATAAACTAAGCCAAGTACATTAAAGACTTATTTAAAAAGTATGGCATGGAATCAGCCTCTCCCATTAAAGCCCCAATTGTTCCAGCAACCAAGCTTGACAAAGATGAAAAAGGTAAAAGTATTGATATAACTCAATACAGATGTATGATAAGCTCTCTTATAAATTTAACTGCCAGTAGACCAGACATAATGTTTGCAACATGCATATGTGCTAGATTTTAAGCTAATCCTAAGGAATCACACTTAACTGCTGTAAAAAGGATTTTCAGGTACCTCAAAGGCACACCTCACTTAGGGCTCTGGTATCCTAAGGAGTCCTCATTTGAACTAAAAGGATATACATATGCTGACTTTGCAGGATGCAAAATAGACATAAAAAGTACCAGTGGCACCTGTCAACTACTAGGAAACAGACTTGTGTCCTGGTTTAGCAAAAAGCAAAACTCAGTATCTACTTCAACTGTAGAAACTGAATACATTGCTGCGGGCAGCTGTTGTGGTCAGATCTTATGGATGAAAAATTAGCTAATAGACTATGGGTTTGAATTCAAATCTATATATGTTCACTATGATAACACAAGTGCCATAACAATAACACATAATCTTGTCATGCATTCTAGGACTAAGCATATAGAAATAAGGTATCATTTCATTAGGGATCATGTGCAAAATGGAACCACATCTTTACAATATATCCCTACTGAAAATCAACTTGCTAATGTCTTTACGAAGCCTCTAGATGAATCCAGGTTTAACAAATTAATAAGTGAGCTAGGCATGCTAAATTTATAACCATGAAATCTATGCTCTAGTTTGTGCTAACCATGCAGATATAAAGGCTCTGTTCAAAATCGTAGATATGACCAAAGGAAGTCCACGATCGTAAAGCTGCAGTAATATGAAAGACAACGATCGTAGTGCAGACTCAACGATTGCAGTGCAGACTCAACGATGGCAGAGCTCCATCAACAGAACAACGGAGTATCCTGTGATGATAAAGTTTAACAAAACAAAGCAATCTCTATGACAACCACATTAGGAACAAACCTAACCCTTGATTCACTCTACGAGGTTGGCCCTTCCTGAGCTACCTTAAACTGAGAAGAATGCTAAGTCAAAAGTTCATCACAAGGACCCAGGCAGACTCGACGATCGCAGTATAGACTCGATGAATGTAGAGCAGACTCGACGACTGCAGAGCAAACTCGACGATCGCAGTATAGACTCGACGAATATAGAGTAGACTCGACGAATGCAGAGCAGACTCGACAATCGTATAGACTACCTCAACGATCGTAGTCCTCCCAAAGGATACATTAGCTCAGAAGGAGCTAAGGGCAAATCAGTATACTCCTAATTAGTTAAATTCATAGAGCCAAGCAGAATTTGACACATGCCCCACTAAGAAAATGGAGAGAGGGAAGTTACAAGTACAGTTTGAAAACACCTTTTTGAAATTAAAAGTTTAAAAAGCTCATCTATATCTCTCTCTCTACAAGTAAAAACCCTAACTTTCCAAAAAGCTCAACCAACCATACTCAGTGCAAAGAAATCAATGGCAGCTTCAAATGTTATCTCTAGTTACCGACTCTGTTTCGATGAGTTCAAGATAGTTGACCCCAAATTTCACAAAACTATATCTCTGATAAAGAAAGTTGGTCTCGAAGAAGCTCTAGGTACAAGCACATGGATCTACCCTAAGCTGATAAAGGAGTTCTACAAAAATGAAACGTTCGAGAACGACGTCATCACCACGAGGGTCACGGAAGTGGAAATCAAGCTCAAAGCTGAGGATATAAATCTAGCCATAGGTTTCAAATTAAAAAGGTTTTCATTTATAGAGGGCATCGATTTCCATGAAGGACTAAAGAGAATGCATCACAAGAAGTTTCCTAATGTCAGAGGGTACAAAAAGAAAGAGTTCCCCCAAAGGTATGAATTTTTAGCTGACATTGTTGGGAAATGCATATGCTACAAGAGCTCTTGCCATGACTCTATAAACGAAGTGCAACTTAAGCTCATGGCAGCCATCAGTTGTGGGATTCAACTTAACTATGGAGCCCTACTACGCGACTGGATTGGGAAATGGATACTCAGCTCGAAGAAGTCAAAGAGCTCTGGGAAGATGTTCTACGGGCGATTCATAAGCATTATCCTACAGTCAGCCTTGGGTGATAAGATTGGGGATGATGAAGGAGGGTCCATCAATCTGAACAGAAGAATGACCCAGCTGCTATTTGAGAACTGGAAAATGTATCCAGTAGAGAATGTAAGAATGATGTCTGAGACCAGTGGTAGAACTGGTGATGTAAAAGAGTCTGGGATTCCGGGGAACATATCAGTTGTCAAGGAGACTGAAGAAGAATAAGAAGAGATCAACAAGGAAGAACCCATTGCCTTAGTCAGAAAAAGTAAGGAAAAAAAGAAAATTGAAGGCTTAAATGGTGAAGGAACTTCAAGGATCAACCACTGATGTACCTCAAGAGTGTTCTAACATTGAAACTCTGAGGACCTTGTGAAGGAAAGAACAGCAGGCTGAGGTTGATGAAGACAGAGCTACCATCTCTCAGCTACTTAAGAAGAGTAAACACAGTCACAAGTCCAAGAATCCCTCTGTCTCTTCGATCGTAGAGTCTCTACCGATCGTAGAGACAAGACTGGAAGCCACTCCCAAAGAAGTTACTGCAACAAATTCTTAGGATGATCGACCATTCAGAGCTAAAGCTGAGGAAAGTCCTAAATATATGGCTCAGCCTAGGAAACTAAGAAGAAAATTGGTTAAAATGTACATCCTTATCAATGGAGTACTTAAAGAAGAAGACAAAAAGATAGCTACTGAGAAGGGGCTATCCAAAGCAAGTCAAAAGAACTCAGCTCAAGCTGAGGGGGAGCTTCCTGAAGTTCTCACTCTAGAGAATGCTCCAGCTGAGAGGGAGCTATTTGAAATGTAAATGGATGATCATATTGAGGGGGAGCCTCATGATGTCCCTATGACAGTAGAAATTGCACCTGAGGAGGATGAGAGAGCACCAGAGCAAAAAAGTCAAAAGGAGGTCATTGATGTAGTGGAATCCTCAAAAGAAGATAGAGAAGAAGAAGATGATGATGAGGTCGACATTATAGTTGTGGGATGTGATGGTTATAGGAGAGCTAGCTACAATCAACTGTTCACTTATATACCTATGATGCCCTTTTATAGAGCCCAAATTCCCAACTCTTGGGATCACATATTCTGGAGTTTCAAAGCCTATCCAACAATATTAGTGCTAGCTCATGCATTTTCAAGCAACTTCAACTTTGCCCCAAAGCTGATCACAAATGGCCCATCTTCAGAAAATGGGCATGAGGTACAATCTATCCCAATCTCTTTCAGGGTTAATCACTGTCCTCCATCATTCTTTAACCAATTCTATGAATTGCCAAAATGGTTGGAAGTGATCCTCAATCCACTCAATCAATTCCTAGTTACAGAATCCCAATATTTTGTAATTGATGAACCAAATATGCCCAACTTTATTTTGATACATTCTCTTATCATCTCTACGATTACTGATTCGAGCCCAATCGTAGAGTTACACGCTCAAATCGTAGAGACACCTCCTCCTAAAGCTCAACTACACACACCAGCCCCTCCATCAGATATTCCCTCCTCATCCTCAAATGAATATTTCAACCTTAATCTTGCTCTCTACACTATACAAGATCAATACACAAGGGCCCCTCCTCCAAACAGTCCACAACTCTTTAAACTCATTTCAGATCTACCCGCCAAAATAGAGTTGTCAGAAGCGTCCTAGAAAGTGACCAAGGACATAGAAGACAATCTTGAAGCTCACTCTGAACTCGTTCACATAAGGCTGACTAAAATGATTAATGCGGCCAATACTCTCTCAAGCACCCTAAGTTCTGAGCTCACAAAGAAGCTTAGGGAGATCATAAAAGAGATGCTTAAGAGCATAAATGACCGGGATCAAATCCACTTTCAAGCTGCTAAGACACATAGGGATGTTGTTCTGATTTTACAGAAGACTCAGGAATCTCAGAACAACCTTATGATGGACATCATCACAAATCTATAAATTGCATTGAAAGAATTCCAAGGATTCTCCATGGGCCAAATGAAACAGACAGATAATATCCTGGGCATCCTGCAAATAAGGGAAGCTCGATCTGATGCTCTCATTAAAGAAAACCGTGAAGACATTGCTCAATCCCAAAGTTAGCTTAATGAGCTTGTCCAAGGCATGACTCGCCTATCTAACGACATTCGATCCCTTGATGCTGACATAAAGGGGGAGAATAAATGGAAAGGAGAACAAGGAAATGGCAGAGGAAGAGGTGCATTCATTGCTCAATCGTCAAGGAGCCTCTTAACAGACAGTCACACCATCAGACTCAACGATCTGAACAACATCAAATAATAATGGCAAAACCACTAACGAGTCAAGCGGCTGCTCCCAACTCACAAGAAGTCACCACTACAGGCCTAAGAATGCTAATTGGAGATCCTACATTCATGAATAGGCATGATCATAATTCAAGACTAAGTCAAAGTGAGCTGGAAGATATAGCTTGGAGAGACGAAGCGAGCAGGAAAAGAAGAGCTGAGGAGTATGCAAATCCTCCATGAGGCAAAGGCCGAAGTAATAGAAATAAGTTGAAATTCAATTCTTATTGATGTAACTAAGCTTAATTATAATATCTATCTTCAAACATCAATAAATTCATGCTTATTCTCTAGAAATTTTAGCTGCTCACTAAAATATTAAGTCATATTTACTTTCTAGCAACTGCATCTAGAAATTGATAATCATGGCACAAATCTCCTTGGTTATGTCAACATCAAATAGGGAGAGATTGTTGGGAGACTGCATATTTTAATTTGATGTTTAAAGTAAAAGTTCATGATTATATGTAAAGTCCTTCAAGTAATATATGTACAAGGACTTAGTAATAGATCAAATTTGTTAGGTTGATCAAAGCTTTTAATCTTTATCATTTTGTAACTGAATGTATGGATGAAGAGATCAAAGCATGTTAGGTTGATCTATGACTTGAGATGTAATAGATAGGATTCAACTAAATCGTAGTCTATCGAGTATATCAAGAGATTGCAGAAGCCAAAGTAAAATTGTAAAGCATCGAGGATCATAGTGTGTCTGCCTAGAAGGGCCTCTCCAGAAATTGTAAAGCGGTCCAAACGTTTATCGAGCCAACTCCAAGATCGTCGTGTGCTCTCGAAAACGCAGAGTCTGCAAGACAAGCAAGTGAAGATCGTAGTGTGCCAGTCCTTAAGAGAAATCGCAGTGTTCTCATTTGATAGTATCGAATCGAGCACCAAGGTGGCAAGACACCACGATCAGAATCGTAGAGCATCATCTTCCTGTGTTAGAAGCATCGAGCCTTACCTATTTGTTTAAGGATAAATCCCAACAAATGTGGAATGGTTTATAAACATTGAAGTCCTCACCAGTCCCAATGACACAAAAGATATTCTTAGTATACAACAAAGAAACGTATTGAAGAAGTTAAGGAAAGCACCATGGGACAGAGGAAAATACCTTTTCAGGTGTTAGCTGAGATAGCAGTCTGCTGTGTTAGTGGGCCAGAATGCTAATTAGAAGATGTGCAAAAAAGTCTCCATCAAAGTTCAAAAATGTTAAATGCATTTAATGCTTCAACGGATGTCTTCAACGGATACATTTTAAGGATCACATATATGCAAAACATCTGCAGATGATTAAATTTAAGAAAGCATTGAACAAAATGTTGAAGAACACTCAACGCTCAACTCTATGATCTGAAAAGTGAAAGCTTGCTCCGCTACTCAGTTCTTTCAAACAAGAGCTTAATGGCAACTGAGTAGGACCACTCAAAGAACTCATCAACTACTATCAATTGAAGTAAGAAGTTCCAAGTCAAAAGCACTTGAAGAGTTCTAAGTGAACTATGAAGAATCAAGTCTGTTGGACTTGAAGAGTTCAAAAGTGAACAAAGAAGTTCCAAGACTGCTGGTCTTGAAGGAATCTGTGAGATTCAGAAAGTGTAAAAGATATCCTTAGTGGATTTCCTACTCAAGGAGTAGAAGAGTGGACTAGGAGCTTTAAGTGCTTTGAACCACTTAAAATTATTGTGTCTCTTACATTCTTGCTATAACAATTATAACTGTCTCACTCTCATTAACTTTCTCTATCTAAAAGGGAGAACAAACAAATCTTAATTTTGCTGTGTTTGAATCATCAACAAAACTAACAAAGTATTTCGAAAAGAATTTAAAATATCTATTCAACCCCCCTTTCTAGATAACAATTATGCCTCCGGGAACTAACAAGGTGGTTGAGTAACTCTTATATAACCATTGTCTTCTTCTTTTACCCCGTGGATTCCAACCTTAGTGTAAAACCATTAACCAGTCAATCATTCTTCTATAAAAGGCAACTTCATTTTTCATTTTCCCGTCGTTGTGAATTGTCTGTTGAATTCCAAGTTTGAGAGTGTGAGCTGCTTGTTAATTAAGAAGGAGTCTAGGATTTGCAAATGGAAGGAACTAAGCTTACTAAGCTTCCTAGAAGGTAAATTCTTATTTTAAGTCCTTAATTCCAAACTTGGTAAATTATAAAAATTCTCACCAATTCTTGGGAAATTGGTTTGAAAATATTATATTCAAGTGTTTATGAAGTTTATATGTATGTATAGCACCTCAGAGATAAGGTTTAAGCATGTTAGAATGGAGGAAAACTAAAATTAATTTCATCTCTACCGAAGCAGAGACTTGTCTGAATTAACTGGGGTAGGGCACAGCTGCGCGCTCCCTGTAATTCAACACGGCGCAGCTGCACCGTGCACTAGTCCTGAGTTTTGACTTTTGATGTTTGATGAGTGAGTTTTATACCCATAATTGAGTGCATTTGAGCTTAATCTTTTGGATGTTTTTAAATTTTTGTGTCTATTCATGCATGTTTTATGTTGTTTTGTAGGAATTATGACAAAAGTTACTTGGATCGACGTTTGGGGTTGCTAGATTCGCATTTTTAACTTGTCATTTGCATAGTAGTCACTTCAAGGACACTTTCATCATTGCTCCAGACCTTATTTCGGAACACTTAAAGAATGAAAGTTATAGATATACATCTTCTCTTTTCGGAACACCTTGAATCATCAAAATCGGAGTTCGGACAAAGACATTATGGCCATTTTCCCAAAGGACGTCAGAGCAAAAAATTTCTAAAAAAGAGGCCAGCGCCGGGGTGCCCATTCCTATTTTATTTCCAGTGCTGGGATGCTAGGGGGCAATGTTCCAGCGCCGTGAACAGCGCTGGGGAGCTGGGCTAGGGCCTGGTTAAGCTTGGACGCGTTTTGGGGCGAATTTTGATACTTTTTTGACTCCAAATTGGAATGAGTTTCCTCCTAAGCTAGAAATTGGACTTGTAGCCTATAAATACATGAGCGGAGGCATAAAATAAAAGGGGATTAAATAGATTAGATTAGAAAAAACACTCCATTAGATTAGAACATAAATCCTAGTTTATATTAGATCATTGGAGATTGAAGCAACTTAGAGATCATTGAAGATCAAGAGCATGAGCAAGAGGGGAACATCATATTTGCAGACAACAAATTTCATTCTTTTCTCTACTTTTACTTTTATCTTTTAATGTCTATTCAGTTGTAGATTCTTGATTTTAATTCAATGACAATGGACTAAATTCTTGTTTAAGATTGCAACGTATCTTATTGCATAACTTATTTTAGTATGCTTCTTTATTAATTGTTGTGATCTATTATATGGATTGTCTATTATGATTACATATAATTGTTTAATTGTCTAGCTAACAATTACCATGATAATTTATATGAATTCGGGAGATGAAATATAGATTTAGATCTGATCATAATAGCGTGTGATTGTGCTTTCTGCATGGTGTTGGAATTCATGATTTGTGTTTAGGATAGGGATATACCTTTACGTCACATGTAATCTGATAGGGAAAATGTGCTTTAAATCATTTTTAATTGTAATTCATATAGGAATATAGTGAATTAGTTAATTAAGGTGTTTGATTCAATTCTATCAACTGTGGATTTGGATTAATATGTTTGTGATGCATCGAAAGGTGGTTATAAATACTAATAAGTTCCTGATTAACAATCTAGAATAGTGAGCATAATTAATGAGAAGTATTTTAATATAAGTAAAACAATAAGTGAAGTTGTGATCTTAAATCTCCATAACCTGATTTTCAACTAGGGGTAGTAGTAGTAGTTTAATTATATATTTTAATTCACAACATTAAATCGATTGTTTAAATAAAATTAGTTTGGTTAAGAACTAGTACTTAGTGATTTTTATTAAATAATTCCTCGTGGGAACGATACTTTTCTTATCACTTTATTAGTTATTGACCGTGTATACTTGCACGTATTCATTGATTGTAAAATTTACCAATAAGTTTTTGGTGCCATTGTCGGGGAATTAATTTAATAATATTTGTCAATAATAATTTTTATCAAATTAGTTTTAATTTAAACATTTTATTTTTATTTTTATCTCACTTAATTCTCTTTCTATTTTTTCTTTCTTTTCAGGTACTATGGCGGAATTTAATTATCAATGGTCGTATACGAGAATAACTCAGCTAAGGGGAGCATAGATTGATGGACTCGCGACACTTTCTACATTGTCAGCACAAATTGAGACACTTTCGAGGAGGTTGGACGCTTTTGCAGCACAACATCGTCAAAGTGTGGCGATTACTTGTGATTATTGTGCTGGAAATCATCTAAGTCATCAATGCGCCATCAATTTCAAGCCGATACAATATGGTGGTGATTACCCCAATAATTACGTATATCTCAACAACTATTATTAGGATTGGGGGTATCACCCGGATTCATCATGGAGCCATACTTATCAAGATCAATTTTATGTTCCAAATCCAACATACTCACTGGAGTTCTCGTGTCCACCTCCACTATAACAGGAATAACATTCTAATTCGGAGGAAATTTTGTCCAAGTTCATAGCTTCAAGTGAAGAGATGAGGATTAATCAAAAGATATCGAGTCAAAATTTTGCGAACAAGATGGAACAACTACTTAATGACTCAAACATTTGTCCTCAATACACTTGGCCCTATGACATGGATTCCGAGACTGATGGCGAACCTGAACCAAATCTAAAACTGGATGTGCCAAATGATATAGATGTTGAAAGAAAGGAAACACTTAGGGACCAAGAAAAAGAAGGGGAAGATCTAACTTTGAGTTCCAATGAAGATGAGCCGATTTTGATAGTGACCCATATACCTTCTCCACTAAAGTTTAAGGATCCAGACAGTTTTACAAGACTGTGTCCAATTAGTAGTCATGTCATAGGCAAGGCTATATGTGATATGAGAGCTAGAACAGTTTTAGAACCATGGTTGGATGAGAAAAGGGAGATAGAAGAGGAACCTGCCGTGTTTGAAAAGCATCCATGCCATAATTTGATCACAGACATAATAGGGAAATCTCCTAGTGGTTTGTCGTACTTAATGGGGATCTTATCTAAAAAGATCTTGCTAGGTGACTTATATTTAATGGCCATTACAAATGGGAACCTCCCAAAAGATACATTGCTACTGATGGATGGAGGGCTCCTCAAATTTTGTAGGGGAATTGGATAGAGAATTGAAGAATTTGGGCTGAGACTATAAAACAAGCGCTTATTGAGAGGCAACCCAAGTTTAATTTTTATTTTTAGTTTTTATTAGGTTTTATATTAGTAGCTTTGAATGTGCATTTATTTAGGATTTAATAAAATTATTTCTATCATGGTTTACATGTTATTTAAGTCAAATTCAAGTGTGGTGCCCAATTTTTTCCATGTGCCTAGCCTATTCTCCAAACTTAGCGGACAAGGGGGAAGATTGCTATATTTTCAGGGAAGTCCTCTACTTTACTTTTTTTCTATTTCAGTCATTGACGACAATGTCTAGTTTATGTTTGGGGGTATTTTAGTGTAGTGTTGCATATAGTTAGTTATCTGCATGGTAGTTCATTTTTTTATGTGTTAGCATTGAATTGCATTTATTTTTTCATAAATCTGTGTGATCGGTTGGTGTGGTCTTAGCTCGGCCTATGATAAGATTGATTTTGCATGTTAACTTGAACAATGTTGATAATTATGATGAGTTCTAATTTTAATCATGATGATAATCTGAGCCTGTCTGAAACTTATGTAATCGGTTAGCACTTAAAGTTTAACTGTTTTAATCCACTTGGTTCAAGGGTTTCATAATTTGTTTCTAAGAGAAAATCTTGGTTAAAATTTAAGGAAATTAGTGAACTGGCGGTAAATGTTAGAATGACGTAAAAGCTTGAGTTTGGAGGAATTTATGGGGTATATATATACAAAATGTAAAAAAAAGAAAAAAATAGATGATGAAAAGAAAAAAAATAGAAAATCCAGAAAAAGAAAAAAATGAATAAACAATGTGGCATGCTTGTCTAGTTTTGTGGCCTATGTTACTTGAGTAAGTAAGCCCGAGGGGATTATCTTTACACCTAGTGCGCTAAGGCCTTAATGGTCTTGGAGTCGTTGGTCAAAAGCTCGTTAAGGTAGCATTGAAAAGCCTAAGAGAATAAGACATTGCACAGCCATGAGAAAAATAAAAAATGAATAAAACACGAGAAAGAGCAAAAAATGCCCTCATGGTTGAATAAAATTATAAATAATACCCTTAGACTTGGTAATTGCTTAGTTTTAACTGGAGTTGTCATGTTCACAAAAGTAATTGAATTGGAACTGAAATTTTTCTTCTAAGAAGTTTGTTATGTGATTATCTTGATCTGTGGTTGGTTAGAATGGGTAACAAGCACACACGCTCAACATGGGTGATGACAGGTTTGAATTGACTGACTAGTTAGAGTTATGGACTTTGACTTGATTGGATATATTATTTGAGTATCATTGGTATCTTTGAAGCCTATTGCTATATATCATACTGATTTATTACTAGGTTCGTAGGTATATTAGGAAGTAGATCATGCATATGCATTCATATAGTTGAGTTAGTTTGTTTATTTTTAGTTCTTTTGTGTTTTTACTTGAGGACAATCAAAGGATTAAGTTTGGGGGTATTTAATGAGTAAGTTTTATACCCATAATTGAGTGCATTTGAGCTTAATCTTTTGGATATTTTTAGGTTTTTGTGTCTATTCATGCATGTTTTATGTTGTTTTGTAGGAATTGGGATAAAAGTTACTTGGATCGACGTTTGGGGTTGCTAGATTTGCATTTTCGGCTTGTCATTTACATATTAGCCATTTTAGGGTCAATTTCATCATTACTCCAGACCTTATTTCGAAACACTTAAATAATGAAAGTTGTAGATCTACGTCTCCTCTTTCCGAAACATCTTGAATCATCAAAATCGGAGTTCGGACGTAGAAGTTATGGCCATTTTTCCAAATGACGTCAGAGTAGAAAATTTTTGAAAAAGATGCCAGCGCCAGGGCGCCCATTCCTAGCCTATTTCCAGCGTCAAGGCGCTAGGGGCAGTGTTCCAGCACTGTGAGTAGCGTTGGGGCGCTGGGCTCAGGCCTAGTCAAGTTTGGATGCGTTTTGGGGCGAATTTTGATAATTTTTTTACTCCAAATTGGATTGGGTTTCCTCCTAAGCTAGAAATTGGACTTGTAGCCTATAAATACATGAGCGGAGGCATAAAATAAAGGTGGCTTAGATAGATTAGATTAGAAAAAACACTCCATTAGATTAGAACATAAACCCTAGTTTATATTAGATTATTGGAGATTGAAGCAACTTGGAGATCATTGAAGATCAAGAGCAGTAGCAAGAGGGGAACATCATATTTGCAGACAACAGATTTCATTCTTTTCTCTACTTCTACTTTTATCTTTTAATGTCTATTCAGTTGTGGATTCTTGATTTTAATTCAATGACAATGTACTAAATTCTTGTTTAAGATTGCAACGGATCTTATTGCATAACTTATTTTAGTATGCTTCTTTATTAATTGCTATAATCTATTCTATTGATTGTCTATTATGATTATGTATAATTGTTTAATTGTCTAGCTAACAATTACCATGACAATTTATATGAATTCGGGAGATGAAATATAGATTTAGATCTAATCATAATTGCGTGTGATTGTGTTTTCTGCATGGTGTTGGAATTCATGATTTGTGTTTAGGATCGGAATATACCTTTACGCCGCATGTAATCTGATAGGGAACATGTGCTTTAAATCATTTTTAATTGTAATTCACATAGGAATATAGTGAATTAGTTAATTAAGGTGTTTAATTCAATTCTATCAATTGTGGATTTGGATTAATATGTTTGTGATGCATCGAAAGGTGGCTATAAATACTAATAAGTTTCTGATTAACAATCTAGAATAGCGAGCATAATTAATGAGAAGTATTTTAATATAAATGAAACAATAAGTGAAGTTGTGATCTTAAATCTCCATAACCTGATTTTCAACTAGTGGTAGTAGTAGTAGTTTAATTATATATTTTAATTCACAACATTAAATCGATTGTTTAAATAAAATTAGTTTGGTTAAGAACTAGTACTTGGTGATTTTTATTAAATAATTTCTCGTGGGAACGATGCTTTTCTTATCACTTTATTACTTGTTGACCGTTTATACTTGCACGTATTCATTGATTGTGAAATTTACCAACAAGTTTTTGGTGCCGTTGCCGGGGAATTAATTTTATAATATTTGCCAATATTAATTTTTACCAAATTAGTTTTAATTTAAACATTTTATTTTTATTTTTATCTCACTTAATTCTCTTTCTATTTTTTTTTTCTTTTCAGGTACTATGGCAGAATTTAATTATCAATGGTCGTATACGAGAATAACTTAGTTAAGGGGAACGGAGATTGATGGACTCGCGACACTTTCTGCATTGTCAGCACAAATTGAAACACTTTCGAGGAGGTTAGACGCTTTTGTAGCACAACGTCGTCAAAGTGTGGCGATTACTTGTGATTATTGTGCTGGAAATCATCTAAGTCATCAATGCGCCATCAATTTCAAGCCGGTACAATATGGTGGTGATTACCCCAATAATTATGTATATCCCAACAACTATTATCAGGATTGGGGGTATCACCCGGATTCTTCATGGAGCCATACTTATCAAGATCAATTTTATGTTTCAAATCCAACATACTCACTGGAGTTCTCGTGTCCACCTCCATTATAACAGGAATAACATTCTAATTTGGAGGAAATTTTGTCCAAGTTCATAGCTTCAAGTGAAGAGATGAGGATTAATCAAAAGATATCGAGTCAAAATTTTACGAACCAGATGGAACAACTACTTAATGCCTCAAACATTTGTCCTCAATACACTTGGCCCTATGACATGGATTCCGAGACTGATGGCGAGCCTGAACCAAATCTGCAACCGGATGTGCCAAATGATATAGATGTTGAAAGAGAGGAGACACTTAGGGACCAAGAAAAAGAAGGGGAAGATCTAACTTTGAGTTCCAACGAAGATGAGCCGATTTCGATAGTGACCCATATACCTTCTCCACTAAAGTTTAAGGATCTAGGTAGTTTTGCAAGACCGTGTCCAATTGGTAGTCATGTCATAGGCAAGGCTATATGTGATATGAGAGCTAGCACAATTTTAGAACCATGGTGGGATGAGAAAGGAAAGATAGAAGAGGAACATGTCGTGTTTGAAAAGCATCCATGCCATAATTTGATCACAAACATAATAGGGAAATCACCTAGTGGTTTGCCGTACTTAATGGGGATCTTATCTAAAAAGATCATGCTAGGTGACTTAAATTTAATGGCCATTACAAATGGGAACCTCCCAAAAGAAACATTGCTACTGATGGATGGAGGGTTCCTCAAATTTCGTAGGGGAATTGGGATAGGGAATTGAAGAATTTGGGCTGAGACTATAAAACAAGCGCTTATTTGGAGGCAACCCAAGTTTAATTTTTATTTTTAGTTTTTATTAGGTTTTCTATTAGTAGCTTTGAATTTGCATTTATTTAGGATTTAATAAAATTCTTTCTGTCATGGTTTATAGGTTATTCAAGTCAAATTCAAGTGTGGTGCCCAATTTGTTTCATGTGCCTAGCCTATTATCCAAACTTAGCGGACAAGGGGGAAGATTGCTATATTTTCAGGGAAGTCCTCTATTTTACTTTTTTCTATTTCAGCCATTGAGGACAATGTCTAGTTTATGTTTGGGGGTATTTTAGTGTAGTGTTGCATATAGTTAGTTATCTGCATGGTAGTTCATTTTTTTTATGTGTTAGCATTGAATTGAATTTTTTTTTGCATGAATCTGTGTGATCGGTTGGTGTGGTCTTAGCTCGGCCTATGATAAAATTTGTTTTGCATGTTAACTTGAACAATGTTGATAATATTGATGAGTTCTAATTTTAATCATGATGATAATCCGAGCCTGTCTGAAACTTATGTAACCGGTTAGCACTTAAAGTTTAACTGTTTTAATCCACTTGGTTCAAGGGTTTCATAATTTGTTTCTGAGGGAAAATCTTGGTTAAAATTTAAGGAAATTAGTGAACTGACGGTAAATGTTAGAATGACGTAAAAGCTTGATTTTGGAGGAATTTATGGGGTATATATATACAAAATGAAAAAAAAGAAAAAAATAGATGATGAAAAGAAAAAAAAAATAGAAGATCCAGAAAAAAAAAAAATTGAATAAATAATGTGGCATGCTTGTCTAGTTTTGTGGCCTATGTTACTTGAGTAAGTAAGCCCGAGGGGATCGTCTTTACACCTAGCGCCCTAAGGTCTTAATGGTCTGGGAGTCGTTGGTCGAAAGCTCGTTAAGGTAGCATTGAAAAGCCTAAGGGAATAAGACATTGCACGACCATGAGAAAACTAAAAAATGAATAAAACACGAGAAAGAGCAAAAAATGCCCTCGTGGTTGAATAAAATTATAAATAGTACCCTTAGACTTGATAATTGCTTAGTTTTAACCGGAGTTGTCATGTTCACAAAAATAATTGAATAGGAACTGAAATTTTTCTTCGACAAAACTATATCTTTCACCACTAAATTTGACACGTTTTACTTAATACATCATTGAACATTTAATTTTTTGAATTACATCACTGAACTAATTATTATTTTACAATTAAGCCATTCCGTTAAAAAATATTGACAGACGTTAAATAATTGCTGACATGGCGCTGACTTGGCAAAAAAATAAAAAAAAATGCTGACGTGGCAAAAAAACATAATACTCATTTTAAAGTTTTAAAAATAACAAAAACATAATAAAATAAAACAGATTTTTTTAAAAAATATAATTTTTAATAAAAAAAACTGATTTTTTTAATAAATATAAATTTTTTTAAAAAAATAATTTTTTTAAAAGACGGAACTTTTTTAAAAAAACATAATTCTTTTAAAAAAGTAGATTTTTTTTTAAAAAAAGCAGATTTTTAAAAAACATAATTTTTTTTAAAAAATAGATTTTTTAAAAAAAACATAAAATTTTTTAAAATCGTAATTTTTTTAAACAACGTATTTTTTTTAAAAAACAAAATTTTTTAAAAAACGGAACTTTTTAAAAAAAACAATTTTTTTTTATAAAACAGATTTTTTTTACAAAAAACAGATTTTTTTTCAAAACGTAATTTTTTAAAAATACGTAAATTTATTAAAAAATGTCATTTTTTTCAAAAAATAGATTTATTTAAAAAACATAATTTTTTTAAAAAACATAATTTTTTTAAAAAAGCATAATTTTTTCATAAATTTAAAAAATCTGTTTTTTTTAAAAAAATTACGTTATAATCCGTTTTTTTTTAAAATCTAGTTTTTAAAAAAAAGTATTTTTGAAATTTTTTTTTAAAAAAAATTATATTTTTTAAAAAAAATTGTGTTTTTAAAAAAAAATTATGCTTTTTAAAAATCTGTTTTTTCAAAATAAAATCTGATTTTTTAAAAAAATTATGAATTGTGATTTTTAAAAGGAATGATATTAAATTTTAAAATGAATTGTGCATCAAATTCATATAACAAAATAAAGCAAATTTAATATCAACTTGATCAAAAAAAAACTTTTTTTTAAAAAACATAATTTTTTAAGAAACGTATTTTTTTTTAAAACATAATTTTTTTAAAAAAACAGAACTTTTTTAAAATAACATAATTTTAAAAAAAAATAGATTTTTTTAAAAAAAACATATTTTTTTAAAACATAGTTTTTTAAAAAAACGGATTTTAAAATTTTATGTTAAAATTATGCTTTTTAAAAAAAACTATTTTTTGAAAAAAAATCTATTTTTTTAAAAAAATATTTTTTTAAAAAAGTTCCGTTTTTTAAAAAAAATTATGTTTTTTTTAAAAAAGTACGTTATTTAAAAAAAATACGTTTTTAAAAAATTTTATGTTTTTTTTTAAAAATCTACTTTTTAAAAAAAATTATGTATGTTTTTTTTTAAAAATCTACTTTTTAAAAAAAATTATGTTTTTTAAAAATCTGTTTTTTTTAAAAAGAATCTGTTTTTTTAAAAGAATTATGTTTTTTTTAAAAAAGTTATGTTTTTTTTAAAAAAAATTATATTTTTTAAAAAAAAATGTGTTTTTAAAAAAAATTATGTTTATTAAAAAAATCAGTTTTTTATTAAAAAAATATATTTTTTTAAAAAATCTGTTTTATTTTATTATGTTTTTGTTATTTTTAAAACTTTAAAATGAGTATTATGTTTTTTTTGCCACGTCAGCATTATTTTTTTATGTTTATCCAAGTCAGCGCGATGTCAGCAATTATTTAACGTCTGTCAATATTTTTTAACGGAATGTCTTAATTGTAAAATAATAATTAGTTTAGTGATGTAATTCAAAAAATTAAAAGTTCAATGATGTATTAAGTAAAACGTGCCAAGTTTAGTGGTGAAAAACATAGTTTTGCCATTTTTCTTCTAAGAAGTTTGTTATGTGATTATCTTGATCTGTGGTTGGTTAGAATGGGTAACAAGCACACACGCTCAACATGGGTGATGACAGGTTTGAATTGACTGACTAGTTAGAGTTATGTACTTTGACTTGATTGGATATATTATTTGAGTATCATTGGTATCTTTGAAGCGTGTTGCTATATATCATACTGATTTATTACTGGGGTCGTAGGTATATTAGGAAGTAGATCATGCATATACATTCATATAGTTGAGTTAGTTTATTTATTTTTAGTTCTTTTGTGTTTTTACTTGAGGACAATCAAAGGTTTAAGTTTGGGGGTATTTGATGAGTGAGTTTTATACCAATAATTGAGTGCATTTGAGCTTAATCTTTTGGATATTTTTAAGTTTTTGTATCTATTCATGCATGTTTTATGTTGTTTGCAGGAATTGGGACAGAAGTTACTTGGATGGACGTTTGGGATTGCTAGATTCGCATTTTCGGCTTGTCATTTACATAGTAACCATTTTAGGGCCAATTTCATTATTGCTCAAATCTTATTTCGAAACACTTAAATAATGAAAGTTGTAGATCTACGTCTTCTCTTTTCGAAACATCTTGAATCATCAAAATCGGAGTTCGGACGAAGAAGTTATGGCCATTTTTCAAAAGGACGTCAGAGTAGAAAATTTCTGAAAAAGATGTCAGCGCCAGGGCGCCCATTCCTAGCCTATTTTCAGCGCCAAGGAGCTAGGGGCAGTGTTCCAGCACCATGAGTAGCGCTGGGGTTCTGGGCTCGGTCCTAGTCAAGCTTGGACGCGTTTTGGGACGAATTTTGATACTTTTTTGACTCCAAATTGAATTGGGTTTCCTCCTAAGCTAGAAATTGGACTTGTAGCCTATAAATACATGAGGGGAGGCATAAAATGAAAGGGGATTAGATAGATTAGATTAGAAAAAATACTCCATTATATTAGAACATAAACCCTAGTTTATATTAGATTATTCGAGATTGAAGCAACTTGGAGATCATTGATGATCAAGAGCAGGAGCAAGAGGGGAACATCATATTTGCAGACAACAGATTTCATTCTTTCCTCTACTTTTACTTTTATCTTTTAATGTCTATTTAGTTGTGGATTCTTGATTTTAATTCAACGACAATGGACTAAATTTTTGTTTAAGATTGCAACGGATCTTATTGCATAAGTTATTTTAGTATGCTTCTTTATTAAGTACGGTGATCTATTATATGGATTGTATAATTGTTTAACTGTCTAGCTAACAATTACCATGATAATTTATATGAATTCAGAAGATGAAATATAGATTTAGATCTGATCATAATAACATGTGATTGTGTTTTCTGTATAGTGTTAGAATTCATGATTTGTGTTTAGGATAGGGTTATACCTTTACGCCGCATGTAATCTGATAGGGAACATGTGCTTTAAATCCTTCTTAATTGAAATTCACATAGGAATATAGTGAATTAGTTAATTAGGGTGTTTGATTCAATTATATCAACTGTGGATTTGGATTAATATGTTTGTGATGCATCGAAAGGTAGTTACAAATACTAATAAGTTCCTAATTAACAATCTAGAATAGTGAGCATAATTAATGAGAAGTGTTTTAATATAAGTGAAACAATAAGTGAAGTTGTGATCTTAAATCTCCATAACCTGATTTCAACTAGTAGTAGTAGTAGTTTAATTATATCGATTGTTTAAATTAAATTAGTTTGGTTAAGAACTAGTACTTGGTGATTTTTATTAAATAATTCCTCATGAAAACGATACTTTTCTTATCAATTTATTACCTATTGACCGTGTATACTTGCACACATTCATTGATTGTGAAATTTACCAACAATGTTATGTGGTAGTTCTATCATGCTAAAACAACTTAGATATACATGAAAACAGACCTGATTTGTGAACTTAAGTTCTTTTGTATATCATGAGAACTTTAACTTACTTTAGTATGCGTTCTTAAAGAAGACTTCGAGTTTTAAAAAAAAAACTTTGATGAAAGTAGTAATGTTTCAATTCAGACTTTGTGAACTTGCAGATATACTTTAAGGATGCATGAGATGTGATTCTGAGAAGTTTTGGTATCCCTTGGATGCATGATTTAAGTTTTAAATGAATTATAAAGATGGATTCCGACTTTTTGCAAACTAGTACTAGAGACATCGTCATGGTCAGATTCTGAGCGTCTAAGATTGTATACTAATACCCTAATCATGATCTATATGTGTATCCATCTAGTATGGCATGACATAAGATCGTTTAAACATGATTTTAAACATGTTTTCAAAGGATGAACAAGACCAAATATGTGCATACGAGGAAATATTTGTGAGCATGCATACTAACTGATTTCATGACTATCTCATATGTGTACATGGTGAGCATAGTAGTCCTTCTGGTTCATGGCCTCATTTTGCCTTAACTTATTTGAAATCTCAAAGTAGAACCATACATTTCAAAAGCGAACGTAGGATAACCTTAAGAGCATGCAAGAATCTTTAATAAGTATCTAATTATATGTTAAATGCATGCTAAAAATTGGGACATGACCAGGAAGTGCAAAGCTCAACTCTGGTCAGACCAGGAGACAGCGCAGCTGCGCCGTCCATAAGCCTAATCAAGGCGCAGTTGCGCCCCCTGCAGTCTTGTCTGATTTATTTTGTTGTAATCTGGAAACTGGTAGCATATTTGTTACTATTTTCCATCATAATACATGATTATCGTGATGTTTAAAGAGTTCTAATATTTAATGGCCATGTGCAACCAAGATTCTAAAGATGTATACAAGCTAAATGGATGATGTTTATATAGCTACATGGTGCGATAGCATATTAATATGATTTTCCATTTACATTGCTAAGATGATAATGAATGTGTATCATTGACTTATGTGATCAAACATGTATGAGATTATTAACTTTTAGAGTTAAGTAACTAATAAAAAATGGTGTATACATAACTACGTTACAATAGAATTTCAAAGTGTTGATAAGCTATAAGTTGGTCAACTACGCTTGGGGCAAGTTCCCTAACTTACACAACTTTGGATTTTGTGCAAGTTGTAAGACCCTAACTTTTATGAATAAAGATTTAATTTTCTCGAAATATCTTTTTGAATAATAAGGTATGGATTTGATATAATGTTATAGGTGTGGGTAATATTTACAAATTTTGCAAAGTAAGCAAGTTGTCATAAAATATTCAATTGGTCGGGGAATATTTGTTTTATCAGGGAATATTCGTACGACAACATAATCATTGGTGGACCCCACAACAGAATTACTTTCGGAGTTAGAAAATGACATAAATATCTTTTTATAAAAATAACGGCGAAAGTTTTACCGTTAACTGTTGAAATACCAGGTGATAAAAGTACAGTAATACGCGTGATTTCATAGTAGCACACGGTATTGTGCAGTATCTTTGATTAATAATGCCTACGGGAGAAGTCACTTAGTTTTATTCAATTATTGACACAGTAATTGCTGCATAGTATCTCACATTATTGATTCAATTATTGTCATAATATTTTATATTATTAAATCAATAATTAAGACGACAAAGTTATTCATATTATTATTTGCATTATTGACAATGTCTAGAAAGTTCTGTCGAGAAAAGGGGTTTGGTCATCTAATTACGCGCCAATAAGGAAAAATCCATATCGGAAAGCCCCCTCTTTCTTGAGAATAATCTGGTTGTTAATATTGCGAGTTATAATATTAATGATGAATAAATGTTGTTGAAAATGTGTTTTGTGAAGCCAAGTGAGTTGAGATAAATAGAGGGGTTTTATTAAAGTATTTGTTGTAAATTTTGCTTATTATATAGACCCTCACTTACTTATTTTTCAAAATAGTCGGTAGAAAGTTATCTCAGTTTATTATATATATATATATATATATATATATATATATATATATATATTGTAGACACTCGAAATTTTGTTTTCCTGTTAATAACTATGCAGGAGGACAAAAGCGTCTTTTTCACACTCCAGAGATAACCTTGGAGGACAACATCATCAAGTCCAACCCCGGAAATAGCCCCGTGAGATCTATTTTCCAATCCCGGAGATAACCCCGGGAAATCAGTTTCCAACCTCGGAGATAACCCTAGGAAAATCAGTTCCAACCCCGGAGATAACCACGGGGGATCAGGTTCAAAGCCTGGAGATAACCCCAGGAGGTCAAGACAACCTCAGAGATAATCCTAAGGACGTTTAAAGTTAACAGCAGGCCAACCTCAGAGATAACCCTGAGAAAAGACTGCTACAACTGTGCAAAAATCGGAGATAACCCTGGGAGGGGCAAGATGGTCATTTTGCCAACTCAGCTTCAACTCAAATCAAATACATTCATTTCAACTCAAATTGCTTCAAAAGAAGTCCCACAAGAACCATATCTTAACTTCTGAGCGCAAACTACGCAAAACGGCTCAACAGACTGCCTGACGGAAACCTGAAAATACCATCTCGGTCATGGACCCATCTTCTTGGATTCAAAAAGGGCAAATCCTATGTCATTGCATATCCCTCGGAAAGAGCTTTTCGGAATGGTATAGCACACTTCCATCGGACTCCCAGATTAAAAGTTATGAAGGTTCGAGCGAACTGTGCGTTGTCCGAGTGTACGTACTTCGAGATGGCAGGACCCACATTGCCCGGGGCACACAGGGCAGCCGCAGGTACACCTACGACTCCCCCCTCTATAAATAGAGGGCTTGGGTGGCCATTTTATAAGGAAAAAAAGGCGAGGAAGCCATGGCCAATTTGCTTTGTACACACTATAAATTGAGTGCTTTCTCATTTCAAACACTTGTGAGATTATATTTGGCTACTTTTTTACCGGCGGGAGCCGAGTGTTCAACCATTTAAAGCTATTGAAGTTTTCTTTGGCAGTCCACTGTAAGCCTTTCTTACATCATTTAAAGCCTTTTCTACACTTGTTGCACACACTGTTATTCACGTTCAGAGTCGTGTTATGTGCGTGTGCCCGAACTTTGGTCCGCGGATTTTTATTTCTTTTGTTTATATATATATATATATATATATATATATATATATATATATATATATACACATATGTAACACCCCCTTTTCGAAATAGAAAGAGTGGTTACTCAAAACATAACAAAACTGATGAATTTAATAGCAAGGCTCAAAGCCACAAAAGAATAGTCATAATATCTGATAAATACCATAAGTCAACCATAATAAATATCAAATTGCCTCACACCACAATCTAAAATAATTATTACAATTCTGAACAAACTAATGTATCACAACCTAAACATAATATTTCTAAACCATTTGGATAAAAGTATGCTCTCGTCACACTTGCCCTTGATCCTCCTAATTACCTGCCAGAAGAAAAACACAACATGAGCCAAATGCCCAGTACGGATATAGAATACAAATAATGAACCGAAATAACTAACTCAATTAAATGAAATGAAACGAAACGAACTGAAACGAAACAAACAAAACTAACACAACGAAATATTGGTTAAATCAAATGGCTGGGTGTTATTTCATACCGAGCTCAGAACAGAACATAAATATACCTTGCCACACAGGCAAGTCAAATAATGCCACACAAGTAAATAAAATAATGCCACATAGGCGAGTCACACACATTGGACCGCGAATCCAATGCATGTAAAATTGGAAGGTGTGTTTGGCACAAACATCACCAGTCCGCAGAACAGAACAAAACAGAACTAGGGTCGACCCATACGCCTCCCACAATAAAATAACAAATGGACAACTCCCAGTGGAGCACAAAACGGAGACGTTGTGGACTAATCACACCGCCACGGAAGGTGTCATGCCTCGGTACCCAGAGGACAGGCATATGGTACCCCCACAGGTGGTTAAAGCTTAGGTATACCCTACGGTATATTCTAACAAAAACATTATGTCACAAAATATGAGACATAATATTAACACAAGGGGTTCTAATATGTACATGTTAAATTGAACCAATCATCAACACAAGTCTCCAAAAATATACTAACATGTACATCACTACGAAAATCGAAATAAATATTGAACATACTAACCTAGTTCAAAGAGTACAAGTCATGATATTCTAAAGATCAAATAAACTATCATGTGAACTTAATTAAGATCAAGGTATCGGGACAATATTCGAAATCAAAACGAGAAGCAAAACGAACAAACTAAAATTAAAGAGTATCGCTGAATGAGTATGGAATCCGTACCTGGATTAAGCAATATAATACTCAAAATTTATACTCCAAATTTGACTTGTTAAATTCTCTATGTCTGAACTAATTAAAAGAATAAATATACAATTATAAGTTACCTAATAATTATAATTTATAATAATATGAAATTAATTTCTCCAATTACATCAAGTTACAATACAGACTCAAATTAAATTATATTAATCTTTTAATAATTAATTCTCTTTTTATTTAGAAAATCAGTATTACTGTTATATATATATATATATATATATATATATATATATATATATATATATATATATATATATATATATATATATGAATCAATGCTTATAACAGAAGCCTTAATTAATCATGATTCGAATTCTATATATATATTTTTTCCAACAGGTTCAGTATATATATAATATATAAATAGTCTAATGCCTTTGTTAATTCTAACATGGTAATCTGATAACTTATATATATACATATCCGGCAAACATTTTACAAATCAATCATTTATAGTACAAGACATACACGATTTATGAAGTTTCAAGATTAAATCAAAAATTTCATTCACAGGTATCATTCACTTAGAATTGTAAAAGACCCACATATATATCAGTAACTTACAATTCAATCTCTCCTTTTTCTTCTCTCTGTAGTGGCGACTTGCTCCCTTTTTTTTCCTCCAGTCAGTTGGTATAAAATATGATGAAACACTTAGGTTTTGTTTATTTATTAATAGATCTCTATTAATTTTTTTAATAGATTTTAATATTACCCACAAATATAAATTAAACCCAATAAATTTTAAGACTCAATTTTACCAAATTAGTATCCATCATTATTAATACTTATTAGTCCACATAACTTAAATGACTAGTTTGACCCAAATAAAAGATAAAGTCCAATTAATATATTTAAAATATGCATTTAAAAGTCATCTATTTTTTTATTTATCATTATTATTATTTACTAGGTATTACATCACCTACCCCTTAAAAAGGATTCCGTTCCCGGAATCAAAAGAATGGAACGTACCTAATTATCAAAAAGATGCGGATACTCCGCTCGAGTAGACTCCTCCATCTCCCAAGTAGCTTACCGCTCCGAATGATTTCTCCATAAAACCTTAACAACCGGAATAGTCTTCCTCCTCATAATTCGCTTTTGCCTATCCAAAATCGCCTCGGCTTGCTCATCACAAGTAAGATCCTCCCGAATCTTATCAAACGGATATTGCACCACATGCAACAGATGACAATGATAACTCCTCAACACCGACACATGAAACACATTTTGCACATGAGCTAGCTGTGGAGGTAAAGCTAACCGATATGCAACTTCACCAACCCTCTCCAAAATCTCTAATAGAGTAATATAACGCAGATTAAGCTTCCCTTTCAATCCAAATCGTCGAATACCCTTCCAAGGATAAACTTTTAGGAACACATGCTCACCAGGTTCAAACTCTAAAGTGCTCCTATGTTTATCAGCATAACACTTCTGCCGTGATCAGGCCGACTTCAATTTCTCTTTAGCCACCACTACCTTCTCCATAGTAATTTGAACTAACTCAAACCCTTCTATGGCCCTTTCGTCAACCTCATCCCAACAAGTTGGTGCCCGACACTTCCTACCATTCAATACCTCAAACGGAGCCATTCCAATACTTGAATACCAGCTGTTGTTATAAGCAAACTCAACTAGGCTCAAGTAATCATCCCAATTACCCGACCACTCAAGTGCACAAGACCTCAATATGTCCTCTAATGTCTGAATAGTCCTCTCAGATTGCCCTTCAGTTTGCGGATGAAAAGAAGTATTAAAGTTGAACTGAGTGCCCCAAGCTCGTTGAAACCCTTTCCAAAACCGTGAAGTAAACCATGGGTCCCGATCTAAAATAATAGACATCGGAGTACCATGAAGTTTAACAATCTCCTGCTAAAAGATATGTGCCAATTTATCCACTGAGTAACCCTAATGGATAGCCAAAAAGTGTGCCAATTTGGTCAGTCGGTCCACCACTACCCAAATGGCTTCATTCTTCTTGGAAGTCTTTGGCAAAACAGTCACAAAGTCTATCGTGATATCCTCCCACTTCCGCACTGGAATATCTAACTGTTGCAACAACCCACTATCTCGTTGATGTTCTATCTTCACTTGTTGACAAGTGAGGCACTTCCCAACATATTCAGCCACGTCTCGTTTCATCCCATTCCACGAAAAAAATTTCTTCAAATCCCTATATATCTTCGTAGAACCCGGATGAATAGAAAATGGCAAACTGTGAGCCTCGACCAACACAGCCTTCCGAATGATTAGATCGGACGGTACACACAACCGCTCACCCAACCAAATCACACCATGGTCATCAATACGAAACTCGGGTTGCTTGCCCTCCTCTATATTCTACATCATACTCCACAATTCCCTATCTTCCTTCGGAGCTTCTTTGACCCGCGAGATAAGAGAGGGATCAACTCTCATACCAGCCACATGTCCTTCTGAACCTTGCACAAATAACTCCAACTCTAGTCGCTCTATATCCGAAATAAGCTGAGGATGTATAATAAGGGCCGCTACACTCCCTGAACTCTTTCGGCTAAGAGCATCTGCAACCACATTTATCTTCCTCGGGTGATACTGAATTCTAGCATCATAATCCTTTAGAAGCTCCAACCAACGCCTTTGCCTCATATTGAGCTCCTTCTAAGTGAAAATGTATTTAAGACTTTTATGATCAGTGAAGATATCACAAGTCTCTCCATACACAGAATGCCTCCAAATCTTTAGAGCAAAGATCACCGCTGCCAACTCCAAATCATGTGTGGGGGTAATTCACCTTGTAAGGTTTAAGCTGTCTAGAAGCATAAGAAATCACCTTACCGTGTTGCATCAAAACACACCCTAAGCCCTTCTTAGAAGCATCACTAAAAATCTGGAAACCTCCTATCCTCGACGGCAATGTAAGTATTGGAGCTGTCACAAACCGTTTCTTCAACTCCTCAAAACTTTTATCGCGCTCCTTATTCCACACAACCTTCGTGCCCTTTCTCATCAACTGAGTCTATGGTAAGGCAAGCAAGGAAAATCCTTCCACAAATCGTCTATAGTACCCTGCCAAACCCAAGAAACTCCTAATCTCTGCCACCGTAGTAGGTCTCGACCATTTAGTGATAGCTTCAACCTTCGCATGATCCACCTTAATGCCTTTAGCAGAAACAACATCCCAAAAATGCGACCTACTCCAACCAAAACTCACATTTAGAGAATTTAGCATACAATTTCTCTTTCTACAAAATCTCCAACACCGTGCAAAGATGCTCCTCATGCTCTTCCTTAGACTTGGAGTAAACCAAAATGTCATCAATAAAGACAATAACAAATTGGTCTAAGTACTGCCAGAACACCCGATTCATCAAATCCATAAACACCGCTGGAGCGTTAGTCAACCCGAATGACATCACCAGAAACTCATAATGCCCATAGTGAGTGCAAAAAGCTATCTTAGGGATATCCTCATCCCTCACCCTCAACTGATGATAATATGATCTCAAGTCTATCTTCAAAAAATACTTTGTCCCCTAAAGTTGGTCAAACAAGTCATCAATCCTCGGTAATGGATACCGATTCCTGATGGTGATCTTGTTCAACTCCTTGTAGTCTATACACAGCCTCATAGACCCATCCTTTTTCTTTACAAACAGGACCGGAGCATCCCACGGCGAAACACTCGGCCGAATCACACCACGATCTAATAGTTCCTACAACTGCTCCTTCAATTCATGTAACTCCAATGGTGCCATCCGATACGGCGCCTTTGAGATAGGCTCCTCACCAGGAACAAGTTCAATAGCAAACTCTACTTCTCGCTGCGGTGGCAACCTTGACAACTCCTCAGGAAACACATCGAGAAAATCACGAACAATTGGAACATCCTCAATACGAGACTCATCCTTAAAGGGTATCCTTCACAAATGCCAAATACCCCTCACAACCCTTTGCCACTAATTTCCCAGCTTTCAAATATGAAATTAACTTCACCACTTTACTCGGCTGTGAGCCTTGAAACACGAACTCTGGAGACTTCACATCTCCAAATATAACCTTCTTCGCCTGACAGTCGATAGTGGCCTGGTGCTTATCCAACCAGTCCATCCCAAGAATGACATCAAAATCGTACATACTCATTGGAACAAGATTAGCCCTACAAATCTTACCCCCAAAACTGATCGGACACCCTCGATATAAATCAGAAATAACAACAGAAGTCCCCATCGGGGTAGCAATAGACATAACATAATCTAATAACTGAGATGGCACACCCAGGTGCCGAACAGAATACTGAGCAACAGCGGAATGAGTAGAACCCGTATCAAACAAAATAGACGCCTCACGATTGCCAACTAAAAGAGCACCCGAAACAGTACCTGGTGCACCTGCCACCTGGTTTTACTTCAAGGCAAACACTCAACCACCCTGATGCTGACCTCCATTGCCACCATTATCACCACCTCCACCATTTCCACGTGGCTCGGTACAATCTCTAGCCATATGACCCATCTGTCCACACAAGAAGCATGCACTGGTGAGTCTGTGGCACTGCCTCCCCGGATGATTAGCCCCACAAGTAGCATAAGGAGCTATCGAAATAAGATTCGGGTTACCCCCACCAACTAGTCCCGAATAAGGACCCCTGATTTTGTCCCTGCTAACAATTCTTGTGATAACCCGAGAATTTAGACAATTTAATAAATTTTTAAAAGATTGAATTAAGGTTAAATATTAAACCTAGACAGAAAATAAGTGTATGAATTTGACATTTAGGGAAGGAATTTTGTGAATTTAAAAACTTTTGGTGAAGGTTTACAGTGTTAAGGGTATACGTGTATATGTTCTGTGTGTATGGTCATATATGTGTACAGTATATGGTTAAAGGTCAAGGGTTGACCAGATAAATTATATCAGTGACAAACCCTAATATTATATTAAGAACCTCGACGTTTAGTTAGAAAACCATATTGACTGATAAGAAACCCTAGCACCGGTTCTGGAAACCCTAATTTCAGTTTCGGGAATCTAAAACCCTAATTCGGAATATTAAAACCCTAATTTGGGAGCTTGAAGATAAGTATAAGATTTTTATGTTATTGATTATATAATTAATTAGGGATAGCCCTAATTGATTATTAGAAAATCCTAATTGTTCAGCTGAAAACCCTAATGTACAATTATAGAACCTAATTGCTAAATTAGCAATTTTAATTAGAAAATATTAATCTTAATTAGCAAGCCTGAATATAATTACGAAACCCTAATTATAATTTAGAAATCTTAATTTTCTATTTTTAAAACTTAATTAGAAAAGCCAAGAAAATAAATTTGTATAACCTTAGGGTTAAGCCCTAAGGGTCAAACCCTAAGGGTTAAAACCTAAGGGTCACAACTAGAAAATCGGCCTATAGCTACAGTCGTCAACCGTCGCTATAGGCCAAAAGACCATCGCTAAAGGTTTTAGCGACGGTTGCCGACCATCGCCATAGAAGGCGTCGGTAAAGCTTTTAGCGACGGTCTTTTGGTCTATAGCGACGGTCATCGACCGTTGCTATAGGTCATGACAAAATCATGTATTTGCTCTTTACTAATGGTCGCTAAAAGTTATTGCTACAGTCAGGACCGTAGCTATAGATGCCTATAGTGACGCACGACGACCGTTGCTATAGACCTGTGTTTTATAAAACACTATAGCTACGGTCGATGACCGTCGTTATAGACTTTTTAAATTTTTTTTAAAAAATAATTGTGTACGTTTATCTAACAAACACAAATACAATATAAAATAAAACATAAAAAAATATATTATACATGATTTAAAATCATTCACATTGCAACATTAGAATATAATAGTTGAATAATTCATCTCCTAAAATACAATTGCCGTATCCCCAAATAACCACCATTGACCTTTCTTATCAGGATTGAGAAGCTTGCTCCATTTCAGCCCACGAATTAGAATTTTGTCTACTGTCAACTGCATGTAATGATCAAATATTAGAAAAGGAACAGAGTATATATACAATCAAAGCACAAAGTATATTGAATAAAATGCCCAACAAAAAAAAGGTCTAACAGCTGGTGGCCCAAATGTATCAAGACTTTCCATGTTAAGACCAAAATAAATCAACACATCCAAGCATAAAGCACAATGGAATATACAAAAGAGAAACCAAAGCTATCACCAAATAAATATTTAATTATAATACTAATTGGAGGGACTGGTTCCACCAATCTCCTAGCTAGGGCACCTAAAACCATGCATGGATGATGACCAGGGGTGGCACTGAAAAGTCACTGTCAATACTGGGAAGTTGATTTGCCAAAAGAAAACGAGGGTTAAATAATACATAAGAATTTGACCAAATTGGAACCATCTAACAGCCTATCCTTTCATAGAGTCAACAAATTTATTTTTATTACAACAGGCCTTTCTATAAATTATACCAATGAAAGTGAAAAAATAATAGATACAATCGCCTTACTATGAACCAAAATGCTCCAACATGTCTCTGCCATCCAAGTTATCAAGTTGCCATTAACTTTACAAGTTAAATGACCAAATTGCCCTTCTTGAATATTTTAATGAGATGGAGTGTAGATCTAGCCCTACTAGTGGTTGGTGACCAACCCTAAGCTAGTCATGTGGTCTAGTAATCAACTTTAATCAGCCAAAACCTGCTCTCATGATCAACCATAGGCATTTCATCAAATTATTTATAGATTGAGAGAGAGAGAATGCTCACTTTACTTTTCATATTCACCAAAGCCATACTCTCTCTCCCATCCAAAATTTTAGAGTGAAAGTGAGTGAGAAGCAAATCAAATACCAACATTTAGCTTTCCAAGAACAAACATCAAAGTCAGATTCAAGGATCAAAGCTAAAAAGGTATAAAACCCCTAAAACTTAGAAATCCTTATGATTCATGTTAATCTTTGTGTTTAGATGTTTAAAATTGTGCATAAGGATGTTGTTGAGTGATCTAGGTTGTTATAACATGGATCCATAACATCTAGATGCACGAAATTAAAGATTTCAAAAATCTGGAAAAGTGTGGTCTGACAACCGAATGTGTGACCCCATAGATCTTTACCTGTTTATAGTTTTGGTTGTTTAAATGTTTGTACTTGTAGTATGTTGTAAGGTATTTGATCTGGAACTTATTCAAGCCCAGATCATGTGTAGATTGTAAGTTATCAAGGGTCAAAGTACATTGACTGCATGTTTCTGGGCAGCCCAGATTTACACAGAACGCCTGACAACGTTTTTGCAGAGCTCTGATCTTACTATTTTTAAGTTGTTTGGCCATGTTGTTGTTATATAGTTGTAGACTGATATGAGTACTACATATCCATGCCTCTAGATTACCCGGTTACTTAACAGAATCGAATTTGGTGGTGGTCAAATATAGGTTGACCAACTGCTCAAGAACATTTCTGGAAAACCCAGAAATGTTCAAGAACAGTTCCTGGCCTGACTTTGACCGGCCAAGATCTCTTGGTTGTGATGTTGTTATACTGATATTGTTAGGTATTGTTGTACCCTGACATGTATGCTACAAGATTTGACCATTAGAACACACTAAGTAAGCTTGTAACTTATAGATTCAAGGGCTCAAAGTGAGACCCATGAACTGTTCTTCATTCTGGGTAACCCAGAAATGAAGAACAGCCTCTGACATGATATTTGTGAGCCTATAACTTCATTTTGTGTTGTTGTATGACCCTGAAATCAGTTTGTGTGTGTAGTATGACATTAATACTACATGTATAACACTTTAGATAAACCAGAAACGTGAAGATCCATGATCTATACTTGATCAAAGTAGGCACCCGGTAAACTGCTATGAATGTCTGCGTTTGGTGAAAAACACCTATAGCTACTGTTCTATCGTTATAGGGCCCTTTAGTGATAGTTTATTTATAGAAATTAATTATTTTATTTATTAAATAGACAAAAATAGTTTTTATTTATTAAAAATTCAAAATAAATTCCTAAAAATTATTTTAAAGCTTGAAAATTAGTTTTTAATTATTCTGAATATATTTCATAAATATTTAATATTTTTGGGATAATAATGATATTTAATTTATTTAATTATAATTTTAAATAAATTATTTAAAAATAGTTTTATTACTTAAAAAATCATGAAAAATTATATTATGATACAAAAAAATATTTTAAGTTATTTTTAGTACTTTTAATATTTTGTGAGGAATTTTATTAATAAATTAATATTAATGGTAATTAATTTATTTACTAAGTGTATTAAATAAATTATGGAAAAATAGAATTAATGATTTATAAATCATATAAAAATGATTTAAAGTTTTAGAAAATATTTTATGTTATAAAATATAACTTTTGATATTTTGTCATGAAAAATATTAATATTTTAATATTAAGGACAATTATTTATTAATGGTTTTAATTACTTTAAAATCATTTAAGGGTAATAATGAAGTATTAAAAATACTTTGAGATCTTATAAATATATTATAATATTATGTTAAGAATTTCATTAATATTTAATATGAAATAAATATTAATGATAATGGAATTATGTGGTATTTAAATCATATAAATATGATGTTAATGATTGAAAAATCATAATAAATGATAATAATTACTTGAAAATTATTATAAGCCTATAAAAAAATTTTTAACTGAATAATTAATTGTCTAAGTTAGTTGTGCTGTGTTTAGACACAGTCTTATGGATATTAGGGTCGATAGTTATCCGACTGGGCCGTCGGGATGTCAAAATTATGTCGAATTTAACTCAGACTGCAATAGTTTGACTTGATACTAGGTCTTATATGATGTATAGACTAATAGGATTATGTGGTAATGTGTTTAGGTTATTTCATACTGTGATGATATTATTCTAACTTGAGAAATTGATATAATTAATATTAGGTTTGTGACGCCCCCAAAATTAGGTATACATCACCCATCTTGGGTCGTCAGATACATAATACAGAATATAAATACAACTTACTAATACAACTGTCGTGTACAATACGACAAAACATCAACTGTGAGTTTGAATACAAATATTGTCTTCTAGAGAGTATTCATACTCAAAAGGAGTCCTCATTACATTTATTAACATACTATTACATAGAATAGTGAGGACTACTAACTAATACTATCATTTGGACCATCACTCCGTTTCTCAACTTGCCCCATCTACGTTCTCATTTCCTGAAGAGAACAGTGAAAGAAAGGGTGAGCTCAACTAGCCCAGTAAGAAATATTATGACTAAGATAATGCAGAATAAATTATCATTAGCCTTCAACAATGTTAAACTGATAAAATATAATAGACATCAAGTTTAACTGTATCGGAACAAGGAATCCATTAAAAGAGTCAAGTAGAAAATAAACTCTACTATCTTTTATGATTTAAAAAGTTTTTCAACACTGTGATCGCTGGGACTCCGCTTAATAAAATAATCCATATCATCGAATCACCCCTGCACTACGGCCAAGGATATTCGTGCATTCATTAATGGTCATGATCATGCCAATAACTGTCCATCAACGCACTACGGGCCAATGAGGACTTTTACCACATCATTTGTAACATTACGGTCATGATTATACTGAATAATCCCTGGTCATAATCATACCAAGTCCATCTATGCACTGCAGGCCACAGATGACTTTCAACATTTTATAAACGTGAGGATGATGCCAATAATATAAGAATTCAATAAAATAAGTTCAAGAATTAATTTATCCAAGAATTAACAACGTCTAAATTGTCAACATGATACTGTTTTGTGGAGTAGAATTCAAGAATGCTTAGAAGAATATTTTCATGAAAAGATACTGGATGAAACGCAATTATCAAGGATATTCCATAAATTTCATGGAGTATAGAAGTCAAAACTTAACCAACTAAGTATAATAAAGAATGGAATAACAAAAGAAATCGCCATGCATGCGATAGACCGCACAGACAGGTTATTCCAACAGAATAATAAGTAATGGAACCAGGTCCGGCGTAAAACGTACAGACAGGATATTCCAACAGAATAATAATAAAGACGGAACCAGGTCCGATGTAAAACACACAGACAGGATGTTCCAACAGAATAATAATAAATACGGAACCAGGTCCGGTGTAAAACATACAAACAGGATGTTCCAACAGAATAATAATAAAGACGGAACCAGGTCTGGTGTAAAACACACAAACAGGATGTTCCAATAGAATAATAGAAGAATGTCACCAAGTATAGGGTAGACCGCGTATACAGGTTATTCCAACTGAATAATAAGAAATGGAATAACAACAGTTCTCTTCATGAATAAGAAAGAATAACACCCCTTACCGTTTTAAAGAAGAGCTGAAATAAAGAAGTAGTTAAGTAGCAGAATACTCTTCTTCTCTCTCTCTCTATAGTTTCTCTCTATAGTTTCTCTCTCTAGAGTTCAGTGAATTCGTAAGAAATAATGAAGGAATGAGCTGCTATTTATAGAAAAATAGAATGCATAGTAACTAATCCATGAACGGTCCATATTGATTACTTTAATCTGACGGTCCATATTTAAAGAAAAATCTTTTAAATAAAATATAATATATTCTATTTATAGAATAATTTAATAAAGTATTCTGTTTTATATAAAAAGATGTTTCTGTTTTATTACGTTAATAATACGAATAAAACAAAACGTCATTATCGCTAAATAATTCATATTATTAACTGACAACAATTGAATCAAACTGAGTGACTTCTCACATAAGTATTAATAATCAATACCATGTGCTACTATGCAACCACACGTATTACTGTACTTTTACTACCGAGTAGTTCAACAGTATCAATGGTAAAACTTCTGCCGTTATTTTTAATAAAATATTTTTGTCATTTTCTCAATCCGACAATAATTCCGTTGTGGGGTCCACCAATGATTGTGCCGTTGTACGAATATTCCCTGTTAAAACAAATATTCCCCGACCAATCGAATATTATATAATAACTTGCGTACTTTGCAAAATTTATAAATATTACCCACAACTATAACATTATATCAAATTAACTCCATAATATTCAAAAAAATGATATTTATAAAAAATTCATCTTTATTTATAAAGGTTGGGGTCTTACAACCTCCCCTTCTTATGAAACTTTGCCCTCGAAATTAGGGTACGTACCTGGTATGTCGAAGAGGTAAGGCTACCTTGATTTTATTTCAGATTCTAACTCCCAAGTCATTTCCTCAACATCGTGGTTTCTCCACAAAACTTTAACTTGATGTATAACCATGGAGCGTAGAATATGTTCCTTCTTATCCAAGATTTGAACAGGAACTTCTTCATACGTCAAATCCTCTGCTATTTCGTCCGGTTCTAACTCAATAATGTGGTTCGGGTCTTCCACATATTTACGTAACATGGATATGTGAAAAACGTTATGAACACGAGACATACTTGGCGGTAAAGCGAGTCTATAAGCCACAGTTCCTACTCGATCAAGGATTAAAAATGGACCAATGAATCGAGGATTGAGCTTTCCTCGCTTTCTAAATCTCGTAACTTCATTCCATGGAGCAACACATAAGAACACATAATCTCCTATATCAAATTTCACGTCCTTTCGATGAAGATCAGCATAACTCTTTTGTCGATCTTGTGAGGTTTTTATACGTTGTTGGATCGTTTGAATCTTTTCTGTAGTCATACGTACCAACTCCGGTCCCAACAACGTTGCTTCACCCACCTCATCCCAGCATACTGGAGAACGACATTTTCTTCCATACAATGCTTCGAATGGAGCCATGCTAATACTTGCTTGATAACTGTTGTTGTAGGAAAACTCCACCAATGGTAAGAACTTGTCCCAACTTCCCTTGAAGTCAAGGACACAGAGTCTTAATAAATCTTCTAGAGTTTGAATAGTCCTCTCTGATTGTCCGTCCGTCTGAGGATGATATGCCGAACTAAATCGTAATTCTGTGCCCATAGCTTTTTGTAAACTAACCCAAAATCGTGAAGTGAATCTTGGGTCTCGATCAGAAACTATGGATATTGGCATACCATGCAGTCTTATAATCTTGTTTATGTACATACGAGCAAGACGTTCAAGTGTATAAGTTTCTCGTATCGGTAAGAAATGAGCAGACTTGGTCAATCTATCAACAATGACCCAAATCGCATCTATACCTTGAGAAATCTTAGGAAGACCGGTAACGAAATCTATGGTAATGTTCTCCCACTTCCATTCTGGAATTTCAAGTAGTTGCAATGGACCTTTTGGTACTTGATGCTCCGCTTTGACTCGTTGACAAGTTAGACACCTTGAGATAAACAGCGCTATCTCTCTCTTCATATTGCTCCACCAAAATGTATGACGAAGATCATGATACATTTTGGTACTTCCAGGATGGATTGCAAACGGTGTGTTGTGCGCCTCCATCATGATTTCATACTTTAAATCAGGGTTGTTAGGAACACGAAGTCTGGAGTTGACTCGAAGTATTCCTTCTTCATCGATTCTTGCTTCCGGCATAACACCTTCTTGCACTTTCTTCCTCATACGCATCAGCTCCAGGTCTGTAGCTTGAGCAGCTTTAACTTTATCGATTAAAGTTGGTTCTACTCGTATATTCGCCATCATCACATGGGTCCCTGGAGTATTTAACTCTATCTCCATCCTTTGCAAGTCACACAAAATGGGCCTTTGTGTTGACAATATTGCACTCGTACTTGCATATGATCTTCTACTCAATGCGTCAGCTACCACGTTCGCTTTTCCAAGATGGTATTGAATGGTATGATCATAATCTTTCAACAGTTCAAGCCAATATCGTTGTCGCATGTTGAGTTTCTTTTGAGTGAAGAAATATTTGAGGCTTTTATGATCCGTAAAGATCTCCACCTTCTCCCCATACAAGTAATGCCTCCAAATTTTAAGTGCAAAGACAGCAGCTGCCAACTCTAGATCATGAGTAGGATAATTCCTCTCATATTCCTTGAGTTATCTTGATGCATAGGCTATGACTTTTCCATGTTGCATGAGAACGCATCCCAACCCTTTGCTCGAAGCATCACTATAGATGAAAAATCCCTCCGAGCCAGATGGTATTGTTAGAACATGTGCTGAAATGAGTCTCCTCTTGAGTTCTTGAAAACTCTTCTCACATTCTTCGCTCCAACCGAACTTTGTATCTTTCCGAGTCAGCTGAGTTAATGGAGTAGCGATTCAAGAAAATCCTTCCACGAATCACCGATAATAACCAGCTAAACAAAGAAAGCTACGTACTTCGGTCACTGATTTAGGTTGCTCTCAGCTTTGAATAGCTTCAATCTTTGTTGGGTCAACCGATATTCCACGACTTGATACTACGTGCCCAAGGAATGCTACCTCCTCTAACCAGAACTCGTATTTCTTTAACTTGGCATAAAGCTTGTATTCACGAAGCTTTTGGAGTACCAGCCTCAAGTGTTGCTCATGATCTTCACGGCTTTTGGAATAAATAAGGATGTCATCAATAAATACGACCACAAAATGATCTAAATATTCCTTGAATACCCGGTTCATCATATCCATGAAGGCAGAAGGAGCATTAGTCAATCCAAAGGACATGACTAGGAATTCATAATGTCCGTACCAAGTTCTGAAAGCCGTCTTTGGAATATCCTCAGTTCTAACCTTCAGCTGATGATATCCAGAACGAAGATCGATCTTTAAAAAGAATTGTGCTCCTTGCAACTGGTCAAACAGGTCATCAATACGTGGCAATGGGTACTTGTTTTTGATGGTGACATGATTCAACTCCCGATAATCAATACAAAGTTGCATACTTCCATCTTTCTTCTTCACGAATAGCACAGGAGCACCCTAAGGAGAAGTACTAGGACGAATAAAGCCAATGTCTAACAATTCCTGCAGTTGGATCTTTAACTCCTAAAGTTCAATAGGAGCCATTCGATATGGGGCTTTGGAAATGGGTTTTGTACCGAGTTTAAGGTCGATACAAAATTCAATTTCACGCTCTGGGGGTAGGCCAGGAAGTTCTTCAGGGAATACGTCAGGAAATTTATTAACAATAGAAATATCTTTCAAAAACGACGTATTTTTGTTTAGATCCGTGACATGAGCTAAGAAAGCTTGACATCCGTTTTTTAATAAACGAATTGCTTTATGGCTTGAGATGACAGCGATTGATTTTAATGGTTTGGTTGCTTGAATTCGCATAATAGGTCGATTAGGAATATGAAAGCTAACAACCTTACGAAAATAATTAATTTTTGCATGATGAGTAGTTAACCAATCAATCCATAGAATCACGTCAAATGCAAGTATTTTTAATGAAATCAGATCGACAGGTAATGTTTGGGTACCAACTTGAACCAAACAAGACTTATAAACCGTGGATGTAATGAGGGTTTCTCCCAATGGAGTTTCAACAGATAAATCAATGTCTAATTTCTCCGGAGTCAAATTTAATCGATGAGCGCAAGTAGGAGAAATAAAAGAATGGGTAGAACTGGTATCAAATAAAGTATAGACTTCGTTAGAGTTTATGATAAGCTTACCCGTGATGACCTCATTCGGATTCCTTGCTTTCTGGGAGGTCACAACAAACGCTCTCCCTTGCACTACCGGTTTTGATTTTTCTGGGTCGGCCTTTGTTGTCTCCATCTTGGCTGAACTTGTTTTTGGTAAACGAAAAAATCGAGCTAAATGACCTTCTCTTCCACAATTATAACATACTTTAGACGGCATTGCGCAGTTTGAACTGATGTGCCCCTCCCCTCCGCATTTGAAACATATGATAGGTGGTCATTCTCCTTCCTTAACAACGGGTGCTGGTGCTGAAGTCTTTCCATCATTGTTGAATCTCCTCTTCTTGAAATGACCATTCTTATTGTTTTGGCCCTGATTACCACCGAAGTGGTTACCATTTTTGGCCTGTTGATTCCCTCCACGCTTGTTGTCACCGCTTCGATGACTGCTCTCATTGGTATTATCATTTTGCCGACTGCTCTCTTTTAGTTGCGTTGACTCGTTATCGCGCTCCACTAACTGAGCCCTATTCACAACATCTGAATACAAACGTTTATGAGAAATAAAATGTTGACGTATCTCATGTTTCAAACCTCGCAAAAACATTCGCGTCATTCGCTCTTCATTATCCACCAAGTGGGACGCAAACTGGGACAACTCAGCAAATTTAGCCTCATACTGCGACACGGTCATATTATTCTGCTCCAATTTGATGAACTCCACCTCCTTCATGTGACGAACACTTTCGGGAAAGTATTTATCATTGAACAGCTCTTGGAACTTCTCCCAAGACATCTTCAGTGCGGCAGGTTGAGTACGCTTAATCGATTCCCACCAGTAATCTGCCTTTCCTCGCAACATAAAGGCGGCAAAGGGAACTTTTTGCTCCTCGGAGCATCCCAAGACATCAAATATCTTGGTAATCTGCTTTATACATGTTTCCGCTATAAGTGGTTTTGGCTCTCCCTTAAACTCTGGTGGTCCCATCTCCTTAAACTGTTTAGCGGTGACCGTCCGAGAGTTTTCAGTGTTTCTACCTATATTTTGGACAGGAGCCGCTCTCGCCTGCTGTTACATGAACTGCATAAAGTTTCTGAACATTCCATCATTCATCATCAGGTCAGTGTTGTTTGCATGTGGATTGTCACCTTCCTGATGCACATTATCCTAATTATTGATATGTGGTGAATCAACAGTCGCCTGTGCTCTATTGCTATTCTCAACATTCTCAGATGTCATTTTCAGATACTGCCACAAAATAAAAGTTAACTGATATGTCATATATTATCCTTATATTATGACCGACAAATTAAATACCATGCAAATAAACTTAGGTAGGTCATACTAGCGAAGGAATTCCCCGTCTCTCCCCTCATAGTTCTATTCTCACATCTTAGATAGGGATCATATCCCTAAGCTTTGATACCAACTGTGACACCCCCAAAATTAGGTATACATCACCCATCTTGGGTCGTCAGATACATAGTACAGAATACAAATACAACTTACTAATACAACTGTCGTGTACAATACGACAAAACATAAACTGTGAGTTTGAATACAAATATTATCTTCTAGAGAGTATTCATACTCAAAAAGAGTCCTCATTACATTTATTAACACACTATTACATAGAATAGTGAGGACTACTAACTAATACTATCATTTGGACCATCACTCCGTTCCCCGACTTGCCCCAGCTACGTTCTCATTTCCTGAAGAGAACAGTGAAAGAAAGGGTGAGCTCAACTAGCCCAGTAAGAAATATTATGACTAAGATAATGCAGAATAAATTATCATTAGCCTTCAACAATGTTAAACTGATAAAATATAATAGACATCAAGTTTAACTGCAGCGGAATAAGCAATCCATTAAAAGAGTCAAGTAGAAAATAAACTCTACTATCTTTTATGATTTAAAAGGTTTTTCAACACTGTGATCGCTGGGACTCAGCTTAATAAAATAATCCACATCATCGAATCACCCCTGCACTACGGCCAAGGATATTCGTGTATTCATTAATGGTCATGATCATGCCAACAACTGTCCATCAACGCACTACGGGCCAATGAGGACTTTTACCACATCATTTGTAACATTACGGTCATGATTATACCGAATAATCCCTGGTCATAATCATACCAAGTCCATCTATGCAGTACAGGCCACAGATGACTTTCAACATTTTATAAACATGAGGATGATGACAATAATATAAGAATTCAATAAAATAAGTTCAAGAATTAATTTATCCAAGAATTAACAACGTCCAAATTGTCAACATGATACTGCTTTGTGGAGTAGAATTCAAGAATGCTTAGAAGAATATTTTCATAAAAAGATACAGGATGAAATGCAATTATCAAGGATATTCCACAAATTTCATGGAGTATAGAAGTCAAAACTTAACCAACTAAGTATAATAAAGAATGGAATAACAAAAGAAATCACCATGCATGCGATAGACAGCACAGACAGGTTATTCCAACGGAATAATAAATAATGAAACCAGGTCCGGCATAAAACGCACAGACAGGATATTCCAACAGAATAATAATAAAGACGGAACTAGGTCCGATATAAAACACACAGACAGGATGTTCCAATAGAATAATAATAAAGACGGAACCAGGTCCGGTGTAAAACACACAGACAGGATGTTCCAACAGAATAATAAAAGAATGTCACCAAGTATAGGGTAGACCGCGTATACAGGTTATTCCAACAGAATAATAAGAAATGGAATAACAACAGTTCTCTTCATGAATAAGAAAGAATAACACCCCTTACCGTTTTAAAGAAGAGCTGAAATAAAGAAGTAGTTAAGTAGCAGAATACTCTTCTTCTCTCTCTCTATAGTTTCTCTCTATAGTTTCTCTCTCTAGAGTTCAGTGAATTCGTAAGAAATAACGAAGGAATGAGCTGCTATTTATAGAAAAATAGAATGCATAGTAACTAATCCATGAATGGTCCATATTGATTACTTTAATCTGACGGTCCATATTTAAAGAAAAATCTTTTAAATAAAGTATAATATATTCTATTTATAGAATAATTTAATAAAGTATTCTGTTTTATATAAAAAGATGTTTCTGTTTTATTACGTTAATAATACGAATAAAACAAAACGTCATTATCGCTAAATAATTCATATTATTAACTGACAACAATTGAATCAAACTGAGTGAATTCTCACATAAGCATTAATAATCAATACCGTGTGCTACTATGAAACCACACGTATTACTGTACTTTTACTACCGAGTAGTTCAACAGTATCAATGGTAAAACTTCCGCCGTTATTTTTAATAAAATATTTTTGTCGTTTTCTCAATCCGACAATAATTCCGTTGTGGGGTCCACCAATGATTGTGCCGTTGTACGAATATTCCTTATTAAAACGAATATTCCCCAACCAATCGAATATTATATAACAACTTGCGTACTTTGAAAAATTTATAAATATTACCCACAACTATAACATTATATCAAATTAACTCCATAATATTAAAAAAATGATATTTATAGAAAATTCATCTTTATTTATAAAGGTTGGGGTCTTACAAGGTCTTCGGATAAAGCTAAGTTATGTTTCATAATGGGAATCAACCAATCAGGCAAGTTTCTTATTCTCACTTATTGTGAAAGGTTTCTTGAACTGTTCTTTTAACTTGTGATTAATCATTGTTGATTACATCACGTCTATGAATCGTTGAATCTCACTGTGTGCCTATTGCATGTGTTCATCAGGTATGAACGACTGATCACCTTCATTACCATTCGGACCAGATATAATTGATATGTTCATGTTTAATGTTCGTTCAACTATAAAAATTTATGCATGCTAGTTCACAATTATATTGTTGAATGTTAGCCAGCTATTATTCAAAATCTTTCCATCACGTTATATCCTTAATTTATTGAACTTAAACTTGTTGGGAAAACTTGTTGCTCACCCTTGCTGCTATATCATGATAAACATTGCAGATTAAGGCGAATACGTCGGGTACAAGGAAAGTCAAAGCCAAGTTCAGCTTGGGACTATGTATGTAGCTAGATTTGTAACAGTATTGTATAATAATAACATTGTAAGTTAGATAGGATATTGATTCATGTTTTAAGTAAGGTTCTTGACCTTGGGGTTAGTGTGTAACGTTTAATATATAAACAATTTGGGGGCGCTACAATTCTACCACTGCTGACGATTCTGACCATGCCAAGGTAGTTGAAGCTGACGATTCTGTCCTTGCTAAGGCATCTGCTGATAATCCCTATTTTGATTCTGGCCACGCCACTGCCCCTGTTGACCACCACGATTCCTATTCCATTGACCACCCTGACTTTTCCCATGTTGAACTGAAGTTTGACCTTGCTGGTCATCTCTGTCCCTCTTTCGACTCCCCTCCGGTTTAGAAGACTGATAGTCCTGTCGCTCCATCTCAATATTCTCGGCTACATTAGCCACTGCTGACACGTCTGTAAACTTGTTGTTAATAAGATACTGGCGATACCTATAATGAATTCGCCACTTGAACTTCTTTGTTTGTTCCGTTATAGTCCCTGCAGAAGTTCCCGTAAAGCCTGCCAACCTAGTGAACCTCGTCATGAAATCCATGATGGACTCATCATCTTTCTGTCGGATGGACAAATATTCTCTGGCATAGGCCTCTTTATCAGCAACTGGAAAGTACTGCTGATAAAAGACCTCACAAAACTCTGCCCAGCTAAGTGCCTCGGCATAACCATCACCTTTTGTTACTTTCGTCGCCTTCCACCACCTCTGTGCATCCCCTTCCAGCTTGTAAGTAGCAAGCAACACTCTCTGATTATTTGAGCACCCCAACATATCAAAAATCTTCTCAAGGTGGGCAATCCAATTCTTTGCATCAATTGGAGTCGGAGAGAAACTGAATGACTGTGGTTTCTGCTTCTGAAACCTTTCCAACCACACATATATTAGAACCACCTGCTGATCAAGACCATCTACATTCCCTTCCTCAACATTTGGATGCTGACCATTATTTCCTGAATTCCCTAGTTCAGGGATTTCTGGTGGCGGCTGCTGCATTGCCTGTACAACATGTGCCACCAACTGAGGTAAAGCCTGATTCACTGCCTGATTCACCAAGGTAGCCAATTGAGCATTAATCTGATCAATAAGTTGCTCATTGGGCTGACCTTCACCTCTTCCCCTATTGTTACCTCACCTCCCAACAACTCTAGCGGATCTATGAGCCATCTAAGAAAGAGATCACGAATACAAATAAAGTAGATTAGAGATACATTCGAATATAGCTGATATGATAGCTAAACAGAAAATTAAACGGAATAAAACCCTAACCCAAAAGTCTACCCATAACTCACAGGTCAAACCTAAATTGGTTTTCTGCAAGAAAGAACCTAAGCTCTGATACCAACTCTGTAACACCCCCTTTTCGAAATAAAAAGAGAGGTTACTCAAAACATAACAAAACTGATGAATTTAATAGCAAGACTCAAAGCCACAAAAGAATAGTCTTAATATCTGATAAATACCACAAGTGAACCATAATAAATATCAAACTGCCTCAAACCATAATCTAAAATAATTATTACAATTCCGAACAAACCAATGTATCACAACCTAAACATAATATTTCTAAACCATTTGGATAAAAGGAAGCTCTCGTCACACTTGCCCTTGATCCCCCTGATTACCTACCGGAAGAAAAACACAACATGAGTCAAATGCCCAGTACGGATATAGAATATAAATAATGAACCGAAATAACTAACTTAATTAACTGAAATAAAACGAAACGAAAAGAAACGAAACGAACAAAACTAACACAATGAAATAATAGGCTGAATCAAATAGCTGGGTGTTATTTCATACCGAGTTCAGAATAGAACAAAAATATACCTTGCCACACAAGCAACTCAAATAATGCCACACAAGCAAATCAAATAATGCCACACAGGCAAGTCACACACATTGGACCGCGAATCCAATGTATGTAAAATTGAAAGGTGTGTTTGGCACAAACATCACTAATTCGCAGAACAGAACAAAATAGAACTAGGGTCGACCCATACGCCTCCCACAATAAAACACCAAATGGACAACTCCCACCGGAGCACAAAATAGAGACGTTGTGGACTGATCACACCGCCACAGAAGGTGTCATGCCTCGGTGCCAAGAGGACATGCATGTGGTACCCCCACAGGTGGTTATAGCTTAGATATACCCTACGGTATATTCTAACAAAAACATTATGTCACAAAATATGAGACATAATATTAACACAAGGGGTTCTAATATGTACATGTTAAATTGAACGAATCATCAACACAAGTCTCCAAAAATATACTAACATGTACATCACTACGAAAATCAAAATAAATACTGAGCATACTAACCGAGTTCAATGAGTACAAGTCATGATATTCTAAAGATCAAATAAACTACCATATGAACTTCACAAAGATTAAGGTATCGAGACAATATTCGAAATCAAAACGAGAAGCAAAACGAACAAACTAAAATTAAAGAGTACCGTTGAATGAGTATGGAATCCGTACCTAGATTAAGTAATGTAATACCCAAAATTTATACTCCAAATTTGACTCGTTAAATTCTCTCCGTCTGAACTAATTAAAAGAATAAATATACAATTATAAGTTACCTAATAATTATAATTTATATTAATATGAAATCAATTTCTCCAATTATATCAAGTTACAATACAGACTCAAATTAAATTATATTAATCTTTTAATAATTAATTCTCGTTTTTTTAGAAAATCAGTATTACTGTTATATATATATATATATATATATATATATATATATATATATATATATATAAATAGTCTAATGCCTTTGTTAATTCTAACATGGTAATCTGATAACTTATATATATACATATCCGACAATCCTTTTACAAATCAATCATTTATAGTACAAGATATACACGATTTACGAAGTTTCAAGATTAAAACAAAAATTTCATTCACAGGCATCCTTCACTTAGAATTGTAAAAGACCCACATAAATATCAGTAACTTACAATTCAATCTCTCCTTTTTCTTCTCTCTGTAGCAGCGACTTGTTCCCTTTTTTTTTCCTTCAGTCAGTTGGTATAAAATATGATGAAACACTTAGGTTTTGTTTATTTATTAATAGATCTTTATTAAAAAAATTTAATAGATTTTAATATTACGCACAAATATATATTAAACCCAATAAATTTTAAGACTCAATTTTACCAAATTAATATCCATCATTATTAATACTTCTTAGTCCACATAACTTAAATGACTAGTTTGACCAAAATAAAAGTCAAAGTCCAATTAATATATTTAAAATAGGCATTTAAAAGTTATCTATTTATTTATTATTATTATTATTATTATTATTTTTTACTGGGTATTACATCACTTACTCCTTAAAAAGGATTCCGTCCCCGGAATCAAAAGAATGGAACGTACCTAATTATCAAAAAGATGCGGATACTCCGCTTGAGTAGACTCCTCCATTTCCCAAGTAGCTTCCCGTTCTGAATGATTTCTCCATAAAACCTTAACAAACAGAATTGTCTTCCTCCTCATAATTCGCTCTTGCAGATCCAAAATCGCCTCGGCTTTACTCATCACAAGTAAGATCCTCCCGAATCTTATCAAACGGATATTGCACCACATGCGAGGAATGATAATGATAACTCCTCAACACCGACACATGGAACACATAATGCACATGAGGTAGCTGTGGAGGCAAAGCTAACCTATATGCAACTTCACCAACCCTTTCCAAAATCTCTAATGGACCGATATAGCGCGGATTAAGCTTCCCTTTCAACCCAAATCGCCGAATACCCTTCCAAGGATAAACTTTTAGAAACATATGCTCACCAGGTTCAAACTCTAAAGTCCTCCTATGCTTATCATCATAACACTTCTGTCGTGATTGAGCCGAGTTCAATTTCTCTTTAGCCACCGCTACCTTCTCCATAGTAATTTGAACTAACTGAGGCCCTTCTATGGCCCTTTCGCCAACCTCATCCCAACAAGTTGGTGCCCGACACTTCCTACCATACAATACCTCAAACGGAGCCATTCCAATACTTGCATGCCAGCTGTTGTTATAAGCAAACTCAACTAGGCTCAAGTAATCATCCCAATCACCCGACCACTCAAGTGCACAAGACCACAACATATCCTCTAATGTCTGAATAGTCCTCTCGGATTGCCCATCTGTTTGTGGATAAAAAGAAGTACTAAAATTGAACCGAGTGCCCCAAGCTCGTTGAAATCCTTTTCAAAACCGTGAAGTAAACCATTGGTCCTGATCTGAAACAATAGACATCGGAGTACCATGAAGTCTAACAATCTCCTGCTGAAAGATATGTGCCAATCTATCCACCGAGTAACCCTCATGGATAGCCAAAAAGTGTGCTGATTTGGTCAGTCGGTCCACCACTACCCAAATGGCATCATTCTTCTCGGAAGTCTTTGACAAACCAGTCACAAAGTCCATCGTGACATCCTCCCACTTCCACACTAGAATGTCTAACTGTTGCAACAACTCACTATCTCGTTGATGTTTTATCTTCACTTGTTGACAAGTGAGGCACTTCCCAACATATTCAGCCACGTCTCGTTTCATCCCATTCGACCAAAATTTTTTATTTAAATCCCTATACATTTTCGTAGAACCTGGATGAATAGAAAATGGCGAACTGTGAGCCTCGACTAACACAGCCTTCCGAATGATTGGATCGGACAGTACACACAACCGCTCACTAACCAAATCACACCATGGTCATCAATACGAAACTCAGGTTGCTTGCCCTCCTTTATATTTTGCGTCATACTCCACAATTCCCCATCTTCCTTCAGAGTTTCTTTGACCCGCGAGATAAGAGAGGGCTCCACTCTCATACCAGCCACATGTCCATCTGAACCTTGCACAAACAACTCCAACTCTAGTCGGTCCATATCCGAAATAAGCTGAGGGTGTGTAATAAGGGCCGCTACAGTCCCTGAACTCTTTCGGCTAAGAGCATCTGCAACCACATTTGTCTTCCCCGGGTGATACTGAATTCTAGTATCATAATCCTTTAGAAGCTCCAACCAATGCCTCTACCTCATATTGAGCTCCTTTTGAGTGAAAATGTATTTAAGACTTTTATGATCGGTGAAGATATCATAAGTCTCTCCATACAAATTATGCCTCCAAATCTTTAGAGCAAAGATCACCGCTGCCAACTCCAAATCATGTGTGGGGGTAATTCACCTCGTAAGGTTTAAGTTGTCTAGAAGCATAAGCAATCACCTTACCGTGTTGCATCAAAACACACCCTAAACCCTTCTTAGAAGCGGCACTATAAATCTGGTAACCTCCTGTCCCCGACGACAATGTAAGTATTGGAGCTGTCACAAGCCGTTTCCTCAACTCCTCAAAACTTTTCTCACTCTCCTCATTCCACACAACCTTAGAGAATGTGACCTACTCCAACCAAAACTCGGATTTAGAGAATTTAGCATACAATTTCTCTTTTTACAAAATTTCCAACACCGTGCGAAGATGCTCATCATGCTCTTCCTTAGACTTGGAGTAAACTAAAATGTCATCAATAAAGACAATAACAAATTGGTTTAAGTACTCGCTGATCACCCCATCCATCAAATCCATAAACACCGCTGGAGCGTTAGTCAACTCGAATAACATCACCAGAAACTCATAATGCCCATAGTGAGTGCAAAAAGTTGTCTTAGGGATATCCTCATCCCTCATCCCTCACCCTCAACTGATGATAACCTGATCTCAAGTCTATCTTCGAAAAATACTTTGCCCCCTGAAGTTGGTCAAACAAGTCATCAATAATTAGTAATGGATACCGATTCCTGATGGTGATCTTTTTCAACTACCTATAATCTATACACACCCTCATAGACCCATCATTTTTCTTTACAAATAGGACCGGAGAACCCCATGGTGAAACACTCGGCCGAATCACACCACGATCTAATAGTTCCTGCAACAGCTCCTTCAATTCCTGTAACTCCAATGGTGCCATCCGATACGGCGCCTTTGAGATAGGCTCCTCACAAGGAACAAGTTCAATAGCAAACTCTATTTCTCACTGAGGTGGCAACCCTGACAACTCCTCAGGAAACACATCGAGAAAATCACGAACAATTGGAACATCCTCAATACGAGACTATTCCTTAAAGGGTATCCTTCACAAACGCTAAATACCCCTCCCAACCCTTTGCCACTAATTTCCCAGCTTTCAAAGCTGAAATTAACTTCACCACTCTACTCGGCTGTGAGCCCTGAAACACGAACTCTAGAGACTTCACATCTCCAAATATAACCTTCTTCGCCTGACAGTCGATAGTGGCCTGGTGCTTATCTAACCAGTCCATCTCAAGAATGACATCAACATCGTACATACTCAATGGAAGAAGATTATCCCTATGCATCTTATCCCCAAAACTGATCGGACACCCTCGATACAAATCAGAAATAACAACAGAAGTCCCCATCAGGGTAGCAATAGACATAGCATAATCTAATAATTGAGATGCCACACCCAGGTGTCAAACAAAAGACTGAGCAACAACGGAATGAGTAGAACACGTATCAAACAAAATAGAAGCCTCACGATTGCTAACTAAAAGAGTACCCGAAACAGTACCTGGTGCACATGCCGCCTGGTTTTACGTCATGGCAAACATTCAACCACCCTGACGCTGATATTATATTAAGAACTTCGACGTTCAGTTAGAAAACCATATCGACTGATAAGAAACCCTAGCACCGATTCTGGAAATCCTAGTTTCAATTTCGGGAATCCAAAACCCTAATTCAGAATATTAAAACCCTAATTTGGGAGCTTGAAGATAAGTATAAGGTTTTTATGCTATTGATTATATATTTAATTAGGGATAGCCCTACTTGAATATTAGAAAACCTTAATTGTTTAGCTAAAAATCCAAATGTACAATTATAGAACCTAATTGCTAAATTAGCAATTTTAATTAGGAAATATTAATCCTAATTAGCAAGCTTGAATATAATTAGAAAACCCTAATTATAATTTAGAAATCTTAATTTTCTATTTTTAAAACTTAATTATAAAAGCCTAGAAAATAAATTTGTATAACCTTAGGGTTATATCCTAAGGGTCAAACCCTAAGGGTTAAAACCTAAGAGTTGTGACAAGTTACCAAGTTGCCATTAACTTTACAAGTCAAATGACTAAATTACCCTTCTTGAATATTTTAATGGAATGGAGTGTAGATCTAGCCCTACTAGTGGTTGGTGACCAACCCTAAGCTAGCCACGTAGTCTAGTAAGCAACTTAATTCTACCAAAACCTGCTCTCATGATCAGCCATAGGCATTTCATCAAATTATTTATAGATTGAGAGAGAGGGATAATGCTCACTTTACTTTTAATATTCACTAAAGCCATACTCTCTCTCCCATCCAAGATTTTAGAGTGAAAGTGAGTGAGAAGCAAAGCCAATACAAACATTTAGCTTTATAAGAACAAACATCAAAGTCAAATTCAATGATCAAAGCTAAAAAGTTATAAAAACCCTAAAACTTAGAAATCCTTATGATTCATATTAATCTTTGTGTTTAGATGTTTAAAGTTGTGCATAAGGATGTTGTTGAGTCATCTGGGTTGTTATAACATGGATCCATAACTTCTAGATGCACGAAATTAAAGATTTTAAAAATCTGGAAAAGTGTGGTCTGACAACCGAATGTGTGACCCCATAGATCTTTACCTGTTTATAGTTTTGGTTGTTTAAATGTTTGTACTTATAGTATGTTGTAAGGTCTTTGATCTGGAACTTTATTCAAGCCCAGATCATGTGTAGATTGTAAGTTATTAAAGGTCAAAGTACGTTGACCGACATTGACTGGCTGTTTCTGGGCAGCCCAGATTTTCCCAGAACGCCTGACAACATTTTTGCAGAGCTTTGATCTTGCTATTTTTAAGTTGTTTGGCCATGTTGTTGTTATATACTTGTAGACTGACATGAGTACTACATATCCACACCTCTAGATTACCTAGTTACTTAACAGAATCGAATTTGGTGGTGGTCAAATATAGGTTGACCAACTGCTCAAGAACATTTCTAGAAAACCAAGAACAGTTCCTGGCCTGGACTTTGCTCGGCCAAGATCTCTTGGTTGTGATGTTGTTATTCTGATATTGTTAGGTATTGTTGTACCCTGACATGTATGCTACAAGATTTGACCATTAATACACATTAAGTAAGCCTGTAACTTATAGATTCAAGGGCTCAAAGTGAGACCCATGAACTGTTCTTCATTCTGGGTAACCTAAAAATGAAGAACAGCCTCTGACATGATATTTGTGAGCCTATAACTTCATAATGTGTTGTTGTATGACCCTGAAATCAGTTTGTGTGTGTAGTATGACATTAATACTACATGTGTAACACTTTAGATAAATCAGAAACATGAAGATCCATGATCTATACTTGGTCAAAGTAGGCACCCGGTAAACTGCTATGAATGTCTGGGTTTGGTGAAGAACACCTATAGCGACGGTCCTGTCGCTATAGGGCCATTTAGTGATATTTTATTTATGGAAATTAATTATTTTATTTATTAAATAGATAAAAATAGTTTTTAATTATTAAAAATTCAAAATAAATTCCTAAAAATTATTTTAAAGCCTGAAAATTAGTTTTTAATTATTCTGAATATATTTCATAAATATTTAATATTTTTGGGATAATAATTATATTTAATTTATTTAATTATAATATTAAATAAATTATTTAAAAATGGTTTTAATACTTGAAAAATCATGAAAAATTATATTATGATACAAGAAAATATTTTGAGTTGTTTTTAGTGACTTTTAATATTTTGTGAGGAATTTCATTAATAAATTAATATTAATGGTAATTAATTTATTTACTAAGTTTATTAAATAAATTATGAAAAAATAGAATTAATGATTTATAAATCATATAAAAATGATTTAAAGGTTTAAAAAAAATTTGTGTTATAAAATATAACTTTTGAGATTTTTTCATGAAAAATATTAATATTTTAATATTAAGGACAATTATTTATTAATGGTTTTAATTACTTTAAAATCATTTAAGGATAATAATGAAGTATTAAAAATACTTTGAGATATTATAAATATATTACAATATTATGTTAATGATTTCATTAATATTTAATATTAAATAAATATTAATGATAATGGAATTAAGTGGTATTTAAATTATATAAATATGATATTAATGATTGAAAAATCATAATAAATGATAATAATTGCTTAAAAATTATTATAAGCCTATAAAAATTATTTTGACTGAATAATTAATTGTCAAAGTTAATTGTGTTGTGGTTAGACATAGTCTTATGGATATTAGGTTCGATTGTTATCCGACTGGGCCGTCGAGATGTTAAAATTATGTCGAATTCAACTCAGACCGCAATAGTTTGACTTGATACTAGGTCTTATATGTTGTATAGACTAATAGGATTATGTGGTAATGTGTTTATGTTATTTTATACTGTGATGCTATTATTCTACCTTGAGAAATCGATATGATTAATATTAGGTCTTTAGATAAAGCTAAGTTATGTTTCGTAATGGTAATCAATCGATCAAGCAAGTTTCTTATACTCACTTATTGTGAAAGTTTTTCTTGAATTGTTCTTTTAACTTGTGATTAATCATTGTTGATTACATCACGTCTATGAATCGTTGAATCGCACTTTGTGCCTATTGCATGTGTTCATCAGGTATGAAAGGCTGATCACCTTCATTACCATTCGGTCCAGATATAATTGATATGTTCATGTTTAATGTTCGTTCAGCTATAAAAATTTATCCATGCTAGTTCACAATTATATTATTTAATGTTAGCCGGCTATTATTCAAAATCTTTCCATCATGATATATCCTTAATTTATTAAACTTAAACTTTCTGGGCAAACTTATTGTTCACCCTTGCTATATCATGATAAACATTGCAGATTAAGGCGAATACGTCAGATACAAGGAAAGTCAAAGCCAAGTTCATCTTGGGACTATGTATGTAGCTTGATTTGTAACAGTATTGTATATTAATAACATTGTATGTTAGATAGGATATTGATTCAGGTTTTAAGTAAGGTTCTCGATCTTGGGGTTAGTGTGTAACGTTTAATGTATAAACAATTTATGTTTATATCTTCTGCAATAGTTAGAACTAGTGTACCAGATTCGTGGTGATTTAGGACCAGAATTTGGGGGCGCTACATTTGGTATCAAAGCTGTTGGTTATAAATCTAGGGTAGAGTTACGTTAAACTAATAATCGCAGTGATTAGGATAAGATCTAACTCACGTGGAGTTAGTGTGTCAGTAAGATTCAAAGACGAATCTCGGTAAGTTGTAAAGATACATAGTTCCCTAACTCTGATAATAAAGGTGAACAGTAGTGGTAAATAGATAGAGTCTAAAAGACTAAAAGTATAGGGATAGAAGATCGTAAAACAAAACGATCATAGCATAGGAATATATCGTAATATATATGATAAGATCACTCCGTGATCTGATAAGGTTATAGTAGTGAGAATGACCAAGCGAATGATTGAAAAGTTTACGACAAAAATATCGTATCAGTTGTACTATGAATTGGTACAGATTCAGGAAAGGACTATGAATACGAGTTGAATGAAATTCGTATTGAGAAGGGAGTTGGGATTAAGTGGTGATTTCAATTGAGGACTCATGTCAGCAACTGAGTTTGGTGTAACAACCACTTAGTTTCTTACACCGATAATCATTAAAATGTATGTGTCACGCTATTTGATATATACATGTTGAGAAGGTGATTCTTTTCTTAGGTATATAACAGATAGGTAAGGTATAGTTAGAGAATATAAGGTTAAGTACGATTTCTTAAAACTCATACTTATGGTACGTTTGTGACTCATGATTATATGAAATGTTTTTGAACCCCTCAGCGAATGGATGCCAAAGGTCTGACTAGGACAAGTTCTTAAACTCATATGATTGTGGAAAGATTTTGAACTCATAAGTGTGGTAAGTTTGACAAACTGGGTATAGACATGTGTGATTGGAGAATTGAGAATTATAGGAATAGACAGGTTATTAAGTAAGTGATCGTTAGTGGAGACATAGGTTTTCCAAATCTTATAGCTATGCTAGACTTCAAAATTTTGACATCAAGCTAAATACACACTATGTGCTTTTGAAAATAAAATTTTATTCTCAACTTCTGGTGACCATTGTGTATATATGGACTTCGGGCCACCGACACATCGTTACCTGTTGAGATGATAAAACTGAATTGCAACAATTTTTAAATGGTTTAAAGTATAGTCTATGCTACTTGTTTCGACTAGACGAAAAGGATTTAAAATATCAAAAGATATTTTTATTTATCACTTATGTACTATGTAACCTGGTGCAGAGATGATAAAAAGTTGACGGAGTTATAAATATAGGAATACTTAGTGTTTAATTTGATCTAAAAATCGTTGTTCCACTATTGTATGATGTGTTATAACAAAGTCACTCGATGACGGCATCCTCAAACGGGCTGTTAATACAGTACGGCATCATGACGTCATTTTCAAACTATTTTTAAAATAATTTTAATTGGCCAACGGGGTTTGGCTATACCTAAATAATTCGATTAAATTGAATTATTGATATGAGTCTACGTTATTTGATTCAGCTAGACCAATGTTTATAAAATCCTAAGTGTTCTTTGAAAATTTTCCCGAACCAAATTGTTTTAGTGAGGAATTCGATAAAGACTAAGGTAAGAAATTTTGTGCGCCTAAGGCAGATAAGAGGAACGAGAAAAATTGTTTCGACCAGTAGTACATGGCCAGTACAGGACATACCGAGCTAATCACCCTCTGTGTCTGTAAGATATGACGTTTTGTGGATGAATTTTCATAAAACCTTTTTGAAAATGAAAGCTTATGGTCTATATGACTCCTCAACATGATTTGAATAATTTAACTCTTGTGAGTGAGGTTATGGGTAGCATGTGGTGATGAGTATGAAAGGTGTAAGGTAAATTTCGGGGACAAAATTCTTAAAAAAAGGGGAGAATGTGATAACCCGGGAATTTAGACAATTTAATAAATTCTTAAAAGATTAAATTAAGGTTAAATATTAAACCTAGACAAAAAATAAGTGTATGGATTTGACATTTTAGGGAATGAATTTTGTGAATTTAAAAACTTTTGGTGAAGGTTTACAGTGTTAAGGGTATGCGTGTATATGTTCTGTGTGTATGGTCATATATGTGTACAATATGTGGTTAAGGGTTAAGGGTTGACCAGATAAATTATATCAGTGACAAAACATAATATTATATTAAGAACCTCGACGTTCAGTTAGAAAACCATATCGACAGATAAGAAACCCTAGCACGGGTTCTGCAAACCCTAGTTTCAGTTTCGAGAATTCGAAATCCTGAATCGAAATATTAAAACCCTAATTTGGGAGCTTAAAGATAAGTATAAGGTTTTTATGTTATTGACTATATATTTAATTCGGGATAGCCCTAATTGATTATTAAAAAACCCTAATTGTTCAGCTGGAAACCCTAATGTACAATTATAGAACCTCATTGCTAAATTAACAATTTTAATTAGGAAATATTAATCCTAATTAGCAAGCTTGAATATAATTAGGAAACCCTAATTATAATTTAGAAATCTTAATTTTCTATTTTTAAAACTTAATTAGAAAAGCCTGGAAAATAATTTTGTATAACCTTAGGGTTAAATCTTAAGGGTCAGAACCTAAGGGTTGTGACAAGTTACCAAGTTGCCATTAACTTTATAAGTCAAATGACCAAATTGCCCTTCTTGAATATTTTAATGGAATGGAGTGTAGATCTAGCCCTACTAGTGGTTGGTGACCAACCCTAAGCTAGCTATGTGGTCTAGTAATCAACTTTAATCAACCAAAACCTGCTCTCATGATCAGCCATAGGCATTTCATCAAATTATTTATAGATTGAGAGAGAGAGAATGCTCACTTTACTTTTCATATTAACCAAAGCCATACTCCTCTGCCATCTGAAATTTTAGAGTGAAAGTGAGTGAGAAGCAAAGCCAATATCAACATTTAGCTTTCCAAGAACAAACATCAAAGTCAGATTCAAGGATCAAAGCTAAAAAGGTATAAAAACCCTAAAACTTAGAAATCCTTATGATTCATGTTAATCTTTGTGTTTAGATGTTTAAAGTTGTGCATAAGGATGTTGTTGAGTGATATGGGTTGTCATAACATGAATCCATAACATCTAGATGCACGAAATTAAAGATTATAAAAATCTAGAAAACTGAAAAAGTGTGGTCTGACAACCGAAAGTCAGACCCCGTAGATCTTTACCTGTTTATAGTTTTGGTTGTTTAAATGTTTGTACTTGTAGTATATTGTAGGGTCTATGATCTGGAACTTTATTCAAGCCCAGATCATGTGTAGATTGTGAGTTATTAAGGGTCAAAGTACGTTGAACGACATTGACTGTCTGTTTCTGGGCAGCCAGGATTTGCCCAGAACGCCTGACAACGTTTTTGCAGAGCTTTGATCTTGCTATTTTTAAGTTGTTTTGGCCATGTTGTTGTTATATACTTGTAGACTGACATGAGTACTACATATCCATGCCTCTAGATTACCCGGTTACCTAACAGAATCGAATTTGGTGGAGGTCAAATATAGGTTGACCAACTGCTCAAGAACATTTCAGGAAAACCCAGAAATGTTCAAGAACAGTTCCTAACCTGCACTTTCATCGGCCAAGATCTCTTGGTTGTGATGTTGTTATACTGGTATTGTTAGGTATTGTTGTACCCTGAGATGTATGCTACAAGATTTGACCATTAGAACACATTAAGTAAGTTTGGAACTTATAGATTCAAGGGCTCAAAGTGAGACCCATGAACTGTTATTCATTTTGGGTAACCTAGAAATGAAGAACAACCTCTGACATGATATTTGTGTGCCTATAACTTCATATTGTGTTGTTGTATGACCCTAAAATCAGTTTGTGTGTGTAGTATGAAATTAATACTACATGTGTAACACTTTAGATAAATCAGAAACATGAAGATCCATGATCTATTCTTGGCCAAAGTAGGCACCGGTAAACTGCTATGAATGTATGGGTTTGGTGAAGAACACATGTAGCGACAGTTTTGTCGCTATAGGGCCCTTTAGTGATAGTTTATTTATGGAAATTAATTATTTTATTTATTAAAAAGATAAAAATAGTTTTTAATTATTAAAAATTTAAAATAAATTCTTAAAAAATATTTTAAAGCCTGAAAATTAGTTTTTAATTATTCTGAATATATTTTATAAATATTTAATATTTCGGGGATAATAATGATATTTAATTTATTTAATTATAATATTAAATAAATTATATAAAAATAGTTTTAATACTTGAAAAATCATGAAAAATTATATTATGATACAAGAAAATATTTTAAGTTATTTTTAGTGACTTTTAATATTTTGTGAGGAATTTTATTAATAAATTAATATTAATGGTACTTAAATTATTTACTAAGTGTATTAAATAAATTATGAAAAAATAGAATTAATGATTTATAAATCATATAAAAATGATTTAAAGGTTTAGAAAGTATTTTATGTTATAAAATATAACTTTTAATTTTTTATCATGAAAAATATTAATATTTTAATATTAAGGACAATTATTTATTAATGGTTTTAATTACTTTAAAATCATTTAAGGATAATAATGAAGTATTAAAAATACTTTGAGATATTATAAATATATTATAATATCATGTTAAGGATTTCATTAATATTTAATATTAAATAAATATTAATGATAATGGAATTAAGTGGTATTTAAATCATATAAATATGATGTTAATGATTGAAAAATCATAATAATTACTTGAAAATTATTATAAGCCTATGAAAATTGTTTTGACTGAATAATTAATTATCTAAGTTAATTGTGTTGTATTTAGACAGTCTTACAGATATTAGGTTCGATAGTTATCCGACTAGGCCGTCGGGATGTCAGAATTGTGCTGGATTCAACTCAGACTTTAATAGTTTAACTTGATACTAGGTCTTATATGCTGTATAGACTAATAGGATTATGTGATAATGTGTTTAGGTTATTTTATACTGTGATGATAATATTCTAACTTGAGAAATTGATATGATTAATATTAGGTCTGCGGATAAAGCTAAGTTATGTTTCGTAATGGTAATCAACCGATCAAGCAAGTTTCTTATACTCACTTATTGTGAAAGTTTTTCTTGAACTGTTCTTTCAACTTGTGACCAATCATTGTTGATTACATCATGTCAATGAATCGTTGAATAGCACTTTGTGCCTATTGCATGTGTTCATCAGGTATGAAACGCTGATCATCTTCATTACCATTCGGTCCAGATATAATTGATATGTTCATGTTTAATGTTTGTTCAGCTATGAAAATTTATCCATGCTAGTTCATAATTATATTGTTGAATGTTAGCCAGCTATTATTCAAAATCTTTCCATCATGATATATCCATAATTTATTTAACTTAAACTTGCTGGGAAAACTTGTTGCTCACCCTTGCTATATCATGATGAACATTGCAGATTAAGGGGAATACGTCGGATACAAGGAAAGGCAAAGCCAAGTTCAGCTTGGGACTATGTGTGTACCTATATTTGTAGCAGTATTGTATAATAATAACATTATATGTTAAATAGGATATTGATTCAGGTTTTAGGTAAGGTTCTCGACCTTGGGGTTAGTGTGTAACGTTTAATGTATAAACAATTTATGTTTATATCTTCCGCAATAGTTAGAACTAGTGTACCAGATTCGTGGTAATTGAGGACCAGAATTTGGGGGCGCTACAATTCTGTCGCTGCTGACGATTCTGACCATGCCAAGGTAGTTAAAGCTGACGATTCTGTCCTTACTGAGGCATCTGCTGATAACCCCTATTTTGATTCTGGCCACGCCACTGCCCCTGTTGACCACCACGATTCCTATTCCATTGACCACCCTGACTTTTCCCATGTTGAACTGAAGTTTGACCTTGCTGGTCATCTCTGTCCCTCTTTCGACTCCCCTCCGATTTAGAAGACCAAAAGTCCTGTTGCTCCATCTCAATATTCTCGGCTGCATTAGCCACTAATGACACGTCTGTAAACTTGTTGTTAATAAGATGTTGGCGATACCTATAATGAATTCGCCACTTGAACTTCTATATTTGTTTCGCTGTAGTCCATGCAGAAGTTCCCGTAAAGCCTGCCAAAGTAGTGAACCTCGTAATGAAATATGTGATGGACTCATCATCTTTCTGTCGGATGGACAAATATTCTCTGGCATATGCCTCTTTATCAGCAGCTGGAAAGTACTGCTAATAAAAGACCTCACAAAACTCTGCCCAGCTAAGTGCCTCGGCATAACCATCACCTTTTGTTACTTTCGTCGGCTTCCACCACCTTTGTGCATCCCCTTCCAGCTTGTAAGCAGGAAGCAACACTCTCTGATTATTTGAGCACCCCAACACATCAAAAATCTTCTCCATGTGGGCAATCCAATTTCGTGCATCAATTGGAGTCAGAGCGGAACTGAATGACTGTGGTTTCTGCTTCTGAAACCTTTCCAACCACACATATATTGGAACCACCTGCTGATCAAGACCATCTGCATTCCCTTCCTCAATATTTGCATGCTGACCATTATTTCCTGAATTCCCTAGTTTAGGGATTTCTGGTGGCGGCTGTTGCATTGCCTGTACAACCTGTGCCACCAACTGAGGTAAAGCCTGATTCAACAAGGTAGCTAATTGAGCATTAATCTGATCAATAGGTTGCTCATTGGGCTGACCCTCACCTCTTCCCCTATTGTTACCTCACCTCCCAACAACTCTAGCGGATCTATGTGCCATCTAAGAAAGAGATCACGAATACAAACAAAGTAGATTCGAGATAAATTCGAATATAGCTGATATGATAGCTGAACAGAAAATTAAACGGAATAGAAGCCTAACCCAGAAGTCTACCCATAACTCACAGGTCAAACCTAAATTGGTTTTCTACAAGAAAGAACCTAAGCTCTGATACCAACTCTGTAACACCCCTTTTTCGAAATAGAAAGAGAGGTTACTCAAAACATAACAAAACTGATGAATTTAATAGCAAGGCTCAAAGCCACAAAAGAATAGTCTTAATATCTGATAAATATCATAAGTCAACCATAATAAATATCAAACTGCCTCAAACCACAATCTAAAATAATTATTACAATTCCGAACAAACTAATGTATCACAACCTAAACATAATATTTCTAAACCATTTGGATAAAAGGAAGCTCTCGTCACACTTGCCCTTGATCCTTCTGATTACCTGTCGAAAGAAAAACACAACATGAGCCAAATGCCCAGTACGAATATAGAATACAAATAATGAACCGAAATAACTAACTTAATTAAATGAAATGAAATGAAACAAAACGAAATGAAACGAAACGAACAAATGTAACATAACGAAATAATAGGCTGAATCAAATAACTGGGTGTTATTTCATACCGAGTTCAGAACAGAACAAAAATATACCTTGCCACACAGGCAAGTCAAATAATGCCACACAAGCAAATCAAATAATGCCACAAAGGCAAGTCACACACATTGGACCGCAAATCCAATGCATGTAAAATCGAAAGGTGTGTTTGGCACAAACATCACCAATCCACAGAATAGAACAAAATAGAACTAGGGTCTACCCATACGCCTCCCACAATAAAATACCAAATGGACAACTCCCACCAGAGAACAAAACGGAGACGTTGTGGACTGATCACACCGCCACGGATTGTGTCATGCCTCGATGCCAAGAGGACATGCATGTCGTACCCCCACAGGTGGTTATAGCTCAGGTATACCCTACGGTATATTCTAACAAAAACATTATGTCACAACATATACGACATAATATTAACATAGGTGTTCTAATATGTACATGTTAAATTGAACGAATCATCAACACAAGTCTCAAAAAATATACTAACATGTACATCACTACGAAAATCGAAATAAATATTGAACATACTAACCGAATTCAATGAGTAAAAGTCATGATATTCTGAAGATCAAATAAACTATCATATGAACTTCACTAAGATCAAGGTATCGAGACAATATTCGAAATCAAAACGAGAAGCAAAACGAACAAACTAAAATTAAAGAGTATAGCTGAATGAGTATGGAATCCGTACCTGGATTAAGCAATGTAATACCCAAAATTTATACTCCAAATTTGAATTGTTAAATTCTCTCCGTCCGAACTAATTAAAAGAATAAATATTCAATTATAAGTTACCTAATAATTATAATTTATATTAATATGAAATTAATTTCTCCAATTACATCAAGTTACAATACAGACTTAAATTAAATTATATTAATCTTTTAATAATTAATTCTCTTTTTATTTAGAAAATCAGTATTACTGTTATATATATATATATATATATATATATATATATATATATATATATATATATATATATATACATGCATATATATGAATCAATGCTTATAACAGAAGCCTTAATTAATCATGATTCGAATTCTATATATATATTTTTTCCAGCAGGTTCAGTATATATATAATATATAAATAGTCTAATGCCTTTGTTAATTCTAACATGGTAATCTGATAACTTATATATATACAATTTCGGCAATCCTTTTACAAATCAATCATTTATAGTACAAAACATACACAATTTTTGAAGTTTCAAGATTAAATCAAAAATTTCATTCACATGTATCATTCACTTAGAATTGTAAAAGACCCACATATATATCAGTAACTTACAATTCAATCTCTCCTTTTTCTTCTTTCTGTAGCGGCGACTTGCTCCCTTTTTTTCCTTCAGTCAGTTGGTATAAAATATGATAAAACACTTAGGTTTTGTTTATTTATTAATAGATCTTTATTAAAAAAAAATTAATAGATTTTAATATTACCCACAAATATAAATTAAACCCAATAAATTTTAAGACTCAATTTTACCAAATTAATATCCATCATTATTAATACTTCTTAGTCATAACTTAAATGACTAGTTTGACCCAAATAAAAGTCAAAGTCAAATTAATATATTTAAAATATGCATTCAAAAGTCATCTATATTATTATTATTATTATTATTATTTACTGGTTATTACATCACTTATCCCTTAAAAAGGATTCCGTCCCCGGAATCAAAAGAATGGAACGTACCTAATTATCAAAAAGATGCAGATACTCCGCTCGAGCAGACTCCTCCATCTCCCAAGTAGCTTCCCGCTCCGAATGATTTCTCCATAAAACTTTAATAAATGGAATAGTCTTCCTCCTCACAATTCGCTCTTGTTGATCCAAAATCGCCTCGGCTTTACTCATCATAAGTAAGATCCTCCCGAATCTTATCAAACGGATATTGCACCACATGCAATGGATGATAATGATAACTCCTCAACACCGACACATAGAACACATAGTGCACATGAGCTAGCTTTGGAGGCAAAGCTAACCGATATGCAACTTCACCAACCCTCTCCAAAATCTCAAATGGACCGATATAACGCGGATTAAGCTTCCCTTTCAACCCAAATCGCCAAATACCCTTCCAAGGATAAACTTTTAGGAACACATGCTCACTAGGTTCAAACTCTAAAGTCCTCCTATGCTTATCAGCATAACACTTCTGCCGAGCTGACTTCAATTTCTCTTTAGCCACCACTACCTTCTCCATAGTAATTTAACCTAACTCAGGCCCTTCTATGGCCCTTTCGCCAACCTCATCCCAACAAGTTGGTGACCGACACTTCCTACCATACAATACCTCAAATGGAGCCATTCCAATACTTGCATGCCAGCTGTTGTTATAAGCAAACTCAACAAGGCTCAAGTAATCATCCCAATTACCCGACCACTCAAGTGCACAAGACCTCAACATGTCCTCTAATGTCTGAATAGTCCTCTCGGATTGCCCATCAATTTGTGGATGAAAAGAAGTACTAAAGTTGACCCAAGTGCCCCGACCTCGTTGAAACCCTTTACAAAATCGTGAAGTAAACCATGGGTCCGGATCTGAAACAATAGACACCGGAGTACCATGAAGTCTAACAATCTCCTGCTGAAAGATATATGTCAATCTATCCACCGAGTAACCCTCATGGATAGCCAAAAAGTGGGCCGATTTGGTCAGTTGGTCCACCACTACCCAAATGACATCATTCTTCTTAGAAGTCTTTGGCAAACCAGTCACAGAGTCCATCATGATATCCTCCCACTTCCACACTGGAATGTCTAACTGTTGCAACAACCCACTAGCAGGTTGATGTTCTATCTTCACTTGTTGACAAGTGAGGCCCTTCCCAACATATTCAGCCACGTCTCATTTCATCCCATTCTACCAAAAAATTTTCTTCAAATTCCTATACATCTTTATAGAACCTGGATGAATAGAAAATGGCAAACAGTGAGCCTCGACCAACACAGCCTTTCGAATGATTGGATCGGACGGTACACACAACCGCTCACTCAACCAAATCACACCATGGTCATCAATACGAAACTCGGGTTGCTTGCCCTCCTCTATATTCTGCATCATACTCCATAATTCCCCATCTTCCTTCTGAGCTTCTTTGACCCGCGAGATAAGAGGGGGCTCCACTCTTATACCAGCCACATGTCCATCTGAACCTTGCACAAACAACTCCAACTCTAGTCGCTCCATATCCGAAATAAGCTGAGGATGTGTAATAAGGGTCGCTACACTCCCTGAACTCTTTTGGCTAAGAGCATTTGCAACCACATTTTTCTTCCCCGGGTGATACTGAATTCTAGCATCATAATCCTTTAGAAGCTCCAACCAACGCCTCTGCCTCATATTGAGCTTCTTCTGAGTGAAAATGTATTTACGACTTTTATGATCGGTGAAGATATCATAAGTCTCTCTATACAAATAATGCCTCCAAATCTTTAGAGCAAAGATCACCTCTGCCAACTCCAAATCATGTGTGGGGGTAATTCACCTCGTAAGGTTTAAGATGTCTAGAAGCATAAGCAATCACCTTACCGTGTTGCATCAAAACACACCCTCAGCCCTTCTTAGAATCATCACTATAAATCTGGTAACCTCTTGTCCCTGACGGCAATGTAAGTATTGGAGCTGTCACAAGCCGTTTCCTCACTCCTCAAAACTTTTCTCGCTCTCCTCATTCCACACCACCTTCACGCCCTTTCTCATTAACTAAGTCAATTGTAAGGCAAGCAAAGAAAATCCTTCCATAAATCGTCTATAATACCTAGCCAAACCCAAGAAACTCCTAATCTTTGTCACCGTAGTAGGTCTCAACCATTTAGTGATAGCTTAAACCTTCGTAGGATCAACCTTAATGCCTTCAGCAGAAACAACATGTCCCAAAAATGCGACATGCTCCAACCAAAACTCGCACTTAGAGAATTTAGCGTACAATTTCTCTTTCTGCAAAATTTCCAACACCGTGTGAAGATGCTCCTCTTGCTCTTCCTTAGACTTGGAGTAAACTAAAATGTCATCAATAAAGATAATAATAAATTGGTCTAAGTACTCCCTGAACACCCGATTCATAAAATTTATAAACACCGCCAGAGCGTTAGTCAACCCGAATGACATCACCAGAAACTCATAATGCCCATAGCGAGTGCGAAAAGCTGTCTTAGGGATATCCTCATCCCTCACCCTCAACTGATGATAACCTGATCTCAAGTCTATCTTTGAAAAATACTTTGCCCCCTGAAGTTGGTCAAACAAGTCATTAATCCTTGGTAATTGATACCAATTCCTGATGGTGATCTTTTTCAACTCTCTATAGTCTATACACAGCCTCATAGACCTATCCTTTTTCTTTACAAATAGGACCGGAGCACCCCACGGCGAAACACTCGGTCGAATCACACCACGATCTAATAGTTCCTGCAACTACTCCTTCAATTCTTGTAACTCCAATGGTGCCATTTGATACGGCGCCTTTGAGATAGGCTCCTCACAAGGAACAAGTTCAATAGCAAACTCTATTTCTCGCTGAGGTGGCAACCCTGACAACTCTTCAGGAAACACGTCGAGAAAATCAAGAACAATTAGAACATCCTCAATACGAGACTCATCCTTAAAGGGTATCCTTCACGAACGCTAAATACCCCTCACAACCCTTTGCCACTAATTTCCCAGCTTTCAAAGCTGAAATTAACTTCACCACTCTACTCGGCTGTGAGCCCTGAAACACTAACTCTTGAGACTTCACATCTCCAAATATAACCTTCTTCGCCTAATAGTCGATAGTGGCCTGGTGGATATCCAACCAGTCCATCCCAAGAGTGACATCAAAATCGTATATACTCATTGGAAGAAGATTAGCCCTACGCATCTTATCCCCAAAATTGATCGGACACCCTTGATACAAATCAAAAATAACAACAGAAGTCCCTATCGGGGTAGCAATAGACATAACATAATCTAATAACTGTGATGGCACACCCAGGTGCCGAACAAAAGACTGAGCAACAAATAAATGAGTAGAACCCGTATCAAACAAAATAGATGCCTCACGATTACCAACTAAAAGAGTACCCAAAACAGTACCTGGTGCACCTATCGCCTGGTTATACGTCAAGGCAAACACTCAACCACCCTGACGCTGATATTATATTAAGAACTTCGACGTTCAGTTAGAAAACCATATCGGTTGATAAGAAACCCCAGCACCGGTTCTGGAAACTCTAGTTTCAGTTTTGGCAATCTAAAACCCTAATTTAGAATATTAAAACCCTAATTTGGGAGCTTGCAGATAAGTATAAAGTTTTTATGTTATTGATTATATATTTAATTAGGGATAGCCCTAATTGAATATTAGAAAACCTTAATTATTCAGCTAGAAACCCTAATGTATAATTATAGAACCTAATTGCTAAATTAGCAATTATAATTAGGAAATATTAATCCTAATTAGCAAGCTTGAATATAATTAGCAAACCCTAATTATAATTTAGAAATCTTAATTTTCTATTTTTAAAACTTAATTATAAAAGCCTAGAAAATAAATTTGTATAACCATAGGTTTAAATCCTAAGGGTCAAACCCTAAGGGTTAAAACCTAAGGGTTGTCACAAGTTACTAAGTTGCCATTAACTTTACAAGTTAAATGACCAAATTACCCTTCTTGAATATGTTAATGGGATGGAGTGTAGATCAAGCCCTACTAGTAGTTGGTGACCAACCCTAAGCTAGCCATGTGGTCTAGTAATCAACTTTAATCTGCCAAAACCTGCTCTCATGATCAGCCATAAGTATTTCATCAAATTATTTATAGATTTAGAGAGAGAGAATGCTCACTTTACTTTTCATATTCACCAAAGCCATACTCTCTCTCCCATCCAAAATTTTAGAGTGAAAGTGAGTGAGAAGCAAAGTCAATACCAACATTTAACTTTCCAAGAACAAACATCAAAGTCAGATTCAAGGATCAAAGCTAAAAAGGTATAAAAACCCTAAAACTTAGAAATCCTTATGATTCATATTAATCTTTGTGTTTAAATGTTTAAAGCTATGCATAAGGATGTTGTTGAGTGATATGAGTTGTTATAGCATGGATCCATAACATCTAGATGCACGAAATTAAAGATTTCAAATATCTGGAAAAGTGTGGTTTGACAACCGAATGTCAGACCCCGTAGATCCTTACCTGTTTATAGTTTTGGTTGTTTAAATGTTTGTACTTGTAGTATGTTGTAAGGTCTTTGATCTGAACTTTATTCAAGCCCAGATCATGTGTAGATTGTATGTTATTAAGGGTCAAAGTACGTTGACCGACATTGACTGGCTGTTTCTGGGCAGCCCAGATTTTCCCAGAACGCATGACAACGTTTTTGCAGAGCTTTGATCTCGTTATTTTTAAGTTGTTTGGCCATGTTGTTGTTATATACTTGTAGACTGATATGAGTACTATATATCCATGCCTCTAGATTACCCGGTTACTTAACAGAATCGAATTTGGTGGTGGTCAAATATAGGTTGACCTACTGCTCAATAACATTTCTAGAAAACCCAGAAATGTTCAAGAACAGTTCCTGGCCTGCACTTTGATCGGCCAAGATCTCTTGGTTGTGATGTTGTTATACTGATATTGTTAGGTATTGTTGTACCCTGACATGTATGCTACAAGATTTGACCATTAGAATACATTAAGTAAGCCTGGAACTTATAGATTAAATGGCTCAAAGTGAGACCCATGAACTGTTCTTCATTCTGCTCTTCATTCTGGGTAACCCAGAAATGAAGAACAGCCTCTGACATGATATTTGTGAGCCTATAACTTCATATTGTGTTGTTGTATGACCCTGAAATCAGTTTGTGTGTGTAGTATGACATTAATACTACATGTGTAACACTTTAGATAAACCAGAAATGTGACGCCCCCAAAACAGGTATACATCACCTATTCTGAGTCGTCAAATACATGGTACAAAATACAAATAAAACTTAATTATACAACTGTCGTGTAAAATACGAGAAAACATAATTTGTGAGTTTTAATACAACATTTTCGTCTAAACAGTATTCAAACTAAAAATAAGTCCTCAATACATTTATTTTCACACTATTTCATAGAATTATGAGGACTACTAATGCTATCATCTGAACCGTCACTCCGTTCTCCGACTAGTCCCCGCTACGTTCTCATTTTCTGAAGAGAACAATAAAAGTAATAGGGTGAGCTCAACTAGCCCAATAAGAGATATTATGGCTAAGTTAATGTAGAATAATTTATCGTTAGTCTTCAACAGTGTTAAACTGATAAAATATAACATACATCAAGTTTAACTTCAGCGGATCAAGCTATCCATTAAAAGAATCAAGTAGAGAATAAAATCTACTATCTTTTATGATTTAAAAAGGTTTTTCATCACTTTTATCGCTGAGACTCAGCTTAATAAATAATCCACATCATCCCTGCACTACGGCCAAGGATATTCATTAATATCACGACCACAAATTATCCATGCACTACGGGCCAAGGATATTCATGTATTCATCAATGGTCATGATCATGCCAACAACTCTCCATCAATTCACTACGGGCCAATGAGGACTTTTATTACATCATTTGTAACATTACGGTCATGATTACAGCGAATAATCTCTGGTCATAATCATACCAAGTCCATCTATACACTACAGGCCACAGATGACTTTTAACAAAATATAAACATGAGGATGATGACAATGATATAAGAATTCAATAAAACAAATTCAAGAATTAATTTGTCCAGGAACCAATAACGTCAAAATTGTTAACATGATACTTCTTTGTAGAGTAAAATTCAAGAATGCTCGGAAGAATATTTCCATGAAAAGATACTAGATGAAGCGCAAATATCAAGGATATTCCACTAATTTCATGGAGTATAAAAGTCAAAACTTTAACCAACTGAGTACAATAAAGAATGGAATAACAAAAGAAATCACCAGACATGCAATAGACCGCACAGCCAGGTTATTCCAACAGAATAATAAATAACGGAACTAGGTCATGCGTAAACCGCACAGACAGGATATTCCAACAGAATAATAAAGAACGGAACCAGGTCATGCATAAACCACACAGACAGGATGTTCCAACAGAATAATAAATAACGGAACCAGGTCATGCGTAAATTGCACAGACAGGATGTTCCAACAGAATAATAAAGAATAGAATAACAGAAGAATTTTACCCTGTATGCGGTACTTCACATAGACAGTTTATTCCAACATAATGATAAAGAATGGAATAACAGAAGTTCTCTTCATGAAGACGAAAGAAATAATACCCCTTACCGTAAAAGAATAGTATTCCGACTGGTAGGGCGAGGAAATTCTTGAAGAAAACTTATACTGTTTTTCTACGCTCAAAGCTTCTGAAAACTCTAAAAAAATACGCTCAAGATTATAGAAGAGAATTCTCTGAATTTCTGGTGTGATTTTCAATTCTAACTAAGCATACTATTTATAGGTGAATAGAAGGGGTACTATTTGAAATTCTCACGGACAGACGTCTTACGAGGGATTGATTTTCAAAGCAATAATCAACTACTAACCAAAAATAATATATATATATATATATATATATATATATATATATATATATATATATATACTTATTATTCACACACCTCACCATTTTTCTTCCCCCCCACCCGTGATCATTTTTTCTTCCCCACCCACTTGAGAACTTTACATATATATAATATATATAAATACGTACCTATATATATATATATATATATATATATATATATATATATAAGTCATAAAGCAAAACTGAGATAACTTTCTCCCGATAATTTTGAAAAATGAGAAATTGAGGGTTCATATAATACGCCAACCTACAACAAATACTTCAAAAATTTTCTCAATATTTTTAACAACATTTATCATTATTATTATAATTCGCAATATTTAACAACCAGGTCGTTCCCAGGAAAGAGATGATTTTCCAATAAGAATTTAGCCTTATTAGCGCGCAATTAGGTGACCAAACCTCTCCTTGACAGAACTTCTAGACATTGTCAATATTACAAATAATAATATGAATAACTCTGTCCTCTCAATTATTGATTTAATAATATATAAAATATAGACAATAATTGAATCAATAATGTGAGATACTATGCAACAATTACTGTAATAATAATTGAATATAGCTGAGTGACTTCTCACGTAAGCATCAATAATCAATACCGTGTGCTACTATGCAACCACGCGTATTACTATATTTTTAACACCGGGTGTTTTAACAGTTAACGATAAAAACTTCCGCTGTTATTTTTATAAAAAGATATTTTTATCGTTTTCTCAATCCGACATTAATTTCGTTGTGGGGTCCACCAATTATTGTGCCGTCGTACAAATATTTTATGTTAAAACGAATATTCCCCGACCAATCGAATATTATATAACAACTTGAGTACTTTGCAAAATTTATAAATATTACCCAGAACTATAAAATTATATCAAATTCATTCCATAATATTTAAAAAAGATATTTATAGAAAAATCATCTTTATATAAAAAAAAAATTGGGGCCTTACAACCTCCCCTTCTTATGAAATTTCGCCCTCGAAATTAGGGTACGTACCTGATATGTCGAAGAGGTAAGGATACCTTGATTTTATTTCAGACTCTAACTCCCAGGTCATTTCCTCAACATCGTGGTTTCTCCACAAAACTTTGACTTGAGTATAACCTTGGAGCGTAAAGTATGCTCCTTCTTATCAAAGATTTGAACAGAAACCTCTTCATACGTTAAATCTTCCGCTATTTCATCCGGTTCTAACTCAATAATGTGGTTCGGGTCTTCCACATATTTACGTAACATAGATATATGAAAAACGTTATGAACACGAGACATACTTGGTGGTAAAGTGAGTCTATAAGCCATAGTTCCTACTCGATTGAGGATTAAAAATGGGCCAATAATTGAGGATTGAGCTTTCCTCTCCTTCCAAATCTCATAACTCCTTTCCATGGAGCAACACGTAACAACACATGATCTCCAATATCGAATTTCATGTCCTTTCGATGAAGATCAGCATAACTCTTTTGTCGATCTTGTTAGGTTTTTATACGTTGCCGGATCGTTCGAATCTTTTTCGTAGTCATACGTACCAACTTCAGTCCCAACAACGTTGCTTCACCCACCTCATCCCAGCATACTGGAGAACGACACTTTCTTCCATACAACGCTTCGAATGGAGCCATGCCAATACTTTCTTGATAGATGTTATTGTAGAAAAACTCCACCAATGGTAAGAACTTGTCCCAACTTCCCTTAAAGTCAAGGACACAGAGTCTTAATAAATCTTCAAGAGTTTGAATAGTCCTCTCTGATTGTCCGTCCGTCTGAGGAAGATATGCCGAACAAAATCATAAATCCGTGCCTATAGCTTTCTGTAAATTAACCCAAAATCGTGAAGAAAATCTTGGGTCTCGATCAGAAACTATGGATACTAGCATACCATGCAATCTTATAACCTCGTTTATCTACATACGAGTAAGACGTTCAAGTGTATAAGTTTCTCGTATAGGTAAGAAGTGAGCAGACTTGGTCAATCTATCAATAATGACCCAAATTGCATCTATGCCTTGAGAAACCTTGGGAAGACCAGTAACGAAATTCATGGTAATGTGCTCCCACTTCCATTCTGGAATTTCAAGTGGTTGCAGTGGACCTTTTGGTACTTGATTCTCCACCTTGAATCGTTGACACGTTAGACACCTTGAGATAAATAGTGCTATCTCTCTCTTCATATTGCCCAACCAAAATGTATGTCAAAGATCATGATACATTTTGGTACTCCCAGGTTGGATTGTAAATGGTGTGTTGTGCGCCTCCATCATGATTTTATAATTTAAATCAGGGTCGTTAGGAACACAAAGTCGGGAGTTGACTCGAAGTATTCCTTCTTCATCAATTCTTGCTTTTGGCATAAAACCTTCTTGCACTTTCTTCCTTATACGCATCAGCTTTAGGTCTGTAGCTTGAGCAACTTTAACTTTATCGATTAAAGTTGGTTCTACTAGTATAATCGCTATCATCACATGGGTCCCTAGAGTCTTTAACTCTATCTCCATCCTTTGCAAATCATACAAAATGGGCCTTTGCATTGACAATATCGCACTCGTACCCGCATATGATTTTTTACTCAATGCGTCAGCTACCACGTTCGCTTTTCTAGGATGGTATGATCATAATCTTTCAACAGTTCAAGCCAACATCATTGTCGCATGTTGAGTTTCTTTTGACTGAAGAAATATTTGAGACTTTTATGATCCGTAAAGATCTCTACTTTCTCCCTATACAAGTAATGCCTCCAAATCTTTAGTGCAAAAATGACTGCTGCCAACTCTAGATCATGAGTAGGATAATTCTTCTCATATTCTTTGAGTTGTCGAGAGGCATAGGCTATGACTTTCCCATGTTGCATGAGAACACATCCTAACCCTTTGCCCGAAGCATCACTGTAGATGATAAATCCCTCCGAGCCAGATGGTATTGTCAGAACAGGTGCTGAAATGAGTCTCCTCTTGAGTTCTTGAAAACTCTTCTCACATTCCTCGCTCCAACCGAATTTTGTATCTTTTCGAGTTAGCTGAGTTAATGGAGTAGCGATTCGACATAATCCTTCCACGAATCTCCGATAATAACAATCTAAGCCGAGAAAGCTACGTACTTCGGTCACTAATTTGGGTTGCTACTAGCTTTGAATAGCTTCAATCTTTGTTGGGTCAACAGATATTCCATGACTTGACACCACTGCCCAAGGAATTCTACTTCTTTCAGCCAGAACTCGCATTTCTTCAACTTGGCATAAAGCTTATTTTCACGAAGCTTTTGGAGTATCAACCTCAAGTGTTGCTCATGATCTTCACAGCTTTTGGCATAAATAAGGATGTCATCAATAAAGACGACCACAAAGTGATCCAAATATTCCTTGAATATTCGGTTCATCATATCCACGAAGGCAGCAGGAGCATTAGTCACTCCAAAAGATATAACTAGGAATTCATAATGCCCGTACCAAGTTCTGAAAGCCGTCTTTGGAATGTCATCGGTTCTAACCTTTAACTGATGATATCCGGAATGAAGATCGATCTTTGAAAAAAATTTGGCACCTTGCAACTGGTAAAACAGGTCATCAATACGTGGCAACGGATATCTATTTTTGACATTGACATGATTCAACTCTCGATAATCAATACAAAGTCGCATACTCCCATCTTTCTTCTTCACGAATAGAATAGGATCACCCCAAGGAGACGTACTAGGACGAATGAAATCGATATCTAACAATTCCCGTAATTGGGTCTTTAACTCTTGAAGTTTAATAGGAGCCATTCGATATGGAGCTTTGGAAATGGGTTTTGTACCAGGTTCAAGGTTGATACAAAATTCAATTTCTCGCTCTGGGGTAGGCCAGAAAGTTCTTCAGGGAATACGTCAGGAAATTTATTAATAGTAGAAATATCATTCAAAATTGACGTATTTTTGTTTAAATCCGTGACATGAGCTAAGAAAGCTTGACATCCGTTTTTCAATAAACGAATAACTTTATGGCTTGAGATGACAGTGATTGATTTTAATGGTTTGGTTGCTTGAATTCGCATAATAGGTTAGTTAGGAATATGAAAGCTAACAACCTTACGAAAATAATCAATTTTTGTATGATAAGTAGTTAACCAATCAATCCCTAGAATTACGTCAAATGTAAGTATTTTCAATGAAATAAGATCGACAGGTAATGTGAGGGTACTGATTTGAACCAAACAAGACTTATAAACAGTGGATGTAATGAAGGTTTCTCCCAACGGAGTTTCAACAGATAAGTCAAAGTCTAATTTCTCCGGAGTCAAATTTAAACGTTGAGCGCAAGTAGGAGAAATAAAAGAATGGGTAGAACCGTTATCAAATAAGGTATATACTTCGCTAGAGTTTATGATAAGCTTACCGCTGATGACCTCGTTCGGGTTCCTTACTTTCTAGGAGGTCACGACAAACGCTCTCCCTTGAACTACCGGTTTTGTCTTATCTGGGACGGCCTTTGATGCCTCCATCCCAGCTGGACTTGACTTTGGTGCACGACAAAATCGAGCTAGGTGACCTTCTCTTCCATAATTGTAACATGCTTTGGATGGCATCGCGCAGTTTGGACTGATGTGTCCCTCCCCTCCACATTTGAAGCATATGATAGGTGGTCGTTCTCCTTCCTTAACGACGGGTGTTGATGCTGACGTATTTCCATCATTGTTGAATCTTCTCTTCTTGAAATGTCTTTTCTTATTTTTTTGACCATGATTACCACCGAAGTGGTTATAATTTCTGGCATGTTAATTCCCTCCACGCTTATTGTCACCGCTTCGATGACTGTTATCACTGGTATTATCATTTTGTCGGCTGCTCTCTTTTGGTTGGGTTGACTCATTATCGCGTTCCAATAACTAAGCCATATTAACAACATCTGAATACAAACACAGTTTATGAGAGATAAGATATTGACGTATCTCCAGCTTCAAACCTCTTAAAAACATCCATGTCATTCTTTTCTCATTATCAACTAAGTGGGACGTAAACTGGGACAACTCAACAAACTTGGCTTCGTATTGCGATACGGTCATGTTGTTTTGCTCCAGCTTGATGAACTCTACCTCTTTCATGTTACAAATACTTTCGGGAAAGTACTTGTCGTTGAACAGTTCTTGGAACTTCTCCCAAAACATCTTTAGTGCGGCAGGTTGAGTGCGCTTTACAGATTCCCACCAGTAATCTGTCTATGCCCGCAACATAAAGGTGGCAAAGGGAACCATTTTCTCCTCGGAGCATCCTAAGACATCAAATATCTTGTTGATCTGCTTTATCCATGTCTCCACCTTAAGTGATTTTGGCTCTCCAAAAAACTACGGTGGTCCCAGCTCCTTGAACTGTTTGGCGGTGACCGTCCAAGAGTTGCTAGTGTTTCCACCTGCATTTTGGATAGGAGCCGATCTCGCCTAATGTTGCATGAATTGCATAAAGTCTCTGAACATTCCATCGTTTATCATTTGGTCAGTGTTGTTGTTTGTATTAGGATTGTCGCCTTCCTGATGCACATTATCCTGATTATTGATCTGTGGAGACTCAACGGTCTCCTGTGCTCCATTGATATTCACAACATTCTCGGATGTCATTTTCAAATACTGCCACAAAATAAGGGTTAATTAACATATCACATATTATTCCCATACTCTGACCGACCAATTAAATATCAAATAAACTTAAGTAGGTCATACTAGCGAAAGAATTTCCCGTCTCTCCCTCTTAGTTCTTATCTCACATCTCAGCCAAGGATCATATCCCTAAGCTTTGATACCAACTGTGATGCCCCCAAAATAGGTATACATCACCTATTCTAAGTCGTCAAATACATGGTACAAAATACAAATAAAACTTAATTATACAACTGTCGTGTAAAATACGACAAAACATAAGCTGTGAGTTTTAATACAACATTTTTTTCTAAACAGTATTCAAACTCAAAATAAGTCCTCCACACATTTATTTTCACATTATTTCATAGAATAGTGAGGACTACTAATGCTATCATCTGAACCGTCACTCTGTTCCCCGACTAGTCCCCGCTACGTTCTCATTTCCTGAAGAGAATAATGAAAGGAAAAGGGTGAGCTCAACTAGCCCAATAAGAGATATTATGACTAAGATAATGTAGAATAATTTATCATTAGTCTTCAATAGTGTTAAACTGATAAAATATAACAAACATCAAGTTTAACTGTAGCGGAATAAGCTATCCATTAAAAGAATCAAGTAGAGAATAAAATCAACTATCTTTTATGATTTAAAAAGTTTTTTCATCACTTTTATCGCTGAGACTCAGCTTAATAAATAATCCACATCATCCCTGCACTACGGCTAAGGATATTCATTAGTATCACGACCACAAATTATCCATGTACTACGGGCCAAGGATATTCATGTATTCATTAATGGTCATGATCATGCCAACAACTGTCCATTAATGCACTACGAGCCAATGAGGACTTTTATTACATCATTTGTAACATTACGGTCATGATTACAACGAATAATCTCTGGTCATAATCATACCAAGTCCATCTATGCACTACAGACCACAGATGACTTTCAACAAAATATAAACATGAGGATGATGACAATGATATAAGAATTCAATAAAACAAATTCAAGAATTAATCTATCCAGGAACCAATAACGTCCAAATTGTCAACATAATACTTCTTTGTAGAGTAAAATTCAAGAAAGATACTAGATGAAGCGCAAATATCAAGGATATTCCACTAATTTCATGGAGTATAAAAGCCAAAACTTTAACCAACTGAGTACAATAAAGAATAGAATAACAAAAGAAATCACCAGGCATGCAATAGACCGCACAGCGAGGTTATTCCAACAGAATAATAAATAACGGAACCAGGTCATGCGTAAACTGAACAGACAGGATATTCCAACAGAATAATAAAGAACGGAACCAGGTCATGCGTAAACCGCACAGACAGGATGTTCCAACAGAATAATAAATAACAGAACCAGGTCATGCGTAAACCGCACAGATAGGATATTCCAACAGAATAATAAAGAATGGAATAATAGAAGAATTTCACCGTGTATGCGGTACTTCACATAGACAGGTTATTCCAACATAATGATAAAGAATGGAATAACATAAGTTCTCTTCATGAAGACAAAAGAAATAACACCCCTTACCATAAAAGAAGAGTATTTCGACTGGTAGGGCGAGGATATTCTTGAAAAAAACTTATACTGTTTTTCTACGCTCAAAGCTTCTGAAAACTCTAAAGAAATACGCTCAAGATTATAGAAGAGAATTCTCTGAATTTCTGTTGTGATTTTCAATTCTAACTAAGCATCCTATTTATAGGAGAATAGAAGGGGTACTGTTTGAAATTCTCACGGACAGACGTCTTATGAGGGATTGATTTTCAAAGAAATAATCAACTACCAACCAAAAAAATATATATATATATATATATATATATATATATATATATATAACACATGTTATTTTGAAACAAACAAAACAAATCAACTTTGTAACGACCCCAAAATTCATACCATTTAAATCTCGACTTCGGTCGTTAACCATACATTCAACCTCTATTTTTTACATCATTATTCGATATTAAAATCACTAAAATTGCGAAATATTTAAAACTTTTATACGTTTCCTTTTGTATTGCCCTAAATCGCAACCTTTACATTACATCTCTTCGATTCAAATTTATATCATGAATCGTTATAACAAAATAACTATACAAAGTCTTACATCATGAATAGATATCCATATACACCGGATAACTCAATTTACAATGCAACAACATGTTACATTCAAAATCTTACATACATTTCTAATAAAACATAAGTAATCTTCGTGAATATAGATCTCTATAACTCACTTTGCACATATCCTTACCTTAACTTCCTTACCTGCAAAAGTGGTTATTTATAAGAGTGAGCTCGACAGCCCAACAAAATCTAACAGTTTTCATGCATCATATAACACGTAATAATATGCTAAATATATATATCATAATAACTAAAACAACATGGCATACATGCTTTTAGTTCACATAGCAAATATAAAGATTGAGTTCCTTACTCAATCCTCCTTATTTAACCAAAATAATGCAGTCATAAATTAACTTTAACATTTCATGATTTCAACATGTATAACATATCATGCAATTTAAAACAGTTCATCAAGTCCACGTAACAAATAGGAACCGAAAGACTTGCCTTGATCGTTGTTTACCAATAATAGATTAACAACTTACAGTTATCTACACTTCACATGCCCTACACAATTACATAATCATACACATCAACTATTAGTTACATAACAATACATAGTAATTATAATATAAACTCTACTCCACATCTCATAATCTTTACTATTAATTAGCACACAATGTTCAATTTGATTGTGTTAATTTTTAACTTATATCTCACTATATTTCATATTTACAGTTCATTCAATTGCTTAAGTCTTGCTAAGACTACTTATTGTTTTTATATTAAATCCATTCTATATCTTATAATATTCATTTCAATTGAATGAAAACACTTTTTAAGTTCATTAACACTTGGCACGGCGTTTCGACGTTCAATCGTCACACGCCCGATTTGCCTCTCTTGTGTATGCTTAGTATGCTTATACAACTTATCTAATCCATCATTTATAATTATTAAGCATCATTATATTTACTAATATTCATGTTTTATAACTTAGAATAACATCTTTTATCGTCAGAAGCACTACACATGCATAGGTGCATGCCCGATGCCCTCTAATTGCCCCCAAAAACACAATAGTCCTAAAGATGACCATTTTGACTACTGTTAAAATCTCAAATTAAAAAACTTAAAGAACAAAAGTTGTAGGACTATTCATCCTCGTTCCGGATCATCTTGAATCACCTCAATCGGAGTTCTTATGAGAAAGTTATGGCTATTTTACTACAGGAGGTCAAAACTATCCGACCCAGACTTTTGTTCCGGCGCCGCGGCGTGAGAACTAGGCTAACCAGTGGCGCCGAGGAGAAAAATTTGGTGCTGGAGCGCAAATTTCAGCGCTGGGGTGTGAATTTCTGGCGCTGGGGCGCGAATTTATGCGCTAGGGCGCCGAAACTTGCAAAACCCAACCATCGGAGAACAGAACAACTAATTTCTGTCTATTTAACACTGCTAACATCTAAATTAACATGCAAACTTATATAAATTACACATATACACACTACCCAACATGCATATATTAGTTTAAACCACTAAACAATAATTTTAGAAAACTTAAATCATTGTATGCACTATTTTAAAAACCAAACTCCATAACCAACGTTTGTTTACACAGTGAACACTGTCATACTACCAATTCGATTCCTTTGAACCATGTTCTACTTAATATCTTACTCAATTACATATACAAGTTTTAATTTTTTTACAATTAGCATAATCACATACTAATTTTGTTATCTTTAAAAAAATAATAATCGTGCATATAAGTTTACTGTAAAAATAATTCCTTTCTGTAAACGAATTATTGCTTACATACAAACTCAAACATAATCAACATATATAATCATCATAATCAGTTGCATAACAAGATTTTGAAAACTGAATCCACAGAGTTTGAAGCTTCATGCCGCAAAACTCATATATATATATATATATATATATATATATATATATATATATATATATATATATATATACCCATACACACACATAAGATATAACAATTTTAGAGAAATACTTTTAATTAGCCTGAACAATCTTTGCTAAAACCACTGAAATTGCTTGGTAATCCTTAGGTTTTCTCTCAATCTCTCTCAATTCTCTTTCAGTTCTCTGCAGCTTTTTCTTAGGCCAAATGCCAATTCACGTAAAACTAACCACACTTAAGCGTAAAAACCAACTAAAAACAAACACACGACTAAAACGTACGAAACTGCCATATACCGCATTACATGTCAGTTACACTATAATAAACGTGTATCCATTATAAATATTCATTATAAATATATGTTATTTATTTAATTATTTTATTACTAATCAATCAAATTTAAAAATCCAAAAGCCATAAGGCTCCGTTTGGCAAACCGTTTTAAAATTAAGGACTTAATATATTTAAGCCTTGTTTGGCAAAATAAATTAAAACTACTTTAATTTATTATAATAACCACTTATAATATAGTTATTTGTCACACTTCTAATTAATTAAGTTTTCATACTTAATTTAATTAATTCTAATAACAATTCATTGCATAATATAATAATTTATTTAATCATTATAAACTCTCTAACTTAATTATTAAATTAAATTAGATTACTATTTCAAAATAATTACTTTCCTTAACTCATTAATTATTTATTAAACAAATAATTAACCAAATCGAATCGAATCAATTAAACAAATATTTATTCAACGATAAACACATCCATTAAATATTTATATAATTCAATAAATATTTAAATATTATAATTAAAAATCTGGATTGTTACATCATTCCCTCCTTACAAGGATTCTGTCCTCAGAATCACAACTCAAACCACTCATTCGTTACAATCTTCCATACTTACAAAGATTTTGTCCCCAGAATCGAAGACACAAATTAAACAAATAACTCAGAGTAATCTTTCATCATTTTATCTAAATATAGGTTTTATATTTCCTACTACATTCATTACTTACAAATTCTAGGTTTTATTTCATAACTTTCACTTGAACTCAATTATATTTTGAGTGTTATATATCGTTTAACTCATTCATTTCTTTTTTTCTAAGGATCGCTATCATCAACACTCGGGATATTACATTCACCATTTCTTCTAAGAATTTCGTTCGAAATTTTATTTATTAATCTTTATTCATTTAATCTATCAAAGTAGATTTTTACGTCACTACTTCATTCATTCATTGGTTTCTATAACCACTTTCTTTCCACAAAGATCATTCTACAACTATTAACTTTTCTATTAAAAGTTTTACAAATTTCTTTGATAACTCATATCCTTCTCACTTCAAAATCTCTTTTCTCACTTATTCAACATACTCATCATTCAGTGTCGCATTCTACAACTTACTTCTTTCTAAGGAATACTTTCCTTTTTCACTTCCATCTTGTAGAATAACAAGAGTCTTCCACAATTGTTCAATAATTGGGAAGTAGTATGAATAACTAAGGAATTTAAAAGATTCCAAATCATGCTGAGGGATCATAAGACCGTGAACTCTTCTCTAGGTTTAATAGTGCTTCACCCCTAGTTCTTCACACTTTAAACCCTCCTTGGCAGAATGTTTATCAATCACAAAGACTATAAACACCCCCTCACTTGTACACTAGGTGGCCAGCCTATTGTACCACTATGTTGGGCCGCAATGTAGTGTTTTGTAACGACTATATGCATTACGCTCAGTTCTTAGGGTGTTAAGCCCTTCGTACTATGTATTGTGTACAAACATTTCAGCGCAAAGTATAAACTAAGCACAACCTCTAATGAAAGAGTTGTTCATCTCATAATTTTGATTGCAAGCATTCAACTGAGGGTCAAATGACCACGAACCATGTCCACAGTTATAAGTAATCTTTAAACTTTAACTTTAACAGTCATACGACTATAAGGACTCAAAGGTACTTAGGGGATCAATCCTTCGTACATGTATTGTGCTCAAACATTTCAGCGCAAAGTATAAAGTAAGCGCAACCCCTAAATAATAGTGTTTTTCATCTCAGCATTTCAACATCTGAATCCGCACCAAAACAATTTGGTTTGGCATAATTTCTCAAGAAACTCTTGAATTTCATGAACAACTTTCAATATTTGTCTACCTGAATCAAATAGCATAGACCTCTACGACAATTTGGACATCAACCGAAATATACATATACATACATACACATGTATTCTCATATCTTAAAGAAATCTCAAAAATCTTTTTATGACGTCATAATACCACACTGTATTTACAGTCCGTTGAGGATTCTGTCATTTGGTGATTTTATCATACTACATCATACCATAGTGGGCTGACGATCCTTAGATCACATCCAACACTAAGTAATGCTGCATTGATGACTCCATCATTTTTATCATCTTTGCACCAGGTTACATGATGCATTAATGATATAAAATACATTTTGATATATTGCAAATCATTTTTGTCTAGCCGAAGCAATTAGCATAGACATACGAATAACAATATTGTTGTTAAAACTTATTGGTTCCATCATTTGATTCAATGTTTTTTAAGAAAATAAAAGTGTAAACATCATCACTAATTCAATAAATTTCGAAAGTCTAGCATAGCTAGTAGATTTAGAATACCTATGCTTCCACCATCAACTTCACTTTCTATAGTGATCCATTGCTTAATAGGTATATCTATTCCTATCATCCTCAATACTCCATTTACATTTATCTATGCTCAGTTCGTCAAACTTACCACACGTTATGAGTTCAGGAACTTGCCACAATCATATGAGCTTAAGAACTTATCCTAGTCAAACCAAAGGCGTCCATTCGCTGAGGGGTTCAAAAACATACCACATAATTATGAGTCACAAACCTACCATAAGTATGAGTTTTAAGAACTCGCACTTAACCTTATAAAATTTTCTAACTATATTCTACCTATCTGTTATACACATGAGAAAAGAATCACCTTCTCAACAGACATATAGCAAATAGCGCGACACAAACATTCTAATGATTATCAATATGATAAACTGAGTGCAAGCACAAAACCCTCGCGCATACAAAGGTTTGTACAACTCAGCGATCACATGATTCCTCAATTGAAACCCCACCTAATTCTATCTTGCTCAACGATAAACACATCCATTAAATATTTATATAATTCAATAAATATTTAAATATTATAATTAAAAATCTGGATTGTTACAAACTCCCACCCGTATACACCATAATTAACATCCACCAAAATCAGCATCCACCCACCCACTCACACATTTATATATATATATATATATATATATATATATATATATATATATATATATATATATATATATATATATAAGTCATAAAGCAAAACTGAGATAAGTTTCTCTTGACAATTTTGAAAAATGAGAAAGTGGGGGTTCATATAATACGCCAACCTACAACAAATACTTAAAAAAATTTTCTCAATATTTTTAACAACATTTATCATTATTATTATAATTCGCAATTTTTAACAACCCAGGAAAGAGGGGGCTTTCCAATAAGAATTTATCCTTATTAGCGCGCAATTAGGTGACCAAACCTCTCATTGACAGAACTTCAAGACATTGTCAATATTGCAAATAATAATATGAATAACTCTGCTATCTCAATTATTGATTTAATAATATATAAAATATCGACAATAATTGAATCAATAATGTGAGATACTATACAACAATTACTGTAACAATAATTGAATATAACTGAGTGACTTCTCATGTAAGCATCAATAATCAATACCGTGTGCTACTATACAACCACGTGTATTACTATATTTTTAATACCGGGTGTTTCAACAGTTAACGGTAAAAATTTCGCTGTTATTTTGATAAAAAGATAATTTTATCGTTTTCTCAATCCGACAATAATTTTATTGTGGGGTCCACCAATTATTGTGCTGTCGTACGAATATTCCTTGTTAAAACGAATATTTTCCAACCAATCAAATATTATATAACAACTTGCGTACTTTGCAAAATTTATAAATATTACCCACAACTATAACATTATATCAAATTCATTCCATAATATATAAAAATGATATTTATAGAAAAATCATCTTTAAAAAAAATAAAATTGGGGTCTTACAAGAAATATGAAGATCCATGATCTATACTTGGTCAAAGTAGGCACCCGGTAAACCGCTATGAATGTATGGGTTTGGTGAAGAACACCTATAGCGACGGTTCTGTCGCTATAGGGCCCTTTAGTGATAGTTTATTTATGGAAATTAATTATTTTATTTATTAAATAGATAAAAATAGTTTTAAATTATTAAAAATTAAAAATAAATTTTGAAAAAATATTTAAAAATCTAAAAATTAGTTTTAAATTATTCTGAATATATTTCATAAATATCTAATATTTTTGGGATAATAATGATATTTAATTTATTTAATTATAATATTAAATAATTTTTTTAAAAATAGTTTTAATACTTGAAAATTCATGAAAAATTATATTATGATACAAGAAAATATTTTGAGTTATTTTTAGTGACTTTTAATATTTTGTGATGAATTTCATTAATAAATTAATATTAATGGTAATTAATTTATTTACTAAGTGTATTAAATAAATTATAAAAAAATAGAATTAATGATTTATAAATCATATAAAAATAATTTAAAGGTTCAGAAAATATTTTATGTTATAAAATATAACTTTTGACATTTTGTCATGAAAAATATTAATATTTTAATATTAAGAACAATTATTTATTAACGGTTTTAATTATTTTAAAATCATTCAAGGATAATAATGAAGTATTAAAAATACTTTGAGATATTATAAATATATTAAAATATTATGTTAAGGATTTCATTAATATTTAATATTAAATAAATATTAATGATAATGGAATTAAGTGGTATTTAAATCATATAAATATGATGTTAATGGTTGAAAAATCATAATAAATGATAATAATTACTTAAAAATTATTATAAGCCTATAAAAATTATTTTGACTGAATAATTAATTGTCTAAGTTAATTGTGTTGTGTTTAGACACAGTCTTATGGATATTAGGTTCGATTGTTATCCGACTGAGCCGTCGAGATGTTAGAATTGTGACGAATTCAACTTAGACTGCAATAGTTTGACTTGATACTAGGCCTTATATGCTGTATAGACTAATAAGATTATGTGGTAATGTGTTTAGGTTATTTTATACTGTGATGCTATTATTCTACCTTGAGAAATCGATATGATTAATATTATATCTTCGGATAAAGCTAAGTTATGTTTCGTAATGGTAATCAACAGATCAGGCAACTTTCTTATACTCACTTATTGTGAAAGTTTTTCTTGAACTGTTCTTTTAACTTGTGATTAATCATTGTTGATTACATCACGTCTATGAATCGTTGAATCGCACTTTGTGCCTATTGCATGTGTTCATCAGGTATGAAAGGCTGATCACCTTTATTACCATTCGGTCAAGATATAATTGATATGTTCATGTTTAATGTTCGTTCAGCTATAAAAATTTATCCATGCTAGTTCACAATTATATTGTTGAATGTTAGCCAGCTATTATTCAAAATCTTTCCATCATGATATTTCCTTAAATTATTGAACTTAAACTTGCTGGGCAAACTTGTTCACCTTTGCTATATCGTGATAAACATTGCAGATTATGGCGAATACGTCGGATACAAGGAAAGTCAAAGCCAAGTTCATCTTGGGACTATGTATGTAGCTTGATTTGTAACAATATTGTATAATAATAACATTGTATGTTAGATAGGTTATTGATTCAAGTTTTAAGTAAGGTTCTCGACCTTGGGGTTAGTGTGTAACGTTTAATGTATAAACAATTTATGTTTATGTCTTCCGTAATAGTTAGAACTAGTGTACCAGATTCGTGGTGATTTAGGACCTGAATTTGGGGGCGCTACATTTGGTATCAAAGCTGTTGGTTATAAATCTAGGGTTGAGTTACCTTAAACTAATAACCGCAGTGATTAGGATAAGATCTAACTCACATAGAGTTAGTGTGTCGATAAGATTCAAAGACGAATCTCGGTAAGTTGTAAAGATACGGAGTTCCCAAACTCTGATAATAAAGTTGAACAGTAGTGGTAAATAGATAGAGTTTAAAAGACTAAAAGTACAGGGATAGAAGATCGTAAAACAAAACGATCATAGCATAGGAATATATCATAATATATATGATAAGATCACTCCGTGATCGGAAAAGATTATAATAGTGAGAATGACCAAGCGAATGATTGAAAAGTTTACGGCAAGAATGTCATGTCAGTTGTACTATAAATTGGTACAGATTCAAGAAAGGACTATGAATACGAGTTGAATGAAATTCGTATTGAGAAAGGAGTTGGGATTAAGTGGGGATTTCAATTGAGGACTCATGTCAGCAACTGAGTTTGGTGTAACAACCACTTAGTTTCTTACTCCGATAATCATTAAAATGTATGTGTCATGCTATTTGCTATATACCTGTTGAGAAGGTGATTCTTTTCTTAGGTATATAACAGATAGATAAGGTATAGTTAGAGAATATAAGGTTAAGTACGAATTCTTAAAACTCATACTTATGGTACATTCGTGACTCATGATTATATGAAATGTTTTTGAACCCCTAAGCGAATGGACGCCAAAGGTCTGACTAGGATAAGTTCTTAAACTCATATGATTGTGGAAAGTTCCTGAACTCATAAGTGTGGTAAGTTCGACGAACTGGGTATAAACATGTGTGATTGTAGTATTGAGAATTATAGGAATAGATAGGTTACTAAGTAATTGATCGTTAGTGGAGACATAGGTTTTCCAAATCTTATAGTTATGCTAGACTTCAAAATTTTGACATCAAGCTAAATACGCACTATGTGCTTCTTAAAATAAAATCTTATTCTCAACTTCTGGTGACCATTGTGTATGTGTGGACTTCAGGCCACCGACACATCGTTACCTGTTGAGCTGATAAAACTGAATTGCAACGGTTTTTTAACGGTTTAAAGTATAGCCTACGCTACTTATTTCGGCTAGACGATAAGGATTTGAAATATCAAAATATATTTTTATTTATCACTTATGTACCATGTAACCTGGTGTAGAGATGATAAAAAGTTGATGGAATCATAAATACAGGAATACTTAGTGTTGAATTTGATTTAAAAATCGTTGTTCCACTATTGTATGACGTGTCTGTAAGATATGACGGTTTGTGGATGAATTTCTATAAAACCTTTTTGAAAATGAAAGCTTATGGTCTATATGACTCCTCAGCATGATTTGAATAATTTAACTCATGTGAGTGAGGTTATGGGTAGCATGTGGTGATGAGTATGAAAGGTGTAAGGTAAATTTCGGGGACGAAATTCTTAGAAAAAGGAGAGAATGTGATAACCCGAGAATTTAGACAATTTAATAAATTCTTAAAAGATTGAATTAAGGTTAAATATTAAACCTAGACAAAAAATAAGTATATGGATTTGACATTTTAAGGAAGGAATTTTGTGAATTTAAAAAACTTTTGGTGAAGGTTTACAGTGTTAAGGGTATGCGTGTATATGTTCTGTGTGTATGGTCATATATGTGTACAATATGTGGTTAAGGGTTAAGGGTTGACCAGATAAATTATATCAGTGACAAAACATAATATTATATTAAGAACCTCAACGTTCTGTTAGAAAACCATATCGACGGATAAGAAACCCTAGCACCGGTTCTAGAAACCCTAGTTTCAATTTCGGGAATCCGAAACCCTGATTCAGAATATTAAAACCTTAATTTAGGAGCTTGAAGATAAGTATAAGGTTTTTTTGTTATTGATTATATATTTAATTAGGGATAGCCCTAATTGATTATTAGAAAACCCTAATTGTTCAGCTGAAAACCCTAATGTACAATTATAGAACCTAATTGCTAAATTAGAAATTTTAATTAGGAAATATGAATCCTAATTAGCAAGCTTAAATATATTTAGGAAACCCTAATTATAATTTAGAAATCTTAATTTTCTATTTTTAAAACTTAATTACAAAAGCCTAAAAAATAAATTTATATAACCTTATGGTTAAATCTTAAGGGTCAAAACCTAAGGGTTGTGACAAGTTACCAAGTTGCCATTAACTTTACAAGTCAAATGACCAAATTGCCCTTCTTGAATATTTTAATGGGATGGAGTGTAGATCTAGCCCTACTAGTGGTTGGTGACCAACCCTAAGCTAGCCATGTGGTCTAGTAATTAACTTTAATCAGCCAAAACCTGCTCTCATGATCAGCCATAGGCATTTCATCAAATTATTTATAGATTGAGAGCGAGAGAATGCTCAATTTACTTTTCATATTAACCAAAGCCATGCTCTCTCTCCCATCCAAAATTTTAGAGTGAAAGTGAGTGAGAAGCAAAGCCAATACCAACATTTAGCTTTCCAATAACAAACATCAAAGTCAGATTCAATTATCAAAGCTAAAAAGGTATAAAAACCCTAAAACTTAGAAATCCTTATGATTCATGTTAATCTTTGCGTTTAGATGTTAAAAGTTGTGCATAAGGATGTTGTTGAGTGATCTGGGTTGTTATAACATGGATCCATAACAACTAGATGCACGAAATTAAAGATTTCAAAAATTTGGAAAACTAAAAAAGTGCGGTCTGACAACCGAATGTCAGACCCCATAGATCTTTATCTGTTTATAGTTTTGGTTGTTTAAATGTTTGTACTTGTAGTATGTGGTAAGGTCTTTGATCTGGAACTTTATTCTAGCCCAGATCATGTGTAGATTGTAAGTTATTAAGGGTCAAAGTACGTTGACCGACATTGACTGGCTGTTTCTGGGCAGCCCAGATTTGCCCAGAACGCCTGAAAACGTTTTTGATCTTGCTAGTTTTAAGTTGTTTGGCCATGTTGTTGTTATATACTTGTAGACTGACATGAGTACTACATATCCATGCCTCTAGATTACCTAGTTACTTAACAGAATCGAATTTGGTGGTGGTCAAATATAGGTTGACCAAATGCTCAAGAACATTTCTAGAAAACCCAGAAATGTTCAAGAACAGTTCATGACCTGCACTTTCACCCGCCAGGATCTCTTGGTTGTGATGTTGTTATACTGGTATTGTTAGGTATTGTTGTACCCTGACATGTATGCTACAAGATTTGACCATTAGAACACATTAAGTAAGCCTGGAACTTATTGATTCAAGGGCTCAAAGTGAGACCCATGAACTGTTATTCATTTTGGGTAACCCAGAAATGAATAACAGCCTCTGATATGATATTTATGAGCCTATAACTTCATATTATGTTGTTGTATGACCATGAAATCAGTTTGTGCGTGTAATATAACATTAATACTACATATGTAACACTTTAGATAAATTAGAAACATGAAGATCCATGATCTATACTTGGCCAAAGTAGGCACCCGGTAAACTGCTATGAATGTATGGGTTTATTGAAAAACACTTATAGCGACGGTTTTTAATATATGGAAATTAATTTAGTGATAGTTTATATATGGAAATTAATTATTTTAAAGCCTGAAAATTAGTTTTTAATTATTCTGAATATATTTTATAAATATTTAATATATTTGGGATAATACGGATATTTAATTTACTTAATTATAATATTAAATAAATTATTTAAAAATAGTTTTAATACTTGAACAATCATGGAAAATTATAATATGATACAAGAAAATATTTTAAGTTTTTTTAGTGACTTTTAATATTTTGTGAGGAATTTTATTAATAAATTAATATTAGTGGTAATTAATTTATTTAATTAGTGTATTAAATAAATTATGAAAAAATAGAATTAAGTATTTATAAATCATATAAAAATGATTTAAAGGTTTAGAAAATATTTTATGTTATAAAATATAACTTTTGATATTTTGTCATGAAAAATATTAATATTTTAATATTAAGGACAATTATTTATTAATGGTTTTAATTACTTTAAAATCATTTAAGGATAATAATGAAGTATTAAAAATACTTTGAGATATTATAAATATATTATAATATTATGTTAAGGATTTCATTAATATTTAATATTAAATAAATATTAATGATAATGGAATTAAGTGGTATTTAAATCATATAAATATGATGTTAATGATTGAAAAATCATAATAAATGATAATAATTACTTGAAAATTATTATAAGCCTATGGAAATTATTTTCACTGAATAATTAATTATCTAAGTTAATTGTATTTTATATAGACACAATCTTATAGATATTAGGTTCGATAGTTATCCAACTGGTCCGTCGGGATGTCAGAATTGTGCCGGATTCAACTCAGACTCTAATAGTTTGACTTGATACTAGGTCTTATATGCTGTATAGACTAATAGGATTATGTGATAATGTGTTTAGGTTATTTTATACTGTGATGCTATTATTCTAACTTTAGAAATCGATATAATTAATATTAGGTTTGCGGATAAAGTAAGTTATGTTTCGTAATGGTAATCAACCGATCAAGCAAGTTTCTTATACTCACTTATTGTGAAAGTTTTTCTTGAACTGTTCTTTTAACTTGTGATTAATCATTGTTGATTACATCACGTCTATGAATCGTTGAATCGCACTTTGTGCTTATTGCACGTGTTCATAAGGTATGAAAGGCTAATCACCTTCATTACCATTCGGTGCAGATATAATTGATATGTTCATGTTTAATGTTCGTTCAACTATGAAAATTTATCCATGCTAGTTCATAATTATATTTGTTGAATGTTAGCCAGCTATTATTCAAAATCTTTCCATCATGATATATCCTTAATTTATTGAATTTAAACTTGCGGGGCAAACTTGTTGCTCACCCTTGCTATATCATGATGAACATTGCAGATTAAGGCGAATACGTCGGATACAAGGAAAGTCAAAGTCAAGTTCAGTTTGGACTATGTATGTAGCTATATTTGTAACAGTATTGTATAATAATAACATTATATGTTAGATAGGATATTGATTCAAGTTTTAAGTAAGGTTCTCGACCTTGGGGTTAATGTGTAACGTTTAATGTATAAACAATTTATGTTTATATCTTCCGCAAGAGTTAGAACTAGTGTACCAGATTCGTGGTGATTTAGGACCAGAATTTGGGGGCGCTACGATTCTGCCACTGCTGACGATTCTGACCATGCCAAGGTAGTTGAAGTTGACGATTCTGTCCTTACTGAGGCGTCTGCTGATAACCCCTATTTTGATTCTGGCCATGCCACTGCCCCTTTTGGCCACCACGATTCATATTCCATTGACCACCCTGACTTTTCTCGTGTTGAACTAAAGTTTGACCCTGTTGGTCATCTCTGTCCCTCTTTTGACTCCCCTCCGGTTTAGAAGACCAAAAGTCATGTCGCTCCATCTCAATATTCTTGGCTGCATTAGCCAATGCTGACACGTTTGTAAACTTGTTGTTAATAAGATGCTGGCGATACCTATAATGAATCCGCCACTTGAACTTCTCCGCTTGTTCCGCTGTAGTCCCTGCAGAAGTTCCCGCAAAGCCTGCCAACCTAGTGAACCTCATCATGAAATCCGTGATGGACTCATCATCTTTCTGTCGGATGGATAAATATTCTTTGGCATAGGCGTCTTTATCAGCAGCTGGAAAGTACTGCTGATAAAAGACCTCATAAAACTCTGCCCAGCTAAGTGCATCGGTATAACCATCACCTTTTGTTACTTTCGTCACCTTCCACCACCTCTGTGCATCCCCTTCCAGCTTGTAAGTAGCAAGCAACACTCTCTGATTATTTGAGCACCCCAACACATAAAAAATCTTCTACAAGTGGGCAATCAAATTATGTGCATCAATTAGAGTCGGAGCGGAACTGAATGACTATGGTTTCTGCTTCTAAAATCTTTCCAACCACACATATATTGGAACCACCAGCTGATCAAGACCATCTGCATTCCCTTCCTCAACATTTGCATGCTGACCATTATTTCTCGAATTTCTTGGTTCAGGAATTCCTGGTGGCGGCTGCTGCATTGCCTGTACAACCTGTGCCACCAACTGAGGTAAAGCCTGATTCACTGCCTGATTCACCAAGGTAGCCAATTGAGCATTAATCTAATCATTAGGTTGCTCATTGGGCTGACCCTCACCTCTTCCCCTATTGTTACCTCACCTCCCAACAACTCTAGCGTATCTAAGAGCCATCTAAGAAAGAGATCACGAATACAAACAAAGTAGATTAGAGATAAATTCGACTATAACTAATATGATAGCTAAACAGAAAATCAAACGGAATAGAAACCTAACCCAGAAGTCTACCCATAACTCACAGGTCAAACCTAAATAGGTTTTCTACAAGAAAGAACCTAAGCTTTGATACCAACTCTGTAACACCCCCTTTTCGAAATAGAAAGAGAGGTTACTCAAAACATAACAAAACTGATGAATTTAATAGCAAGGTTCAAAGCCATAAAAGAATAGTCTTAATATCTGATAAATACCACAAGTCAACCACAAGAAATATCAAACTGCCTCAAATCATAATCTAAAATAATTATTACAATTCCGAACAAACTAATGTATCACAACCTAAACATAATATTTCTAAACCATTTGGATAAAAGGAATCTCTCGTCACACTTGCCCTTGATCCCCCTGATTACCTGCCAGAAGAAAAACACAACATGAGCCAAATGCCCAGTACGGATATAGAATACAAATAATGAACCGAAATAACTAACTTAATTAAATGAAATGAAACTAAACGAACAAAACTAACACAACAAAATAATAGGTTGAATCAAATAGCTTGGCGTTATTTCATATCGAGTTCAGAACAGAACAAAAATATACATTGCCACACAGGCAAGTCAAATAATGCCACACAAGTAAATCAAATAATGCCACACAGGCAAGTCACACACATTGGACCGTGAATCCAATGCATGTAAAATCGAAAGTTATGTTTGGCACAAACATCACCAATCCGCAAAAAAGAACAAAACAGAACTAGGGTCGACCCATACACCTCCCACAATAAAACACCAAATGGACAACTCCCACCGGAGCACAAAATGGAGACGTTGTGGACTGATCACACCGCCACAGAAGGTGTCATGCCTCGGTGCTAAGAGGACATGCTTGTGGTACCCCCACAGGTGGTTATAGCTCAGGTATACCCTACGATATATTCTAACAAAAACATTATGTCACAACACATACGACATAATATTAACACAGGGGGTTCTAATATATACATGTTAAATTGAACGAATCATCAACACAAGTCTCCAAAAATATACTAACATGTACATCACTATGAAAATCGAAATAAATATTGAACATACTAACCGAGTTCAATGAGTACAAGTCATGATATTCTAAAGATCAAATAAACTATCATATGAACTTCACTAAGATCAAGGTATCGAGACAATATTCGAAATCAAAACGAGAAGCAAAACGAACAAACTAAAATTAAAGAGTATCGCTGAATGAGTATGGAATCCGTACCTAGATTAAGCAATGTAATACCCAAAATTTATACTCCAAATTTGACTCGTTAAATTCTATCCGTCCGAACTAATTAAAAGAATAAATATACAATTATAAGTTACCTAATAATTATAATTTATATTAATATGAAATTAATTTCTCCAATTACATCAAGTTACAATACAGACTCAAATTAATTTATATTAATCTTTTAATAATTAATTCTCTTTTTATTTACAAAATCAGTATTACTGTATATATATATATATATATATATATATATATATATATATATGAATCAATGCTTATAATAGAAGCCTTAATTAATCATGATTCGAATTCTATATATATATTTTTTCCAGCAGGTTCAGTATATATATAATAAATAAATAGTCTAATGCCTTTGTTAATTCTAACATGGTAATCTGATAACTTATATATATACATATCCGGCAATCCTTTTACAAATCAATCATTTATAGTACAAGACATACACGATTTACGAAGTTTCAAGATTAAATCAAAAATTTCATTCACAGGTATCATTCACTTAGAATTGTAAAAGACACACATATATATCACTAACTTACAATTAAAACTCTCCTTTTTCTTCTCTCTGTAGCGACGACTTGCTCCCCTTTTTTTTCCTTCGGTTAGTTGGTATAAAATATGATGAAACACTTAGGTTTTGTTTATTTATTAATAGATCTTTATTAAAAAAAATTAATAGATTTTAATATTACCCACAAATATACATTAAACCCAATAAATTTTAAGACTCAATTTTACCAAATTAATATCCATCATTATTAATACTTCTTAGTCCACATAACTTAAATGACTAGTTTGACCCAAATAAAAGTCAAAGTCCAATTAATATATTTAAAATATGCATTTAAAAGTCATCTATTTATTTATTTATTTATTTATTTATTATTATTATTATTATTATTTACTGGGTATTACATCACTTACCCCTTAAAAAGGATTTCGTCCTTGGAATCAAAAGAATGGAATGTACCTAATTATCAAAAAGATGCGGATACTCCGCTCGAGTAGACTCCTCCATCTCCCAAGTAGCTTCCCGCTCCGAATGATTTCTCCCTAAAACCTTAACAAACGGAATAGTCTTCCTCCTCATAATTCGCTCATGCCGATCCAAAATTGCCTCGGCTTTACTCATCACAAGTAAGATCCTCCCGAATCTTATCAAATGGATATTGCACCACATGCAACGGATGATAATGATAACTCCTCAACACCGACACATGGAACACATAGTGCACATGAGCTAGCTGTGGAGGCAAAGCTAATCGATATGCAACTTCACCAACCCTCTCCAAAATCTCAAATGAACCGATATAACGCGGATTAAGCTTCCTTTTCAACCCAAATCGCCGAATACCCTTCTAAGGATAAACTTTGAGAAACACATGCTCACAATGTTAAAACTCTAAAGTCCTCCTATGCTTATCAGCATAACACTTCTGCCGTGATCGAGCCGACTTCAATTTCTCTTTAGCCACCGCTACCTTCTCCATAGTAATTTGAACTAACTCAGGCCCTTCTATGGCCTTTTCGCCAACCTCATCCCAATAAGTTGGTGCCCGATACTTCCTACCATACAATACCTCAAACGGAGCCATTCCAATACTTGCATGCCAGCTATTGTTATAAGCAAACTCAACTAGGCTCAAGTAATCATCCCAATTACCCGACCACTCAAGTGCACAAGACCTCAACATGTCCTCTAATATTTGAATAGTCCTCTTGGATTTCCCATCAGTTTACGGATGAAAAGAAGTACAAAAGTTGAAACGAGTGCCCCAAGCTCGTTAAAACCCTTTCCAAAACCGTGAAGTAAACCATGGGTCCCGATCTGAAACAATAGACACCGGAGTACCATAAAGTCTAACAATCTCCTACTGAAAGATATGTGCCAATCTATCCACCGAGTAACCCTCATGGATAGCCAAAAAGTGTGCCGATTTGGTCAGTCGGTCCACCACTACCCAAATGGCATCATTCTTCTTGGAAGTCTTTGGCAAACCAGTCACAAAGTCCATCGTGATATCCTCCCACTTCCACACTGGAATGTCTAACTGTTGTAACAACCCACTAGCTCGTTGATGTTCTATCTTCACTTGTTGACAAGTGAGGCACTTCCCAACATATTCAGCCATGTCTCATTTCATCCCATTCCACCAAAATTTTTTATTCAAATCACTATACATCTTCGTAGAACCTGGATGAATAGGAAATGGCGAACTGTGAGCCTCTACCAACACAATCTTCCGAATGATTGGATCGGACAGTACACATAACCGCTCACCCAACCAAATCACACCATGGTCATCAATACAAAACTTGTTTTGCTTTCCCTCCTCTATATTCTGCGTCATACTCCACAATAACCCATCTTCCTTCTGAGCTTCTTTGACCCGCGAGATAAGAGAGGGCTCCACTCTCATACTAGCCACATGTCCATCTGAACCTTGCACAAACAACTCCAACTCTAGTCGCTCCATATCCAAAATAAGCTGAGTATGTATAATAAGGGCCGCTACACTCCCTGAACTCTTTTGGCTAAGAGCATCTGCAACCACATTTGTCTTTCTCGGGTGATACTGAATTCTAGGATCATAATCCTTTAGAAGCTCCAACCAACGCCTTTGCCTCATATTGAGCTCCTTTTGAGTGAAAATGTATTTAAGACTTTTATGATCGGTGAAGATATCACAAGTCTCTCCATACACATAATGCCTCCAAATCTTTAGAGCAAAGATCACCGCTGCCAACTCCAAATCATGTGTGGGGGTAATTCACCTCGTAAGGTTTAAGCTCTCTAGAAGCATAAGCAATCACCTTACCGTGTTACATCAAAACACACCCTAAGCCCTTCTTAGAAGCATCACTATAAATCTGGTAACCTCCTGTCCCCGACGGCAATGTAAGTATTGGAGCTGTCACAAGTCGTTTCTTCAACTCCTCAAAACTTTTCGCGCCCTATCACATCAACTGAGTCAATGGTAAGGCAAGCAAGGAAAATCCTTCCACAAATCGCCTATAGTACCTAGCCAAACCCAAGAAACTCCTAATCTTTATCACCGTAGTAGGTCTCGGCCATTTAGTGATAGCTTCAACCTTCGTAGGATCCACCTTAATGCCTTCAGCAGAAACAACATGTCCTATCGCATTTAGAGAATTTAGCATACAATTTCTCTTTTTGCAAAATTTCCAACACCGTGCGAAGATGCTCATCATGCTCTTCCTTAGACTTGGAGTAAACCAAAATGTCATCAACAAAGACAATAACAAATTGGTCTAAGTACTCTCTGAACACCCGATTCATCAAATCCATAAACATCGCCGGAGCTTTAGTCAACCCGAATGACATCACCAGAAACTCATAATGCCCATAGCGAGTGCGAAAAGCTGTCTTAGGGATATCCTCATCCCTCACCCTCAATTGATGATAACCTGATCTCAAGTCTATCTTCGAAAAATACTTTGCCCCCTGAATTTGGTCAAACATGCTATCAATCCTTGGTAATGGATACCGATTCCTGATGGTGATCTTTTTCAACTCCCTGTAATCTATACACAGCCTCATAGACCCATCCTTTTTCTTTACAAAAAGGACCGGAGCACCCCACGGCGAAACACTCGGCCGAATCACACCATAATCTAATAGTTCCTACAACTGCTCCTTCAATTCCTATAACTCCGATGGTGCCATCCGATACAGCGCCTTTGAGATAGGCTCCTCACAAGGAACAAGTTCAATAGCAAACTCTATTTCTCGCTGAGGTGGCAACCCTGACAACTCCTCAGGAAACACATCGAGAAAATCATGAATAATTGGAACATCCTCAATATGAGACTCATCCTTAAAGGGTATCCTTCACAAACGCTAAATACCCCTCACAACCCTTTGCCACTAATTTTCCAGCTTTCAAATCTGAAATTAACTTCACCACTCTACTCGGTTGTGAGCCTTGAAACATGAACTCTGGAGACTTCACATCTCCAAATATAACCTTCTTTGCCTGACAGTCGGTAGTGGCCTGGTGCTTATCCAACCAGTCCATCCCAAGAATGACATCAAAAGCGTACATACTCATTGGAAGAATATTAGCCCTACGCATCTTATCTCCAAAACTGATCGGACACCCTCGATACAAATCAGAAATAACAACAAAAGTCCCCATCAGGGTAGCAATTGACATAACATAATCTAATAACTGAGATGGCACACCCAGGTGCCGAATAAAAGACTGAGCAACAATGGAATGAGTAGAACCCATATCAAACAAAATAGATGCCACACGATTGCCAACTAAAAGAGTACCCGAAATAGGACCTGGTGCACCTGTCGCCTTGTTATACGTCAAAGCAAACACTCAACCACCCTGACGCTGATATTATATTAAGAACTTCGACGTCCAGTTAGAAAACCATATCGATTGATAAAAAACCCTAGCACTGGTTCTAGAAACCCTAGTTTCAGTTTTGGGAATCTGAAACCCTAATTCAGAATATTAAAACCCTAATTTGGGACCTTGAAGATAAGTATAAGGTTTTTATGTTATTGATTATATATTTAATTAGGGAAAGCCCTAATTGAATAATAGAAAACCTTAATTATTCAGCTGAAAACCCTAATGTACAATTACAGAACCTAATTGCTAAATTAGCAATTTTAATTAGGAAATATTAATCCTAATTAGCAAGCTTGAATATAATTAGGAAACCCTAATTATAATTTAGAAATCTTAATTTTCTATTTTTAAAACTTAATTATAAAAGCCTAGAAAATAAATTTGTATAACCTTTGGGTTAAACCCTAAGGGTCAAACCCTAAGGGTTAAAACCTAAGGGTTGTGACAAGTTACCAAGTTATCATTAACTTTACAAGTCAAATGACCAAATTACCCTTCTTGAATATTTTAATGGGATGTAGTGTAGATCTAGCCCTACTAGTGGTTGGTGACCAACGCTAAGCTAGCCCTGTGGTCTAGTAATCAACTTTAATCTGTTAAAACCTGTTCTCGTGATCAGCCATAGGCATTTCATCAAATTATTTATAGATTGAGAGAGAAAGAATGCTCACTTTCCTTTTCATATTCACCAAAGCCATACTCTCCCTCCCATCCAAAATTTTAGAGTGAAAGTGAGTGAGAAGCAAAGCCAATACCAACATATAGCTTTCCAAGAACAAACATCAAAGTCAGATTCAAGGATCAAAGCTAAAAAGGTATAAAAACCCTGAAACTTAGAAATCCTTATGATTTATATTAATCTTTGTGTTTAGATGTTTAAAGTTGTGCATAAAGATGTTGTTGAGTGATCTAGGTTGTTATAACATGGATCCATAACATCTAGATGCATGAAATTAAAGATTTCAAAATTCTAAAAAAGTGTGGTCTGACAACCGAATGTCAGACCCCATAGATCTTTACCTGTTTATAGTTTTGGTTGTTTAAATGTTTGTACTTGTATTATGTTGTAAGGTCTTTGATCTGGAACTTTATTCAAGCCCAGATCATGTGTTGATTGTAAGTTATTAAGGGTCAAAGTACGTTGACCGACATTGACTGACTGTTTCTGGGCAGCCCAGATTTGCCAAGAACGCCTGACAACGTTTTTGCAGAGCTTTGATCTTGCTATTTTTAAGTTGTTTGGCCATGTTGTTGTTATATACTTGTAGACTGACATGAGTACTACATATCCATGCCTCTAGATTACCCGGTTACTTAATAGAATCGAATTTGGTGGTGGTCAAATATAGGTTGACCAACTGCTCAAGAACATTTCTAGAAAACCCAAAAATGTTCAAGAACAGTTCCTAGCCTGCACTTTGATCGACCAAGATCTCTTGGTTGTGATATTGTTATACAGATATTTTTAGGTATTGTTGTACCCTGACATGTATACTACAAGATTTGTCCATTAGAACACATTAAGTAATCCTAAAACTTATAAATTCAAGGGCTCAAAGTGAGACCCATGAACTGTTCTTCATTCTGGGTAATCCAGAAATGAAGAACAGCCTCTGACATGATATTTGTGAGCCTATAACTTCATATTGTGTTGTTGTATGACCCTGAAATCAGTTTGTGTGTGTGGTATGACATTAATACTACATGTGTAACACTTTAGATGAACTAGAAACATAAAGATCCATGATCTATACTTGGTCAAAGTAGGCACCCGATAAACTGCTATGAATGTCTAGGTTTGGTGAAGAACACCTATAGCGACGGTATTGTCGCTATACGGCCCTTTAGTGATAGTTTATTTATGAAAATTAATTATTTTATTTATTAAATAGATAAAAATAGTTTTTAATTATTAAAAATTCAAAATAAATTCTTAAAATTATTTTAACGCCTGAAAATTAGTTTTTAATTATTCTGAATATATTTCATAAATATTTAATATTTTTGGGATAATAATGATATTTAATTTATTTAATTATAATATTAAATAAATTGTTTAAAAATGATTTTAATACTTGAAAAATCATGAAAAATTATATTATGATACAAGAAAATATTTTGAGTTATTTTTAGTGACTTTTAATATTTTGTGCGGAATTTCATTAATAAATTAATATTAATGGTAATTAATTTATTTACTAAGTGTATTAAATAAATTATGGAAAAATAGAATTAATGATTTATACATCATATAAAAATGATTTAAAGGTTTAGAAAATATTTTATGTTATAAAATATAACTTTTGATATTTTGTCATGAAAAATATTAATATTTTAATATTATGGACACTTATTTATTAATGGTTTTAATTACTTTAAAATCATTTAAGGATAATAATGAAGTATTAAAAATACTTTGACATATTATAAATATATTATAATATTATGTTAAGAATTTCATTAATGTTTAATATTAAATAAATATTGATGATAATGGAATTAAGTGGTATTTAAATCATATAAATATGATGTTAATGATTGAAAAATCAAAATAAATGATAATAATTACTTAAAAATTATTATAAGCCTATAAAAATTATTTTGACTGAATAATTAATTGTCTAAGTTAATTGTGTTTTGTTTAGACATAGTCTTATGAATATTTGGTTCGATTGTTATCCGATTGAGCCGTCGGGATGTTAGAATTGTGTCGGATTCAACTCAGACTGCAATAGTTTGACTTGATACTAGGTCTTATATGCTGTACAGACTAATAAGATTATGTGGTAATGTGTTTAGGTTATTTTATACTGTGATGCTATTATTCTACCTTGAGAAATCAATATGATTAATATTAGGTCTTCGGATAAAGCTAAGTTATGTTTCGTAATGGTAATCAACCGATCAGGCAAGTTTTTTATACTCACTTATTGTGAAAGTTTTTCTTGAACTGTTCTTTTAACTTGTGATTAATCATTGTTGATTACATCACGTCTATGAATCGTTGAATCGCACTCTGTGCCTATTGCATGTGTTCATCAGGTATGAAAGGTTGATCACGTTCATTACCATTCGGTCCAGATATAATTGATATGTTCATTTTTAATGTTCGTTCAACTATGAAAATTTATCCATGCTCGTTCACAATTATATTGTTGAATGTTAGCCAGCTATTATTCAAAATCTTTACATCATGATATATCCTTAATTTATTAAACTTAAACTTGTTGGGCAAACTTGTTGCTCACCCTTGCTATATCATGATGAACATTGCAGATTAAGGCGAATACGTCGGATACAAGGAAAGTCAAAGCCAAGTTCAGCATGGGACTATGTTTGTAGCTTGATTTGTAACAGTATTGTATAATAATAACATTGTATGTTAGATAGGATATTAATTCAGGTTTTAAGTAAGGTTCTCGACCTTGGGGTTAGTGTGTAACGTTTAATGTATAAACAATTTATGTTTATATCTTCCGCAATGGTTAGAACTAGTGTACCAAATTCGTGGTGATTTAGGACCAGAATTTGGGGGCGCTACATTTGGTATCAAAGCTGTTGGTTATAAATCTAGGGTTGAGATACCTTAAACTAATAACCGCAGTGATTATGATAAGATCTAACTCACATAAAGTTAGTGTGTAGGTAAGATTCAAAGATGAATCTCGATAACTTATAAAGATACGGAGTTCCCTAACTCTGATAATAAAGGTGAACAGTAGTGGTAAATAGATAGAGTTTAAAAGACTAAAAGTACAGGGATAGAAGATCGTAAAACAAAACGATCATAGCATAGGAATATATCGTAATATATATGATGAGATCACTCCGTGATCGGAAAAGGTTATTGTAGTGAGAATGACTAAGCGAATGATTGAAAAGTTTACGACAAGAATGTCGTGTCAGTTGTACTATAAATTGGTACAGATTCAGGAAAGGACTATGAATACGAGTTGAATGAAATTCGTATTGAGAAGGGAGTTGGGATTAAGTGGGGATTTCAATTGAGGACACATGTCAGCAACTGAGTTTGGTGTAATAACCACTTAGTTTCTTACACCGATAATCATTAAAATGTATGTGTCACGCTATTTGCTATATACTTGTTGAGAAGGTGATTCTTTTCTTAGGTATATAACAGATAGGTAGGGTATAGTTAGAGAATATAAGGTTAAGTACGAGTTCTTAAAACTCATACTTATGGTACATTCGTGACTCATGATTATATAAAATGTTTGTGAACCCCTCAGCGAATGGATGCCAAAGGTCTGACTAGGACAAGTTCTTAAAATCATATGATTGTGGAAAGTTCCTGAACTTATAAGTGTGGTAAGTTCGATGAACTGGGTATAGACATGTGTGATTGGAGTATTGAGAATTATAGGAATAGATAGGTTACTAAGTAATTGATCGTTAGTGGAGACATAGGTTTTCCAAATCTTATAGCTATGCTAGACTTCGAAATTTTGACATCAAGCTAAATACGCACTATGTTCTTTTGAAAATAAAATCTTATTCTCAACTTCTGGTGACCATTGTGTATATGTGGACTTCAGGCCACCTTCACATCGTTACCTGTTGAGATGATAAAATCGAATTGCAACGGTTTTTGAACTGTTTAAAGTATAGTCTATACTACTTGTTTCGGCAAGACGATAAGGATTTTAAATATCAAAATATATTTTTATTTATCACTTATGTAGCATTTAACCTAGTGAGATGATAAAAAGATGATGGAATCATAAATATAGGAATACTTAGTGTTGAATTTGATTTAAAAATCGTTGTTCCGCTATTGTATGATGTGTTATGACAAAGTCACTAGATGACAGCATCCTCAAACAGGCTGTTAATAAAGTACGACATCATGACGTCATTTTCAAACTATTTTTAAAATAATTTTAATTTACCAATGGGGTTTAGCTATACCTAAATATTTCGATTGAATTGAATTATTGATATGAGTCTACGTTATTTGATTCAGCTAGACCAATGTTTATAAAATCCTAAGCGTTCTTTGAAAATTTTCCCGAACCAAATTATTTTGGTGAGGAATTCGATAAAGACTGAGGTAAGAAATTTTGTGCGCCTAAGACAGATAAGAGGAACGAGAAAAATTGTTCCGACCAGTAGTATATGGCCAGTACAGGACATACCGAGCTAATCACCCTCTGTGTCTGTAAGATATGACGGTTTGTGGATGAATTTCTATAAAACCTTTTTGAAAACGAAAGCTTATGGTCTATATGACTCCTCAGCATGATTTGAATAATTTAACTCCCGTGAGTGAGGTTATGGGTAGCATGTGGTGATGAGTATGAAAGGTGTAAGGTAAATTTTGGGGATGAAATTCTTAGAAAAAGGGGAGAATGTGATAACCCGAGAATTTAGACAATTTAATAAATTCTTAAAAGATTCAATTAAGGTTAAATATTAAACCTAGCCAAAAAATAAGTATATGGATTTGACATTTTAGGGAAGGAATTTTGTGAATTTAAAAAACTTTTGGTGAAGGTTTACAGTGTTAGGGGTATACGTGTATATGTTCTGTGTGTATGGTCATATATGTGTACAGTATGTGGTTAAGGATTAAGGGTTGACCAGATAAATTATATCAGTGACAAACCCTAATGTTATATTAAGAACCTCGACGTTCAGTTAGAAAACCATATCGACAGATAAGAAATCCTAGCACCTGTTCTAAAAACCCTAGTTTCAGTTTTGGGAATCCGAAACCCTGATTCGGAATATTAAAACCCTAATTTGGTAGCTTGAAGATAAGTATAAGGTTTTTATATTATTGATTATATATTTAATTAGGGATAGCCCTAATTGATTATTAGAAAATCCTAATTGTTCAGCGGGAAACCCTAATGTACAATTATAGAGAACCTAATTGCTAAATTAGCAATTTTAATTAGGAAATATTAATCCTAATTAGCAAGCTTGAATATAATTAGGAAACTCTAATTATAATTTAGAAATCTTAATTTTCTATTTTTAAAACTTAATTATAAAAGCCTAAAAAACAAATTTGTATAACCTTAGGGTTAAACCTTAAGGGTCAAAACCTAAGGGTTGTGACAAGTTACCAAGTTGCCATTAACTTTACAAGTCAAATGACCAAATTGCCCTTCTTGAATATTTTAATGGGATGGAGTGTAGATCTAGCCCTACTAGTGGTTGGTGACTAACCCTAAGCTAACTATGTGGTCTAGTAATCAACTTTAATAATCCAAAACCTGCTCTCATGATCAGCCATAGGCATTTCATCAAATTATTTATAGATTGAGAGCGAGAGAATGCTCACTTTACTTTTCATATTCACCAAAGCCATACTCTCTCTCCCATCCAAAATTTTAGAGTGAAAGTGAGTGAGAAGGAAAGCCAATACCAACATTTAGCTTTCCAAGAACAAACATCAAAGTCAGATTCAAGGATCAAAGCTAAAAAGGAATAAAAACCCTAAAACTTAGAAATCCTTAAGATTCATGTTAATCTTTGTGTTTAGATGTTTAAAGTTGTGCATAAGGATGTTGTTGAGTGATCTGGGTTGTTATAACACGGATCCATAACATCTAGATGCACGAAATTAATGATTTTAAAAATTTGGAAAACTAAAAAAGTGTGGTCTGACAACCGAAGATCTTTACCTGTTTATAGTTTTGGTTGTTTAAATGTTTGTACTTGTAGTATGTTGTAAGGTCTTTGATCTAGAACTTTATTCAAGCCCAGATCATGTGTAGATTGTAAGTTATTAATGGTCAAAGTACGTTGACCGACATTGACTGGCTGTTTCTGGGCTGCTCAGATTTGCCCAGAACGCCTGACAACGTTTTTGTAGAGCTTTGATCTTGCTATTTTTAAGTTGTTTGGCCATGTTGTTGTTATATACTTGTAGACTGACATGAGTACTACATATCCATGCCTCTAGATTACCCGGTTACTTAACATAATTGAATTTGGTGGTGGTTAAATATAGGTTGACCAACTGCTCAAGATCATTTCTGGAAAACCAGAAATATTCAAGAACAGTTCCTGACCTGCTCTTTCACCGGCCAAGATCTCTTGGTTGTGATGTTGTTATACTGGTATTGTTAGGTATTGTTGTACCCTGACAAGTATGATACAAGATTTGACAATTAGAACACATTAAGTAAGCCTGGAACTTATAGATTCAAGGGCTCAAAGTGAGACCCATGAACTGTTATTCATTCTGGGTAACCCATAAATGAAGAACAGCCTCTGACATGATATTTGTGAGCCTATAACTTCATATTGTGTTGTTGTATGACCCTAAAATCAGTTTGTGTGTGTAGTATGACATTAATGCTACATGTGTAACACTTTAGATAAACTAGAAACATGAAGATCCATGATCTATACTTGGCCAAAGTAGGCACCTGGTAAACTGCTATGAATGTAAGGGTTTGGTGAAGAACACTTATAGCGACGGTTCTGTCGCTATAGGGCCCTTTAGTGATTGTTTATTTATGGAAATTAATTATTTTATTTATTAAATAGATAAAAATAGTTTTTAATTATTAAAAATTCAAAATAAATTCTTAAAAATTATTTAAAAGCCTGAAAATTAGTTTTTAATTATTCTGAATATATTTTATAAATATTTAATATTTTTTGGGATAATAATGATACTTAATTTATTTAATTATAATATTAAATAAATTATTTAAAAATAGTTTTAATACTTGAAAAATCATGAAAAATTATATTATGATACAAGAAAATATTTTAAGTTATTTTTAGTGACTTTTAATAATTTTTGAGGAATTTTATTAATAAATTAATATTAATGATAATTAATTTGTTTACTAAGTGTATTAAATAAATTATGAAAAAATTGAATTAATGATTTATAAATCATATAAAAATGATTTAAAGGTTTAGAAAATATTTTATGTTATAAAATATAACTTTTGATATTTTGTCATGAAAAATATTAATATTTTAATATTAAGGACAATTATTTATTAATGGTTTTAATTACTTTAAAATCATTTAAGGATAATAATGAAGTATTAAAAATACTTTGAGATAATATAAATATATTATAATATTATGTTAAGGATTTTATTATTATTTAATATTAAATAAATATTAATGATAATGGAATTAAGTGGTATTTAAATCATATAAATATGATGCTAATAATTGAAAAATCATAATAATTACTTGAAAATTTTTATAAGCCTATGAAAATTATTTTGACTGAATAATTAATTATCTAAGTTAATTGTGTTGTATTTACACACAGTCTTGTGGATATTAGTTTCGGTAGTTATCTGACTGGGCCGTCGGGATGTCAGAATTGTGCCGAATTCAACTCAGACTGTAATAGTTTGACTTGATACTAGGTCTTATATGTTGTATAGACTAATAGGGTTATGTGGTAATCTGTTTAGGTTATTTTATACTGTGATGATATTATTCTAACTTGAGAAATCGATATGATTAATATTAGGTCTGCGGATAAAGCTAAGTTATGTTTCGTAATGGTAATCAACCGATCAGGCAAGTTTCTTATATTCACTTATTGTGAAAGTTTTTCTTGAACTGTTCTTTTAACTTGTGATTAATCATTGTTGATTACATCACGTCTATGAATCGTTGAATCGCACTTTGTGCCTATTGCATGTGTTCATCAGGTATGAAAGGCTAATCACCTTCATTACCATTCGATCCAAATATAATTGATATTTTCATGTTTAATATTTGTTCAGCTATGAAAATTTATCCATGCTAGTTCACAATTATATTGTTGAATGTTAGCCAGCTATTATTCAAAATCTTCCCATCATGATATATCCTTAATTTATTGAATTTAAACTTGCTGGGCAAACTTGTTGCTCACATTTGCTATATAATGATGAACATTGCAGATTAAGGCGAATACGTCAGATACAAAAAAACTGAAAGCCAAGTTCAGCTTGGGACTATGTATGTAGCTAGATTTGTAACAGTATTGTATAATAATAACATTATAGGTTAGATAGGATATTGATTCAGGTTTTAAGTAAGGTTCTCGACCTTGGGGTTAGTATGCAATATTTAATGCATAAACAATTTATGTTTATATCTTTCGCAATAGTTAGAACTAGTGTACTAGATTCGTGGTTATTTAGGACTAGAATTTGGGGACGCTACAATTCTACCACTGCTAATGATTCTGACCATGCCAAGGTAGTTGAAGTTGATGATTCTGTCCTTACGGAGGCGTCTGCTGATAACCCCTGTTTTGATTCTGGCCACGCCACTGTCCCTTTTGGCCACCACGATTCCTATTCCATTGACCACCCTGACTTTTCCCATGTTGAATTGAAGTTTGACCCTGCTGGTCATCTCTGTCCCTCATTCGACTCCCCTCCGATTTAGAAGACCGAAAGTATTATCGCTCCATCTAATTATTCTTGGCTGCATTAGCCAATGTTGACACGTCTGTAAACTTGTTGTTAATAAGATGCTGGCAATACCTATAATGAATCTCCCACTTGAACTTCTCCGCTTGTTCCGCTATAGCCCCTGTAGAAGTTCTCATAAAGCCTGCAAACCTAGTGAACCTCATCATGAAATCCGTGATAGACTCATCATCTTTCTGTCGGATGGACAAATATTCTCTGGCATAGGTCTCTTTATCAGCAGCTGGAAAGTACTGCTGATAACAGACCTCACAAAACTCTGCCCAGCTAGGTGCATCGGCATAACCATCACCTTTTGTTACTTTCCTCGCCTTCCACCACCTCTGTACATCCCCTTCCAGCTTGTAAGTAGCAAGCAACACTCTCTGATTATTTGAGCACCCCAACACATCAAAAATCTTCTCTAGGTGGGCAATCCAATTCTGTGCATCAATTGGAGTCGGAGCGAAACAAAATGACTGTGGTTTCTGCTTCTGAAATCTTTCCAACCACACATATATTGGAACCACCTGTTGATCAAGACCATCTGCATTCCCTTCCTCAACATTTGCATGCTGACCATTATTTCCCAAATTCCCTGGTTCAGGAATTTCTGGTGGCGGCTGCTGCATTGCATGTACAACCTGTGCCACCAACTGAGGTAAAGCCTGATTGACTGCCTGATTCACCAAGGTAGCCAATTTAGCATTAATCTGATCATTAGGTTGCTCATTGGGCTGACCCTCACCTCTTTCCCTATTGTTACCTCACCTCCCAACAACTCTAGCGGATCTACGAGCCATCTAAGAAAGAGATCACAAATACAAACAAATTGAATTAGAGATAAATTCGAATTTAACTGATATGATAGCTAAACAGAAAATCAAACGGAATAGAAACCTAACCCAGAAGTCTACCCATAACTCACAGGTCAAACCTAAATAGGTTTTCTACATGAAAGAACCTAAGCTCTGATACCAACTCTGTAACACCCCCTTTTTGAAATAGAAAGAGAGGTTACTTAAAACATAATAAAACTGATGAATTTAATAGCAAGGCTCAAAGCCACAAAAGAATAGTCTTAATATCTGATAAATACCATAAGTCAACCATAATAAATATCAAACTGCCTCAAACCACAATCTAAAATAATTATTACAATTCCAAACAAACTAATGTATTACAACCTAAACATAATATTTCTAAACCATTTGGATAAAAGGAATTTCTCGTCATACTTGCCCTTGATCCCCCTGTTTACCTTCTAGAAGAAAACTACAACATGAGCCAAATGCCCAGTACGGATATAGAATACAAATAATGAACCGAAATAACTAACTTAATTAAATGAAATGAAACGAAACGAACAAAACTAACAAAACGAAAAAATAGACTGAATCAAATAGCTGGGTGTTATTTCATAATTAGTTCAGAATAGAACAAAAATATACCTTGCAAGTGGTATCCCCACAGGTGGACTGATCACACAGCCACAGAAGGTGTCATGCCTCGGTGCCAAGAGGACATGCATGTGGTACCCCCACAGGTGGTTATATCTCAGGTATACCCTACGGTATATTCTAACAAAAATATTATGTCCCAACACATGAGATATAATATTAACACATGCGGTTCTAATATATACATGTTAAATTGAACGAATCATCAACACAAGTCTCCAAAAATATACTAACATGTACATCACTACGAAAATCGAAATAAATATTGAACATACTAACCGAATTCATTGAGTACAAGTCATGATATTCTAAAGATCAAACAAACTATCATATGAACTTCACTAAGATCAAGGTATCGAGACAATATTCGAAATCAAAACAAGAAGCAAAATGAACAAACTAAAATTAAAGAGTATCGCTGAATGAGTACGGAATTCGTACCTGGATTAAGCAATGTAATACCCAAAATTTATACTCCAAATTTGACTCGTTAAATTCTCTCCGTTCGAACTAATTAAAAAAATAAATATACAATTATAAGTTACCTAATAATTATAATTTATATTAATATGAAATTAATTTCTCCAATTACATCAAGTTACAATACAGACTCAAATTAAATTATATTAATCTTTTAATAATTAATTCTCTTTTTATTTAGAAAATCAGTATTACTGTATATATATATATATATATATATATATATATATATATATATATATATATATATATATGAATCAATGCTTATAACAGAAGCCTTAATTAATCATGATTCGAATTCTATATATATAATTTTTCCAGCAGGTTCAGTATATACATAATATATAAATAGTCTAATGCCTTTGTTAATTCTAACATGGTAATATGATAACTTATATATATACACATCCAGCAATCCTTTTACAAATCAATCATTTATAGTACAAAACATACACAATTTACGAAGTTTCAAGATTAAATCAAAAATTTCATTCACAAGTATCATTCACTTAGAATTGTAAAAGACCCACGTGTGTGTGTGTGTATATATATATCAGTAACTTACAATTCAATCCATCCTTTTTCTTCTCTTTGTAGCGGCGGCTTGCTCCCTTTTTTTTTCCTTCAGTCAGTTGGTATAAAATATGATGAAACACTTAGGTTTTGTTTATTTATTAAAAGATCTTAATTAAAAAAAATGAATAGATTTTAATATTACCCACAAATATAAAATAAACCCAATAAATTTTAAGACTCAATTTTACCAAATTAATATTCAACATTATTAATACTTAGTAGTCCATATAACTTAAATGACTAGTTTGACCCAAATAAAAGACAAAGTCTAATTAATATATTTAAAATATGCATTTAAAAGTCATCTATTTATTTATTTTTATTTTTATTATTATTATTATTATTTACTAGGTATTACAACATTTATATAAACTGTTGTCGAGCTCTGTTAGATGAGCCTGGATTTATATCCAGAGTGTTTAATGCTTATATATATATATATATATATATATATATATATATATATATATATATATATATATTTAAATTTTTGTTAGGCCTGGAGTTCACTTCGTGGCCTTTTACTACTTTCTTTATATTTAGTTCAGCCTGGAGTTTACTTTGTGGTTGTTGATTGGTTTTTACTACTTCATTTATATTTTTAATCCCCCATGGAGGTGCTTCGTGGTGGTTGATTGTGTGTGTGTGTGTGTGTGTTTGTGTGTGTATATATATATATATAGAGAGAGAGAGAGCAAGGATCTTAAGCTCACCCTGCCTTTTTTTTTATATAAGAAAAAACATAACTAATAAAAAATGTATAATAATTTTTGGAATTGAAAGTTTTTTTAAAAAAAGTGTTTTGGGTGTTATACACTGTTTTGTTATATGTACCCAAATCACACCTAAAACACTTTTTTTAAAAAACTTTCAATTCCAAAAATTATTATACATTTTTTATTAGTTATGTTTTTTCTTATATAAAAAAAGGCAGGGTGAGCTCGGGGTGAGCTCAATAAGGGTGAGCTTAAGAAATGGACTGTATATATATATAGCTTTCATACAAATTGCTACATCATGTGACCCTAGGAATCATGTGATCACAGATTCAGTCTCCTGAATCTAGATTCGGTTCCCGTGACAGATATTTTTTAGTTGTAAATGGCTTGTAAATTATTCACGGTGTTTGAAATTCCTTAGATGGCTCTCATGCCCACAAGGAGTTTGGCACCTCTATGTATTTTATTTTCTCGAGGATGCCTCGCATCTCAAAAATAAAAGCAACTAAGCCAAACATTTAATAAAATGGAAGTATCAAAGGCCTCAATTACTATTGAGCATAAAGGTTTGAAAAACCTCTTTTTATAAAATGTCATTGCTATAACTTTTTAAAACTGAACTTTTATACAAAATTCAAACCCTTTGTATATAGGTGCAAACGAGGCATAGCACTACTTCTAGATAATTCCACATTGACCCACACACACATGTATTCATATAATAGTTTAATTAAAAAGTGGCGGTCACCGTGGTAACACGGATGTCCGGGGTTTCCTAACACCTTTCCTCCGCATAATCAAGTCCCTGGACCCTAATGAATCTCGATTTCACATATCAGTGTCACATTACTAAGTCAATGTGCAAACCTTTTCTCGTTGAGTTGGTGCAACCATTTAAAAATACCAACTGACGACTCTTACAAGTCCAATCATTGACATATACATGTCAGACCTATTCACAACTTGTTTTTTCAAACAAACCTCACCTAATATGATAACAACAAAAGACAAGAACATAAAAGGGATAAATAAAAATCCCGACGTCGACTGGTGGTGACTCTGCTGGGGACCTCCAGTAAGAGGGCTTAAGCTGCTACCACAAACTTTTCAAAACTGTTTTCTGCTTGTGTGTGGATGTTGCATTTACATTTGAATGAATGTGTACGAATGCATTTACTTATTGCACTTAGTGCTTCGCACCATATCTGCTTGTGTTATTAGTGCTTCGCACATGTCATCATTTCCATACGGTGAGACACGTTGTATGTGAATGTATGTTGTGTGGTTCCTCCACAAGAAGGCTATCCCGTTGGTGTTTGATTACTAGACTCGTAGGAAGACTAATTTCAATGAGACTCAGGAAAGGCACCACCCAAATTCACTCCAGTTGAAAGACCGGATAGGTCAGCCTCTGATAAACCAAACGCGAGAGTAGCCAAATATAGGCCAGCCTCTGATAAACCAAACGCAGAGGAAAGTCTTTTCATACTTTCACATTTCAAAATTACTTGTAATTTCATTTCCATGCCAATCTCAATGTAATGGAAAATATGAATGAATGTGTACATGCATTCCCTTTTACATGACATACTATGTTGTCATACAAATAGCTAACATCCGTTTTTACAGGATAATAATCCTAAAAATGGATACATCACATAACATGTAACATTTCCACATTCCCTAAGACTAAACTACGTAAGTCTTTTTGTAGGGAAGCAATTGGTCCAGTTGCCCGTTTAAATTCCAAAAAGGCACTAAGCCCACCGTCATACATGGCTACAAGTGTCAAGTCTGATCCTACTCCTATTTCCCGCGAGGAGTTCGAAGGATTAAGAAATCAAATACCAGAATTGGTTGTCTTTCTAAAAGAATAAAGTAAAAACACTCAGGCCCAGACAATGCCTACTCAATTAGATTCATTCACTAATAGGGGCAGTCTGGATATTAACAAAAAGATGGAAACCCAGATACCTAAAGGAACCAACAAAACTCCTGAAATCACAAAACTCAGGGATGATTGAGAAAATGGGGATTTAAGAAAGAAAGTCCAACAAATGGTAGAAACCATCTGATCAATCAAAGGGACTGGAAACTATGGAAGTGTCACTTATTCAGATCTCTGCATATTCCCAGGGGCTCGATATCCTGACAAATTCAAAATCCCAGAGTTTGAAAAGTACAATGAGGCAGGCGATTCCTATACGCACCTAAAAGTGTACACTGGCGAACTGGGGTCTTATGCTGAAGATGAAAGACTCAGAATGCAACTTTTTCAAAAGAGTCTCACTGGAGAGGCTAAAGCCTGGTATGCCCGACTTGACAATGCCAAAATCCACAACTAGGAAGAATTGGCCCACACCTTTCTAAATCAGTACAATTTTCAGTCACAGAAAGCACCAGATCAGTACTAAGTGACTAAAATCAAAAAGCAAAGTACTGAGTCTTTTCGAGAATATGCCCAAAGGTGGAGACATCTGGCAACGCAAGTCATTCCATCAATGACAGAAACTAAAATGGTGATGACTTTTATAGACATTCAAGAGGCGCCTTACTATGAGAGGATCCTAGCAGGCATGGGAAAGCCATTCTTAAAAATGATCAAACACGGCGAAATGGCTGAGATGGGCCTGAAGGCAATCAAGATTAAAAACTTCACTGCCTTGGAAGCAGTCGCCAAACATATACAGATTGGCAAGTATACGAGCGATCCCAAGGGGTTACCCGATAAAGGCAATGAAGATATATCTTTTATTGTACAGGGGCAAGCTAGGAGACCAAACTACAGTCCCCCCCCCCCCCATTTGGAAAAAGCAAGACAATCTACCATCTCAACAACAGGCTACATTCGACCAATGCCAGGATAGAAAAATAAAATTTAAAAGAACGAAAAATCGGGTGTTCACTCCACTTAGCAATTCCCTTAAAAATATATTGGTGATATTAATGGATCATAAGAAAATTACCGAACTGACTCCACCTCTGGAACCGTGGAGCAAAAGATACAATCCAAACCAAAGACGTGCTTATCACTCAGGGTCTCCAGGACACGATACACAAGATTATTGGTCCTTAAAGCATAAAATTCAAAATTTGATCGAAAGTGGCAGTATTTGGTCCAACAACCTAACTAACAAAATGTCAACACCAACCTTCCGTTGTATCATGATACAGAGGAAATAAACATGATCGGATCAGGAAGCGCTGAAATGTATCTAAATAGTAAGTACATATGAAGGATGGAGGAATACCCCCAAAGGCACAGAACAAATGTCCTAGAGTGGGAAAACTCGAAGGAGGGTATGACAGTAATGCAAAAATTAGAGACGATTCAGAATCAAGTAAATCTACTGGCTAAGCTGATAGTGTGCCAACATCAGGAAATGAGGCAGTTTTTCACTCAACTATCAGAAAGCCAAGAGAAAAAGGAGGTTAACCATAATGCAAGCCTATATCTCTCTATGATGAGCCAGCTAAATGAAGAATATAAAAGCATGCTAAAAGTACAAGAAAAGGGGGATGATAAAATTTCTAGAAGATCTCGCCAGTGAAAAAATCGCTTAGGGGAATTGCATTTCTCAAAGAAGAAAGATCAAACAACCTCCACAAGAGCCCAAAAATTCACCCCTCTGAGCAAATCTAATGAAGAAATGCTAGACTTTTTGATAAGCGATGGAAGGATTACTGAGTTGCTGCCTCCTATAAATCCCAAGATAAAGATTTATGTTTCCACCAAGATATGACTCTATCATTCTAACTCACTTGGACATACGATTGAGGAATGCAGGTATTTGCGACATAAAATCCAAGATCTCATTGAAAATGAAGAGCTGAAGATAGAATTCCTCATGACCAAAATAATCGAAGAGGAAATAAAAAGCTTAAGATGTTGTAGACACTCGAAATTTTTCATTCCTGTTACTAAAATTACAGGAGGGCAAAATTGTCTTCCTGAGGTAACCCTGGAAGTCAAATCAGCACAGTCCAAGATATAACCCTGAGATGCTCACTTTGCCATCTCAGAGATGACCCCGAGATATACAATTACGATCTCGGAGATAACCCTGGGATACTAAGTTTCAACCTCAAAGATAACCCCGAGGAATGCAGTTACAGTTCTGGAGATAACACCGAAGAAATTTGTCATCTCAGAGACAACCCCGAGATGTCCAATCGTATACATGTCGGACCTTTTTCACTTGTTTTTTCAAACAAATCTCACCTAAAATGAGAACACCAAAGAACAAGTAATGGAAAGGGACAATTAAAAATCCCGACGTCGATAGGTGGCGACTCTGCTGGGGATCCAGTAAGAGGACTTAAGCCGCTATTACAATTTTTTTAAAATTGTCATCTGCTTGTGTGTGGATGTTGCATTTACATTTTATGATGAATGTGTACGATTGCATTTCCTTACTTAGTGCTTCGCACTATAAACTGCTTGTGATATTAGTGCTTCGCACTATAAACTGCTTATGATATTAGTGCTTCGCACATGTCATCATTTTCATACGGTAAGACGCGATGTATGTGAATGTATATTGTGTGGTCCCTCCACCAGGAGGCTATCCCGTCGGTGTTTGATTACTGGACTCGTGAGAAGACTAATTCTCCAAGGCTCAAGAAAGGCACCACCCAAATTTGCTCAAGTTGAAAGACCGGATTAACTTCCCGTCAAGTAAATTGCGATGATTTGGGAACCTTCATGCCAAAAAGCCGCGAGAGTAACCTAAGATAGGTCAGCCTCTGATAAACCCAAAATGGAGGAAAGTCTCTTCATGCTCTTATTTCAATTACTTGTAATTATCTTCCATATCTATCTCCATGTAATGAGAAATATGAAGAGATGTGTACACATACATGCTACAAACCGCTGACATCCGTTTTGCAGGATAAAATTCCTAAACTGGACACATCGCATAGCATGTTATTATCCACCTTAAAGACTAAACTATGCAAGTCTTTTGCAGGGAATCAATCAGACCTACCACCAGTTCAAAGTCCAAAAAGGCAACAGGCCTACAGTCAATCATGTCGTCATCCGACTAGACTAAACTTAATCCAGTTTCTCACAAAGAATTCGACGGATTAAGCAAACAGATTACAGATTTGGCTGTTCTACTAAAAGAATGATACCAGTCTACGCAGGGTCAAAAAATACCCGTACATGTTGAATCCTCCACACAAGGAGGTTCCCAGGTCATTACAATACCTGAACTGCAGTTGGATCTGACCAACAAAACTCATGATGCTGCCCATCCCACTGGAGACCCAGACACTGGTGACATCAAAAAGAAAGTCCTCCAAATGGAAGAGACCCTTCGTACTATCAAAGGAATTGGAACACACGGGAGTGTTTCATATGTCGATTTGTGTATTTTTCCTGGTATTCATTATCCAGAAAAGTTTAAGACTCCTGACTTTGAAAAATATGACGTGTTAGGAGATCCTTACACACATCTAAAGGTGTTTATTGGAGAACTGGGATCTTATGCAGAGGATGAAAAACTCAGAATGCAACTGTTCTAAAAAAGTCTAACTGGAGAAGCCCATTCGTGGTACACAAGATTAGACAATTCAAAGATCCATAGTTGGGAAGAGCTAGCACATGCTTTCCTCACCCAATACAACTTTTAATCTCAAATGGCTCCTGATCGATATCAAATTACCAAGATCAAAAAACATTCTAATGAGTCTTTCAGAGAGTATGCTTAGAGGTGGAGACGCATGGCTGCCCAAGTTAGTCCTTCCATGACAGAATCAGAGATGGTCATGACTTTCATAGACATATAAGAAGCACCTTTCTATGAAAGAGTTTTAGCGGGCATCGGCAAACCATTTTCTGAAATGGTCAAACATGGGGAGATGACTGAAATGGGATTGAAATTCGAAAAGATTCAAGACCTAGCTGCACTCAAAACTGTTGCTGATCACATCCAATCTGGAAATTATGGGAACAACCCCCAGAGGGTCCATAAAAAGAAAGAAGAGGATTCGTGTTACGGGTAAGTGAGGAACAACCCCCAGAGGGTCCATAACGACACTGTGTTACGGGTAAGTGAGGATTCGTGTCCTACTAAGTGGAAGAGTGTAGTAGCAGTCATATCCGCTGAAAATGATAGGGTTAACAAATCACTTATCATGCCAGTAATTCAACTCAAGCGAATCAACAATCCTTTAAAAGTGGCCGCTCCCGAGCCAATCAACTTGCCGTGCAGAGCACAATATCCTATTGTTAGCTTATGTGCAGTTCCATAGAATTATGGAGAAGGTGAAAGATCCACCTCGCATATAACTGCTGCAGTGTCGAAGGAAAATCCACTTTATCTTCCCCAACGGGTAATGAAGCCTGTCATCAAGTCTAAGGAGAAAGTACCCATTGAGAAGATTGAAAATTTCCTCTGCACTATGGGTTATAACGAAGCCAAGGTGGTTTTAAGCTTAAAAGAAGCTCCACAACAGATATCAATCTTGGACTTGGTCCTGACTTCCGAGAATCACCGGAAGGTCTTGTTAAAGGTTTTAGAAGAAGCCTATCTACCGACATCAGTTGATACGGAAAAGTTTCAACATCTGGTTGATCACATTTTCAACAAAAATGTGATATCCTTCACTGATGATGGCATACCGCCCGAAGGGACCAGTCATTGCAAACCGTTGCACATTGCGGTCTTGTCCTCCTGATATATGGTGGCTGGAGTTTTAATAGATGGAGGTTCCTCTCTGAATATCTGCCCATACGCTACCTTGGTGAAGATGAATATCAATCCCAATCGAATTCGGAGTAGCCATACCATCATCAAAGCTTTTGATGGAGCCCGCTATAACTCGATCGGAGTAGTTGAGCTGCCAATTGAGATTGGTCCTCATACATTCTGCGTATCCTTCCATGTGCTCAAGATAGATTCGGGATACAACCTGCTCTTGGGACGACCATGGATTGACATGGCACGGGCAGTCCCCTCCACTCTTCACCAACAGTTGAAATACATCATCAACAATAGCCTGGTCACAGTCAACGCTGAACCGGAGATTCCTCAGCATGGGGACATGCCACTCATCAATGCCAATAAGGATGTTGAACTAATTAGTTTTCATGCTTTGGACATAAGCAATACCCAATACCATGCTATTGGAACGCCACTGCCTGAACCATAGATTTCTACCGCGGTAATGTCGGCCACATAAGAAATGATGTAGTTGGGTCATAAATCGGGACAAGGGTTGGGTAAAGATTGCCAGGGTATCACGTACCCTATTCGCTTAACCGAGCAAATTGGGATAGCTGGACTAGGCTATTCTGCCAGCTCTATTCACAGGAATCCTCATAAGGATCAGCAGATTCCTTCAGCTTCAACCATGCGGCGTTTAGCTTCGCCTTCAAGCTCCGAGTCCGCACAACCTCCCGTAAAGGTGCCAGCCAATATAATGGCAATGTTATTTTCCAAGCCGGTACCGGTAAAGGAGAAAGAAATCTTTATTGCAGATCCCGCAGTGGAGGAAGAGGAATGAAGAATCAAGCAAGACGTCATGCGGATGATGTCCGGCATACACATCATCGCTCATGATGAGCATACCAACAAATATACCCCAGACGATGATTGCCCAGACATAATGGCTATCATTCAGGACAGGGAAGATGATGATAATCCCTCTATCACTATGGTTCACCCGAAATTTGCTCTTACCAATTGGAACAGCATTCCTTGCATTGGTCGTCAAGGGTAAAGCGGGCGAAAACTCTTTCTGCCATGTAGATATAATAACTGCTTACTTTTTTGTACAGTATTAGCGGTTTATTTTGCCAGTATATGCTAACACTGTGTACGATCAACACATTTCATATATACTAAGTGAAAGCATATTTTGTTTCAGGACTCTAAATTTTGATGTGACTGTGCTTGCTGATACGGTGCCTCTTCTCCACAAGGACTGTACCTTTGATATAGAGATGAATTCAGCCTTGGTGGATATACAGGATGACATTGAAGTGCCTCCAAAAATTCAAGAATGGGTCAAAGACAAACCCAAACCCAATCTTGATCAAACCACTTCTTTCAATCTCGGAACCTTAGAAAACCCTAAGTTATTCCAGATTGGTTCAGACCTTACCCCAAACAGACGGAATGACATGGTTACGTTATTAACCCAGTTTCAGGATGTGTTTGCATGGTCTCACGAGGACATGGTGGGTTTGTCCACTGACATTGTCCTTCATCGCATTCCCATTAAAGAGGGATTTAAGCCAGTCAAGCAAAAGCTCCGTTGATTGAAACCTAAATGGAGTTTAAAGGTGAAAGAAGAAATTGGGAAACAGTTTCAAGCTGGCATCATAATGGTGTGTACATATCCTGAGTGGATATCCAACATCGTGCCCGTACCTAAACCTGGAGGGAAGGTGCGAGTTTGCCTAGATTACAAGGACTTGAACAAAGCTTGCTTAAAAGATAGCTTTTCTGTGCCATTTATCCACATTCTCATTGACAATATTGCACAATACGACATGTACTCCTTTGCAGATTGCTTTGCGGGGTATCATCAGATCATGGTTGCCAAGGAAGATCGTGAAAAAATTGCTTTCATCACTCATTGGGGAACTTTCTGCTATACACGGTTGTCATTCGGCCTCATCAATGCTGGAGCTACCTATCAACGAGCTATGATGGCTCTTTTCCATGACTTAATGCATAAAGAGATTGAGATCTATATGGATGACATTATTGTCAAATTCCGGAAGGAGGATGACCATATAGACCATCTTAGGAAATTGTTCAACAGGTTATGTAAGTACAACTTGAAGTTGAATCCAGCTAAGTGCGCCTTTAGCGTTAAATCAGGCAAGTTGCTAGGATTTCTAGTCAGCCACAAAGGGATAGAGCTGGATCCTGCCAAAATCCAAGCCATCACGAAAATGCCCATTCCTCAGACAGAAAAGGAAATACGGGAATTTTTGGGAAGGATCAACTTCATTAGTAGACTTATCTCCCAACTCACAGCAACCTGTGAGTCAATCTTCAAGCTGTTATGGAAGAACTCCTCCATGAAATGGAATGAGGAGTGCCAAAATGCCTTCCTTACAATCAAGAAATAGCTAATCAAAGCTCCCATCTTGGTAACACCTAGGGATGATGTTCCCCTGTTTATGTATCTGTCCGTAAGTGACAATGCTATAGGCTGCATGCTGGGACAGAAGGACGATAGAGGCCTAGAACGAGCTATCTATTACCTCAGCAAAAGATTCAGCAGCAGTGAACACAAGTACACTCTGATCGAAAAGACGTGTTGTGCTTTAGTATGGGCTACCATGAGATTACAACATTACCTCCATGGGCACACTACCCATCTCATATCCCGCATGGATCCTCTCAAGTACGTGTTCAATAAACCCATGTTAAATTACAAGTTGTCCAGATAGAAGTTGATCCTACAACAATTTAACATCGTATATGTGACTCAAAAGTCCATCAAAGGTCAAGGAATTGCGGATCAACTGGCCACCGCACCATCAGAGGATTTCAAACCCTTGGAAACCTACTTCCCTGATGAAGGAGTAATGACAATTCAGCAACACCATCAGTACGATACACGCCAAACGTGGAAGATGTATTTCGATGGAGCTGTCAATATGGAAGGTTCTGGAGCTGGAGCAGTTCTAGTATCTGATACGGGGGAGCAGTATCCCGTCGCCGTCAAATTACAGTTTGTCAGCACCAACAATACGGCTGAATATGAAGGCTGTCTTATGGGGCTAAAACTTGCCCATTCAATGGGCATCAGGCAATTAACTGTCCTTGGAGATTCAGAGTTGGTAATCAGACAATCCACCGGAATCTATCAAACCAAGGAACTACATTTGTTGCCTTACCATCGGCAGGTTTTAAAGATGGCTTTGGGGTTCAAAGAAATATCCTTTCTACACATTCCTCATAATAGGAATGATTTCACAGACGCGTTAGCAACTTTGGCCTCCTTGATTCGCATATCAGACAAGGAACACTTGCCAAGCGTCACAATTTCCCTGCATAAGGCCCCAGCCTACGAGAATTATGTTGGAGAAGTATCAGATGAGCTACCTCCTATCCAACATCCTTGGTATCAGCATATCAAGGAATATCTACGAGATGGATCTACACCCGCTGAGGCGAGCCCGACTGAGAAAAGGCGGATCCATCGATTTGCTATGAAATTCTACCTGAGTGGAGATGCGCTCTATAAAAGAGATGCAGGATTAGGTCTCCTCAGATGTGTAGACAAAGATCAAGCCCAAAGGCTTATGGATGAAATCCATGGCGGAGTCTGTGGCCCCCACATGAGTGGCCCCCTCCTTGTCAAGAAAGTCCTCAAAACGGGACATTATTGGCATCTCTCAAAGCTGATTGCGATGACCATGTCAGGAAATGCTATCAGTGCAAGATTCATGGGAATGTTATACACGCCCCTCCATGGGAACTTCACAATATGAGTTCACCTTGGTCCTTCTCAATGTGGGGAATGGACGTTATCGAGCCCATTGAGCCTAGAGCCAGTAATGGTCATCGATTTATCTTCACTATGATCAACTACTTCACCAAGTGGGTAGAAGCAACCTCCTTCCCCAGGGTTACTAAAGAAGTCTTCATTGCTTTCATCAGAAACAATGTCATTTGTCGATATGGACAACTAGAGGTGATTGTGTCCGACAATGCCAAGAACCTCAACAACAAAATGATGGAGGAATTATGCAGTAAATTTCACATCAAAAATCTCAACTCAGTCATCTATCGTTCGAAGATGAATGGTGTTTTTGATGCGGCTAACAAGAACATCAAGAAGATTATGCAAAAGATGTCCACCAATCACAAAAATTGGCCTAACCAATTACCTCTGACTCTGTTAGCCTACAGAACCTCAATGCGCACTTCCACTGGGGCAACCCCCTACGCATTGACCTATAGGATGGAAGCAGTGCTCCCCACAGAAGTTGAGATGGAATCCCTCAGAGTATTGATAGACGCTCAGTTGGATGAAGACCAATGGATACAAGATAGGTATCACCAACTGTCTCTAATAGACGAAAGGCGAACCGCGGCTATCTTCCATGGTCAGTTATATCAGCAAAGGATCGCCCGATCCTACAACAAAAAAGTCCGACTACGGCAATTCAGACAACATGACTTGGTTTTGAAGAAAATCCTAGACAACCAAGATCAGGCTGAGGGAAAATTTGCTCCTAACTGGGAAGGCCCGTTTATTGTCAAGGAAGTATTGACAGAAGGCGCTCTCAGGTTGCAAGAAATGGACGGCAATGAATTTCCGTAACTCATCAACTCAGACGCCATGAAACAATATTATGTTTGAAGTTACCATCAAGTAAACATCCTGGTGGTAGACCATCAGGTCACCAGTCATTCCGGTTCTTTAAACCTTTACCACAAACAACTTTTATATACTTTGCCCCTCAGGGAAACATACCTTTCAAGCCAGCAGCCTAGCTTTCTCCTTTGTGTTCCTACAACTTAGGTCATCCCACCGTGGATTGAACCTCTTGTGTTTGCAGTTTGGCTACCCATACCTGGGATCAAACTTTTCACCTGCAGTTTATCCTCAACCTAGGATTAAACTTTTTCTTCCCTGCACTCTGACCTGCACAAGGGATTACGCTTTTCATCTCACCTTGAGGGGCGAACTACGTCGACCTGATCTCCTCTTCAATAGGAGTACATAGGCAACCATTTCATATGGCCTGGTCGCAATAAAACAAAAATAACAAAAACATTTCCACCCTTTTCCTTACAAAAACAAAAACATTCCTACGCCATTCCTGCCACATAAATCATTGAACCTCTTACACCAGGTTCGAACTACGCAGACATGATCTCCTCTTCAATAGGAGTACGTAGGCAGCCATTCATGGTGCGGTCTCACCCCCTACCAAAACACAAACCCTTGTCAGTTGGTACTGGGATCATCCTTCAATCCACTACATTTCATTCGGCTTCAGACCAAAGGGATGGAATTACTTGAACTCCTCCCAAATAGGAGATTCGGTGACCATCTAAGTGGCGGTTGTACCTCGAAGAGCAACACCAATCCATAAGAGATGGAATTAACTAGGCTTCTCCTGAATAGAAGTGCTGGCAACCATCTGTGGTGTGGTCAATCTCAGAGAGGAAAGCCACACTCTTCTCCTCATTTCCATACAAATACTAGTCCCACGACACTAAAAGATGGTAGGGATACATACAAATCGATGATCCATTCTGAACTATCCAGAGATAACTCAATGTCCATCCACCCGGAAGGAATTCAGAACACATCAAGATCACAAGCCCTGAAGCAGCAAGCAAAATATCAAGCAAGTAGCAAAGCATATCTAAAAGGGAAGTGATCCAAAAATATATTTCCCTGTCATATATATAATGCTGTTTGATATACACAATGTAAACTGTACATGACAAAATGGCTAAGCTAGTCTGTGCAGGAAAATACAAGATCATCTACAAGTCAGGGTATATGCGAGTTAACAAGCCCAACATGGCTTCCCTCTAAGAAGATGGAGGTAAAGTTATGGTCTTCTGTATGAGAATATCCACACGACCCAACAGATCTGTAGCCATCTGCATGGTGACCATATGATCATCAATATATATGCTCATCTCTGCGATCATGCCAGTGGTAAAGGACTTCACTACAGTACTATCTGTGACGGCTACATCCCGGGCAGATATGGCGATATCCCGCTCAACTATCACTGCATCTTTGGCTGATATAGCCTCATCCCGCTCAACGACGGCGGCATCTCTAAGAGCCAATGCCTCGTCTCTCTCCAATAGAGTGGCCTCCCTCCCATCAAGAGCAGTCAACATCATAGATCGAATCTGATCTCTCTCAAAGGTCATCAGATGAAGACTCTACTCTAAGTACTATGACGAGTACTGAATCACAACAGTATTGGTACTAGGAGAATCCGGAAGAAATGCTGGCAACTCAGCAGTGGGCTCCTACTCGATGTAGGTATCAATGTCCTCCATGGGCTCTACATCACCTAACTCGCGCTCCAGTACTGTAAATACTTCTACAGCCAATAAAATCTATGTGTTCATCCACGCAGAATACTCTACGAAATAACTAGGATGACTGACAGAAAAAGCCGTTATCTCGCGTCGATCCCAGCAGGCATATACCCGAGATCGGTCCTCTGCTGAGAGGTACCGAGAAGCTGAACGCTGACATGTCACCCCCTCAAAAGGATGAAAATCTTGGACTGGTCGAAATGCGACATCACGGCCAATGGGTGATAAGTGGTCACTCCCCTCAAACCAGCCAGAGGAAGATAGTCCATGCTCGGAGCGTGAGTAATGAAGTTGTATGGTGAGCTAAGCCCCGAAAATGACAATATGCTGAATGGATCTCTGATATCTGCCAAGAATGTGGACCAGGACAGAGCATCTATACACTCTGATGGCTGAAAAGAGTATAACATAGCTACATCATGGGTGAAGCAGTACCCATGCCGTCTAAGAGTGCCAATCGGTCTCAAGTGTGACATGAACCACACATATAGCATGAATGAACTCCCAGTGAACACTCCTGTCGGATAAGTGCAGCAGTAAGATGCCGACCGCAGGGTCTCTACTACAATCATAGGTACAATGGTACGACCCTCCCTGAGAGCTCTCACGGCCATGACAATGCCTATATCTATCTCATCCATATACCGCGGCATATATACATATGACAATACACATAGCATCAGTACGTCAACTCTGGCCAAACGCCAATGATCCTCCGATGCGGTAAAATCCTCGGAATGTCGTGAATAGCTATCCTCCGAGCCAAATCTATCGTACAGGAAAAGCTGGGATATCACGTGACCAGATGTCAACTCATCATGTACCACTCTGCGCCTCAATCCTATGAGAGTCATGAATCGTCTGCTCATGTCTCCCAAAACCAGATGCACGTAAGGTCTGTCTAAAGGCAGCATCGTCAAACGTGCATACTCCTCCAGAGTAGGAGTCAACTCATAGGTGCCGAATCGGAATACCTGTCTATCCGATAGCCAATGCTCTATCATCCCGTCCACAAATCCTGTGGGAACATGAAAAGTCAAAAAGGTTATGGTATGCTGTAATAAATAATCTATAGTCACCCTGTCTGGTGGTGACATGCTATCATACCACGATCGCATACCCGACGCCACCACTAACGGTGGGGTATGATCTATACGGCTAACTGTCGAAGAAGACATCTGTGCCGGTCGTGTCATAAGACCATCCAGGGGTCAATGCCGAATATCTCTGGACATACATACATATGCATAACATGATACACGCATAACAGATAATAGATGGCAATATGATATAGGGAATGAAAAAATACTCTGCATACATTCCTAAGTATATCATCATCTAATACATCATCTCTGTATAGCTACAAATATAGGGAAATGCGGCACAGATGCCCTACTACTGACAAAGGCCTATCAAAAGATATAGCGAGAATGGGGCACAACCACCCAATATCTAACAGAGGTCAATCAAAAGATATAATGAGAATACACATCAGAAGAAGACAATGGTGTCGATGTCCACATCATCAATCCTGTCCACCTGATATAACTCCTCCTGAGTCACTAGATCTCTATCAACAGGGATGTCAGGCCTATATAAAGGAGGATTCGTGCCGGTAAAATCGAATGGGTCACCTGAGGGGCTAGTGCCGGAGCTGGAAGGATCAAATGAAGCTGCCTCTGTCGGGTCTCTGCCCAAATATCGGATAAAAATATGTGCCTGGTCCAACTGCCAGGTCAAACTATCAATCTAGGTCATATGAGTCAGATCTCGGACACAAGCTATCCAATCCGTCATCATCAAGGATCCTGGAACCATATCCCCCATAAACTGTGTGGCGCGGGATAGATCTCTAATAGTGCGAGGGGACCACCACCGATGGAACGTCTCCTGAGTACATGGACCCTCTGACAATGAAAAACCATCAACCCCCAACAATGGGATATCAGTAATGGGTGACTGCGATACAGGCTAATAACGCCTAGCAGGAGGCAAGATCAGTATACGAATCTCCCCTGTGGTGCTCTTAATAGCACGCTCTCCTAAATAGAGCTCCCAGCCTCCATCTGTGAAGAGAGGAACTCTCCTGGTGGAAATTACATACTCAACTCCAGTCGGGTATCCATCCTCAAAACCCATGGTCAGGTGTTCCCCAGAATAGGAAAGCCATGTGATGGTATCGACCGCCAGTAACTCCAGCTGTAAACGGCAATGAGTGAATCCCTCAGCTACAGGGACCTCTAGCAGAATCGAATGATGCCATCGTCGTCCTCGTGGATAGGTGTCTAAACCTAGCACACTCACGGGACGCAAGCATGGAAGCCTCTCATAGGCCCAAAACTGCCAACACAAAGGCAAACATCTGCTGTCAGTTAACACTCTTAACCTATACATGGTAAATGACAAGAGAAATACTCACCAGCAGAAAAGGGTAAAATCCTAGTCAAGCCTCGGTCAAATCCTGTGAGCGTATACGCATGCCCCGGAGGAAATAGGCAAAGGTATAGGAACCCCAATCATACTCTCCAATACGGTCCACATCACGTGTAGTGCTGATCAAAGCGAAAGATACCGTGGAAGAGTTATCTGCTATGAAGCTGCCTCAAATGATCATCAGGAACAATCACCGCAGAACACGATCCCTGATTCTGACATCATCAGGCATAAGCTCACTCAATAGCCCGCTCATAGCATCTACGCTCAAAGGACCTGAACGGACAGTCCTGCCTTTGAGCGCCACCGCCGGAACCCCTAATAAGGATCTAATGGCAGTAGGGGTAATATTGGCCATGCATGGCACTGACTCCCCTCCCAAACTCCATACCTGTGATAAATCGCCAATCCATAGGCGTCATCATCACCTCGTAATCCAACAGATGGAGTGACTGAGTCTGATGAAACCATCGCTCAGACAATGCCCTGAGATAACCCCTGGGACAATGACGGGGAAGGATGGAGAAAAATGCCTCAAATCCCCACTCATGCACTACCGCTCTATAGTCAGGATGAAGCGCCTGGTACATGGAGTGAATACTGAACCAGTTCCCTCGAGGCTGTGTAAAACCAGGAACCTGCATGAAATGCAGATCAACATCAAAACCCTTTAATCCTCATCAATAGGAAAGAAGGAAGATCAAAGTCTAATGATATACCTCGTTAACATGCAAATACATTGATGGATGTCTGCCCAAATCACCCAACAACTCTAGATTCACCACCTAAATGCTCGAAAGCTCCCTACGAGGGACATGTGCAGCAGGAGCGGGGTCCTCTATCGGAATATCTTCCTCCTCATCCTCAACATCTGGAACATCTACCTGGATAGGACGTATCACGGCCTCCACTAACCGACGAGGTTATCTGACAGAACGGGGACGAAGCACTTCAGAAGCCCTCCGCCTTACGCCAGAAGTGGTCCTATAGGAACTGCTCGGCTGATCCGGATCCATAGTATTTGGACAACAAGTCTCCAAATCACCTCAGAAAGGGTGTGGTATTTCCTTACCTGGAGCTTTCTAGAATGCATTTTATGACTATATGCATGCATGCATGCATGCATTTACTTTAACGTATAATAGAGTTAAAATGCATGACTACCCAATGCCTACATTTGAAATTTTTTTGCCATAGTCCCATTTGAAAATAGGACTATCCACACGCATACAGGCATGTCTAGGTGGCCATTTAGTAGCACACCTGCCCCAAAGTCATATACATAATATATGCATTAAAAATTAAAATTATCATGCATAAGGCCAACCTCAATACTAGGAGTACTTTGCCTTGCCACCTTATGATTATTAGACCTCAAATAGAACAAAAGATAGCATAAAAAAGTGCCAATTTGACTGTCTCAAAAGTTAAATTTTTCCACATAGTTACGTTCAACATGGTTTAATACTAACATTTACTATGTTGAATATTTTTTATCTAGTCATTTGTGCATACATAATCACTACTATGTGTTTAGATGCATTTCATGCGATAACGCAAAATCCAACGGACAAAAATGAGAGAAAATACAGGCATATGTTACCAGGATAGTGTAGAACACTCGTACGGTGACAGAATTTGTAGAAAACAACCCGAACTCAGCAGATCTAAAAGTGGCTCACGTATTTTCCTTCGCGCAACAAGTTGAAAGTGACTTGTGAGACCAACCTGTTGGAATTTATCATCCACGATTGGCCACAGGCCCATCTGCGGCTGTAGCAGGTGCACCTGCGGCACCCCCATGCGGGTCCTATCCCTCCGGCTCGGTCCAGTTTGAGTTACAAAGGATTTCTTACAAGCTGAAAAGGCCAAACCAGAGATAAAAACGCTACGCGATTGAGCAGAATAGCCTAAAACCGTTGTTTTTCTGGATCTAACTGTGGCTTTCTTTTCATCCATTGGTATTTGCCCGAACACAGGGTTTACTATACCGATGATTTAAGTCTTTGCATACCACATTCGGCAATACCGTACAGAGGTCCGATACCGTCAACGTATAGTTGTCACCCCAATCTTTTCACAAAAGAGGTCCCCGACGGGGGTTACAACGCATGCTCGTCCGTTGACACATAAATCAATGAAGGTCAAGCAGCCTTGATGTTGTTTCAGCCGATGGCAAGTAAACCCATCAAAGCATGGAAAGTTATTAGATCATTGCGTACGTCTATATTCATCACTCCCTAGTAAATCCCCAACGGGGATTACTGTAAGACCCCGAATTTTATGAAATAAAAGTATTCAATTTTTCTTATAATTACTATTCAGTAAATGGTTAAATTGATAAATGTTAAAGTTAAGGGTGATATATGAATTTTTTTTCAAAATACACAAGTGGTTATAAAATATTCATTGTTGTCGGGGAATATTCGTTTGGTCGTGGAATATTCTTTCTGTCGAGAAATATTCGTACGACGGCGCAGCCATTTGTGGGCCCCATAATAAAATAACTGACGGATGAAGATAACGACAAAAATTGAGTTTTTATAATTAACGGCGTAGTTGTTACCGTTAACACTGTTGGAATACCCGGTGGTTAAAATACAGTAATATGCGTGGTTGCACAGTAGCACACGGTATTGCACAATATTATTGAATTATTGATTCTTACGTAAGAAGGCACTACTCAATAATTGTTACAGTAGTTACTATTCAATATTTTGTTTTATTGATTCAATAATTGTTGCGTTGATATTTTATATTATTGTTGTTTCAATAATTGTTGATGCACAGTATTTTCAATTATCAGATCAATAATTCATATTATTTAAATAATATTATTAGATAACATTATTGGCAATGTCTAGAAAGTTATGTCTAAGGAGAGGTTTGGTCATCTAATTACGCGCCAATAAGGAGAAATTCTTATTGGAAAGCCCCCTCTTTCCTAGGAACGGCCTGGTTATCATAAATGTGATTCTGTAATATTATTTGTGAATAATTAATTATTGATTCATATGATAAGGAAATATTTATTTTATGTGGATATACATGAGGGATATATTTTTGTGGTTAAAAATGAAGGAGTTAATGTTGATGTGTTTTATCTGTATTTTTGTCGGAACGGATGTATTGAAAATTAAATTAGGATTTTTGAGATATTTTGCGGGGGTTATAATTTTTAATCCGACCGTTGGATCGTGGTAATTTTTGGATATGTTAAACATATATAAGTTGAGTATATGTCCACAAATTTTGAACCGTTAAAAATGAACGTATGATTTATTATGAATTTTACGAGATGACTGGTTCAGAAATTGTTGAATTTTCGGAGTTTATCATTTTGGTAGAAAATTCTAGAATTGGTGGGCCCCACTCTTGGTTGGTGAAGAAATGTGCTGAAATTTTTATTCAAATGTGGTGGGTGGAATAGTAGCAGGTAAAGCCATCGGTTGCAGGTCAAGTCTGCTTCGGCGTGCTAACATTTTTCTATAAATAGAGGGCTAAGTTAGAATTGAAAATTACACCAGAAATATAAGCTTTCTCTCTTTCTCTTTCTATATTATGAAGCATATTTTGTTATTATTTTGATACTTTGTGAGTTTCTATTCATCAGTGCAAGTTTTCTTCAGCCTTATACCAATCAGAAGTACTGCTCTTTTGAGGTAAGGGATAGTAAGGGATTTTAAGGGTTATTATGTTTTTCAGTTCGTAATTCTTCTGACCTTCAGAAAATTCTAGAAAAATTTGAAATGATATTTTGATGAGTTTTATTGATTGTGTCCAAAAATGGTGATTTTTGGATGTATAGATTAAGAGTTATAAATTTTACGGGGAAAGACTATTTTAAAAGTAACCGCTTATAACTCCGTGTGGTTAACTCCAAAATTGATGAAATTTTTATTGGGAGTACATCTATATAATATTAGTGTACTCTGTGAATTTCGAAATTTTTGGATAAAAGTACAATTTATGATAAATGTCTAAATATTCGGCGGTTTTGGCCATATGAAAAATAGTAAATGAGTTTTAAAAATTCTGAGAAAAATATATGTTCAATATGGGACTATATTCTGCTATATCTCAGAAAAGAAATATTTTCGGAACTGATTTGGTATTTTTTATAAAAATAGACTAGTTATGAGTAAATGAATAAAATATGTTATGTGAAGTAAGAAAATTAGAAAATAGAATTTTATGGCTTGAGAATCCTGTATGAGGTAAATGCAGATTTTTGATGAGGGTTTTGATTATTGGTAATGAAATCTTATGAGTTTGGCATTTTAGGATGATTAAATGCATTATTTAGTAAAGTGTAAACAATTAAAATAAATTGTTTATAAGCTTAAAAAATATTATTCTTTCAATATCATTATACCAAAATATTGGTATGGATTTTATTGTAGAATTTCTACCTTTTTCATGTCGAGTTACTATTCATAAATTACTATTCATGAGTTACTATTCACAAGTTACTATTCATGAGTTACTATTCACGAGTTACTATTTACGACAAAATTGGTTTTTTTTTCTGACCATATTATAGTTGCTTTATGAATATTACTCTTGAGATTAAATCTATATGTTGATTATATTAATTTTATTATCATATATAACATTTTTATAACCCTAATGATGATATTTCTCTTTGACTTGAGTGTAAAGATTGGTAGATTTTTGGTATGATCATGACTATGAGTTCTCTTTGGCCAGTAGTGCAAAATTAAATTGTTGACTAGTATGATCATGACCATTGAATTTATAATTGAATATCTTTAGCTTAAGTGCAAAGGTTAAATGATCAACATGGTTATAAATATTGTTTATATAATTATGAAATGATTATATATTTCTTTGAGATATTAATATATTTGGCCTGTAGTATAAATATGAACTGTTGAGGAATATCTTTGGCCTATAGTGCAAAGATGAATTGTTGATGAATATCTTTGGCCCGTAGTGCAAAGATGACCTATTGTTGAATATCTTTGGCCAGTAGTGCAAAGATGAACTGTTGACGAATATCATTGGCCCGTAGTGCAAAGATGAATTTATTAGTATGATTATGAACAGGAAATGTGATTTGGTATAACCATGATCTTTGATGTTTCAGGTAAAGACATGTGGGGAAAATTATCTTCGTCCTGGATGCGAAGAGGAATTTAGAATTACAATTATGATTATGAGTTATTCATATAATTGTGAAAAGGAACTGTTGATTAATGTTACAGGGATAAAACATTATTGGTGGACTTTAAATGTGGAGAAGATAATAGACTTTATAGTCTATTTGACTCTTCTAATAGTTTGCTCGTTCCGCTGCAACTATGGTTGAAATTTGTTATCATCTACCATATGTTCTAAATCTCTGATTTATTACTGATGAAGGCTATTGATAATTTAATTATCTTTAGACATGATATTCTTTACTGATCTAGTTGTGCTCACCCTTCTGTTTCAAAATTCCTTTCAGGTAAGAAGAGTGTAGCTGGGTCGAGCAAGGGTAACGGGGAAATAGAACGGTGGTCTCTAGCTGTGGAGGTTCTACCTAAGCAGTATATAAAAGTGTTGTATACATCATTTAGTAGTTATATTTGATGAATCAAATAGGGTGAGGCGAAACCAACGTTGGAAGGGTGTTTTGCCACTACCATACAAGATGTCTAATGCAATACAATCTCGTATCATCATAAGATAGGGATGTGCTCATCCACTTGCTGAGTATATTTACGAGCACTACCTATATAATCTTGGTGTTTGTTTGAAGTATAATTCTCAATTAGAGACAGTGGAGATAATGATATGTCAAGAGAAGACTCACCATTGGGAAGGATATGATACTAATCTTCTCGTTTTTCTTTGGGGTCTATTGGTTCAACCAAGGATAATTCTGTGGTCATATGATAGTTATCACAACCTAGAAGCATGGCCTCCCATATACGAAGGTTTCCTTGAGCACTTCCCAAATATTCTAATTTCTAAAATAGTTTTTGACTATACCTTTATGCAAGGTGCCACTGTGAGGTGCTGTCCACGATTGGGACATGAGTCACATTTGGTATATATTTGTATCCAAACTCACAGCATATGTGTTGTTATATTTTATACGACAATTGTTGTAATAAAGTTGTAGTTATTTTCTGTACCATGTATTTGGCGACTCAGAATAGGTTGGATGGAATGGACCTATTTTGGGGTCATCACAGTTGGTATCAGATCTTAGGGATATGATCTCTGGCGGAGATCGAGAAATAGAACTAGGAGGGGAGAGACGAGTAAATCCTTCGCTAATGTGTCCTACCTAAGCTTATTTGTTGGTCAGTCATAATATCGGGATATTATGTGATATGTTAATTTGTTCAATTAACCCTTGTTTTGAAGCTGTATTCTAGAATGATATTTGAAATACAGGAGATTATCAATGCAAAAATTATGATGACAGGGAAGATGGAATTTGAAAAGAAAGGAAGGTATTCTCAACTCTTTGAAATACTAGGTACGTAAATTTTGGGGACGAAATTTCATAAGGAGAGGAGATTGTAAGACCCCGAATTTTATGAAATAAAAGTATTCAATTTTTTTTATAATTACTATTCAGTAAATGGTTAAATTGATAAATGTTAAAGTTAAGGGTGATATATGAATTTTTTTTCAAAATACACAAGTGGTTAAAAAATATTCATTGTTGTCGGGGAATATTCGTTTGGTCGTGGAATATTCTTTCTGTCGGGGAATATTCGTACGACGGCGTAGCCATTTGTGGGCCCCATAACAGAATAACTGTCGGATGAAGATAATAACAAAAATTGAGTTTTTATAATTAACGGCGTAGTTATTACCGTTAACACTGTTGGAATACCCGGTGGTTAAAATACAGTAATATGCGTGGTTGCACAGTAGCACACGGTATTGCACAGTATTATTGAATTATTGATTCTTACGTAAGAAGACACTACTCAATAATTGTTACAGTAGTTACTGTTCAATATTTTATTTTATTGATTCAATAATTGTTGCGTTGATATTTTATATTATTGTTGTTTCAATAATTGTTGCTGCACAGTATTTTCCATTATCAGATCAATAATTCATATTATTTAAATAATATTATTAGATAACATTATTGGCAATGTCTAGAAAGTTCTGTCTAAGGAGAGGTTTGGTCATCTAATTGCGCGCCAGTAAGAAAAAAATCTTATTGGAAAGCCCCCTCTTTCCTAGGAACTGCCTGGTTGTCATAAATGTGATTCTGTAATATTATTTGTGAATAATTAATTATTGATTCATATGATAAGGAAATATTTATTTTATGTGGATATAAATGAGGGATATATTTTTGTGGTTAAAAATGAAGGAGTTAATGTTGAGGTACAATCATGTGACTCAATAGTTCTATACATGTAAAAAATAATTACAGTATAGTACCTTCATCTATACCTCTATTTTTAATTTAGTCATGCAAGTATTATCAATCTTGCACCACATACCTTAATAATATATGTGTAAAACCTCAACTTATTAATAAATGAAATTAAATTTCCTCTATTTATTATTTTAAAATAGAAAGGGTTGATTTTATTAATGTGGTTAGTTATGGGTAAAATACGCAAATATTTCAAATAAACAAGTGGTTATAAAATATTCATTTTTGGTCGGTGAATATTCGTTTGGTCGTGGAATATTCTTGCTGTCGGGGAATATTCATACGATGTCGCAACCTTATGTGGGCCCCATAACGGAAAGCGATTGGATGAAGAAAACGACAAGTATAAGTTGTTTATAATTAACGGCGTAGTTGTTACCGTTAATACAGTTAGAATACCTGGTGGTTAAAATACAGTAGCACACGGTATTGCACCAATTATTGATTCTTACGAAGAAGGCACTACTCAATAATTGTTACAGTAGTTACTGTTCAATATTTTATTTTATTGATTCAATAATTGCTACGTTGATATTTTATATTATTGTTGTTTCAATAATTGTTGCTGCATAGTATTTTCCATTATCAGATCAATAATTTATATTATTTAAATAATATTATTAGATAACATTATTGGTAATATCTAGAAATTTATGTCTATGGAGAGGTTTGGTCATCTAATTACGTGCTAGTAAGGAGAAATCCTTATTGAAAAGCCCCCTTTTCCTGGGAACGGCCTGGTTGTCATAAATGTGATTTTGTAATATTATATGTGAATAATTAATTATTGATTCATATGATAAGGAAATATTTATTTTATGTGGATATAAATGTTGGATATATTTATTGTGGTTAAAAATGAAGGAGTTAATGTTGAGGTGTTTTATCAGTATTTTTATCGGAATAGAGGTATTAAAAATTAAATCAGGATTTTTTGAGAAATATTGCGGGGGTTATAATTTTTAATCCGACCGTTGGATCGTGGTAATTTTTGGATATGTTATTCATATATAAGTTGAGTATATGTCCACGAATTTTGAACCGTTAAAAATGAACGTATGATTTGTTATTAATTTTACGAGATGACTGGTTCAGAAATTCTAGAAGTTGCGAAATTTGTCATTTTGGCGGAAAATTCTAGAATTGGTGGGCCCCACTTTTGGTTGGTGAAAATGTGCTGAGATTTTTATTAAAATGTGGTGGGTGGGAATAGTAGCAGGTAAAGTCATCAGGTTGCAGGTTAAATCTGCTTCGACGTGCTAACATTTTTCTATAAATAGAGGGCTAAGTTAGAATTAAAAATCACACCAGAAACAAGTTTCTCTCTCTCTCTCTCTAGATTATTGAGTGTATTTTGGAAGTATTTAGATACTTTGTGAGTTTCTATTCATCAGTGCAAGTTTCCTTCAGCCTTATACCGATATTCCGAATAAAAGTACTGATATTTTGAGGTAAGGAATATTATTTTCTTCTTAAATGATATTATTTTCTTCAATATCATTATGCTAAAATATTGATATGAGTTTTTTTTATCAAATATGGAACTTTTTTTGTCGGGTTTACTATTCACGTATACAGCACTATTCACATATACGGCACTATTCACCGAAAAATAAAATTTTCTCTTTTTGTTCAAGATGTCTATTATGGTTATTATCTTTGATTGTATCCATATTTTTATCTTTATTTTTGAATTCTGCTTCACAATTGATTATTATGAAGTATTATTGATCTTGGATAAACTGTTATACGAATCCCTACTATTTGTCCTTCTGTCTCACTGGATTCCTTTTCTTTAAGATATTTTTCATCATCCTCAGTCCTAAATGATGATATCACTGAATATCTTTGGCCTGTAGTGCAAAGATATATGATTACCTGATGAATAACTTTGGCCTGTAGTGCAAAGATGAACAGGTGTTGAGATGAACATGACTGACTGGTGATACAAATGAATATCTTTGGCCTGTAGTGCAAAGATGAATATTTGGTTAAAGATGATTATTAATTGATGTTACAGGAAAAAAATATTGATGATGGACTTTTAAATCTTAGAAGATAGTAGAATTCATTCTCTACTTGACTCTTCTAATGGTTTACTGTTTTCGCTGCAGTTGTTGATCTAAAACTTATTGTCGATTATATTCTATCAGATTTTTTCCTGTTGAATACTAATAATAATTTGTTGTATATTATCTTAGTCATAATATTTTTTACTGGGCTAGTTGAGCTCACCCTTTTCCTTTTTGTTCCATTTTTCTTCTCAGAAGGTGAGAACATAACAGGATTTAGTCGGGGTATGGAGTGATGGTTCTAGAAAGATGTTTTAGCAGTCCTCACTATTTCTGTAAAATGGTGTTTGAATAATTGTAATGAGGACTTATTTGAGTGTGGATATTGTCTAGAAGACAATATTTGTATTAAACTCACTATATGTGTTGTCGTATTTTGCACGACAATTGTATTATTGAAGTTGTAGTTTGCTTTTTGTACCATGTATTTGGCGACTCAAAATGGATGTTGTATACCTATTTTGGGGGTGTTACAGTTGGTATCAGAGCTTAGGGATATGATCCCTGGCTGAGATGTGAGACAAGAACTAGGAGGGGAGAGACGGGGAATTCCTTCGCTAGTATAACCTGACTAAGTTTATTTGGTATTTATTTGGTCGGTCAGAGTATAAGGATAATATATGACATGACTATTAACCCTTGTTTTATGACAGTATTTAAGAATGGCAGCTGAGAATGTTAATAACGGAGTAAATTAGACCGTGGAGACACCTTTGATCACCACCCAGGAGAACGTGCAACAGGAAGGCAATATTCCTCCTGTAAACAACGTTACCGAGCAAACGATGAATGATGAAATGTTTAGGAGCTTTTTGCAGTTCATACAAAATCAGACGAGGGAGACTCGTGTGCAGAATACGGGTGGAAATGATAACAACGTGCGGTTTGTCACAGCCAAGCAGTTCAAAGAATTGGGACCACCATAATTTAAGGGAAAGCCGGATTCGATCATGGCAGAAACGTGGGTCAAGCAAATTACCAAGATATTCGATGTCTTGGGATGCACAGAGGAACAGAAGGTTCCATTCGCCACCTTTATGTTCCGTGGTGAGGCAGACTACTGGTGGGAGTCTGTGAAGCGTACCCAGCCTGACGCACTCAACATGTCCTGGGAAATATTTCTGAAACTGTTCAATGACAAGTACTTTCCTGAAAGTATTCGTCATATGAAGGAGGTGGAGTTTATCAGACTATAACAAAATAACATGACGGTGTCCCAGTACGAGGCAAAGTTTGCATAGTTATCCAGGTTTGCACCTCATTTGGTCGAAAATGAGGAACGAATGACAAGGATGTTTCTGAGAGGTCTAAAACCCGAGATTCGGCAATATCTTATCTCTCATAAATTTTCTTTATATTCAGATGTTGTAAACAGGGCTCAATTATTAGAGCGAGATAATGAGTATGTGCAACCGAGGGACCACAACCAGGGTCATACCGGTGGCGGTAGTCATCGAAGCAATGAAAACCAGCAGGGAGGAAAATATTCGGATAAAAGCGGTAACCACTCTGGTGGTAATCGTGGTCGTGATAATAGAAGGAGCGAGTCGGGAGGAGATTTCAAGAAGAGAAGGTACAACAATGATAACGTGAAGACATCAGCACAAACATCAACTGCTTTTAGGGGAGGAGAACGAGCACCGGTTGTTTGTTACAAATGCGGGAAGGAGGGACACATCACCCCAAATTGCCAACAACAGTTCAATATATATTATAACTATGGAAAGGAAGGTCATATAGCTAAAGATTGTCTTATTGTGAAACCAAGTTCAACCGAGATAGTGACTCCGAAGGCTATTCCGGACAAGTCAAAGTCGGTGGTTCCTAGAAGGGCGTTTGTCGTGACTGGCCAAAACGCGAGGAACCCAAACGAGGTGATCACGGGTAAGCTAATCATAAAATCTTGCGAAGTTTATACCTTATTAGATACCGGTTCTACCCATTCTTTTATCTCTCCTGCTTGTGCTCAACGTTTAAACTTGACTCTGGAGAAATTAGACTTTGACCTATCTGTGGAGACTCCGTTAGGAGAAACTTTCATTACATCTACAGTTTATAAATCTTGCTTAATCCAAGTTGGCACAATCACATTACCTGTTGACCTTATCTCTTTAAAGATACTTGCTTTTGATGTGATTTTAGGAATTGATTGGTTAACTACTCGTCATGCCAAAATTGATTATTTTCGTAAGGTTGTTAGTTTTCATATTTCTAACCAACCTGTTATGCGAATTCAAGCAACCAAACTACTAAAATTAATCGTTGTCATATCAAGCCATAAAGCCATTCGTTTATTGAAAAACGGATGTCAAGCTTTCATAGCCCATGTTATGGACTTGAACAAAAGCACGTCAGATTTGAATAATATTTCTGTTGTTAGTGAATTTCCTGACTTATTTCCTGAAGAACTTCCAGGTCTACCCCCAGAACGTGAAGTTGAATTCTTTATTGACCTTGAACCTGGTACAAAGCCCATTTCTAAAATCCCATATCGAATTTCAACTACAGGAGTTGTTGGACATCGATTTTATTCGTCCTAGTACATCTCCTTGGGGTGCTCCTATGTTATTCGTAAAGAAGAAAGACGAGAGTATGCGACATTGTACCGACTATCGAAAATTGAATCATGTCACTATCAAGAATAGGTATCCGCTACCTCGCATTGATGACCTGTTTGACCAGTTGCAAGGAGCACAATTCTTTTCAAAGATCGATGTTCGTTCTGGATATCATCAGCTGAAGATTAAAATTGAGGATATTCCAATGACTGCCTTCAGAACTCGGTACGGGCATTATGAATTCTTAGTCATGTCTTTTGGATTGACTAATGCTCTTGCTGCATTCATGGATATGATAAATCGTGTATTCAAAGAATATTTAGATCAGTTCATTGTTGTCTTTATTGATGACATCCTCATCTATTCCAGAAGCCGTGAAGATCATGAGCGCCATTTGAAGCTGGTACTGCAAAGGCTTCGTGGAAACAAGCTATATGCCAAATTGAAGAAATACGAGTTCTGGCTTGAGGAAGTAGCATTCCTTGGGCACGTGGTGTCAAAACATGGAGTATCTATCAACCCGGCGAAGATTGAAGCCATACAAAGTTGGGAGCAACCGAAGTCGGTGACCGAAGTACGTAGCTTTCTGGGCTTAGCTGGGTATTACCGGAGATTCGTGGAAGGATTTTCTAGAATCGCTACTCCATTAACTCAGCTGACTCGAAAGGATACAAAATTCGGTTGGAGCGAGGATTGTGAGAAGAGTTTTCAAGAACTCAAGAGGAGACTCATTTCGGCACCTGTTCTGACAATACCATCTGGTTCGGATAGTTTTGTTATCTACAGCGATGCTTCAGGCAAAGGCTTAGGATGTGTTCTCATGCAACATGGGAAAGTCATAGCCTATGCCTCACGACAACTCAAAGAATATGAGAGGAGTTATCCTACTCATGATTTGGAGTTGGCAGCAGTCGTTTTCGCGTTGAAGATTTGGAGACACTACCTGTATGGGGAGAAAGTGGAGATTTATACGGATCATAAAAGCCTCAAATATTTCTTCACCCAAAAGAAACTCAACATGCGGCAACGACGTTGGCTTGAGCTGTTGAAAGATTACGATCATACCATCCAATATCATCCTAGAAAAGCGAACGTAGTAGCTGACACATTAAGTACAAGATCATACGCGGGTACGAGTGCAATGGTGTTAACACAAAGGCCCATTTTTGTATAATTTGCAAAGGATGGAGATAGAGATGAAGGCTCCGAGTACCCGCATGATGATATCAAATATACGAGTAGAATCGACTTTAATTGATAAAGTTAAAGCCGCTCAAGCTATGGACATGGAGCTGATGCGTATGAAGAAAAAAGTGCAAGAAGGTGCTATTCCAGAAGCAAGTATCGATGAAGAAGGAATACTTCGAGTCAACTCCAGACTTTGTGTTCCTAACAATTTTGACTTGAAGCATATAATCATGATGGAGGCACACAACACACCGTTTGCAATCCATCTTGGGAGTACCAAAATGTATCACGATCTTCGACATACATTTTGGTGGAGCAATATGAAAAAAGAGATCGCGGAGTTTATCTTGAGGTGTTTAACTTGTCAACGTGTAAAAGTGGAGCATCAAGTACCAAAGGGTCCATTGCAACCACTTGATATTCTGAAATGGAAGTGGGAACACATTACTATGGATTTTGTTACGGGTCTTCCCAAGATTTCTTAAGGCATAGATGCGATTTGGGTCATGTTGATAGATTAACCAAGTCTGCTCATTTCTTACCTATACGTGAGACTTATTCCCTTGAACGTCTTGCTAGTATGTACGTGAATGAGATTGTGAGATTGCATGGCATGCCAGTATCCATAGTTTTGGATCGTGACCCAAGATTCACTTCACAATTTTAGGTTAGCTTGCAGAAAGCTATGGGCACGGATTTACGATTTAGTTCAGCATACCTTCCTCAAACGGACGGGCAATCAAAGAGGACTATTCAAACCCTTGAAGATCTATTAAGACTCTGTGTTCTAGATTTCAAAGGAAGTTGGGATAAGTACTTGCCACTGGTGGAATTCTCCTACAACAACAGTTATCAGGCAAGTATAGTTATGGCTCCATTTAAAGCCTTGTATGGACGAAAGTGTCGTTCTCCAGTATGCTGGGACGAGGTGGGTGAAACAACGTTGGTGGGACCAGAATTGGTACGCATAACTATAGAGAATATCCAAACGATTCGACAACGTATACAAACGTCACAGGATCGACAAAAGAGTTATGCGGATCTTCATCGAAAGGATGTAGAATTTAGTATTGGGGATCATGTATTGTTACGTGTTGCACCATGGAAAGGAGTTACAAGATTTGGGAAGAGAGGAAAGCTCAATCCACGATTTGTTGGTCCATTTGAAATTCTTGACCGAATAGGAAATGTGGCATATCGACTCGCATTACCTCCAAGCATGTCTCGTGTTTATAATGTTTTTCACATATCTATGCTTCGTAAATATGTGAAAGACCCGAACCACATAATTGAGTTAGAACCAGACGAGATAGCTGAAGATTTAACGTATGAAGATTTAACGTACGAGGAGGTACCTGTTAAGATCTTGGATAGGAAAGAGCATGCTCTACGTACGAAGGTTATACCACAAGTTAAGGTTTTGTGGAGAAACCATGCTATTGAAGAAATGACCTGGGAGTTGGAATCAGAAATGAAAGCGAGGTATCCTTACCTTTTCGAAACACCAGGTACGTACGTCAATTTCGAGGAAGAAATTTCATAAGGAAGGAGGTTGTAAGACCCCAACTTATTAATAAATGAAATTAAATTTCCTCTATTAATTATTTTGAAACAGAAAGGGTTGATTTTATTAATGTGGTTAGTTATGGGTAAAATGCGCAAATATTTTAAATAAGCAAGTGGTTATAAAATATTCATTTTTGGTTGGTGAATATTCGTTTGGTCGTGGAATATTCTTGATGTCGGGAAATATTCGTACGACGGCGCAGCCTTGTGTGGGCCCCACAACGAAAAGCGATTGGATGAAGAAAACGACAAGTATAAGTTGTTTATAATTAACGGCGTAGTTGTTACCGTTAATACTGTTGGAATACCTGGTGGTTAAAATACTGTAGCACACGGTATTGCACCAATTATTGATTCTTACGTAACAAGGCACTACTCAATAATTGTTACAGTAGTTACTGTTCAATATTTTATTTTATTGATTCAATAATTGCTGCGTTGATATTTTATATTATTGTTGTTTCAATAATTGTTGCTGCACAGTATTTTCCATTATCAGATCAATAATTTATATTATTTAAATAATATTATTAGATAGCATTATTGGTAATGTCTAGAAAGTTCTGTCTAAGGAGAGGTTTGGTCATCTAATTGCGCGCTAGTAAGGAGAAATCCTTATTGGAAAGCCCCCTCTTTTCTTGGGAACGGCCTGGTTGTCATAAATGTGATTCTGTAATATTATTTGTGAATAATTAATGATTGATTCATATGATAAGGAAATATTTATTTTATGTGGATATAAATGTTGGATATACTTATTGTGGTTAAAAATGAAGGAGTTAATGTTGAGGTGTTTTATCAGTATTTTTATCGGAATGGAGGTATTAAAAATTAAATCAGGGTTTTTTGAGAAATATTGCGAGGGTTATAATTTTTAATCCGACCGTTGGATTGTGGTAATTTTTGGATATGTTATTCATATATAAGTTGAGTATATGTCCATAAATTTTGAACCGTTAAAAATGAACGTATAACTTGTTATAAATTTTACGAGATGACTGGTTCAGAAATTATAGAAGTTGCGAAATTTGTCATTTTGGCGGAAAATTCTAGAATTGGTCGGCCCCACTTTTGGTTGGTGAAAATGTGCTGAGATTTTTATTAAAATGTGGTGGGTGGAAATAGTAGCAGCTAAAGCCATCAGGTTGCAGGTTAAGTCTGCTTCAGCGTGCTAACATTTTCCTATAAATAGAGGGCTAAGTTAGAATTGAAAATCACACCAGAAATAAGTTTTCTCTCTTTCTCTCTCTCGATTATTGAGTGTATTTTGGAAGTATTTAGATACTTTGTGAGTTTCTGTTCATCAATGCAAGTTTTCTTCAGCCTTATACCGATATTCCGAACAGAAGTATTGATATTTTGAGGTAAGGGATATTATTTTTTTCTTAAATGATATTATTTTTTTCAATATCATTACGCTAAAATATTGATATTAGTTTTTTATCAAATTTGAAATTTTTTGGGTAGGGGTTACTATTCACGTATACGTCACTATTCACCAAAAAATAAAATTTTCCCTTTTTGTCCAAGATGTCTATTATTGTTACTATCTTTGATTGTATCCATATTTTGATCTTTATTTTTGAATTTTGCTTCACAATTGATTATTATGAAGTATTATTAATCTTGGATAAACTGTTATACGAATCCCTACTATTTGTCCTTCTGTCTCACTGGATTCCTTTTCTATAAGATATTTTTCATCATCCTCAGTCCTAAATGATGATATCACTAAATATCTTTGGCATGTAGTGTAAAGATGTATGATTACCTGATTAATATCTTTAGCCTTTAGTGCAAAGATGAACAGGTGTTGAGATGAACATGACTGACTGGTGATGCAAATGAATATCTTTGGCCTGTAGTGCAAAGATGAATATTTGGTTAAAGATGATTATTAATTAATGTTACAGGGATAAAATATTGATGATGGACTTTTAAATCTTAGAAGATAGTAGAATTCATTCTCTACTTGACTCTTCTAATGGTTTGTTGTTTCCACTGCAGTTGTTGATCTAAAACTTGTTGTCGATTATATTCTATCAGATTTTTCCCTGTTGAATACTAATAATAATTTTTTGTATATTATCTTAGTCATAATATTTTTTACTGGGCTAGTTGAGCTCACCCTTTTCCTTTTTGTTCCATTCTTCTTCTCAAGAGGTGAGAACATAGCAGGATCTAGTCGGGGTATGGAGTGATGGTTCTAGAAAGATGTTTTAGCAGTCCTCACTATTTCTGTAAAATAGTGTTTGAATAATTGTAATGAGGACTTATTTGAGTGTGGATATTGTCTAGAAGACAATATTTGTATTAAACTCACCGTATGTGTTGTCGTATTTTGCATGACAATTGTATTATTGAAGTTGTAGTTTGCTTTTTATACCATGTATTTGGCGACTCAGAATGGGTGTTGTATACCTATTTTGGGGGCGTCATAACATACATGTGAATCAATAGTACATACATGTGAACAAATAGTTATAAGCATGTGAATTAATAGCAATTAATTTCTCATTTATCCGATTAATTACCCGATTGGTCAATATAACCTCCAGACATCCATTATTATCGAAATAGATGTCGATTTCCACTCACACTAATAATTCCAACACAATGGAAATATCAATTTCATCTTTAGCCAATACGAACTTATTCATCATTAATATTATAACTCACAGTATTTAACAACCAGATCATTCACAGGAAATAGGGGGCTTTTCATTAAGGATTTCTCCCTATTGGCGCGCAATTAGGTGACTAAACCTCTCCTCGACAGAACTTTCTAGACATTGTTAATATTGTAAATAATAATATGAATAACTTTGTCGTCTCAATTATTGATTTAATAATAATTATTATTATACAAATGATACTGTGACACTAATTGAATCAATAATATGAGAGATATGATGCAGCAATTACTATAGCAATAACTGAGTATAACTAAGTGACTTCTCACGTAAGCATCAATAATCAATATCTTGTGCTACTATGCAACCATACGTATTGTTGTACTTTTACTATCGGGTAGTTCAATAGTTTAACGGTAAAACTTTTGCCGTTATTTTTATAAAAAGATATTTCTGTCATTTTCTAACTACGACAATACTTTCGTTATGGGGTCCATCAATGATTATGTTGTCGTACGAATATTTCCTGTTAAAACGAATATTTTCTGACCAATCGAATATTTCCCGACACAACGAATATTTTATATCAACTTGCTTACTTTGTAAAATTTTCACATATCACCCTTAACTATAACCCTTTCTCAATTTAACCATTTACTAAATAAAATAATAATTATAAGAAAATTGAATACTTTCATTTCATAAAATTTGAAATCTCACAATCTCCCCTTCCTTATGAAATTTGGCCATCAAAATTTATGTACCTGGTAATTCGAAGAGATGAGAATACATTGCTTTCTTTCGAATTGTACCTTCCCAGTTATTTCCTCTGTATCATGATTTTCTCATTGCTCATCTCCTGTATTTCAGATATTATTCTAGAATACATCTTCAAAATAAAGGTTAATTGACATATCATAATTTGTCAACTTAATTAAAAAAAATTAAGCTTAGGTAGGACACACACTAGCGAAGGATATTACTCGTCTCTCCCCTCCTAGTTCTAATCCCGGATCTCCGCCAAAGACCATATTCCTTAGCTCTAATACCTTTTGTGAACCCCCCTAAAATAGGTCCACACTACCCATTCTGAGTCGCCAGATATCACACTATAGAAATCAAATACAAACTTCATTTATACAACTATTGAACTGTCATGCAGAGTACGACAACACATAAGCTCTGAGTTTTAATACAAGTTTATGTAACTCTCATGGAGCCTCGACCACAATACCTTACAATGGTACTTTACATAAAAGTACAGTCAATAACTATTTTAGAAATTAAAATCTTTGGAAAATACTCTAGGAAACCTTCGTACATGGGAGGCCATGCATCTAAGTTATGATGGATATCATATGACTCGAGAATTATCCTTGGTTGACCCAATAGACCCCAAAGAAAAATGAGAAGATTACTATCATGTTCTTTCCAATGGTGAGTCTTTTCTTGACATATAATTGTAAGACCACAACTTATTAATAAATGAAATTAAATTTCCTCTTTTTATTATTTTGAAATAGAAATGGTTGATTTGATTAATGTGGTTAGTTATGGGTAAAATGCGAAAATATTTTAAATAAGCAAGTGGTTATAAAATATTTATTTTTGGTCGGTGAATATTCGTTTGGTCGTGGAATATTCTTGCTGTCGGGGAATATTCGTACTACGGCGCAGCCTTGTGTGGGCCCCATAACGAAAAGCGAATGGATGAAGAAAACGACAAGTATAAGTTATTTATAATTAACGGCGTAGTTGTTATCGTTAATACTGTTAAAATACCTGGTGGTTAAAATATAATAGCACACGGTATTGCACCAATTATTGATTCTTACGTAAGAAGGCACTACTCAATAATTATTACAGTAGTTACTGTTCAATACTTTATTTTATTGATTCAATAATTGATGCGTTGATATTTTATAATATTGTTGTTTCAATAATTATTGCTGCACAGTATTTTCCATTATCAGATCAATAATTCATATTATTTGAATAATATTATTAGATAGCATTATTGGCAATGTCTAAAAAGTTATGTCTAAGGAGAGGTTTGGTCATCTAATTGCGCGCTAGTAAGGAGAAATCCTTATTGAAAAGCCTCCTCTTTACTGGAAACGGCCTAGTTGTCATAAATGTGATTCTGTAATATTATTTGTGAATAATTAATTATTGATTCATATGATAAGGAAATATTTATTCTATATGGATATAAATGTTGGATATATTTATTGTGGTTAAAAATGAAGGAGTTAATGTTGAGGTGTTTTATCAGTATTTTTATAGGAATGGAGGTATTAAAAATCAAATCAGGGTTTTGAGAAATATTGTGGGGGTTATAATTTTTAATCCGACCGTTGGATCGTGGTAATTTTTGGATATGTTATTCATATATAAGTTGAGTATATGTCCACAAATTTTGAACCGTTAAAAATGAACGCATGATTTGTTATGAATTTTACGAGATGACTGGTTCAGAAATTGTAGAAGTTGCGAAATTTGTCATTTTGGTGGAAAATTCTAGAATTGGTGGGCCCCACTTTTGGTTGGTGAAAATGTGCTGAGATTTTTATTCAAATGTGGTGGGTGGGAATAGTAGCAGGTAAAGCCATCAGGTTGCAGGTTAAGTCTGCTTCGGCGTGCAAACATTTTCCTATAAATAGAGGGCTAAGTTAGAATTGAAAATCACACTAGAAAAACAAGTTATCTCTCTTTCTCTCTCTAGATTATTGAGTGTATTTTGTTAGTATTTAGATACTTTGTGAGTTTCTATTCATCAGTGCAAGTTTCCTTCAACCTTATACCGATATTCTGATCAGAAGTACTGATATTTTGAGGTAAGGGATATTATTTTCTTCTGAAATGATATTTTCTTCAATATCATTATGCCAAAATATTGATATGAACTTTTTATCAAATTTGAAACTTTTTGTGTCGGGGTTACTATTCACGTATACGGCACTATTCACCGAAAAATAAAAATTTTCCTTTTTGTCCAAGATGTCTATTATGGTTACTATCTTTGATTGTATCCATGTTTTGATCTTTATTTTTGAATTCTGCTTCACAATTGATTATTATGAAGTATTATTGATCTTGGATAAACTGTTATACGAATCCCTATTATTTGTCCTTCTGTCTCACTGGATTCCTTTTCTTTAAGATATTTTTCATCATCCTTAGTCCTAAATGATGATATCACTGAATATCTTTGGCATGTAGTGCAAAGATGTATGATTACATGATGAATATCTTTGGCCTGTAGTGTAAAGATGAACAGGTGTTGAGATGAACATGACTGACTGGTGATACAAATGAATATCTTTGGCCTGTAGTGCAAAGATGAATATTTGGTTAAAGATGATTATTAATTGATGTTACAGGGATAAAATATTGATGATGGACTTTTAAATCTTAGAAGATAGTAGAATTCATTCTCTACTTGACTCTTCTAATGGTTTGATGTTTCCACTGCAGTTGTTGATCTAAAACTTGTTGTCGATTATATTCTATCAGGCTTTTCCCTGTTGAATACAAATGATAATTTGTTGTATATTAACTTAGTCATAATATTCTTTACTGGGCTAGTTGAGCTCACCCTTTTCCTTTTTGTTCCATTTTTCTTCTCAGGAGGTGAGAACATAGCAGGATCTAGTCGAGGTATGGAGTAATGGTTCTACAAAGATGTTTTAGCAGTCCTCACTATTTCTGTAAAATAGTGTTTGAATAATTGTAATGAGGACTTATTTGAGTGTGGATATTGTCTAGAAGACAATATTTATATTTAAACTCACAATATGTGTTGTCATATTTTGCACGACAATTATATTATTGAAGTTGTAGTTTGTTTTTTGTACCATATATTTGGCGATTCAGAATGGGTGTTGTATACCTATTTTGGGGGCGTCACAATAATTATCTCCATTGTCATCAATTTAGAATTATATTTCAACCAAACTCCAAGATTATATAGGTAGTGCTCATAGATATAATCAGCAAGTGCATGTGCACAACCCTGTCTTATGATAACACGAAGTCGTCTGTCATTAGACATCTTGTATGATAGTGGCAAAAATGCCCATCCAAAGTTGGGTTCACCTCACCCTATTAGGTTCACCAAAATCAACGGTTAAAATGACCTATAAAATACGACACACTTATCTAAAATTCTCATTAAAATTGTTTTCATACTGTTTTAGGGGAAACCTCAACAGCTATAGATTATCGTTTTATTCCCCTGTTACCCCCGCTCGACCCAGCTACACTCTTATTACCTGAAAGGAATTATGAAGCAAAAAGGGTGAGCACAACTAGCCCAGTAAAGAATATCATGACTAAAGATAATTAAATTATTAATAGCCTTCGTCAGTAATAAATCAGAGATTTAGAACATATGGTAGATAATAAAACTTTTCAACCATAGTGGCAGCGGAACGAGTAATCCATTAGAAGAGTCAAATAGACCATAAAGTCTATTATCCTCTCCATTTTAAAAGTCCACCAACAATGTTTTATCCCTATAACATCAATAAACAGTTCCTTTCCACAATCATGTGAGTAACTCATAATCATAATTGTGATTCTAAATTCCTCTTCGTTCACAGGACGAAGATAATTTTCATCACCTATCTTTACCTGAAACATCAAAGATCATGGTTATACCAAATCACAGTTCCTGTTCATAATCATACTAATAAATTCATCTTTGCACTACGGGCCAAAGATATTCATTAATAGTTCTTCTTTGTACTACAGGCCAAAGACATACAACTGTATTTTAGAAGAGTCAAGTAGAGTATTATATCTACTATCTTCTACGAATTAAAAGTTTATTAACAATATTTTATCGCTGAGACTCAACTCAATACATCACTGAATTATCCATGCACTACGGCCAAGGATATTCGTTAGTATCACATACATGAATTATTCATGCACTAAGGGCCAAGGATATTCATTAGTATCACGACCACGAATTATCCATGCACTACGGGCCAAGGATATTCGTGTTTTCACCAATGGTCATGATTATACCGAATAATCCCTGGTCATAATCATACCAACAACTGTCCATCAATGCAGTACGGGCCAATGATTACTTTTACCACATCATTTGTAACATTACGGTTATAATTATACTGAATAATTCTTGGTCATAATCATACCAATCAATAGTTCATCTATGCACGTAAGCCACATATGACTTTCATTATAATATAAGCATAAGGATGATGACAATGATATAAGCATTATTCAAACGAAATCAAGAATAAATATTAAAGACTTTAAATTTATCCAGAGTTAAAAATATCCAAATTGTCAACATGATGCTGCTTTATGGAGTAAAATTCAAGGATAATATCCATGTATCAAAAATAATTTGGACAGAAAAGAAATATATTTTTTGGGAGAATAGTACCCCGTGAATAGTATCCTATGAATAGTACTTCAAAAATAGTACCTCGAGAATAGTACCCCGGCATAAAAAGTGCCCTAAATACCCGAGTGAATAATATTTGAGTGAATAGTAACTAGGTGAATAGTAACCCGTAAATAGTAACTCATGAATAGTACTCCGACATGAAAAGTGTCCCAAATACCTGAGTGAATAATATTTGAGTGAATAGTAACTGGGTGAATAGTAACCCGTAAATAGTAACTCATGAATAATAGCTCATGAATAGTATTTCAACATGAAAAGATCAATAATTATTAAGAAAACTCAGAATAATATTTCCATGAAAAGATATTGGATAAAACGCAAATATCAAGGATATTTTACTAATTTTACGGAGTATAGAAGCAATACTTCAACAAAATAAGTGTAGAAGTAGGAATACGAAACGAAATAATATTACTCACATACTACAGAGTATGGAAGAAAATATTATTTCCAACGAATGCTGAACAAAAATAATATCCATTGCGAATACGAAATAAATAATACCCCTTACCTCAGAAGAAGACTGGATACTGGAATTGTGAAGTAGCAAACTTCGCTTCTTCTTTCTCTCTATAGCTTCTCTCTCTATAATTGCTCTTGTGAGACTTAGTGAATTGGTGAGAATGAAAGAAGAATGAGCTTCTATTTATCGGAAAATATAGTTTCGATAATTAAACATTTTGGAGGCTCAAAATATTACAGTATAATACCTTCATCTTTTCTTTCATTTTTAATTTAGTCGTGCAAGTATTATCAAACTTGCACCACCTCCCCTAATAGTATATCATGTGAATCAATAATACAATCATGTGACTCAATAGTTCTATACATGTGAAAAAATAATTACAGTATAGTACCTTCATCTATACCTCTGTTTTTTAATTTAGTCCTGCAAGTATTATCAATCCTTCACCACATCCCTAATAGTACATGCATGTGAATCAATAGTACATATATGTGAACAAATAGTTATAAGAATGTGAATTAATTGCTCATTTATTCGATTAATTACCCGATTGGCCAATATAACCTCTAGACATCCATTATTATCGAAATAGATGTTAATTTCCACTAACACTAATAATCCCAACACAATGAAAATATCAATTTCATCTTTAATTAATACGAACTTATTCATCATTAATATTATAATTCACAGTATTTAACAACTAGATCATTCCCAGGAAAGAGGGGGCTTTCCGATAAGGATGTCTCCCTATTAGCGCGCAATTAGGTGACCAAACCTCTCCTCAACAGAACTTTCTAAACATTATCAATATTGTAAATAATAATATGAATAACTTTGTCGTCTTAATTATTAATTTACTAATAATAATTATTATACAAATGATACTGTGATAATAATTGAATCAATAATATGAGAGATATGATGCAGCGATTACTGTAGCAATAATTAAGTATAACTGAGTGACTTCTCACGTAAGCATCAATAATATATACCGTGTGCTACTATGCAACCATGCGTATTACTGTGCTTTTACTACCGGGTAGTTCCACAGTTTAACAGTAAAACTTTTGTCGTTATTTTTATAAAAAGATATTTCTGTCGTTTTATAACTACGACAAAAACTTTCGTTGTGGGGTCCACCAATGATGATGCCGTCGTACGAATATTCCCTGTTAAAACGAATATTCCCCGACCAATCGAATATTTCCCAACACAACGAATATTTTATATCAACTTGCTTACTTTGTAAAATTTTCACATATCACCCTTAACTTTAACTCTTTCTCAATTTAACCATTTACTAAATAAAATAATAATTATAAGAAAATTGAATACTTTCATTTCATAAAATTTGGGATCTCACAATCTCCCATTCCTTATGAAATTTGGCCATCGAAATTTACGTACCTGGTAGTTCAAAGAGATGAAAATACATTGCTTTCTTTTCGGATTGTACCTTCTCTGTTATTTCCTCTGTATCATGATTTTTCCATTGCTCATCTCCTGTATTTTTGATATTATTCTAGAATGCATCTTCAAAATAAAGGTTAATTGACATATCATAATTTGTCAACTTAAATAAGAAAATTAAGCTTAGGTAGGACACACACTAGCGAAGGATATAACTCGTCTCTCCCCTCCTAGTTCTAATCCCGGATCTTCTCCAAGGATCATATCCCTAAGCTCTGATACCATTTGTGACCCCCCCCAATTAGGTCCACACGACCCATTCTGAGTCGCCAGATATCACACTACAAAAATCAAATACAAACTTCATTTATACAACTTTCATGCAGAGTACGACAACAAATTAGCTCTGAGTTTTAATACAAGTATACGTAACTCTCATGGAGCCTCGACCACAATACCTTACAATGGTACTTTACATAAAAGTACTGTAGCATCCCCAGATCCCGGTCCTAATCACCAAGGATCTGGTATACTATTTCTATAACTATTGCGGAAGATATAAACATAAATTGTTTATACATTAAACTTTTACACATCATTCCCAAGGTCTACAACCTTAACTTAATACATACCTTCAATATCTTAGAAGATTTACAATACTATTTTCGTCAGAAAATTTAATAGATCTAACTGCAGTGTAATTTAATCTTGCACTTTGACTTTGCCTTTGTCTTTACTCGAGCTTTCATCTTAATCTGAAAATTTTTATCATGATATAGCAAGGGTGAGCATCAAATTTGCCCAGTAAGTTTAAATTCAATAAACATATATTATGATTGAAAGAATTGAACAATAAGCTAGATAACTTTCAGCAATATAAACATTGTGAAAGAGCATGAACAAATTTTCTTAGCTAAATGACCAAGTCAATAAAATGAATGGTCAAGCATAAACATGAACAGATTAACTGAACCAAATGGTAATGAAGGCGATCAGCCTTTCATACCTGATGAACATTTACAATATGCACAACGTGCGAATCAATAATCAATATAGACGTGAATAATTAACAACAATTATTCATTAACATGCTTTGAACATACAACTCAAGTTTGAGTTAGGGAAACTTGCCTGATTCGTTGACTACTGCTACGCAGTTTAAGTTAACTTCTTTTGGTAAGACCTATCATTAATAATAAGATTGGTCTTTCAATCAGCATATTCTACTTTGTATCATAATACAATTACTTTGTCAATAGATTATCTAACACTTAATCAAATATTAGATAACATTCTAACACATTGGTATTATTATCATTCTTGGATAATTCTTCAATCACTGTATCATATTCATTATGATTAAACACTTAATCGTTCATATTATAAACTCTTTTCTATAATCCAGCAAAATATTTATAATTCAGCAAACTGTTTTCTCTAATTCAGTTAGCTGTTTTCTCTAATACTTCAATCCAGCTAGCTGGATTCATAATCCTTCAACCTAATGACCAATCCAGCAGACTGGATACATAATTCCTTTAATCCAGCAAGCTGGATGCTACTTCTTTCACACATATTAAATAACATTAAATTCATTCACTAATATTATAAATCCTCAAATAATATTTTAAATCAATAATTTAATAACACTTTAATCCCAATGCTATCAATCACTTAAAAATATCATAATCTAATATTATTAATATTTTAATAATATTTAAATCATTTACTAAACTTATAAACAATTTATTATAATTGTTTACACAATACCAAATAATGTATTAAATCAATCTAAAATGCCATAAACATCACAATACTTCACACCCGACCCAAAACTTCATCAAAATCTTTATAAACCATGCTCAAGGGTCTCAAGTCATAAAATCGTATTTTTCATATTTTGGACATCATATATTTAATTAAATCCATTTATCCATTTCTCATCATTTAGATGAAAAATATCAAATTAGTTCCAAAAATATTTCTTTTCTGGATTTGACATAATATAGTTCCATATTGAACATATATTTTTCCCGGAATTTTTAAAATAGATTTACTATATTTAAATAGTCCATAATAGCCAAATCTTCTCCGATTTTTCATAAATTGCGATTAGCTCCAACAATTCTGAATTTTTTACAGTATGCTCCTACTATACCCATGTACTTCCAGTAAAAATTTTGTAATTTTTGGACTTATACACACAGAGTTATTCGGGTGGTTTCTCAAAAATAGTCCTCCACCGTAAAATCCATAACTCTCAAACCGTATGGCCAAAAATTCCCAAATTTTTACACAACCTGCATAACAACTGATATTATATCTCCAAATTTTTCCAGAATTTTTCAAGCATAAAAACTGGACGAAATTGCCCTCGTTTTTGACTGGTCCAAAACAGTCCTGTTTTCTTCAAAAATTCGGGACTGTTTTGGCTTTCACAGCCAATACTCCATGAAAACTCAACATTTTTGAGTCCTACCACTTGGGTTAACTAGTAAACACATATATCTAGCACCCCCTTTGACGGATCGCAAAAAGGAGCTATAGATTTAAAACGGTGAAATTTCAAACTATATAGAAATATCGATTTCCAAAACTTGAAAATTTATTTTTCTTTTCCTTTTGGGTTCCACCAAATCAACACCCAAATTGGGTAAATCCATACTTGAAATCATATAAATCACATAGATTATAGGGGTTTAAGCTTCAAAATCAAAACCCCATTTTCATCAAATCACCAAAAATAAAGAAAGAAAGAAAAGTTTAGGAAAGAAAAAAAAAAATTTATACCTTCCTTCTTCTTCCTTCTTCCTCCTTCCATGGATGGTCTTCCCTCTCCTTCAAGGGTGCCGACCTTCTCCTCTTTCTCTCCCTCACGGCTTCTCTCTTTCTCTCTCTTCCTTCTCTTCTTTTTCTTTTTCTTTTTCTCCCCCTTTCTTCTTTCTTCTTTATCCTATGATTGCCGATTTTTTTTTTCTTCTACCTTAATTCGGCTATTTGGCCTTTGTATTGCCACATATTGCTATTATTATTATATTACTTTATTGAATGCCCAAACATGTCCTCATCACTAATTGATTTTAAAAAAATAAATTGGGTCACTTTCTTAATCTTTTGGGCTTTCAATTAATCTTTTGAACTTCTATATTAATTACTTGGGCATGTAAAATTAACATAGTCCAATTCTTTTTATCTTATCACCCTAAATATTTAATTAGGGTATCCATTCCAAATATATAGAATTTAAATCTTCATTTAGTACATTAAATTCTATAACCCAATTAAACTTGTTTTAATTAAGTTATAAAATTAATAACTTGAGATAATTAAAATATATCTCTTAACTTAATATTATTTTTAATATTATTACTCTTCCACAAGTGAGCCTAGTTTGGGCCCTTAATTAATCTCATTGAGCTAACAAATTTAATTGTTTTACTTACTAACAAAACTAACTTGGGCTTTCAATCCCTAATTAAATTGGGTCAATATAATACTTATCACATACATAATATATTGGGCTAGATTAAATAATTTAATCACCCTTAGTCACTTTATCTACAAGTCTCATGCTTAATAATTAATTGGACTTGTTTAAATAATATAACTTCCTTAGTCCATTAAATTTAATTCTCTTGGACTCTAAATAAATTATTGGGCTATGATATTATTATAGTCCATTACTTTTAATACTATCTTACTCTAATTATTTAATTAGGGTTTTTATTTCTCACTCTAGAAAATAAATTCTTTACTCATGCATTTTTAATTTCATAACCCAATTAGAGTTGGTTATAAAACTAATTATTTGAGATATATAAAATAAATCTCTTAGAACTAGTATATATTATAAATACTAGTATTCTCCCATCTCATATACCCTTAAGTTATTTAATTCTTCATTCCTAATATATAATTAGGATCATGCTAATTTCTTTTATTTGCCATCACATAATATTCGTATTCACTTACTCACATAATCATTAAATAAATTATGTCATGCTCCACAATTCTCTTAGATTAGGTCACTAGTATATATTTAATTACAATGACCACCAAATAACAATAACCATTTAGGTTATTTAATTCTCATACATAATTTAAATAACTTATTCAAGTTATACAATTCATATTGTATACTTAAATTTAATTTCCTCCTCCTCTCCATAAATTGTTTTCAAACAATTTATTTTATACTAAATATATAATTTAATATATTCAATCATTTATTCAAATATGAATTTAATTTACTAACTACTTGATACCAATATACATTTTACATATTGGATCTCCTCTCATATTTTTACTTTACACCATTTGGTATAATATTAAATATTATACCATTATCCATATAACATAATTCACTTCTCACACTAATTTTGACTTTTCTTCATAAAAGTCAACTGTTGACTTTGACCAAAAATCAACTTTTACACATTTTGTGTTTACTGCCCATTTTGACTAATCTTGACGTTCGGACGCAACCGAGCAGTCCATGCTTCAAAATTCTATCTCTAACTCAAATTTTTAAGTTTTAAATTACTCCCTTCTTATTGTTAATCGTATTAACTAACGACTTTATACTTATTCAAATTCTTATTTGCCAATCAAGGCCAACGTTCAAGCTATGTTAATTACTAACATAGTTTTATCTTGATCCTTATATGATTAACTTAATTCATCATTCCTCTTGCTAGAATATATATAGCACCTTACTAAGTATAAATATTTCTATACATATACTCATCTTCCTTTAACCTCACAACATCTCTTCATGTGAAATCTTATCTCCTTAATAAAATTTCCATATGTACTTATATAACATTTCCTAGACTATTCAGTTCACACGAATTTACAGGTATCGTAATACCTTATTCTCGATATTCCTTCAAGTACATATTAATTCATTTCTAGGGTTTTGAAATTTTGTAACCCATATTTCTTTATTTCATTCAATTAAGAAACCATATAGGTTCTTCTTAAAAATTTTAAAATCTTTAAATTTCTTCACAGAAACGGCAATTCCATACACTTATTTTTTGTCTAGGTTAATGTTATAACCTTTAATCCATCATTTTAGGATTTTAATAATTATCTAAATTCTCGGGTTGTCACAAGTACAGTCAATAACTATTTAGAAATTTAAATATTGGAAAATGCTCTAGGAAACCTTCGTATATGGGAGGCCATGCATCTAAGTTTGAAAGATATCATATGACTCGAGAATTATCCATGCACTATGGGCCAAGGATATTCATTAGCATCACGACCACGCATTATTCATGCACTACGGGCCAAGGATATTTGTGTTTTTCACCAGTGGTCATGATTATACGAATAATCCCTAGTCATAAGTATACCAACTGTGACGCCCCCAGAATAGGTATACAACACCCATTCTGAGTCGCCAAATACATGGTACAGAAAGCAAACTACAACTTCAATAATACAATTGTCGTGCAAAATACGACAACACATACTGTGAGTTTAAATACAAATATTGTCTTCTAGACAATATCCACACTCAAATAAATCCTCATTACAATTATTCAAACACTATTTTACAGAAATAGTGAGGACTGCTAATACATCTTTCTAGAACCATCACTCCATACCCCGACTAGATCCTGCTATGTTCTCACCTCCTGAGAAGAAAAATGGAACAAAAAGGAAAAGGGTGAGCTCAACTAGCCCAGTAAAGAATATTATGACTAAGATAATATACAACAAATTATCGTTAGTCTTCAACAGGGAAAAATCTGATAAAATATAATCGACAACAAGTTTTAGATCAACAACTGCAGCGGAAACAACAAACCATTAGAAGAGTCAAGTAGAGAAAGAATTCTACTATCTTCTAAGATTTAAAAGTCCATCATCAATATTTTATCCCTGTAACATCAATTAATAATCATCTTTAACCAAATATTCATCTTTGCACTACAGGCCAAAGATATTCATTTGTATCATCAGTCGGTCATGTTCATCTCAACACCTGTTCATCTTTGCACTACAGGCCAAAGATATTCATCAAGTAATTATACATCTTTGCACTACAGGCCAAAGATATTCAGTAATATCATCATTTAGGACTGAGGATGATGAAAAATATCTTAAAGAGAACGAATCCAATGAGACAGAAGGACAAATAGTAGGGATTCGTATAACAGTTTATCCAAGATCAATAATACTTCATAATAATCAATTGTGAAGCAGAATTCAAAAATAAAGATCAAAACATGGATACAATCAAAGATAGTAACCATAATAGACATCTTGGACAAAAAGGAAAAATTTTATTTTTCGGTGAATAGTGCCGTATTCGTGAATAGTGCCGTATACGTGAATAGTGCCGTATACGTGAATAGTAACCCCCGACACAAAAAGTTCCAAATTTGATAAAAACTCATATCAATATTTCAGCATAATGATATTGAAGAAAATAATATCATTAAGAAGAAAATAATATCCCTTACCTCAAAATATCAGTACTTCTGGTCGGAATACCGGTATAAGGCTGAAAGAAACTTGCTCTGATGAATAGAAACTCTCAAAGTATCTAAATACTCACAAAATACACTCAATAATCTAGAGAGAGAAAGAGAGAAAACTTGTTTCTGGTGTAATTTTCAATTCTAACTTAGCCCTCTATTTATAGGAAAATTTTGGTAGGTTTGACCTGCAACCTGATGGCTTTACCTGCTACTATTCCCACCTACCACATTTGAAATATAATTCAGCACATTTCTTCACCAACCACAAGTGGGGCCCACCAATTCTAGAATTTTCCATCAAAATGATAAACTCCGAAAATTCAACAATTTCTGAACCAGTCATCTTGTAAAATTCATAATAAATCATACGTTCATTTTTAACGGTTCAAAATTTGTGGACATATACTCAACTTATATATGTATAACATATCCAAAAATTACCACGATCCAACGGTCGGATTAAAAATTATAACCCCCGCAAAATATCTCAAAAACCCTGATTTTTAATACCTCCATTCCGACAAAAATATGGATAAAAACCTCAACATTAACTCCTTCATTTTTAACCAAAAAAATATATCCCTCATTTATATCCACATAAAATAAATATTTCCTTATCATATGAATCAATAATTAATTATTCACAAATAATATTACAGAATCACATTTATGACAACCAGGCCGTTCCCAGGAAAGAGGGGGCTTTCCAATAAGGATTTCTCCTTACTGGCGCGCAATTAGATGACCAAACCTCTCCTTAGACAGAACTTTCTAGACATTGCCAATAATGTTATCTAATAATATTATTCAAATAATATGAATTATTGATCTGATAAATGAAAATACTGTGCAGCAACAATTATTGAAACAACAATAATATAAAATATCAATGCAGCAATTATTGAATCAATAAAATAAAATATTGAATAATAATCACTGTAACAATTATTGAGTAGTGCCTTCTTACGTACGTAATAATCAATATACTGTGCAATCCGTGTGCTAATGCACCGCGTTATTACTGTATTTTAACCACCGGGTATTCCAACAGTATTAACGGTAACAACTACGCCGTTATTAATAAACAACTTATACTTGTCGTTTTCTTCATCCAATCGCTTTCCGTTATGGGGCCCACACAAGGCTGCGTCGTCGTACGAATATTCCCCGACAGCAAGAATATTCCACGACCAACCGAATATTCACCGACCAAAAATAAATATTTTATAACCACTTGCTTATTTTGCAAAATTTGCACATTTCACCCATAACCAAAGTATTATATCAAATTAACCCCTTATTATTCACAATAATATTTAGAGAAAATTTGATTTTATTCATTAATAAGTTGGGGTCTTACAACCTCCCCTCCTTATGAAATTTCGTCCTCGAAATTGACGTACGTACCTGATGTTTCAAAAAGGTGAGGATACCTCGCTTTCATTTCTGATTCCAACTCCCAGGTCATTTCTTCAATAGCATGGTTTCTCCACAAAACCTTAACTTGTGGTATAACCTTCGTGCGTAGGACATGCTCTTTCCTATCCAAGATCTTAACAGGTACCTCCTCGTACGTTAAATCTTCAGCTATCTCGTCTGGTTCTAACTCAATAATGTGGTTCGGGTCTTTAACATATTTACGAAGCATAGATATGTGAAAAACATTATGAACACGAGACATGCTTGGAGGTAATGCGAGTCTATATGCCACATTTCCTATTCGCTCAAGAATCTCAAATGGACCAACAAATCTTGGATTGAGCTTTCCTCTCTTCCCAAATCTTGTAACTCCCTTCCATGGTGCAACACGTAACAATACATGATCCCCAATATTAAATTCCACGTCCTTCCGATGAAGATCCGCATAACTCTTTTGTCGATCCTGTGCCGTTTGTATACGTTGTCGAATCGTTTGGATCTTCTCTGTAGTAATGCGTACCAATTCTGGTCCCAACAATGTTGCTTCACCCACCTCGTCCCAGCATACTGGAGAACGACATTTTCTTCCATACAACGCCTCAAATGGAGCCATACCTATGCTCGCCTGATAACTGTTGTTGTAGGAGAATTCCACCAATGGTAGGTACTTATCCCAACTCCCTTTGAGATCTAAGACACAAAGTCTTAATAGATCTTCAAGAGTTTGAATAGTCCTCTCTGATTGTCCGTCCGTTTGAGGATGGTATGCTGAACTGAATCGTAAATCCGTGCCCATAGCTTTCTGCAAGCTAACCCAAAATCGTGAAGTGAATCTTGGGTCACGATCCGAAACTATGGATACTGGCATGCCATGCAATCTCACAATCTCGTTCACGTACATACTAGCAAGACGTTCAAGGGAATAAGTCTCACGTATCGGCAAGAAATGAGCGGACTTGGTTAATCTATCAACAATAACCCAAATCGCATCTATGCCTTGAGAAACCTTGGGAAGACCTGTAACAAAATCCATAGTAATGTGTTCCCACTTCCATTTCGGGATCTCAAGTGGTTGCAATGGACCCTTTGGCACTTGATGCTCCGCCTTTACACGTTGACAAGTTAAACACCTCGAGATAAACTCCGCGATCTCTCTTTTCATATTGCTCCACCAAAATGTATGTCGAAGATCGTGATACATTTTGGTACTCCCAGGATGGATTGCAAACGGTGTGTTGTGTGCCTCCATCATTATTCTATGCTTCAAGTCAAAATCGTTAGGAACACAAAGTCTGGAGTTGACTCGAAGTATTCCTTCTTCATCGATTCTTGCTTCTGGAATAGCACCTTCTTGCACTTTCTTCTTCATACGCATCAGCTCTATATCCGTAGCTTGAGCAGCTTTAACTTTATCGATTAAAGTCGGTTCTACTCGTATATTTGATATCATCATGTGGGTACTTGGAGCCTTCATCTCTATCTCCATCCTTTGCAAGTCATACAAAATGGGCCTTTGTGTTAAAAACATTGCACTCGTACCCGCATATGATCTTCTACTCAATGCGTCAGCTACTACGTTTGCTTTTCCAGGATGGTATTGGATGGTATGATCGTAATCTTTCAACAGCTCAAGCCAACGTCGTTGCCGCATGTTGAGTTCCTTTTGGGTGAAGAAATATTTGAGGCTTTTATGATCTGTATAGATCTCCACTTTCTCCCCATACAGGTAGTGTCTCCAGATCTTCAACGCAAAAACGACTGCTGCCAACTCCAAATCATGAGTAGGATAATTCCTCTCATATTCTTTGAGTTGTCGTGAGGCATAGGCTATGACTTTCCCATGTTGCATGAGAACACATCCTAACCCTTTGCCTGAAGCATCGCTGTAGATAACAAATCCATCCGAACCAGATGGTATTGTCAAAACAGGTGCCGAAATGAGTCTCCTCTTGAGTTCTTGGAAACTCTTCTCGCATTCCTCACTCCATACGAATTTTGTATCTTTCCGAGTCAGCTGAGTTAACGGAGTAGCGATTCGAGAAAATCCTTCCACAAATCTCCGATAATAACCAGCTAAGCCCAGAAAGCTACGTACTTCGGTTACCGACTTCGGTTGCTCCCAACTTTGTATGGCTTCAATCTTCGCCGGGTCGACAGATACTCCATGTTTTGACACCACGTGCCCAAGGAATGCTACTTCCTCAAGCCAGAACTCGCATTTCTTCAGTTTGGCATATAGCTTGTTTTCACGAAGCCTTTGCAGTACCAGCTTCAAATGGCGCTCATGATCTTCACGGCTTTTGGAATAGATGAGGATGTCATCAATAAAGACAACAACGAACTGATCCAAATATTCTTTGAATACACGGTTCATCATATCCATGAAGGCAGCAGGAGCATTAGTCAATCCAAAAGACATTACTAAGAATTCATAATGCCCGTACCGAGTTCTGAAGGCAGTCTTTGGAATATCCTCAGTTTTAATCTTCAGCTGATGATATCCAGAACGAAGATCGATCTTTGAAAAGAATTGTGCTCCTTGCAACTGGTCAAACAGGTCATCAATGCGAGGTAGCGGATACCTATTCTTGATGGTGACATGGTTCAATTCTCGATAGTCAATACAAAGTCGCATACTCCCGTCTTTCTTCTTTACGAATAAAACAGGAGCACCCCAAGGAGACGTACTAGGACGAATAAAACCGATGTCCAACAACTCCTGTAGTTGGACTTTTAACTCCTGAAGTTCAATAGGAGCCATTCGATATGGGGTTTTAGAAATGGGCTTTGTACCGGGTTCAAGGTCAATAAAGAATTCAATTTCTCGTTCCGGGGGTAGACCGGGAAGTTCTTCAGGAAATACATCGGAAAATTCTCTAACAATAGAAATATTATTCAAATCTGACTTGTCTTTGTTCAAATCCATAACATGGGCTAAGAAAGCTTGACATCCGTTTTTCAATAAACGAATAGCTTTGTGGCTTGATATGACAGTGACTGATTTTAGTGGTTTAGTAGTTTGAATTCGTATGACAGGTTGGTTAGGAATATGAAAACTAACAACCTTACGAAAACAATCAATTTTAGCATGATGAGTGGTTAACCAATCAATTCCTAAAATCACATCAAAAGCAAGTATCTTTAAAGAGATAAGATCAACAGGTAATGTGATAGTGCCAACTTGGATCATGCAAGATTTATAAACTGTAGATGTAACGAAGGTTTCACCCAACGGAGTTTCAACAGATAAGTTAAAGTCCAATTTCTCCGGAGTCAAGTTTAAACGTTGAGCACAAGCAGGAGAGATAAAAGAATGGGTAGAACCGGTATCTAGTAAAGTATAAACTTCGCAAGAATTCAAGATTAGCTTACCCGTGATCACCTCGTTCGGGTTTCTCACGTTTTGGCCAGTTACGACAAACGCTCTTCCAGGAACCGCTGATTTCGCCTTATCCGGGACAGCCCTTGGAATCACCACTCCGCTGAACTTGGTTTCGCTATAGTACAATCTCGAGCGATGTGGCCTTCCTTCCACAGTTGTAACACACCTTGGATTGTTGTGGACAGTTTGGGCTGATATGTCCCTCTTTCCCGCATTTGTAACATCTAACTGGCGGTCGTTCTCCTCCCCTAAAATTTGTTGTTGGTGCTGGTGCTGGTGCTGATGTCTTCCCGTCATTGTTGAATCTCCTCTTTCTGAAATTTCCACTTGACTCACCTCTCCTATTATCATGGCCACGATGACCACCCGAGTGGTTACCGCCTTTGTTCGTATTTTTCCCTCCTCGTTGGTTATCATCGCTCTGATGATTGCTGTCACCGGTATGACCCTGGTTGTGGTCCCTCGGTTGAGTATACTCATTATCTCTCTCTAATAATTGGGCCCTGTTGACAACGTCTGAATACAGAGAAAATTTATGAGAGATAAGGTATTGACGAATCTCAGGTTTTAAACCTCTCAGAAACATCCGCGTCATTCGTTCCTCATTTTCGACCAAATGAGGTGCAAACCTGGATAACTCTGCAAACTTCGCCTCGTACTGGGACACCGTCATGTTGTTTTGTTCCAGTCTAATAAACTCAACCTCCTTCATATGACGAATACTTTCAGGAAAGTACTTGTCATTGAACAGTTTTTGAAATGTTTCCCAGGACATGTTGAGTGCGTCAGGCTGGGTACGCTTCACAGACTCCCACCAGTAGTCTGCCTCACCGCGGAACATAAATGTGGCGAATGGAACCTTCTGTTCCTCCGTGCATCCCAAGACATCAAATATCTTGGTAATTTGCTTGACCCACGTTTCCGCCATGATCGGATCCGGCTTTCCCTTAAATTCTGGTGGTCCCAATTCTTTGAACTGCTTAGCTGTGACAAACCGCGCGTTGTTATCATTTCCACCCGTATTCTGCACACGAGTCTCCCTCGTCTGATTTTGCATGAACTGCAAAAAGCTCCTAAACATTCCATCATTCATCGTTTGCTCGGTAACGTTGTTTACAGGAGGAATATTGCCTTCCTGTTGCACGTTCCCCTGGGTAGTGATCAAAGGTGTCTCCACGGTCTGATTTACTCCATTATTAACGTTCTCAGCTGCCATTCTTAAATACTGCCATAAAACAAGGGTTAATAGTCATGTCATATATTATCCCTATACTCTGACCGACCAAATAAACACCAAATAAACTTAGTCAGGTCATACTAGCGAAGGAATTCCCCGTCTCTCCCCTCCTAGTTCTTGTCTCACATCTCAGCCAGGGATCATATCCCTAAGCTCTGATACCAACTGTGACGCCCCCAGAATAGGTATACAACACCCATTCTGAGTCGCCAAATACATGGTACAGAAAGCAAACTACAACTTCAATAATACAATTGTCGTGCAAAATACGACAACACATACTGTGAGTTTAAATACAAATATTGTCTTCTAGACAATATCCACACTCAAATAAATCCTCATTACAATTATTCAAACACTATTTTACAGAAATAGTGAGGACTGCTAATACATCTTTCTAGAACCATCACTCCATACCCCGACTAGATCCTGCTATGTTCTCACCTCCTGAGAAGAAAAATGGAACAAAAAGGAAAAGGGTGAGCTCAACTAGCCCAGTAAAGAATATTATGACTAAGATAATATACAACAAATTATCGTTAGTCTTCAACAGGGAAAAATCTGATAAAATATAATCGACAACAAGTTTTAGATCAACAACTGCAGCGGAAACAACAAACCATTAGAAGAGTCAAGTAGAGAAAGAATTCTACTATCTTCTAAGATTTAAAAGTCCATCATCAATATTTTATCCCTGTAACATCAATTAATAATCATCTTTAACCAAATATTCATCTTTGCACTACAGGCCAAAGATATTCATTTGTATCATCAGTCGGTCATGTTCATCTCAACACCTGTTCATCTTTGCACTACAGGCCAAAGATATTCATCAAGTAATTTACATCTTTGCACTACAGGCCAAAGATATTCAGTAATATCATCATTTAGGACTGAGGATGATGAAAAATATCTTAAAGAGAACGAATCCAATGAGACAGAAGGACAAATAGTAGGGATTCGTATAACAGTTTATCCAAGATCAATAATACTTCATAATAATCAATTGTGAAGCAGAATTCAAAAATAAAGATCAAAACATGGATACAATCAAAGATAGTAACCATAATAGACATCTTGGACAAAAAGGAAAAATTTTATTTTTCGGTGAATAGTGCCGTATTCGTGAATAGTGCCGTATACGTGAATAGTGCCGTATACGTGAATAGTAACCCCCGACACAAAAAGTTCCAAATTTGATAAAAACTCATATCAATATTTCAGCATAATGATATTGAAGAAAATAATATCATTAAGAAGAAAATAATATCCCTTACCTCAAAATATCAGTACTTCTGGTCGGAATACCGGTATAAGGCTGAAAGAAACTTGCTCTGATGAATAGAAACTCTCAAAGTATCTAAATACTCACAAAATACACTCAATAATCTAGAGAGAGAAAGAGAGAAAACTTGTTTCTGGTGTAATTTTCAATTCTAACTTAGCCCTCTATTTATAGGAAAATTTTGGTAGGTTTGACCTGCAACCTGATGGCTTTACCTGCTACTATTCCCACCTACCACATTTGAAATATAATTCAGCACATTTCTTCACCAACCACAAGTGGGGCCCACCAATTCTAGAATTTTCCACCAAAATGATAAACTCCGAAAATTCAACAATTTCTGAACCAGTCATCTTGTAAAATTCATAATAAATCATACGTTCATTTTTAACGGTTCAAAATTTGTGGACATATACTCAACTTATATATGTATAACATATCCAAAAATTACCACGATCCAACGGTCGGATTAAAAATTATAACCCCGCAAAATATCTCAAAAACCCTGATTTTTAATACCTCCATTCCGACAAAAATACTGGATAAAAACCTCAACATTAACTCCTTCATTTTTAACCACAAAAATATATCCCTCATTTATATCCACATAAAATAAATATTTCCTTATCATATGAATCAATAATTAATTATTCACAAATAATATTACAGAATCACATTTATGACAACCAGGCCGTTCCCAGGAAAGAGGGGGCTTTCCAATAAGGATTTCTCCTTACTGGCGCGCAATTAGATGACCAAACCTCTCCTTAGACAGAACTTTCTAGACATTGCCAATAATGTTATCTAATAATATTATTCAAATAATATGAATTATTGATCTGATAAATGAAAATACTGTGCAGCAACAATTATTGAAACAACAATAATATAAAATATCAACGCAGCAATTATTGAATCAATAAAATAAAATATTGAATAATAATCACTGTAACAATTATTGAGTAGTGCCTTCTTACGTACGAATAAAATCAATAATTGGTGTGCTAATACACGCGTTATTACTGTATTTTAACCACGGGTATTCCAACAGTATTAACGGTAACAACTACGCCGTTATTTATAAACAACTTATACTTGTCGTTTTCTTCATCCAATCGCTTTCCGTTATGGGGCCCACACAAGGCTGCGTCGTCGTACGAATATTCCCGACAGCAAAAATATTCCACGACCAACCGAATATTCACCGACCAAAAATAAATATTTTATAACCACTTGCTTATTTTGCAAAATTTGCACATTTCACCCATAACCAAAGTATTATATCAAATTAACCCCTTATTATTCACAATAATATTTAGAGAAAATTTGATTTTATTCATTAATAAGTTGGGGTCTTACACCAACAACTGTCCATCAAAGCGCTACTGGCCAATGACATTTTATCACATCATTTGTACATTAGGGTCATGATTATATTGAAATAATCCCTAGTCATAATCATACCAATCACCAATCCATCTATGGCAGTAAGCGCAGATGACTCTTCATTACAAATATAAGCATAAGGATGATTGACATGATACAAGCAATATTCAAATGAAACTAAAGGATAAATATTTTATAACACTTTAAATTTTATCTAGAGTTTAAAATATCAAATTATCAAAATGATGTGCTTTGTGGAGAAGTAAAATCCAAGGATAATATTCATGT